>CM062820.1:74344970-75544970 GCA_031772625.1 Pinus tabuliformis | reverse complement strand
TTTCTAACTGAGATGTGAAATTCACCTCAGCCTTCTCAAACGCTTTGTTTACTGGGTTGGGCACATAGTTGCACTTCAACACTACTTACCATCCTCAAACGGATGGACAAACTGAGCGAGTAAATCAAGTGGTAGAAGATATGCTATGGACTTACGTAATGCAGTAGCCATCCAAATGGGAAGGCTACCTACATTTGGTGGAGTTTGCGTATAATAACGATTACCACACATCATTACATATGAGTCCATTTGAAGTATTATATGGACGTAAGTGCAAGACCCCCTTAAGTTGGGGTGGCCCAGAAGACAAATTGATGCTAGGACCGGACATGTTGAAAGAAATGGAGGATATGGTATAGAAGGTACGTTCCAACCTGAAAGTTGCTAAGGACCGACAAAGAATTTTGCTAATCAGAATAGACGTTTTCGAAAATTTCAAGTGGGAGATAACGTGTATGTACGGGTACTGTCCAAGAAGAGCTCATTGCAATGAACTGGGTGTGCTAAATTGACACCTCAATTCTGCAGTCCCTTTCAAATTTTGGCTCAAATTAGGCAAGTAGCCTACCAGTTTGCTCTAACTAGCCATATGTGTGTGCATAATTTTTTTTCACTTTTCTGTACTTAAGAGATACATATATGATCCTAAACATATAATCAATTGGCAGGACATCAAGGTAATTTAGAAAGATTACTTAAACAGAGGGCATCATATAACAGGCTGATTAATAATAAAGAATATTGAATAACTTTTGTCTTTTTGTGTATAGGTCGAACCGGAAGGCGAAGTCTTTGTCGAATCCTTGGGTATACTCGATTAGAGAGAAGTAACACTGCATAAATGAGTTATCACCCAAGTTAAAGTCCTATGGAAATACTATGGGCCAAAGGATGTTACCTCGGAAGATGAGTAGGTTATGAAAGAGGCCTTTCAAAATATGTTTTTAGAAGAGAAACATCAGGATGATTTTTAATCTTCGGGGGGAAAGCGAATGTAATTATTTATTTACTGCAAAACTCAACAAACTGATTATTATTATTTTATAAAAAAAAAATTGTTTGCTAATTTAAGTTATGCAAGAATGAATAAGAATTATATGTAAATATTGTCTTTTTACATGTTAAGTAGTTAGGATTGACATTTACCTATCCCTAACTAATTTCTTGAAGATTTATTCAAGAAATATCAAGAGGATAGGGGTATTTGAGATCAATAGGAGGAACAAAGAGGAAAAGAAAGAAAAAGAGGAAACTACGCTGAAGTGTGAGGAAGAATTCGAGAGCTAAGTCTGGTTTAGACGAGATAGTTGTTTCCATGAGAAAAATAGTCTCAAGATAGTTCCTTTATGTCACGAACAACTTGTGGGGCAGGGAGGGAACAACGCTATAATGCAGTCTCATGGTTGGGAGGAAAAAGAGGAACACAGGTCATAGTCTGGTGGCAGACCGTTGACAGGAAATCAGCTTTATACATATAAGTAAATTTAGAGATTTGCCTAGTATAGTGGCTACCCAAAGAAGGGAAAGCATAGAACTCTTAGCAAGTAAGTTCTTTTGTATTTGTTATCAGTAAAAGTTATAACTAGTTTACTTAAAATCTATCATATTCGTAAGAGTAAACAATAGATAGTAAAGTGAATGTAAAGGTAAAATTAAAACCAGACTTGCAATCCCCTTTGCTAGAGAGGATATTTTCTTTAGACCTGTTACTACGAAGACGTTGTAAAAACTTAAGGAAAACAAGGTTTTAGCTCCAAATACATTATATTAATAGAGGTCTACCCCAAATAATAAATAGAGAATGTCAAGGAAACCTGATGATGGTTCGAGTATTGGTTCCAAACAAAACCCAAGTCACAAGGAACCCTTAATCATTACGGAGGGTTTTAGCATGACCTTTAATCTCAATAATAGCCAAAAACCTAGAAATGAAACTGATATAGTTGAAAGCATAGAATATGACAAATTCAAAGACAATGAAATAGTATCATAACAGAGGAAAAATGCAAATCGAACCCAAAAGTTCAAGGCACTGTTGAAAATTACAGAAGCGGAATTTCCGGCATTTATAGGACTAGATACAGTTCTATAGATTTAACAAATAACTTCATTATCAGAAACCACAGAAGATAGGAATTAAGTTGTTAAAGCCGAATGTTATTTGGCATGATACAGGGAGACAAACCCTTACTGCAGACGGCCAAAAACTATCATCGATTCTACAAAAAATGTAACACAGCTAATAACCAGCAAGTTGCAATGAAGATAGGCGTGAAAATGTTGAGTGCGGAAACCACAACCATATGCTTAACAACAAGTAAAGAAATATATAAACTGTATGTGCCTAAGACATAAATGCATTATTTTATATATATATACATATATTCATGTCGAGAACGTGTCTCACAATCCAAACAACAGTTAAGTAAACAAGCGAGTAGGGCTCGCACTAGAATAAGTCTCTGCCTACCCCGTAGCCAGGTTGAACAAGCCAGCCGCGAGGGTTAACATAAATTACATTGCATTAAGCTCAGATGCTTGATATCCTGGAAAAATTGCAACTACAATGCTTAAAAAAAAGAGTCTTCCTCATCTAATCTAAAGTTGCGATAAAACCGTATAGACTACAAGATAGGAGACAACGCCTCCTTTTAGACTGTACCCGGTGAATAAGCTTGGCGGATCTTCTCTAGATGCACTGAACGAAAACCTGAGATTCCTGCTCCCATCACTAGCCTTGCCCTCTACCTTGAAAGAGAATAGGGAAGCATATGTTAGAACTATTAATGAAATAGGTAAAGTAGCAAAAATAAAACTCATTCTTCTCAATTTAGTAAAGAAATGCTCCTTATAACAGCAAGAGGAAAACCCACGGACATGAGTAGGGAGAAGCCCTTAGCTGAGATACAAATCGGGTTGGGGTCGCCTCCAGGTAGATGTTTTCCACGGAGAGAATCGACGACTTGCAGGGGCAGGGCCAACGATCAAATCAATGACCAGAAACACAACCATAAAACCTTAACCCTCATCAAACATGACGGAGAATGGAAAAAAGAAATGTGAACAATACCTTCACCGCATAGGAAAAACAAACAATACCTTGCAGAGAAGGCCAAGGGATAGACTTCAACAGTTGCATTGGGAAGCACGAGAAACCTCCTTCATTCGATGAAGGGCAGCGATCGCCACTGTAGATGGAGAACATGTAATGAGGCCAGGAGGGCCAGCTCTAGTCCAATAGGAGAGTCCAGATCCATTCTATCGACAGATCTGGGCAGACATATCTTCAGCCAATTAAATGCAGAATAAACAACCACTGGAATAGTAATTTCACGAGGGGTTGACAAGCCAAAAAATTCACCATGGCAAGTTGTATAAAGACCTAATCCGACTATGAAATTAACTAGCAGCAATAAATGAACGCGACTGCAATTATATACATAGTGTTGTACATAATTGGAATAGTTTTAGCGCTAAAAGCATAATGAGTTGTATTTTTATGTTTTTCAATAATTTAAAAGAAATCACTAAATTTCTGTTAATTATATATTACATGTATAGCAGTTATATGGGTTTGTGACAACATCTCACTATAAGACGCCCTAAAGTCTAACCCAGGTTTCCACACGCACATATTGCCTTCCCACTGTCAATTCCCCTCTATTCTCTGCTCTGGCAAGAATAGCACTAATCATGAAGATTTTTGCATGTAATTCTCTAGTTCTATTGTTTATTATATGCTCCATTAATAACGATGTGCATGGGTAGCTCGTCTCAACGTTTTCTGACGAATCGTGTCCCATGGCGTTCTCCATAGTGCAAGCTGCAGTGAAGCAAGCTGTGGCGATCGAGAAAAGGATGGGGGCGTCCTTGTTCCGCCTTCACATTCATGACTGCTTCGTTAATGTAAGAAAGCGAAACCAGGATTTCATTTATCCCCATTTATATCAAGTTATCTCCACCCTTTTGTTTAACCCATGATGTTGAATTTTGTTCCAGGGTTGCGATGGATCCATACTATTGGATGACAACTCCACGTTTACCGGATTAAAGACTGCACTCCCAAATAATAATTCCATGAGAGGATTCGACGTAATAGATAGTGGACACCATCAAATCTCAACTGGAGGCAGCCTGTTGTGGTGTTGTGTTATGTGCAGACATTCTCGCCATTGTTTCCCGTGATTCAGTCGTGGAAGTATTAATTTCTCCCTTCTCTTATTCACTAATTAAATAAATACAATATCTCATTCCATGGAATCAAATATTGTTGTTGGTCCATGTGTGATTGCAATTTGGTAGCCCGGAGGCCCAACATGGACGGTATTGCTGTGAAGGCATGACTCGACGACTGCTAGTTTTAGCATTGCAAACAATGACATTCTACCTCCCACTACAATCCTCAATGGACTTGTCTCATCTTTTCAAACTCATGGACTCTCTACCAAAGACATCGTTGCACTCTCAGGTATATTATTACTCATTCTCTAGCAGGCTCAGGAAAGTAAATCATAATATAAATAATGCATCATAATTTATTTTATGTGTGGTTTCTTAACAAATCTTAACTCCGAAAATATTATTAGCAAAGTGCTTTTAATGACAGGAACTCAAAACAATTGGGCTAACCTTAGGCGCTCATAATGCGTACATATCTTCATCGCCTTTGTTTAATGGTTATAACCGGGTTTTTATTTGTGTAGGTTCCCATACTATTGGTCAGCGCGGTGCACTTCATTGAGAGCTCGCATCTACAATGAACCGAACATTGACTCTTCATTCGCCACTTCTCTCGAGGCAAATTTTCCGACTGTTGGTGGCAAAAACAACCTCTCACCCTTAGATGTGGTCACCCCTACCATATTTGACATCGACTATTACAATAATTTAAGAAGAAAAAAGGGCTTCTCCACTCAGATCAACAACTATTTAATGGAGGTTCTACAGATTCTTAGGATACTACCTACAACATTGATCAGAACACCTTTTTTATGAACTTCGTAGCTGCAATGGTGAATATGGGCAATATCATTCCTCTCACTGGCACTACCGGAGAAATCCACAAAAACTGCATGAAGTCCAATTGAGATCATGAAACATTATGTCCTCCCTACTTTTCGATTAATGTTTTCCTTGTAAGAGAGCAGATTGGTATTATCTATCGAAAGTAATGAATAAACTAATAATTCGATGAACACTCCAAGAGAGTCGGTGTGACATGTGGAATGACGAGCTAAACTTAAAATACGTTAAACTGCAGCAGGTTAATGAGAAATCGCATTAAATAAGAACAAAGGTGGAGGTCTTAAAATATTAAGCACCCTGCATTAATGAATTAAGCTAATGATTAGCTCAATGTCTTTTCATCTTGTTAGTTGGATGAGAATAAAGTGATATTTAATGGAGTGTGGCTAGGGTGCCTAGATTTTCATAGTTCATTTCTCATATTTTGTGATCTATAAATTATTGTTTATTATTTATGCATGAAAATTATAATTGTGTAGAAAATAGAGAACAATGAATTAAAACTCACAAAGCACAAATTAAGACAAGATATAACCTAGGAACCCAGCCAAAAGGTGAGGCTACCCTTCTCCCTTTCCATGAATAGAAAATGAATGCAAGTACAAGGAAGTGAGGCCCGATGTGTGGGATGCTACAATTCTCAAATCCTTTATGTTTTCTCTCTCCCTATTCATTAAGGGTTATTATGCTCATTTATGTAAAAAAATGCATTGTAGTATAATCAAACCCCCCTTTCCTCGTAGTGGTTGGGTTATAACACAACTCGATATCCTACTAGTGTTTAAGTTTGATTCCTCCAACTCTTACCTAGATTACAGTATAGACTCTTCTAGATTCTTCTTCATAATGATCACATTGGTAGCCCCTTTTCCATGAAGAATGGGGATTGACATGGCATCCTCTAAAATTATTGTGGTCAAAATAGGATGGTGAACACCTGAGTGGTGTAACTTTGGCATACAGGAAAATTTCGCCTCAAGGAACATTTATGAGCCTCTAGAGCATACCAAATCTTGCATCTTATGCTATTATTCATGATAGTCAAGGTTGTCATGCAAGAGGTCAGATATTAGCTTTCTACAGGGTTGTCTGGATCAGTGTAGAAGTCAAAGAAGTCCCCATGGCCAATCTTTCCTCAGCATATAAGATCATACATCCCCAAGAACTTGAATATTGAAGAAGAAGAAATTACAGAACTGGAGCACCTAAGGTTTGATGAGATGGGATATCACTGGTATGATCCCAGAGGCATAACTGCTTAGCATTGTGCAAAACTAAGATATACATGGAAATATTCCTCGGCCTCCTAAAAAGAGCGGGAGAAACTTGACAAGCATTACAATGCCTCTAGAGAAATTGCAACAAGAGGAAAAGCAGGTCTCTCAAACATAATGAATGTTCTAGATCAGCAAAAAGGAGGAGACTAGGAGGAGATGGACATTAAAGATAGTTCCTAAATGAAGAGAAAACAATAACAAGAACAAAAAAGAAGTAAAAATATTAAAGTTGATAAATATGCTAAGAGGGTAGCTGAAGAGGAAAATAAGAAGAAAGAGCACAAAGAAGCTCAAAAGAAGGGACAAGAAGAAGAGGAAAGATAAAAGGAGGAACAAGAAAGCATAAGTAAGATGCCATGAGGAAGGAAAAAGAAAGAAGAGGAAATCTTGAAAAATAACAAGAGGAAGCCTTGAAGAAGTAGAATGTGGAGGAAGAACAAAGAAGGATATAGCTTGGAGAAGAGAATAAGAAAAAAAAAAGAGGATGAACAAATGTCCAAGAAATTAGAATAAGATCTAATAACCCAAGAGCTAGATGATGAGAGGATAGAGGAGAACAAATCAAAGGATGTTGAACCCATTGTAGCCACTCTAAACATCTTACCTCTAATGCCTCTCACAAGTGGACATCTCCTTCTCAGTTAAATGGGTGTCTCGCCACCAGGAGAAGACAAATCTTAGATATATCCAATTTCATGTTCGATTAGATCAAACATAAAATCATTCAAGGGAGGAGGAAATACTTCCCAACTAACCTAGATCCTATGATTTCAATAAATCTCGAGAAGGAGATCATTACATATATGAGAACGAACCTGAAAGCCATAGCTTGAGAAGGAAAAGGTTTCTCAGTGGATATAGAGAGAAATATTGATTATCTTATTATCGAAGTTGATAGATTAAAGAAAGATTTGGTTGATGTTAGAAAAAAAATGAACAACTCCTTATTGAACACTAGAGTGACTTCTCCAAATTCCAACACAGAAGGTTTGAAATCCACAATACTTGAGGAACTTAAGGAGTTAGAATACCTTATGAAGTAGGTATATGATGAAATTATGATGTTGCACGAAGTAGTTACCCCTTTATATGAAGTCCGAAAGGATTTGTAAGAAAATATGAGGATTGAAGCTAGCTCGGATGGCTATAGAATTTATTCAAGAATGGAGTGCTAAATATCTGAATTCACCGGTAGAATTGCCCAAGAAAGGAAGAGCTGAGGTTGAGATATACAAAGTACAGGTATAAATACTTTTGAAAACTTATATCAACAAAAAAAAACATATCCAACAGTATATCAACCTACATGAAATTGCATGCCGAATTCGAGGCTTTGGTCCAAGTGCCCAAGATACCTTCAGTTGGTATAGTTGGAGAGGTGAAACAAAGAGAGGTTTTCAAGAAAGAGGTAAAGAAGGCCTTAGATGTTATAATAAATGTAGCTACTCAAGAATACTTGGAAGTAACCAAGGAGTCTATCCTTCAATATATTTCAAACTAGTCAAGTTGCACACTAAGCTAGCTATGCTCTAGAACAATATACAAGTGGGCTCAAAGAAGATAGTGCTAGATGCTTTAGAGGGAAAAATGAGGTATGAGAAAAAGCTATCACAAAAGGTGAAAGATATAGAAATAGAATACAAGGCTTGGTATGAGTACATTACAAAAGAGCTCAATGTCATAGTGCAAGAATTATAAACTATACTCAAATTTGCACATAAATATGTTTATATTTTATTTTCATGATTTTGGCCATAATTTTGTCTAAGTATATATTTTTAATTAGAAAATACAAAGAAATTAAAGGTCATGTAGAAATCGGAAAGTCACAAGGAACTCCAAAGTTCACATGGAAGCTAAAAAGTCATGAGGAAAGTTCAAGATTTATAAGGGAGGTGAATGATCAGCTCATTTCTTATATAGACCCTCATATCTCAAGCAAAGGGACTTTTAGCCTTCACTTCCATGTTCCACTATTGGATCAAGTGAAGTCTCTTTGTAATTTCAGATCTTGGTACTTCTATATAATCATCAGAAGCTCTTTGAGTCAGACATCTTTTTCATGCATATATCAAAACATATTGTAAGACTTCTCTTGTAATGGTTGTGGTATGTGTTTGTATTCACATGTGTTGAAGGGAATGAACTATTTTTTTGTCTTTAATACAAATGTCAATTGAAATTATATGACTTTATTCTTTCATGATCGTGTTTTCTTGAAAATTATTTTCCAATAAATTAAAAATTATTTCATAATATGTGTCTTTTTTTCCCAAGGAAAAATCATAATTTTACTAATGAAAACAAAATTATATGTTGTATATGCTTGCAAGCATTCCATCATCTAGTCAAGATTTATGATCATAATTTCATACAAAATAATCAGCTAATAGGTGAAGAGAAAGGGTTAACATTCTCTCCATCTTCTTTTCTACCTTTTGCCATTCTCTTTGAGTTGACGTAGATGATACAATAGCTAGCTGATTTTATTCTTCTATTCTTTTAATTTCCTTGTCTAAGTCAGAATTATTTGAGACATGGTGATGTTTGTATTCTCCAGAGTCCTTTGCTTCAGGTATCCTCACTAGTTGTGCCACAAGGACCTATAGTTATCTCATTTCATGAGAGGCTTCCCCCTTTCCTTATTTTTCTTGTGTATTTTGGGTTTCCTCATTGGAAATGGGATCCTTTTCTCCTTCATCATGTTCCTCTGCTGACATATTTGAGGAAAGTTTCCATCCTTTGGGTTGCTTTCCTGCTTTCAACTTCCTTCACAACTCTTTCTTTGCATCAGGGCCTGTGTCTTCTACATGTCCTATATGTTGACATATTCTACATCTGAAGGTCATGTTCTCAAAACCTAGGAATTGAGTCCAACTCTGCTTATTGTGTGATAAGTGGATGTGATCCGACAAACCTTTATTGTGGTGAACCTCCACACATATTTAGGAAAATGTATATATTCGTTCTTCCATTCTTTGTATGTCTATCATTATGAATCATCCTAAGAGATTTTGAATGCCTTCTAGAGTTTGGTGATGCAAAAAATGAAGGGGGAGGATATGTAGCTTGACCCAAATCGACATTCTTGATACAATCATGGTATTTGCATCAAAATATGGGAACCATGGAGTATTGAAAAGTCTCTTCGACCCCCAAAATCATGGACCTTCCTGAAGGACAAATTCTCGATCCTTTGATGATGAAAACTTTACTATGAAGAAACCCTTGGAATAGAGGTGTATTTCATAGTTTTTTGTCCCATTTGAGAATATCCAGTGGAAAAGGTCCATTAGTTTTGGCCAGAAACTATTAAAGCTATAGGTGATGGCTTGTGCTTCATTAGTTGTGTAGAGATCGTTTGTTTACAGAAGACCTTTAATCAGTTCTCGGAAATGATTTAGTTGCTCCACTATAAATGGACTGGGGATATTGTGTGTTTGTTCTAGATTTACTGTAGCTATTGGTTTCCGTTAGAGGATTTCTTTGAAGGACAAACCTCCATTTATATTTTCTTGATTCGATTATGTACCTTTGGGTAAGCTAGAGCCAACAACACCTCCTGCTCCCTTTGAGTTACTTGATCCAGCTGCTCTGCCTCTCAATCTCAAATTTAGGATGATGGTGGTCGCATGAAGCATGTTGTATTCATGTAGACTTCGATCATCCTGCATAGATCTACCACCACAAATCAATTTTTCTGATGTGATGGATAGCCCATATTTTGCATGATATTCTACTTCATTTGAGAAACCTTATCAGATGTCTACACCAAAACTAATGATGATTTACCATCAGGGGTATTTAAAAATTTTTGGAAAGGGTTATTTTCTTCCTCATCTAAGGAGTCATGCGTTTATAGCTTCCGTTCGATGCGACATGACAATTTTGTTGCATGTAGCAGAGACTGAAATGATGGAACAATCTTCGACTACGAGTTCCTTGATACTAATACTTTTGAGATATATTATGTCTGAGAGTAGATCCAATGAAAATGGATAAAAAAACCTTAGTTTTGATCCCAATCCATCTTAATTGATACTCATTGTGCATAATATGGGTAGAGATCTTAGATTTGGTAGGGGAGGTTCAATATTTATTATATATACCAAATTGATGATGGAGGTCGATGTGCTGATTTCAGTCCATCAATTGAGTTCTTTCGGTATATATTCTGTGACAAGAGATGGAGGTGGAGAGGAATTCATATCTATACCTTCCGACCTCTTATGCGAATCTAGATATGGCTTGTACCTGCATACCATTGGACATGCATTCCATCATTCCCATATGGCATGGGCAATTCAGGGCTCATCATCGATGATTTGTGCACCCCCAATTTTTTTTTTAGAACTCCCAAAGTGTGTTATCACTAATGCAGAGATCCACCAACATAAATCGTTGTAGGAAAGTCCGTGGTAGTGTTGTTTCATTTCTACTGGACCAGAACTGACCCACAACAATAAATAAAAAAAAGACAAATACTACCATCTCTCTCACAGTCGATAGGGGATTCAGAAATGGTTTTCAAATATGATCGAAGAGATATCCCAAAGAATCATATCTCATTCGGCGCATAAAATTGGATCACAAGTTTTCCTCCAACGTAGTGGTCGAGAGATGCAACTCTAGATTCGGTCAATAAGTCAACAATCTCCTCAACTATAGAGAGAAGAGAAACCCTAGCACACATCATTGTTCCCCCCATTTGATCTTCCTAAGAAGATCTTTATTCCATGATCATTATATGTGTCTTTATTAGAGTAGTGCTATCATTTTTCTTATAAATAATCATGTTATTTATTTTATTCGTGGAGTTATTTTATGCACATTATCCTTGTACATTTCACAAATCTAACATTACTTTCACATCTCAAAAGTGATGGTGTTCTTTCATATATTGTTGATTTTTTCCAAGACATATGATAAGTCAAGAAAAATGGCAGTCGGGTTGACATTCCAAATGGAACTCTCACTCCAAATGAAGGAGAGTCTAATTGGGGATTTATCCCTGGGAGATCCCTTGTTGTTGGTAGAATATCCAACAGCATCAGTAATTTGGATTTTTCCAGAATTTCGAATCACACCTTCAGCTTGAGTCGAGTCACTTTGTTATTGAGTCAATATCTCACCCAATTGGTCACCATTCTAATCTATGGGCTTTGACAATGCCTCCTATGTGGCCAACATGTATGTCGTTATTCTTCATTCTATGACACCAAGTTCACTTTTATGTTGTGTCATTAAATGTTCAAGTGAAGCCTCAAACTAGAGTTATACCTCTATAGATTTAATCATACCTTTTGTGTTGGAAATTTCTATGTCAGTTGTACATCAGTTCTTCATTTTATATGGTCAGATACCTTATCCTGGTGTTAATTTCATGTCAATAATGGGGGATACAGGAAGGCCCTACTTCGATGGATCTCTTCTCCTCGACTTCAACACCTTATCCAAGATGTAGATCAAGAAACAATCTAGTACCTTGGAGATCACAATCATTAGTGGTAGGTTTCCTCATGATTTGTATTGGGTTTTCATCATTGAACCATGTTGACCGATTCTATCGAATGCTTGAATTCATCTCAATCATTCACAATCTATATTTTGTGTTAGATATCTTGGCAACCATTTTCATTATCAATGGTCTCCCCCATGTCCGTTAACATGATATATCAATGCCCGATAATAAGACAATCTCCTTGCATGCTTGACATCAGCTCATCCATTCACATGTAGTAGAGTTGTATCACTGGGACATTTCCAAGACCTTGGGTCATTGAGGCTACTTCACCCGTAATCATTTCCTCTACTAAGTTGCGTTTGGAGACTACATTATGTACTTTGAGGATCAACCCTAATGATAGCTATTGTGTTAGAGATCTACATTGTATCATGATTTGTCCTTGATAAAATTATTTTGTAATATGTTTTGTGTGAATCTATGCTCTATTCTATCGGTACTGAGTATGGGTATGCCTACCTTGGGGATGTACTTGTTCACGTATATGACTATAATTTTGAGTCTCTGTAGGTATTTTATTTGCGGTCTCTTTTTGCCTCATTGTCTAGTTTACTTATTGTAATGTATTTCAACCATCAGATTCTCTTTTGACCTCATACATTAGGGGTCATCTTTTATGGCTCAAAAATCCACCCCTAGGGTCATGAAGACAAGAACAACCTTATCAAATCACACGATCAAATTTTGATTGGTGAAACATCAGAAAAATGGTGCTTTGAGGGTTCAACACTCCTACCTTATTGTGGGAACTAAAACCAAAGGCCTTGAAACACTCCTGCCTAGTTATGAGGATAGAACTAGTATCCCATCAACACCCTCTATGCACTAGAGTTCCGAAACAGTGTGAAAATTTGATTGTATGAGCTTAGTTGCAATCCAGTTTAACAACTGTGGTTAAAATAATCATTGTTGATTAAAATAATGATTGATTTGGTATAACTTGATCATCACCTATGGTATGGTCAAGAAATTTTTTAGGATCAATTAATGCCAATCATGAGAAAAAACTATATAAATTGAGCTCTTCACTAGTCACAAGGAGAGGAAATGAACTAATGTTGAAATGTTGCTAGAGTTGTGATTGTGATAAAATTTTGCATACACACCACTGAACATAGAGGTTAAGAAGAAAATTAAGGGCACATACTTGGAGAACTCAAGGATGTACTTTTGTTCAAATCAAGAGATATAGAATATTGAATTGGTTTCCTTATCCATGTGCACATTATTTAGGATATCCAGGAGTAAATATCTCGGGGAGATCTTCCTAGAGTTGGCAGCACCAAATATAGATAATATTCTAACATTGAGATGCATGTTCTCTATTTCCTTCTTGTGATCTAAAGTGCTTGGGATTTTATGATTTCCTTAGCTCCATTTATTCATTCACATATATTGTTTGGGAAGGAACTCAGAACAACTTGTTGGGTTTAAAGTAACCTGTTACTGCAAGTAAAATTTTCCCTTAAACAACCCGCAACATAGAAAATAAACTCATAACAACTTAAAAAACATGTAATAATGGTTATGACAATGGGATACCTAAATTCTTAAATATAATATATAATTAAGAACTTATAAGAAGACAATAAGCTAATCGTGGGTGATTTTCAGTTACTAGTCCTAAGCATATCAAGCAACCTGCAATTCATTGAGAAGGTAGTGATCACAAAACTTAAGAATTCATTAGAATAATGGAAAAACAAGAGAGTTGGTCAACCATGATTAGACATTGAATCAAAAATTATTTCATGAATGATTCAAGGCCATACATCAGCCACTAAATAACATATATTGTCATAATCCATAATCCAACTATGCACAAACCATTATACTTATCTAAGCATGTTAGATTATTTTGAAACTAAACGAGGGACTTCAACTCTCCACCCAACCATAAGTCAACTACATTGTAATATTTCTCGTAGTTGACTAGTCATGAGTTGGATCCAGACTTTAAGTGGATAGTTACCCAACAAAATAAAACCAAAGCCTAGGTCATAGACTTAAAAGGTGAAGTCCATTTTTCATGGGAATTATCTACTTCCCTCTGATACTATGGGCCATAGTGACTCCCTCACTCTTCTGAGCTCAATTGAAGGTCTTTAACCCAAGTTTTAACCCAATTTAGTCTTTTAGTTTAGCTTGTTGAACTCCTCTACTCCTCTGCAACCATTTTCCATCACCATTGATTTCTTGAGAGATTGTCTTGACCAATCCTTCGACACAAAATGATTGTTTCCCCTACAACTATGCCCCCACCTTCTTCTTCTCACCTCCTTTTTCCTCTTTCTTCTCTTTCAGTCCTTTCATCTATCCTATAAGATTATAGAGATTCTAGGTGGTGTTCCGTTCATTTGTGTCACATAATCAAAAAATTGTGGGTTCTTTCCTCTCATCCAACCATGTCTTTACCAACTATTAGGTGGTGCACACGAGTAAAAAGTGAGAAACTAGTGACTAGGTGACTAAAACGTTAGTCACCACAACTTTTCTCGATGAAATACTACAAAAAATGAACAATTGTAAGTGACCCAATGAAAACTACTAACATAAATGACTAGTTATATACAACTACCTAAAAAATACTATAATAATATGAATCATTCGTTTATGTTAGTCATTTTGATTGTGTCACTTCAACAATCTAAAGTTACAAATGATAGGGGATTTAAAGACTATTATAAATTAGCTGAGAGGTTATACTTCCTTAAACATGTCTTTATTGGATTAGTGGAATATTAGAATTGATTATAATCTTCAGGGTTATATCCTTTGATTGTATGCATAAAGAATTAAACTCAAAAGCTGACATATTATCTAAAATAGGAATGTGCTTACATACATTATGAAAAATACCTACATGAAGAAGTGTTGCTTAATAATTTGATGACATAATTCCTTTAGTTGAAGACTTTTACTTTTTATGCATATCTACATTTTTTATTATCACACACATATCCATTGATCTTATGATACTAATTTATAACTTAAAATATAAAATTGTTTATTATTTTGAGTGTACATTATAAACACAATAGTACAAGACACTTAATTTTTTTTGAATCCTATAATTTACCTCAAAATTATACTACAACTATTATTATTATTTAATTTTATATTTTATTTATTATATTATTATTATTATTATTTAATTTTATATTTTATTTTTTATATGGTTATTATTTAATTTGATATTTAATTTATTTCTTTTTTTTGGTATGTTAGTTCCCTTAGCTCTTATTCACTCTTTACTTTATGCCTATAAGGCTTTTTACTAGCTTTTCAATTTCATTTACCCTTGAGACATTTCATAGTAGCATTGTACTCGTCATCCTACTCATAGTCATTTCGTTTTTCTTGCAAACCATACTTCTCCCCTTCGAAACCATATTCATGCATGTTATTTAGCTTACTATAACATAGAAAATCTAGAGGTAATCAATATATTGTTTTCCTATACCTATAAATATGTTAACCTTTTTAAGTTATATATATATTAATAATTATTTTCTAGTATATAATGTTCAACATTATTTCTTTCCCACTTCTTATAATTAGATAAGTGTAATACCCTTTTGTCCATATACTATATTAATGGGATTAATATTTTTGCTCAACCTTTTAATATATATTTTCCAACCTTGGACTATACATTTGCATTAGTGTGCTTCATAGTTTTATTTCCCCTTCATACTATTGTTATGCATAGGGTTTACGAAGGTAGATTGTGACTAATCCAAGTGGTTCCACATCCTGGCCATATGGATCAATTCAATGGATCCAGGTAGGCGCTCTATACATGGTAGTGCGTGGGCAGTTTGAATCGGACGGTCCTAATTCTTCCTTGGTAGATCTATGGCAGTTTGTGGATAAGATTCTCATTTGGGCGAAATACCATCCTTTGGTTCATTTGTTCATTTCTCTTTTGGACACAACTAGGTGGCGTTCAGCACTCTGCCAGGGTTTCTACGTGTCATTTCTCTCCATTCTTTATACTAGTTGGGCTTCGTCTCCAATCCACATGCAAATCTTTATTCTTTTTGAGGAGATCAGTCTTGGCATCCTCGACAACTAGTAAGGAAATATTGTACCTGGTGGAACTTCCATTTATTTATTTTTACTCTGTTGTTCTCATTTTGAATTGGGTTTTTTTATTTTTCTTTTTATGGTTGCAACTAATCATAGCGCCCATTCAAAAAAACGACGTTAGTGATTCTTAATTACTATTGATATTATTATATTGTTAGTGATTCTTCATTACTATTGATATTATTATATTGTTAGTTATTTTTTTAATGTTATATTTAAGCCCTTATTATGTATGTCATATTAAATTATTAGTTCATATTAGCTACAGAGTCTTTAGTGTTGACATGAGCATTGTGTGGATTGTTTGCCAGTAGTCTGCATTTGCTGATTCAGATGATAAAGATTGTCATTCTTTGTACACTATTTTGGAGTGTGCAGTGCATTTCTATACTTTTTTGATAGATTGAAGTAATAGTTGGCCTACATATGCACTTTATCTTTTCTGTTAACCTGAATGACGTGTGATGAAATAATAGTGAACAATTTAAGTACACCAATTTTTTTTTGTTTCATGTACATAGGTGAAAAATATAGTTACATATGGAGTTTGGACACTGCAAATCTTGACCAGAACATCCAATGTTCCAACTCTATTTGATCTCCCACATATATTGGTTGTCTCTCTGCATTTCATATATTATCCTCTTTTTATTTCACCTTCATTCTCCTATATTCCGTTAGATTCTTAGGAATTATATGAACTGATAAAGCGTTTCCAATGAATATCGAAGAACGTTGAGAAAGTTCTTAATCATAAAAATTCTTGAGTAGGAGAGAAAAAATGTCAAACATGATCCCTAAGAAAAAACAATCAATGTTTCATAATCAACTTCAAATTAAGTGTCATGTATGGTTTGATTTGCATTTTAAATTATTTATCAATTGTAAAAATAATTATTTCACCACAGCCATCGCCTTGGCTCTTCTTGCCACCGCCTTGGCTCTTTATTCTTCCGGAGGTCACCACCCCCTCACCGCCTATAGAATGAAAGGGCAGCACCTCCTCCGAAATGAATATTTTAATTGCTGTAACGGACATTAATTTTGGTATAAATACATATGCTTAGTCCAGGAAGAGAATTCACTCTCGGTTTTTGGTTGTGTAATTTCTTTGGTTCTGTAATTAAGCAGCTGTAGCTGCTGTTATATGAATTTATGTATCTCTGTTTCCTTCATCTGGTATCAGAGCCAGTTTGGACTTTGTTTGAGAAGCCATTGCTGTGTACCTAAACTTTGTTGCGGTGTGAGGTTGAACATAACTGTTGTGAGGTTGCACAAAACTGATGTGCAGTGCAGATGATGCAGAGTGCTTGTGACTAAAATTGCATTGCTAAAGTTGTTTAATGCTACACTGAATAGTAATTGTTGTGGTTGAAATGTGAGAGTGAAGCAGAATCTATTTTGTGAGGATCCATTGCTGAGTGTGGTCTAATAGAGCTGCAATACTCTGCTGAAGATTTGTGAGGCTAGTGTGCAATGTTTGGATGGGGCAGCGTGAAGTTTGAAAGAAGAATAGATAAATTTGCCATAAGTTGCAACTACCAATGTTGTAAGCTATTCTGTCATGATATTGCTAGTTTTTGATTGACAGTAGAATTATTTTTCAAATTCCATATTTGAAGGCCTTCTGAGAATGTTTTTTAAATTCAGAGAAGTTTCAATTGAGTAGATGGGGACATTTTTTATTTTCAGCAATTTTATCTACACAGTTGAACGAAGAAATTTATATTAAAGCTCTACTTCCTTTGGCATTGGATATATTTATTTTTCCATGAGTATTTTTGTCTCACTATGTGTGGCTCTACTTATATTATTAACTTTAACTGGTTAATGACTTGAAGTTTTTTTTACCATTTTGGATTGAGTCAAGAGGAGTTTTTTTTTGGAGAAATTAAAGTACTTGGTAAACCAAATTAAAATGGCTTCAAATACCAATACTACTCAGTCAATTCCTATTTTAACTAGGAAAAGTTACGATTCCTGGTTTATTCGAATGAGAACATTGTTGCGCGCTCATGATCTTTGGGGATTTGCTACTGATGGATATCCCGAGCCCGCTAATGAGGCAGTGATGATGGCTCTTACAAACGCTGAACAAACATTGTTGAAAGAAAACAAAAAGAAAGACAATAAAGCTCTTGGCCTTATTCAACAAGGCTTAGATGACGCTGGCTCTTACAAACGCTGAACAAACATTGTTGAAAGAAAACAAAAAGAAAGACAATAAAGCTCTTGGCCTTATTCAACAAGGCTTAGATGACGTGATAGTTTCAAAAGTATCAAATGCAGAATCTTTGAAGGAGGCATGGGACATCCTTGAATCATGTTATCAGGGTGTAGCGAAAGTAAAGAATGTCAAACTGCAGAATTTGAGAAGAGATTTCGAGAATCTGAAAATGAAAGACAGTGAAACTGTGGATGCTTTTATGACTCAAGTCATGAGTGTTGTTAATCAATTGCGACAATATGGAGAAGACCTCTCAAACAAGAGGGTGATCGAGAAAGTCCTTCGAAGTTTGCCAAAGAAATTTGAAGCGATTGTTGTATCCATAGAAGAGTTCAAGGACATAAGTCAAATGCAAAGTGAAGAGTTGATTGGTTTGTTGATTGCACATGAATCGAGGATGTCAAGATATGATAATAGCTCATTGGAGAATGGCTTCAAAACTCAACTTTAATTTCATAGAGGAAGAGGTAGAGGAAGATCGAGTAATAGAGGACGAGGCAACCGATATCAAAGACGTCCGCGAGATAATTATGATCATGAAGAGAAATCTCAGCAATGCCGTCCTAATTTAAAGGGGAGTTACAATAGAACTTGCCATCGAGGAAGTCAAAGGTATGATATTTCTAAAGTTCAATGTTATTATTGTAAAAGATATGGCCATTTTGCTACTAAGTGTTTGAAGAGGCAAGTACATGTTGGTAAACAATCTGCACACATCTTAGAGGTATTTGAATACAGTCAGAAGCCCGTGTTTATGACTTGTAACGTGACTCAAGAATGTTCGAATGATATTTGGTTTTTAGATAGTGGTTGCAACAATCACATGACTGGAAACAAAGATTTGTTTTCCAATCTAGACACCAGTATTCAGTCTGAAGTCAAGTTGGGTAATGATATTAAGGTATGTGTTACAGGAAAATGAATGATTGTTGTTTATACTAGAGATGGTGATAGAAGAAAAATTGATGATGTTTACTATGTACCTAGCTTGAAATGCAATTTATTGAGCATTGGACAATTGATAGAGAAAAATTATAGAGTGTTCTTCAAGAATAATGAGTGTACTATCATTGACAAATATCCAAGTAAGTAGCTGATAGCAAGAGTAGAAATGACAAAGAATAGGATGTTTCCACTTATAATGAGAAATGAATTGACTCCATCCTTGAATGCTTACAAAACTAAGAATTTCGACGAGTCATGGTTATGGCATTTAAGATATGGTCATTTATATTTTGGTGGTCTAGATTTGCTGCAAAAGAAACAGATGGTGAAAGGGTTACCCAGTATTCAACAACTGACGAGCTCATGTGAAAGTTTTATACTTGCAAAACATCATAGACATAAATTTGTTTCTGGAATTTTGTATAGGGTGAGAGGTCCATTGGAGATTGTTCACACAGATTTATGTGGACCAATGCAAACACCTTCTTTGGCTGGTAATGTTTACTTTTTGAATTTTATTGATGACTACAGTCGAAAAACATGGGTTTATCTTCTAAAACATAAATCTGAAGCATTTTCTATATTTAAAAGATTTAAAGCTATGGTTGAAAAGGAAAGTGGAAATCATATTAAAATTTTGAGATCAGATAGAGGTGGTGAATATATGCTAACAGATTTCATTGAGTTTTGTCAATCGCATGGAATCAAGAGGCAGTTTACTACATGTTATACTCCACAGCAAAATGGAATAGCTGAAAGGAAGAATCGAACTATTATGAATATGGCTTGAAGTATGTTGAAGGAGAAGCATCTACCAAATGAATATTGGGGAGAAGCAGTAGCTTGTGCTGTTTATATTCTTAACAGAAGTCCGACTAAGAGTGTGAAGGATCGAGTTCCCAAAGAAGCATGGAATGGTAAGAGTTGTCATATATCTCATTTAAGAATTTTTGGTTGCGTTGCTTATGCACATGTTCCTAAAGAATTGAGAAAGAAGTTAGATGATAGAAGTGAGAAATGTATATTTATTGGATATAGTGACGAGTCTAAAGCATATAGACTTTATAATCCCATCACCAAGAAATATATTATGAGTAGAGATGTTGAGTTCAAGGAAGAAGAAGCTTGGGATGGAAGCATAGATAAATCTGTTGCAGAGACAACTGTATTATCTCATGGATATGATAATGAAGATGAGCAAGAAGCACAAGGTGGACAACAAATTCCATATACACTTGCTCCAAACACGCCAGTAACCCAATCACCAAGAGTTAGTCAATTACAATTTAGAACACCGAGAAATCATGAATGTGGAGAACCATTAGGTTATGGTGGACAACAAACAACCAGATCATAGGTAAGTAATGATTCTAATCCTACAATAGCTACATTGAAGAATATAATTAAAGGTCAGAAGACTAGAAGTTTAAAGGAATTGTATGAGTAGAATGATGAAATAGATCAAGTTTCAAATTTTTCATTACTTGCATATGATCCAGTAAATTTTGATGAAGTTGTGAAAGAAAAAGTTTGGATAAAAGTCATGGATGAAGAAATTGATGCTATAGAAAGAAATAATACTTGGGAACTTATAAATTTTCCTGAAGGTAAAAATACTGTAGGTGTTAAATGGATTTACAAAACTAAAGTGAATGGTGAAGGTGAAATTGAAAAGCATAAAGCAAGACTTGCAGCTCAAGGGTTTAGTCAACAACCTGGTACTGATTATAATTAAACTTTTTCACTTGTAGTTAGACTTGACACAATGAGAATGGTATTAGCTATAGATGCACAAAATAAATGGAAAATATATCAAATGGATGTTAAGTCTGCATTTTTAAATGGTTTTCTAGAAGAATAGGTTTATGTGAAACAACCTCGTGGATATGAAATTGACGATCAAGAAGATAAAGTTTACAAATTAAAGAAAGCATTATATAGATTGAAACAAGCACCCCGAGTATGGTATAGTAGAATTGATGAATATTTGAACACCAATGGATTCATCAGGAGTCCAGGTGAGCCAACTTTGTATACAAAAGTAAACGAGAATGGTAAAATTTTGATTGTACGCTTGTATGTTGATGATTTGATTTTCACTGGAGATCTCTCAATAGATGATTTGAAGACGAAAATGAAAAGAGAATTTGATATGACCGATTTAGGCCTAATGAAATATTTTCTTGGTATTGAAGTAACTCAATTTGAAAATGGTATTTTTATTTCTCAATCTAAGTATGCAAAGGATATATTGAAAAGGTTCAGGATGCAAAATTGTAAGCCAGTTGTAACCCCAATTGCAATTGGTACAAAACTCAGTAAGGATGATCATGGTTCAGATATTGATCCAACCTTGTTTAAACAATTTGTTGGAAGTCTTATGTATTTGACTGCAACAAGGCTCGATATAATGTTTGGTGTAAGTTTAATTTCTAGATTCATGGAGTCTCTGAAGAGTACACATTGGCTAGTTGGAAAAAAGATTTTAAGATATGTTGCTGGAACAAGAAATTATGGTATCCTATATGCATCTAATTTAGATTTTAAACTAACTAGATATACAAATAGTGATTTTGCAGGAGGAGCACATGTGGGTATGTGTTCAGTTTTGGTTCAAGTGCAGTTTCGTGGGCATCAGTGAAGAAATCCATTGTGACTCTATCATCTGCTTCCATTGTGACTCTATCATCAGCTAAAGCAGAGTATGTTGCAGCCACAACAGTAGCATTCCAAATTGTTTGGATGAGAAGAATTTTGAAAGAGTTGTTGCATGAACAGAGAGAACCCACTCATATTTTCTGTGACAACAAATCTGCTATTGCATTATCAAGAAATCATGTTTTCCATAAGAAGAGTAAACATATTGATACGAGGTATCATTTCATTCGAGAATTAGTAAGAAATAATGAAATATGTATGGAGTTCTGCATATCAGAAGACCAGTTTGTAGACATATTTACAAAACCCTTGGGAAAAGAATTCTTTGAAACTCACAGGGAAAACATAGGGGTATGCATGATGTAACGACATTTTGATGTAATAGCAAAGTTTTGTTTTTTTTGGTGAAATAATTAAGGGGGAGAATGTAAAAATAATTATGTCATGACAACCACCGCCTTGGCTCTTCATTCTTCTGGAGGTCAGCACCGCCTCACCACCTACAGAATGAAAGGGCAGCACCTCCTCCGAAATGAATATTTTAATTGTTGTAACCTACATTAATTTTGGTATAAATACATATCCTTAGCAGAGGAAGAGAATTCACTCTGAATTTATGTATTTCTATTTCTTTGCTCAATTAACATAGAACATCTTTCAATTTTTTCAAAGAAAAAAAAAATCACATTGTTTATTCCCAATACGAGTGAAAAGCACCACCTTCATGTGCACATGGAATTTTACAAAAGCTCTAAGGATATTCAAAGATATATCTCAGAATTTCAAAAGTAATAGTCCAAAAAAGTTCTCTTTCACATACTATCCTAGAACATCTGTGTTAAATCCAACATTCCAAAATTCCTCCAAATAGTTTATATAGTTTTTTAGATATAGTCTTATGGCAGCTTTTAAACTACCAAGTATTCCATATTATCTCGTAGCCTATGACAAAATACGGTAATAAACAAAACTAGGTGATCAACAAGGCTCTTAAACAAGTGTCAGGACTCATTCACATCCCCATCTAGATATTCATACAAAAATAATTTGGCTGTTCTCAAACAAAGACCCTCATTGGATAATATGTCTGCCTCAGAATTTAACTCTCCGTATACATGAATAAAAGTGATCTTAGTGAATTGCTGATTATTCTCCTTTAGTTTCTCTGTCAACGCCTGTAAAGTAATACTGTGTATTGTTTGTTCATTGTTCATTTACTTAATTACCAACATTGAGTATCCACAGACCTGCAAAGAGTGAGCCCCTTTTTCCAACACATGTTTCAGAAGTGATCGAACAACCATATACTGAGCCAAATTATTTGTCCCCTTCCCCAGTTTTGCTTTGAATTTGTAATAGTGATTCTCAGAGAGATTTAAAGATCATTAATATTCTTCTTTAATTTATTAATGTTTATTAACAACTAATTTGAACGATTTTCTATTGGATGCTCCTCAACACTCATTTGATATTAATGATATTTCTGGTCTTTAATGACGAGTGCAGTGTCTACAAGAAAAGTTGGCATTAAAAATCTTTTATACAATTTCTTCCAAAAATTCTCCACAACATGAACAAATGTGAAAATCTACACTCAATCATTATTTTACTAATCTATCTGACAATAAGGCCTTTTATGATCATTTGACAATATTTAAATATTGCTCAAATTTACACTCAATCATTATTTTACTAATCTATCTGACAATAAGGCCTTTTATGATCATTTGACAATATTTAAATATTGCTCAAATTTTTGTAGAGACTTGGAATGTTTGTAATTGTCTTTTATCTAATAGTAAGCCATATGAGCTAAACAAATTTCCAAAATAACAAGGAAAGGTAGATCTCTGTATTCTTTCAGGTCCTGATTTTGAAACCACCATTTTAAGCAGGCATCAACATTATTACCCTGCCAGATAGTTGAAATACCAATCCACTGAACCTAGGTCTTTCCATACCTGCTGGGCAAAATGGCACTGAGTGAATAAATGTGAGATATGTTTGTCAGCTCTCCTACACAGATACAAAGCTTGGACTGTGTTTGTTCCTTTTCTGTAGTAAGTCGCATGTAGGGGTTCTATTCCTCAGCGCTAGCCACATGAAAACCATTGTCTTCTTTGGAACCTTGACTTGCCAAATTTTGGACCACTACCGAGACCTCTCCTATGTCATGCTTCCTACATAGCTTTGTAGACTAGTACAGATGTATAATGCCTAACTGCCTAGTTTTTAACCCAAACCACTGCATCTGTATCTTCTCACAGCCTGACTTGACTTCTCTTAAACTCATCTAGAAAAAACCCTCCAAGAATCTGCCTGCTCCCCTGCCAACCCTAAAGCCTCTGATGTCTTCCACCCTTGCTTCCAGATGTATCCTACTCTATTTCATCTCTAGTTGTTATCAGTACCTCATGCTTATATTTTATCTATTCATAATGCATATAACGTTGACCTTGTGAGCCTTGCAAAATTGGAAAAATTCCTTCTTTCTCCCAGGTAAGTCATCCTTTCTCAAATCAACTTTCTCTTTGTTTCCTGCACTACGTAATCGATGTAGATTGTTTCTCTCTCTCTCTGTTCCGGATATGCGGTGTTATATCGTATTGTTGGTCTTTCTCTCAGCTATCATACTGTTTCTCTCCTCTAATCTACTGTATTAGTCTAGACATGCTTTATCACCTAAGTAGTGATATATCACATTGTTTCTCTCAGCTATCATACTGTTTCTCTCCTCTAATCTACTGTATTAGTCTAGACATGCTTTATCACCTAAGTAGTGATATATCACATTGTTTCTTTTTCTCTTAGCTACAATACTAGTCTAGACACACTCGTAAATTGAAGGTTAGTTGATCAGGAAATACTACTATATTAGGGGTGCTGAAGTTTTTACTTTGACGTACAGATTTCTTCTACTGCATATCTGAAAATTAAAAATATTGTATTTATGTTGGATACCTGAGTGAATATTTTAGTTTATTGGTTGACTTCTGACATTGTACGAGATGTGTGAACCAACCACATGGATTTAATCAAATAACTTGTATATTTTTCAAATTATTAGATGAAATACTATAAAATGCGGGTTAAGATGGAAAAAGTATTGGAATATCTGATTTTGTGAAGACCTCAACAAAAATATCACTTCACCTAAACAACGCTTAAAATTGTGAGTTTTCCATTCTAATATTTTGAAATCTTTTCTTCCATTTTATGAAAACTGTGACAGGACATTGTTACTTATTCTATCTCTTCTCAATGCACAAGCTGAAAGCAATTATATGTGGATGTGACAACGTTGGTTGAAAAAATATATGGATTTGTAACATATGAATTGGAAATGTTGGCTGAGAACTTTCTATGGGGAATAAGTAGCTTTTCAGTGGGAGTTTGGAGTTAATATTTCATCTTTGTTAGGTTTCTGTCCATTTATTCAATCCTGTCTAAATCTTACCATTATAAATGTGCATAAAATGGTGAATGGGGTTCAAAAATGTTCTCAGATATATACCTCTGCTTGCACAGATAAGAGCATTGATTCTTTTATATTTTCTATAGCTTGAAAGTATACGGACCTTACAAAATTTTATTGTAAACAACAAAAAAGATTATATGGATCGGCATCGTACCACAGAGCAAGATCGGGACAACATTGAACATGAGGTAAGAAGTTTGACTATTTTTAACTTGCACCAAGGCTAGCGGCATATGAGAAGATAATCCTTCTTTTCATTTTATTGATAAGGAATCATTTGTTACTGTATTTATTGTAGGCAGCAGCTCTGATAACCACTATATAGTTTGCTGCTTTAATTTCTGCTCCAGATATTTTGATCTGTTAGTATTTCATTTCAAAGTTTGTGCTACAGTATGTAGTGAATTTTGCAGTTGTGGCATTGTAGATGTTCTTGATCTCATTTCATGTTCAGTGCACAATGTTTTAATTGGTTGACCTTGTAGGATAGCTGTGTAGGGGAGTAGCTACTTAAGCAATGCTTCCTTTTCTTTCATCATTGCAGTTATTGAATTGAATAAGATTTTCCTAAATGCATACCATGGTCTAAGGAGATTGGTTGATAGGAAGACTGGCCTATGGAATTTTCTTATTGAAAATGCAACACACATGTATTGTGCTGGAGCCCATGTTGCCCCATGGTTTGGGGACAAAGGGACAAGGTTTGGGCAAAGGTGTGGGCTACTATTACAGCCCCTCACATAGAAAGTAATTTAAAAACAGGAACGCAAAATAACATTGCATATTATGAAAAGTTTTTCTTTGAAAGCCCTAAACTTCACTGTTTCCCTGGAAATGTGAACATACTCTTTAATGCATAACCCCTTATCGTGAATAATATGTAAATATAACTATTTTGTTATATACTCTGTTATACTCGAATCACTCTTTAAAGGTGGGAAACTAGTTTCAATGGTTCCTGCATTCCCTGGAGCTTTGGAACTATGTGAGAATGTTACTGTTTCAGCTAGAGCTTCAATGGGAGCTTTGGAAAGTTCAGGGAGCTTTAAAGACTGTTTTTTTTGGAGTTCTGACTTTCATGTTGAAACCTTTGTAGGAAGAAAGGCCAAAGACATCTTTAATACCTATATCCTTAATTGAGAAACTGGAGCAATCTCTTGATGGGTTAAGGAAGGGTGTGATACTTCAAGGTAAGGGTGATATTTGGGATGTCAAGATGATGAGTATTTTTTTTGTTGTTTATGTATATATATATGGCAAAAGATTGTGTGTCCATATTGTATGTGACAGTAAATGCTTAAACATTAGATTTGTTTTTTCTCGTAAGAATAACTAGAGAAACATGTCATATAACTGATAATGAGTGTGTTCATATTGTATGTGGGAGTGAATGCTTAAACATCAGATTTGTTTTTTCTCGCAAAAATAACTAGAGAAACATGTCAGAGAACTTATAATGAACCTTACAGTTTATATATATAAAAGGGAGAGACTTAACAAGAGAGACACCAAGAGAATTTATTTATATATAAGAGACATTATATATTATGTATTTATATATTTAAATTGATTTTAATATTTGAATATTTTGAATCAATATTATTTTTTATTATTATATAAATTATATAATTAAAATAATATTAAAAAGCTCAAATATTAATTTTTTTTAAATTTTTTAAATAATAAAAAAATATTTTTACTTTTTAATTTTTAATTTTTTTTATTATATAATATTAAGGTTCCAATTAACAGTTTCCTGTAATTTTTGGGGAATCTCTAGCCTTTATTTTAATATTTGAATATTTTGAATCAATATTATTTTTTATTATTATATAAATTATATAATTAAAATAATATTAAAAAGTTCAAATATTAATTTTTTTTAAATTTTTTAAATAATAAAAAAATATTTTTACTTTTTAATTTTTTATTATATAATATTACGGCTCCAATTAACAGTTTCCTGTAATTTTTTGGGAAATCTCTAGCCTTTCCTAAAACCCGTACCCAAGTTCCTCACTTTCCCAAATTTGAGAAACTCATACAACATAGGTTATATATCATTTGACTAATATATTTTAGTAGTAACAAGATGGACGATTTATGCAGGTTGGAGTATTTATTAAAGCATGTAGGGAGAAAATAGAGAATTTGAACAATAGAATAGAGAGTAAAGAGAAAAACAACAAGCAGTGACTTGGCTTGGTGTTCAGGGAGATGCTGCTAATGCAGAAGACATTGCACACATGCATTGTGTGGTAAGAACCTTTTCTTGCATTTAGAGTTCGTATCTATATCCATATTCAAATGAAACTCTCAGACATCGTCATCTCTAAAAGCTCTAGATAAAACATTTTGTGATGTATTCATCACATTACACAAATTTTGTCATCATTCACTTTAGTAGATGCACAATGAAATTTCCTTGGAGAGTTGTTTTTAAATTTTGGTAGCATTCCAATACAGTGAACATCCAAACAAATTAGGCTGAAGCTAATAGCACATAAGCATGTCTTAATCCATCCTTTCTTCTTGAGAGATCATAAATTCTCTTCTCTATTCACTTTTCTCGTGCAAGAGGGATAAATAAATTCTAATGGTGTTGTTGAATCGGGATTTATCATTGTTTAATCTCTACTACAAACTATAGAAACCCATATTATATGCAAATTTACACATTGAAGTGAATTTCAAATTATGCTTTTTTTTTGGTCTCTTCAAGTTATCTGTGTCTATATATATATATAATTATTATTATTTATTTAGCTATTTTATTTATCTTTTATTTTTATTTTTTTCTTATTTTCTGTTTGACATTTTCCTATTATAAATTCTATTCCAAGTTATTTGAAATTTAATATTTCAAGTTTTTTTTTGTTTAAATGGTACCTATGTGTGTGTTACAGTGCACCCAATTAAGTAGATCCCTTAAGTGTGTATGTGGGGAAGGTGTTTGACCCTTGCAGTTGGTTTCCATTTGTCATCAAAAGGATTAACATCTCTACCAGACCAACTTGGTCTAAGTGGACCTTAATGAGATAACTTACCATTTTAATTTATTTGTAGTTCAACTATATTGAAGTGAAAAAAAAGAGCACACAAGCATGCAAATCAATTAATCAATTATGATAAGCCAAAATATCAAAATATAATGTTGATTTTATAGTTTGGACATAGAGAATTGCCTAGTGACGCTCTTATTTATCTTGTCATGTTTAGTCTTCTTTTTCATTAATTTTCCATTTTATGGGCACTTAAATTTTTTCATATTGCCAAGAGGCACTTTAATTACAACCCAATATGGGGTAGTTTTTGTCATGTTAGTATTAGCCTAGTGTGGGGTAGATGTTTTCATGCTAGTCTTAGATAATGTTACATTAAAAAGTAATAAAAAAAAAATTACTCAATTAAAATATATAATAATCCTAATAACAATCAAAATAATTATGTAATATTTGTAATGTTGATAATTTATAACGCAAGGACAAGAGTGGAGGTAGGAAATGGAAAAAATGATTTGGAAACCTTGACTCCATCTGTTGGATTGTGTATACAACAAAGAATACTTAGGTTATTAAATATAGACCATCCATAATTTTTTATTTTTTAAAGAATGGAAATTCTCGAAACACTATTATGAAATAGACCATAATACGAATTGTCTAATTTGAGGTTAAGTAGATAAAAATAAGAAGTTAAAATCTATTTTACTCCTATGGGCATTCTATTTACTTTTAGTGATTCTATTTACCTATAGTGATCTAGGGAACTTTAGTCCTAGGGTTTCCTGTAGCAACAAATTTCCTTCACTAATATAATTGTCTAAGTTAATACAATTGTTGGACAATCTAACTTTCCAATGATGCAATAATCTTAACAGTTCAACCTTTTTGTAAAACAACAGAACAATTGATCTTGACATATCAATGATTCTTCAACAATATATTGAGTCCAACAATAGAATAGTAAAATTTTCAATAATAACCATGCATTACGTCATTCAAACAACTTTGATATAACAATTGTGGGCCACACTTAATATCTACACTTAGTAATAGTAAAAATTCAACCTTTTCATTGTTCTCTTTTGTGTGACTAATTGTTCACAATAGAAATACTACCCTAGGAATGATATCTATCAATATTTTAGTAGCATTAGTTTAAAAATATTTGAATCTCCACTGCGCCACAATGGGTAAGAAAGAAAGAAACCCTAAAAGGTTAATGTATGAATGGTAGATGTAAGATATGTACTCAAGAAAATAAAATTATTTAAATACTTTCCAAGTTGCAGAGAAGACAACAATTCATAACCTAGAAAGAAACCCAAAGAGAGTTAATGTGTGTAATGTAGATGTAAGATACATACTCGGAATTGTTGGAGTATTTAGACACTTGTGTGTGTATATATATAGAGGTATATTTCATTCATCTGAACTCAATGGAATTCCATTTCACGAGCTCACTTCAGCTAACCCTCAGCACATTCGAAGGCCTTCTACATCACCAAATATGGAAAAATATTCCTCATAGGATCATGCTCTACCAAATGAATCAAGTTAATATATGTGCACCTGAGCTTATTTGTATTTTAATTACGTTGATAGGAATCCATAGCATAAAACTTGATTTTAACAAGTTGAATACCCTAACTAGAGATCACACCTATAGAAGTTCAAGTGAATTATGATCAGTTAACATCCTCAGATTGTAATAGACCACAATTTGGTTTGTTGTGTTAGTTTCAACTTTCTTACTATTGAGGAGGTTACAGTAGTGCAAAATGAGAAATTAGTGACTAGGTGACTAAAAAAGTTAGTCACCACAACTTTTCCAAGTGAAATACTACAAAAAATGAGCAATCTTAAGTGACCGAACTAAAAACAACTAACATAAATCACTAATTTAGTCGTGGGTTAAAATATGTGACTAGTTAATATGTAATGTGACTAAAAATACCTAACATGAATGACTAATATAGTCTAAGAACAAAAAATAACTACCTAACAAGTACTACAATAATATGAATCAGTTTTTTATGTTAGTCATCTTAATTGTGTCAAGCAATCTAAACTTACAAGGGATAGGGATTTCAAAGGCTGTTAAAGATTGGTTGAAAGGTTATCCTTCCTTAAACACTTCTTCATCCTCACATGGTGTATAGGTGAGCCAATTTTGAATTATTTATCTCTAATAATTTGTAATTTTAAAAATATATTTTTTAATAAAAAAATATTTTATGTATTTTTTAAAAATCTACTCATTGAATCTAATTGGATCTAGTTCCAATTTGAAATTAATTGGAAGAGAAATTTTAGCTTTTGAGACTATAATGTCAAATAAAAACTACTTTAATTTCATATTAACCAACCTAGATCCATCTTAACCTCGGATATATCAAGTGCCGAGAGGGATCCAATCTCTCGAGGTGCAAACTTTTTTCTAGTGCAAAACTTGAGGAAATGTTTGCACCTCGAGAGATTGGATACCTCTCGGCACTTGATAGTTATAGGGTTAATATGGATCTAGGTTGGGTATATAATACTATATAATAGCTATATTTGTATTTTTGTCTCTTTGTTATTCCCTCTCTCTATCTCACCCCCAAAACATACACACACTCTCTCTCCCAGTACTCTTCCCCTTCTCTGTCTATCTCCCTCTTCCCCTTCTCTCCCACTCTATCTATATCCTTTTCTGTATTCCCTCTTGCTCTCCTCTCTCCCTCAATCTCTCTCCATGACTCCATTGTCACCCCCTCTCTCTCCACCTTTCTCCCTCTATGTTTTTCTTGTTCTATCCCTCTCCCACCCCCTCCAATTCCATCTCTCTCTCCTCATCTCTATCTCCCTTCCTCTCTATCGCTTATCTCCCACCTCCCTCTATCTCTCCCCCCAAATCACTATCCCCCCTCTCTCTCTCTTCCGCCCAACTCTATCACTATCTCCCCCCCTCCATGTCCTTCTCCATATCTATGTCTCCATCTCTCTCCGTTCCCCTTCTCTCCCTATCTCTGTCCTCTCCTATTCTTTCTCTTACCTCCTCCCCTCTCTCCCTCACTCTCTCTCCATATCTCCCTTTTCACTCCTCTCTCTCCACCTCTATCTCTTTATGTCGTTGTTCTTTCCTCTGTCTCTCTCCCACTCCAACTCTCTCTCTCTCTCTCTCTCTCCCCCACCTCACCCTCTCTCCCCCCCATCACTCGCTCTTTCTCTCTCTCTCTCTACCCTCCAACTTTTTCACTATCTCCCTTCCTCTCTCTGCCCGCTCCCCGACTCTCTCTTAAATTTGATCACATTGTATTGTGTTTAAGAAATGATCTAAATTAAAAAAAAATAGAAATTGGTTGTAAAATATTAAACCTATATTTTGGATCAATCATGTAGAACTAAAATAAAATAACGAAAAACTTTAAAAAGTCATGCACTATATTTAATCTATTATAATTAGTCAATTTTCTTGCTCTAATCCCTTGCATCCTTAACTAAAATGGATATATATATGTATAATCGACATAGATCCATCTTAGCTTAATCTTATTAAAACCTTAATTTAATTTATATGGGAATATTTTTAGTAGCCATGAGGATATAGGGTTTAGATATATCTCAAATTGTAACATTTATCCTTTTAGATTCAATTAAAAAAATGTTGTAAAATTAAATTAAAATAAAATATTTTTACTATGAAATAAGTTATGGTTTTTTGGCATGTGGTCTTGATAAGCCATGGTATTGGCCCATGGTATTGTAACAAAGGCTATTTTTTACAAGTTAATAATATCTATCGTAATGTGCAAGTGCAGTTAAGAATCTTGTCATATTGTTATAAAATATTTTGGTTGTGAAATAAGTTATGGTTTTTGGGCTTGTAGTATTGATAAGCCATGGTATTGGCCCATGGTATTGTAACAATGCCTATTCACAAGTTAATAACAAAATAAAAATATAACAAATTGAATGTTATTATTTTTATTAATTTAACTTTTTATTATTAATTGAGGCCATATTTAAATGTTTACTCCCATCCCAATATCATTTTTAACTTCTTCTTCTTCTTTTTAACTTAGCATCTTACGCAAAAATAACAAATCCTTATTAAAAATAAATCATTTAACCCAATTGTAATTTATATATTTCATTTTATATTATAAATATTTCTTTTTATTTTCTCCATCATAAATATTTCTTTTCTTTTTGATTTCCAGTTTAGCGTTGGGTTCATATAAAATATTCAGAGATTACAACATAACATTGTAGCACTGCATTTTTCTCTGACTTGTTGATATCTTCCTGGAAATGCCAGAAGAAGGAAGACCATCAATGTGATCTATGAATTTCATGGGATTCGAACCCCAGATGGAGTTTGCATGCATCAACGATTAGATGGAGGAAGAGAAAGATCATTGGGCGTGGATATTTTGGCCATTTGTACATGGGCATGAACTTGGACTCTCGAGAGTTCTTCCTTTTTACTAAAGATGATTTTCGTTCTTATGGGTTAACAATTTCAATTGTTTATATGATCAAAGCATAAATTTCATCTAGAGTTGAAGGTTTAATGATTATGATAATGCAGATGTTGATTGTGGCCAACAATTCATCAGAAGACAATGCACATGTAAGCATTTTGCATGTTATTATTGTACAAAGAGTTTAATGATTATGATAATGCAGATCTTGATTGCGACCAACAATTCATCAAAAGACAATGGACAAGTAAGAATTTTGCATGTCCTTATTGTAGAGATCAGTTCGCTCCTCCCTAACTTTTCTAGGGTGAGAATGCATGATTTTTTTTTTCTTTTCACCTTTTTTCTAGTGGTTGATTGTTTGTGTAATGGACTCTACCATGCCCAAATTCAAAGGGCTCGAGTGATGTAAGAAAATTTTCTGGTAGGATGAAAATACCAGACCTTCCTCAAACTTTGTTACATGAAATTAAAATTTGTTGTAATTATGAACATAAAATATTTTTTGTTTCATCCTTAGATTCTGATCTCAATGCCTACAATTTTAAACCATGTTACTATATTTTAAGTAGAATATACTTAGATCCAATCAACCTTATAACTATCCAAATGTTAGGTTAATTTCAGCTAAAAAAAGGAACCTGAATAGCTTTTGCAATTTAGAATCAATGCTTACAGATAATGATTAAAAATGGAAGAACCCAAATGGTCTGATAAATTTTATCCACCCATCAATTTCCAAGACCTTTGAAGAGGAGCCTGGATGAGGTGGACCCTAACCTACTTGATACTTTTTCAAAAGTTAGGCATGCCCTTGACTAGAATAAAAGATTGACCAATGTTGTTGTAGATGTTGTTTTTGACATTGTTTTCATTGCTACCATGAATAGGTAGACTCTATAGGTAGTTGAGGCTATCTTTTGTTTGTTATAAGAGGTAATTCGGGAGTGTCTTGATCTAGTTAGGAAGTAGCTTGGTAGGGTTGTTCCTCTTGCTAATAACTATTAAGCTGCATTGCATTTTTTTTTTAGTGATAGCTCCTTCTATTAAATCCCCAAGCACATTTTTTCACCCATGGAAATATCCACTTATTTCAAGATCAATGAGATAGAGACCAGGAAGCTTGTGAGGAATCTTATTGTTATAGATGAGAGGATTTATGTGAGGTGAGGGGAGTTCTGTGACATATATCGAAGGGTGAACTGCACCATTTTATGACACCAATCATCTCCATGCCACAGTAGTGGATTTCTATTACACTGAGGGAGAAATCATAAAATATTCCATTATAAATAATTATTATGTTGAGGACGAGGAATGCAGACGTGGTATTTATAATTTTATCATGAAAATAGGTTTGTGTGATGGAGACAAATCAAGGCTTTCATGGACTTGAATAGAGACTAGTTCGACAATCACATGGAAATACTAAAGCATTGTTTTTAAAGGTGATGATGCAATTAGAGAGTTCTATTTTGTTGCCTTAAAAAATAACTATCAATATGGGGGGACAAAGATGATCCATATAGGGAAGAATTGCAGTAGTAGGACTGTTTATAAAATTATATCCATATGCAAGTCAAGGAACTACTACAGAGGATTAGTGCAGGTGCAACCGAATTCTCATAATGCAAGGAATTTTTCATAGTGTGATTCGATGCTCATTAGTGGCTAGGAAACTGCAAATACTTATCGCTACATTCAAGTACAATTTGAGTTGCATTCTAAAGTCTCTAATTTCATTTATTGATAGTTCGTCTTGTGTCATTGTCTCTCTTAATTTCATTGTGGTAGGATTGGAATGGGTTAAAAAATCAAGCATATCATTGAGTAAAATAGACACCCACATGACACTACATGTCATTGTGCATGATCTCTATTTTTTGATACAATTAGAAGTGAGCAATATCATGTGTGCACGACTAAAAATCCTAACATGCATGATGAATCCAGTCTTATCATGGAAATCAAAACCAAGAATCATAAAATATCAATAAAATTGTGACATAGAGTAAGAAACACAATAAAATATTTGATCCGGATCTTGGGAGGAGGCCCCCAAGATCTAAAAGATTGAAATGGATCTTGGGGGGAGAGACCCCCAAGATCTGAAAATTTGAATTGCTAGAAGAAAAATAAGGAGAATGCCCAATAAACAAAAACCACAAAGAAACTTTTTATTAAAAACGATAATAACTGTAAAGGCTACATTGTGGTGGACAATCTTTCCTTTTACAAAATGTGACTTGTTACTTATAGTATTTTTCAGTTACAATACCACGGGTCAATTCCATGGGTGAATGAATACCATGGGTGGATTTTACAATACCACGGGCAGATGCTATTTACAATACCATGGGTAAATTCCATGGGTGAATGAATACCATGGGTGGATTTTACAATACCACAGGTAGATGCCATTTACAATACCATGGGTAAATTCCATGGGTCGATGAATAATATGGGTGGATGAGTACCATGGGTTGATGCCATTTTCCATTCGGATCATTCCTCCCTCCTTAAGAAGCAATGGTCCCCATTGCGTAAAGTTCCCTCCTGCGAAGCCTTTGTTGAATATGAAGAGCCACTGAAGATAAGGGTTTTATGTGGTTAACCCATAACCATAATGAACGAAGATCCGAGGATAGAGATACCCTGTAATGCTTGTGACCAACTGTGATTCTGATAGTGTGCGGCCTAGCAAATGGACTTCGATAAAGTGTGGGTTTGTGGATGACCCATAACCGTGATGTTGGTTGCTGATGAAGTAGCAGGTGCCTACATAGCCTGGGGTGGGAGGGCACATCTCCAAATAACCCAAGTCGAATGCTGCTATGTTGAAATTGATGAATGTGAAGCAGGTGCCTACTAAAGTGGGGTGGGAGGGCACGTCTCCAATGGGAACCCACTTCGAATGCTGCTCCAGAATTAAAATGGGCATAACTCAGTCAATATAACTCAGAATATTTATTATAACCCATTTTTAGAAGCAGAAGGACCATTTTGCCTCCTCCCATGACTTGGAAATCCTTATCTGGACACTCTGAGATCTCAGATTCATGCTGCAATAGTTCCGCCGTCACAAAAATTCTGATAAAATAACTGATTTTAAATCAGCGATATCTCCCACATCCGAACTCCGATTCGACCCATTTTTTTTTTTGAAATTGGGTGATTTTTCGAGAGGAATTCAGATCTGGTATTTGTTTTTGTAAATTTTGTACCAAATGTTTCAGATCTAATCTGCAAAGTCGCCACCCAAAAAAATTCCTGCGAAAAAATGAGAAAAGAAAAATTCTTCTTGCTTGACCCAAGAAAGTGCTCTATGGAGGTTGTAGCACATTCCTGAAGTTTGTTGAATATTGCTACAAAATTTGAAACTGAAATATGCATCAAACCCTCATTCCCATGGAATCATAACCTGCTCTGATACCACTGATCCGGATCTTGGGAGGAGGCCCCCAAGATCTAATAGATTGAAATGGATCTTGGGGGGAGAGACTCCCAAGATCTGAAAATTTGAATTGCTAGAAGAAAAATAAGGAGAATGCCCAATAAACAAAAACCACAAAGAAACTTTTTATTAAAACCGATAATAACTGTAAAGACTACATTGTGGCGGACAATCTGTCCTTTTACAAAATGTGACTTGTTACTTATAGTATTTTTCAGTTACAATACCACGGGTCAATTCCATGGGTGAATGAATACCATGGGTGGATTTTACATTACCACGGGCAGATGCCATTTACAATACCATGGGTAAATTCCATGGGTGGATTTTACAATACCACGGGCAGATGCCATTTACAATACCATGGGTAAATTCCATGGGTCGATGAATAATATGGGTGGATGAGTACCATGGGTTGATGCCATTTTCCATTCGGATCAATATTCTATGCCAACATTGTCTATTTAGTGCAAGATACTACTAATATTTCATAATTTTCAGAGATGGTGGATGTCATGATGATTCCCTCAAGAAAAGTTGTTGACTTGAAGATAAGATGGTCAGTGCAACTATTTACTTTAAATATGCTAAATTTAGGTAGTTAAAACAAGTTTGAAAATAACTAGAAACACAACCCTGGCTAAATTTATGTAATTAAAACAAGTTTGAAAATAACGAGAAATAACACCCCTGTTTATTTTAAATAGGATAAATTTAGCTAATTAAAACAAGTTTGAAAATCACTAAAAACACCACCCCCACATCATTTTATTTCTAGTTGTCCAAGATAATATTGAATAAAATTATGAGCACTTCCATTTAAATTTACCATACATAAAATAAAAAAAGGTTAATGCTTTTAAAAGCTATAACCATCATTAAATATAAGATATGACAAGGATGACTCATAATTTTAAAGGCTATATCCATCACCAACTATAAGATAAGAGTTACTGAGATGAGAAAAATGTTTTCTTGATATAACATGTAAACATCATATTACTTATAACTCATGCATATTGTATCTTATTGTGCATAGAAATGTGGAAGGGGAATGAGTAAGCATTTTCACACTGGTTTAAAATTTCCCCTTGGTTGGTGTTGGGACAGGGTCCCCTAGGGTAAATTTTGGGGCAAAAGGCCCAAGTTCTATTGTAAAGAATGTAAATTCTCCGCAAGTTGTGGTCGCGGAGTGCCGAGATAGTAAAGTGTCAAAAAGATTTTTACCCTTATTTTATGTAAATTGCGTTGGATTTTGTAGATCCAACCATGGTCTGCTAACCATGGGATTGTATAAAAATGAGAGTCATAGAGAGTCTAAGGAAGTAGAGATCAATGAAGACAAATGTAATGGGTCAGTAGAAGAAAGAGTGAAGAAGTCTTAGAGTAGAAGAGAGGCTTTGTAGCTGTGTGCACAGAGGCCTAGAGTAGAGTCTGCAGCTGAGTGTGCAGAGTCTTGAGTCTATAACAAGAACTAAAGTATTAATAAAGATATTATTCCAGAAATTCCTGTGTTTGTCTATTTACTTCGGTTATGAATGAATGCGCTATTATCTTATGATGAATTATGGCTTTATGAATTAATATTGTATTGATGTGTGATTTTACATGATCTATATTGTCATGTGAATGCAAGTAATGATAATTGTTTACATGAGGAATATCTTGTTGCATGTTAAAGTTATCAAACACTTAAGCCGATCTGGGTAAATACAAGATTCAGGGTAATCATAGAGGTGCATAAATGGTTGATTCCCCTATTTAGGGTTCGCGAAAGGAAGTTGTGAGCATCCGTGGAGGTATAGAATCTGATTAAGAGAAGCTATTTCGATAAGCCCTCAGGGCTTATCGATATACACGAAGGCAGTTTTAGGGGTTAAAATGACATCACGATCATCTCTGGGTGCGAAAACTTTGTTCCATCATCCCCCCATACTCCTTCGGGTGAGACTTTAGTCCATGCTCCGTGGGTTGATGCCAAAAGGGTCAGTAGTGTAGGGATTTGGTTGGGAAAAATAACTCTAAACCTGGGTCAAGACCCACTAAGCCAACAAATGGTTTTGTTGCCAGGATTGGGATCTGCATAAAGAGATGTGTAATGTTGCATCGTTGGAATCCAACAAAGAAAGAAATTGAGGAGTGGTTCGATAGAAAGGTCCACGAATTCGTGGTGCATGAAAACAAAAAGCCACACCTGATAAAAGAACAATGGTTGGACATGTATCTATACATAGAGATACAATTTTTTTTATTATGTTCCTTCTCGATTGAACATAGGAGTGGATTGCTAGATTGGCATATGGCCAAGGGAAGTGGAGGCTTGACGGTCCACTAGTGTGGACCCCAGAGTTAGTGCAGAGATTGGAAGCCTCTGAAGATAAGATCACACGTGTTGTCAATCACTGGCTTGATTGTGTCATAGGAGGATTTGTGACAGAATTTAGGTCAATACCTCGGTCAGTTATAGCGAAGCACAGTGACGCTTCTTCAAGGGACCGCGAGGTAATTATTTAAGATCTTTGAATACTTGGATTAAAATTCTCTTGTGTGAAAGGTATGTTATGTCATTACCTTGAAGTTTGGAGGTACGCGAAGTGGAAAGTTATTCAGAGATTGAGAGAGAATAGGCCCTAAATATAGCCCGCTGATTGAGCCTCCTTTGAGTGACAACGAAGGAGCAACACAAGCTTCACCACAGAGCACTGTCTAGTTAATAAGGCAAGGGTTCCTACGAATACCCCATTCACCTACACCACCTCCATCCTCACCTCCACAACCTACACCTTTGCCCACACCACTGCCACCACCTCCGCCACTCTTCAATATTGCGAATACAGTGAAGTTTCTCGTTTTCAAGGGCTTGGGAAATGAGGACCCATACTAGTTTTGGTTCGTTGCGAAGGTCATGTGGAAAACCCATAATATTATAGATGATCATATGAAGAAAGCAACGCTGGTTACTACTCTACAGGATCGCGCGCTAACATGGTACATTAAGTACTGTACCGATAACCCAACAGCCCCATTGACAAATATTCAAATTGCATTGAATAAGGAATTTAGTAGGCCCAAGTTTAAATCGCAATCAGTCGTTGTATTTAAGGAAATCATGATGAGGTATGGTGAAACACCTTGGGAGCTGGATCAGAGATTGAAATGCTAGATCCATGAAGCTAACATGAATCTTACATATGGATAGCACTGTGAATGGTTTGTAGCTTCACTCTTGCCTCACCTAAGGGTTGCTTTATCACAACAAAACATTGGGACCCAAGCGGAAGCCATGGAGATTGTGATGAGATCGCATGAGACACCGATTGAAGATGCTTCTTTGGGAGTCTAGTAGATTCACGTGGAGTTGCAAAATATTTTCCTAGAGTTCCAAAGTCTGAAGAAGGATAGAGCAGCTCGGCCAGAGGTGTGCGAAGAAGTTTGGTGATTGAAGTGTAAAAGCCAAGGGCATGATAAATATCACTACCCTGTCTTTGCAAATTATGTTGTAGGAGGAGGGTCAATGTCTCTGAGGCTGGAAGCTCAAGCTACGCCAAGTACAGGGCTCATGCTGTGGTGGGCTATCTTTTATATAGATGCAAAACATGTAACAAACAATTTTCACTTGCTACAGAAATTTGTGCAGACACCGCAACAACTCTTCTGCAACTTCTGTAAATTAGTGGGTCACGATGAGCGCAACTGTCGTAGCTATGAGTTAATGATGGAGAGAACACCTGTGTATCAAATGAAGACATAAACTCGGCCTCCAGATCAAGGAGTTGGGGGAACGCGAGGGGGATATCGAGGGTATAGACAAGGCCGAGGATGAAGAGAACCTACAAGAGGTCGTGGACAAGTTATTTGCTAAAATTGTGGAGTACCAGGACACTACGCATGGGAGTGTATGAACCTGATGCGCTTGTCGTGCCGATACTGTATTCAGTTTGACCACGTGATAGAAGACTACCCTGTATTGATAGCTAAAATACAGGAGAAAAGGGTGTAGCCTCAGTAGCCTACCCAAAACCTGCAGATGATGAGGGCTGAACCCTACGAAGAAGATCCTAATGTGAATATCATGCTCCGGAGTGGAATGACGAGTGGTGACGATAAAGGAAATCAACCTGAAGAAATTGAGTGGGTCCACAAAGCTTTAGACAAAGAGGTTGAGTTTGATTTGGTGCGTGTGAAAGAAGCATTCATGGAAGTGAAGAAAAGCTTCACTGAGGCCTCTACCTGAGGAAGTGAGGATAAGATATCTGAAGAAATGGACCCCTCCATGCTTACCATGTTCTTAGAGACATGTATGAAGCTGGCTCACGATAGCAAGGTGATGAAAGGATTATAAGAGTTGATAAATAAATGTGCCAGTAAAGAAAATTCTCCTTAAGGACCTTGCATAGTCGGAAAAGTTGGTAAGCATAAGGCAAGAACAAGGCATGAGATGAGGTTCACTGCACAAAAATGGAGGAAGAAATGAATCAATTCATTCAGGATGTGGGGTCGGATGTGAAAGTATTGCCTAAACAGACATGGGAAAGAATGGGGATACCTATGCTGCAGTGGTCTCCGATCCAATTAAGGATGGGAAATCAACAGAAGATTATCCCCATGGGAAGATTGTAGGGAGTGACAATAGATATTGAAGGCACAAGCACTTCAGCTGGTTTCGAAGTGATAGATATTTTCAATGACATCAATCGATACCCTGCGCTCCTTGGGATCGATTGGGCTATTGACATGAATGGGGTGATCAATCTAAATAAGAGGACAATTTCATTTGAGAGGAAATCACTCTGCATAGAAGTATCTTTGGGCCTTGCAAAAGGACCATGTTATACTGACCTGGTCCGTGATTATGAAAGTGATGATGATTTGGACCAGATCTACAAAATAACAGCATGAGACCAATATTGGGTGAATTTGACAACAGATGGACACATTACATGGGATGTGAAAATTCTTGTACATTAGATTCATATGAGGAGTTGGAACACTAGCAGAATAGGTTGCATGAAGTATCTACATTGTGCTATAAGATGATGACTAAACCACTACACTATGTATCATCAAAGGTAAGGAGTTTTTCTTATTATGATGGTCTAACTGACGTAGATAAATTTTTGGATGCATTTTAAAGGGAAGTACTAGAGAAGCATCACTTCCAAGCCTTGGATTTCGCATTGCACACTACACTCGCAAGGAGGTGGGGTACGCATAAAGACAATTTTGATGGATGGTGCAACTACATAAAAATGATGAGATTGTAGTTTGGTCGCCCAAAATTTTGGCTAACAGAGAAATATGATGGAAGGAATGATCCGTGGTTCAAAGCAAACTTCCATCATGTTTACATCCAGGCATGGAATGACCCCGAGCAAAAATGGTTCGACTTACCCTATCTGGATACGGATGATTTTATTGTAGAGGTCATCAAGTGTTGGCCAACAGACTGGCATTTTGCCTCCGATGTGGCCGACGAGACTAGCCAGTCTACGGAGAAAAAGAAAAATGAAGCGGCTAGACAGAAGGTTCAACTATTGGCTGAAAAGAGGAAGAAAGAGGCCGAGGAGAAGGCCTGCATAGAAGCGAAACATGCCACAAAGGAACAGGAAAAGCAGGAAGAGCGTGACTCTAAAAGAAGTCAGAAGTCTCCTTCACCACAAAGAGAGGAAGAAGAGTGGTCAGAGCAGGGCAGCGGAGATCAATAGGAGAGCACTCCCTTCCGAGTCAAGTGGTACAGGGAGCAGGAAAAGAAAGGACCACGCAAAAATACAAAAGCCACTAAGTCGTTGCTAGATCCAATTACCTTGATGGAGGGTGATTATATGATATTGGAGATAAGGTGTGGGACACAACAGTAGAACTGTTGCAACAGTTTGAGAAGCAACAAAAATAAGCACTAATTTCCCTAAAGACGAGTCTACACGAGCTGTAGATCCAAACGACACTACAGGTAGGTGTAGGATAGAGCAGTGTTGCATCAACCAGTTTGGCACTGGGGACCACTCATGTGCCAAAGATGCTTCGCTTAATGGATCTCCGGGCAGTCGCGCTTCCTGATGGAGCTTTGAGTGTGGAAGCAGCTGTTGACAAGGCTATTTTCAGCTCCTTGAAGAATATAGGCCTCAACCTGGCCATGCTCCCTAGTGAGTTCCTTCACACACTTCAAGTTGGTGTGATAGCGGAAGTTAAGGCCTAGGAGAAGCACATGTTGAGCATGATTAGTGAGTACAAAGTCAATAACAAAAAGATGTTCGTGGAAAAATCAGTAGTGCTGGAAGCTTGAAAGAAAGTTCAGGAACAAAACAAACAAACTGCAGCCATGGTGGTCAAGGCATGCAGAACAGTCCCTGAATTGCATATCCCGGAGGAAGCACCGGTGGACCAAGGTTGAGTTTGAATTGAACCTAAATATTACAAAGTTAGAGTTGAAGTCACAACCTTCAACTCTGCCAGAGGTTAGAGAACAATGCAAAGCCACTGTGAAGGATGGAGTTGTAGCAGTGGATTGCACCACACTTTTCAAGAAATCCATGGAGGTAGTCATGTCGTTGTAGGAAGATACTAACCTAAAAAGGTTAAACACAGAAGCCCATGAATTGCATCAGTGGTATGATGAAGCAAGAGCGATAGCATGCACTGTCGATATAGCATAACGACTAGCCAAGTTTCGTGAGGCAAAACAGTTGCTCGAACAGGTGGAGGCAATGCAAATGAAAGAGGTGGTCCTCAAGGCCAAATTGGGGCCTTGGTTGGATGAGGCCTATGTTATATCTTCCACCATTCAGGAGAAGTTTGTAATCCTATAGAGAATGGAGCAGAAGATAAAGGAAGATAGTGCAGGACTAGCAACATAGCAGCTGGAGCAACAGATCATGAAGGCAACCACGTAGAGCGTGGTTGTGGTAGCAGTGGCACACGTATAATTGGGAGGTCTCCTAAGTAAGATCTTCGCACCAATAGAGTGACTCGAGGGTGAGTCATGATATTTGTGTTGGGGGCCTGTTGGGATAGGGTCCCCTAGGGTCACTTTTGGGTCAAAAAGCCCAAGTTTTGTTGTAAAGAATGTGAAGTCTCTGCAAGTTGTGGTCGCGGAGTGTGTAGATAGTAAAATATCATAAATGGTTTTACCCTTCTTTTATGTAAATTGTGTCGTCTTTTGTAGACCTAGCCATGGTCCATGGACCATGGGATTGTATAAAAAGCAGAGTCTTAGAGAGTCTAAGGAAGTAGAGATCAATGAAGACGAATGTAATGGGTCAGTAGAAGAAAGAGAGAAGAAGTTTTAGAGTAGAAGAGAGGCTTTATAGCTGTATGCACAGAAGCCTAGAGTAGATTTTGTAGTTGAGTTCATGGACCCTTGTAGTTGAGTGCGCGGGCCCCTTCAACTGAGTGCGTAGGGAAGCCTTGAGTATGTAAGCAGAACTGAAGTATTAATAAAGAGATTATTCCAGAAATTCCTGTGTTTGTCTATTTACTTCTGTTATGAATGAATGCACTATTATGTTATGATGAATGATGGGTTTATGAATTAATAATCTATTGATTCATGATTTTACATGATTTATATTGTCATATGAACACAAGTGATAATAACTATTTACACAAGGAATATCTTGTTGCATGTTAAAGTTATCAAACACTTAAGCTGATCTGGGTAAATATGGGATTAAGGATAATCACAAAGACACATAAGTGGTTGATTCACCTGTTTAGGGTCCACGAAAGGATGTCGTGAATGTTTGCGGAGGTATAAAATATAATTAAGGGAAGCTATATTGTTCACAGATGAACTGTTGGAGAATGTTGGTGGGCAAGAGGCTTATTCATTCATGAATGGTTTCTCTGGATACCATTAGATAAATATCATTCCAGAAGACAGGAGTAAGACTACCTTCATGACTAAGTGGTGATGCTTTCAATACACGGTAATGCCTTTTGGACTTAAGAATGCACCAGCAATCTTCTTGCATGTAGTCATTACGGCATTCACAGATTTCATTCACAAGTTTTTGGAGGTATATTTTGATGATTGGACAATGTTTGGATTGGTAAAATGACATGTAGCTAGTTTGTGCTTGATGGTGGATATGTGTCGGAGGTATCAGTTCATGCTAAACTTGAAGAAGTGCTTCTTTTGCGTCCCTTCCAGAATCTTGCTGGGTCATGTAGTGTGAAGACAAGGATTAATGGTGGACCCTTCTAAGATCATGGTCATAATTAATTTGGAGGTGCCGAGGAGTGTTAAATAGTTATGTGTAACGCTGGGTCATAGTGGATACTATCCAAATTTCATCAAGAGTTATGCCCAGATTACCGCACCGAAGGAAGAGCTATTAAATAAGGATGCCACATTCTTTTGAGATGAAGAATGTCAACGGGGTCTAGATGTATTGAAGAAAAAATGGTCACCATGCCGATCTTATTATTCCTAGATTGGAAGAAGGAATTTCATGTGCATGTGGATGCTTCAGGTATTGCATTGGGAGTAGTGCTGACACAGGACGGTGAAGGAGAATTGGATCACCCGATATCATGCAAGAAGGAAGCTATCTAAGGCTGAAAAGAATTACTCGACAACAAAGCGTAAAGGGTTGGCTATGATGTACATGCTCCATAAGCTTAGACATTACATTCTAGGTAGACACTTTAAGATGTATAGAGACCATTCTGAATTAAAGTACCTAGTCAACAAGCCTGTGTTGTGGCGGGGGCAATATGAAGATGGCTTCTATTGTCTTAGGAGTATGATTTTGAAGTAATTGTGAAGCTAGGGCGATTGAATTCACGACAAGATCATCTATCGTGCATTGAAACAAGAGAGGAGCCTACCGATTTAGAAGAAGGGTTGCCTGATGTGCAGCTCTTTGCAGTGCACGTTGCAGACAATCACTTTTCAAACATTAGCCACTTCCTAACTACATGAACAACTCTAGAAGGATACACTAGTTAACATAAGAAGCAATTGGTGGTGCGTGCGGCATATTTTTATGTTATTGTAGGCCACTTGTATAATATGGGATCATACATGATACTTTGACGCTATGTTCCTGATTTTGAATGAAGCACTATCCTAGCTAAAGCTCATGGAGGCGCTATGGGAGGCCATTATGAAGGAAAAGTAACAACATAGAAGATTTTACACGCTAGGTTATGGTGGCCAAAATTGCATAAGGATTCTAAAGCATATTGTAGGGCGTGTGATGCATGTCAAAGAACTGGCAGGCCATTGTGGAGGGATGAGATGTCTTTGAATCTGCAGGTATCATTGTAGCCATTTGAGAAATGGGCAATTGGTTTTGTAGGAATGATTCAACCTCTAGGGAAGAATGCATGTGTGCAGTATATCATCACCATGACAGAGTATTTGACTAGATGGGCAAAGGCACAACTCGTGAAGGACTGCACGGGAGCAACAACATTGAAGTTCTTATTTGAATATGTATTGACCAAGTTGGTTTCTCAAAGATTTTGATGAGCAATCACGGTATGCATTTCCTAAATGAAAAAATCAATGAGCTGACATAGGAGTTCTAGGTTTATCACCAAAAGAGTACGCCATATCATCCTCAGGCCAATGGGACAATTGAGGTATTTAATAAGATATTGGAGAATGCACTGACAAAGGAACTTGCAATGCGCAAAGGAATGATTGGGATGTTTTTGTACTAGTTGTGTTGTGGGATTATAGAGCTACCTGTAAAAATCTTATTGGTCAGACACCTTTTAGGTTGGTCTGTGGCATCGAGGCTGTGATGCCTGCGGAGTATATCATGCCTATTCTATGAATAGTGGCATTCACAGGGATAGCGGACCATGGAGCCTTAGAAGAAAGGCTCACATAGCTAATAGAGCTCGAGGAGGATCAGTTTTTGGCTGGATTCCATAAACAGGTGCAGAAGAAATGCGAAAGGGCATGGAACGGTCGACACATCAAACTTCCCACCTTGAAGGTAAATGATTTAGTTTTATTATATGATAGTAAGTTTGATAAGTTTCTAGGAAAATTTCAGATGCACTGGCTAGGGCCATACGTCAGCAAAGAGATTAGTAATGGTGGAGAAATTCAGCTCGTGAAATTGAATGGAGATCCATTTCTGGGAAAGGTAAATGGAAGCTGGTTGAAGCCATACACCGGGAATCCAACCCGATGACTACATGATGGTAGCACATTCTTAGCACTCTAGGCAGCTACAAGGAGGCACGGGACTATAAACTACACTGCACGGGTTGTATAGTTGAGCGACAAGGGGTTTGTGCGAAACAGGAGTGTGTCACAGTACCAGAAAAAGCGTGAAGGGAGCTACACTATAGAAGGAGAGACTGCGCAACACAACCAAAAATTCATGGCTACCGTCATTGTTCATGATTTGACTACCAGAAGAGGGTTAAGAGGAGCGGGTGGCGAACATGTACGGTATTTAATGCTGAAATTAAGAGTGAAATCTCTAGAAATTTGTCACCAATATAGCATTTATAGACAGGTTTTGGGGCAAACGGTCGAATTTGATTTCGAATTCGCCTATAAAATACGTGTGGCCATCCAATGAGAAACACTTTCCATTCTGAGAATTTCTTTGTTGTGATGTCTGTTGTGCATGAACCATGAGTTCTTTGAGGATTTTCTTGCAAGCCCTGTGTTCGATCAGTATCTTGAGTCAGACAGAAATCTTATTCACGATATCATGTTAGGACCAGGTCTAGCAGAAACCTCTAGTACTAGGCGAGATATTGCCTTTGAAGGAGTTGCTCTCGAAGTGATGAGTATGGAGGTTCCAGCAGCAGTGGCTATGGCACCGATGTCACCTAGGCTGAAGCCTACGCTGACGAGAGATCTCCCCAAGATGAAGAAGGATAAAAGAAAGAAACCGATGCTAGTGCATAAGTCACCGAGAAATCATGCAGTTATACAGGCTCAGAGAAAAGAAAAGTCTAGTGCGAAGGATAAGGGGAAGGTGGTAGATCTGGAGGCAGAGGAGGACACGGAGGATATCAACATTGAGGGGTGAACCTTATTTTTATGCTACTAGAGTATATACCTCCATGGAAGGGCAAGGTGAAGGTCTCGAAGGACCTAGATGCTGGACAGTTCTCCCTCAACATGCCCTTGTTTCCAAAGAAAATCACCTTTGAAGGTTCGAACTTGGGGCGGTTCCCACACTTGAAGCTTGAAGACTGGGATTTGGCAGAGCACGAGCTGTTCCCCACCTGGCTACCGAGACCTTCATGCAAAGGGTCTTCTACAAGGAGCCTGGTGTCACCACGTTGGAGCCAATGAAATGGATTCGCGGAGTCAACAAGTCTAGGTTGTTGAACCTCTTATGGGTGTCACACTATCAATGGTCAAATATAACACTGATTGTCATTAAGTAACTGCTATGCCTGGTGCATGATGGGTACTTGTGGTTAAATGAGACAATCCCTATCACAGATATGCTGATCCATAGGATCACATTATTACCCCATTCAGGACTAAATTCAGCCAAGGCATTTGGCGGAAAGACAAGTGAGTCCAACCTCACTGAGAAGACGAAGGACAAGTTTACACTTGTCAAAAAGTTGCGCAGGTATTCAATTACCAACATTACTAACCCCGCAGTCAAGATTTCCATGCAGATTTTTGCTGGAAAAGTTATGCGAAAGTGCCGCGCAAACAAGGTGCCACCACTAATGGTTTCATTAGCAGCTCAGTGCGTGGAAGGCGTACAATTCAACTAGGTGCACTACCTGTGTAGCGAGTTCCTCATGAACTGCAAAGAGGCATAGAACAATAGTAAGACCTTTCAATATGCGTGGTTGTTTCTCTCAATTGTGCTGGCCACATGGGATTTTTAGAGGACAAACAGTTTCCTCCTATGGAAAAGGATTTTCTAGAAGCATCAAAGTTTGCATCTCTTTGGGACACAAGATATGCTACGTAGGTCACACAAAGCAAAGTCTTTTGGGTGCTGATGGAGGCAAGGATTCACATGGCCATCAAACAAAATCCGTGGTTGTCACCAACCATGTTTGAGAAACTCTCGGGGTACACGAAGCTCAAAGAGGACTTCCACCATATTTACATCCAGATGCGCAAGGACCCCGAGCATAAATGGTTCAACTTACCTTATCTTGCTACGGAGGATGCTATTGCAGAGATCATTAAGCACTCGCCAATTGAGTGGCATTCTGTATCCGATGAGGTCATCGGGACTAGCATGTCCTTCGAGAAACAGAAAAAGGACGCAACCAAGTAGAATGTTCAACAGTTAGCTTAAAAGAGGAAGAAAGAGGCTGAGTAGAAGGCCCACGTAGAAGTAAGCGCTCCACGAAGGAATAGGCAGAGTAGGAAGAGCACGGCTCTGAAGAAGTTAGAAGCCTCCCTTGCCCCAAACATAGGAAGAAGAGTGGTTAGAGCGCGATGGTGAGATCAGCAGGAGAGCACTCCCTTCTGAGTAAAGTGGTATAGGCATAAGGAAAAGGAAGGATAACGAAAGAAGTCGTAAACCACCAAGTTGTCACTATATCCAATTACCTTGACGGAGGGCGACTTGGATGATATTGGAGATAAGGTGTGGGATACAACAGTAGAACTGCTGCAACAGTTTGAGTAGCAGTGGAAGTAGCCACGAAGCACCATAGATGCATGTCTGCATAAGTTTCAGATCCAAACAATTACAAATACAAAAAACTAGACTCTAGGCAATTGTAGGACAAATCACTGTTGCCTCAACCAGTTTGGCACTGGGGACCACTCAAGTAGCAGTGGTAGTTCGTTCAGTGGATCTTCGGGTAGTCGCACTGCCTGATGGAGATTTGAGTAGGAAAACAACCCCTAACAAGGCTATTGTCAGCTCCTTGAAGAATATAGGCCTGAACCTAGCCACGCTCCCTAGTGAGTTCCTTCACACACTGCAAGCAAGTGTGATAGTAGAAGTTAAGACCCATGCACAGTGCACACTGAGCATCATCAGTGAGTACAAAGTCAATAATGAACAGATGTTCATGGAAAAATTAGTAGCATTGGAATCCTAGAAGAAAGTTTAGGTGCAAAATGAACAAACTGTAGCCGTGGTGGCCGAGGCATGTAGAACAGTCCCTGAACTGCATATCCAAGAGTAAGAGCTGGTGGACAAAAAGATGAGGAAGTTGGCTACAAGTGTGCGTGACGAGAAAATGGAAGTGGCTAAGGTTCAGTTTGATCTGAACCTGAATATTGATTTATAGTTGAAGTCACAACCTTCAACTCCGCCAGAGATTAGAGAACAGTGTGAGGCCATTGTGAAGGATGGAGTTGCAGAAGTGGATGTTGCGGTGGTGGATTGCGTCACACTTTTTGAGAAATCCATGGAGGTAATCATGGTGTTGCAAGAAGATCCTAACTTGCAGAGGTTAAACATAGAAGCCTGTGAATTAGAGCAGTGGTATGATAAGCAAGAGTGACGACGTGCACCATCGTTATAGCACAGGGACTAGCCAAGATACATGAGGCAAAACAGTTGCTTGAATAGGTGGAGGCAGCGCAAAGGAAAGAGGTGGTCCTTAAGGCTAGATTGGGGTGTTGGTTGGCTGAGGCGTATGTTATCTATGCAATCATTGAATAGAAGTTGGCAAGCATACAAAGAACACAACAAAAGATCAAGGAAGATAGTGTAGGACCAAAAATAGAGGAGATGGTGGAGCAGATCAAGCAGGAAGCCATGCAGAGCGCGACTGAGGTAGTAGTTTCATAAGTAGAACTGGGAGGTCTCCACAGTAGGATATTTTCACCAGCAGAGTGACTCTGGGTGAGTCATGATATTTGTGTTGGGGACCTATTGGGATAGGGTCCTCTAGGGTCAATTTTGGGGCAAAAGCCCAAGTTTTTTTGTAAAGATTTTAAGTCTCCACAAGATGTGCTCACGGAGTGCATAGATAGTAAACTGTCATAAATGGTTTTACCCTTCTTTTATATTTATTGTGTCAGAATTTGTAGATCCACCCATGGTTCGTGGACCATGGGATTGTATAAGAATGAGAGTTTTATAGAGTCTAAGGAAGTAGAGATCAATGAAGATGAATGTAATGGGTCAGTAGAAGAAAGAGTGAAGAAGTCTTAGAGTAGAAGAGAGGCTCTGTAGCTGTATGCATAGAGGCCTACAGTAGAATCCGCAGCTAAGTGAATGGACCCCTACCGTTGAGTGCGTAGGGAAGTCTTGAGTTTGTAAGCAGAACTGAAGTATTAATAAAGACATTATTCCAGAAATTCCTGTATTTGTCTATTTACTTATGTTATGAATGAATGTGCTATTATTTTATGATGAATGATGGGTTTATGAATTAGCACTATATTGATGCGCAATTTTACATGATTTATATTTTCATATGAACACAAGTAATAATAATTGTTTATGCGAGGAATATCTTGTTGCATGTTAAAGTTATCGAACACTGTTACAAAACATTTTTTCACTGTCCCTATACTCCTCGTTCCTTGATCCTGGAGGACCTCCACAGTGAGCCCCACATGCTTTGCCTTCATGGAGAAACTCCCATTATGTCCCTCTTCATGAGAAGATCATTTCCCTTTTGCACCATTTCCCCTGAAACTTTTGTTTTGCCTAGTTTCCAAAGCCAACGTTAATGAACTTTGTCTCCCCCACACCAATGTGCAAAGATTAGCATTATTCCTTGCACTGATCAGTACAACTGAGCTGTTTTCCAGTCGTGTCGGTCCTGTTATGGAAAGTTTTTTAAATTAGAGCAGAAGCTTCCAGCTCTAGAAGCTTCGTAACAGAAGTCTGGTAAATGGTTTAGCCGGATGGGGTCGAGGATGATGGTTTGGGCTCCTTTCCCCTATAATGATGGAACTACCTCAAGGGATAAGTCTTTATTCCATGAGAATACGATCCATCTCCCATCCATATTCCCTATATAAACCTCCCTTCTTCCCAAGCACAAGCTAGTTAGAGTTTTGGCTGAGTGTGAGTATACTATTTTGATTAGACAAGCAAGCTATTACTAGTTGTAGCCATCTAGTTGGGTGAGGGAGAAGTGTGCTTTGTTTGGAGTGAAGTGTAAAGGGAAGAGCCTTCAAACTATTGTTGTTGAAGCTATCATGGAATGCTAGTAGAAGTGTGTGGGAACCCGGTTTTGTCAAAGGAAGACTGTGACGTCAAGGAAAATGGTTGTAATCTCTCTTTGATATTAATATATGCAACTATCGATTGATTTCCTACATGTTTTGTAATATTACATATTTGTGTCTTAATGCTTCTTGACTCATTAAGTAGTTTGAATTGCAATTTCTTTATTATTATGTTTGTGTGTTGTTGTTGTTTACTTGTTTCAGGAGCTTAAAGAAGGAAGCGAGAGATTGCTGGAGCAAGAAAACGAGGACATCATCAAGAAGGATAAGTTACTGAGAGGTAAGCCCTCTTGATTGATTCTAACCTAACGAAATCTTCCATAGAATGTATCTATTGTGGCTAGACCCATTATTGGGCTAGAGGAATTTGTTCGTGTCCGCACATATAATTTTACTTCACCACAAATTGGTGACTCCACTGGGGAGATCCCATCTTTTGTTTGTTTTTTATTTCATGATTTCGTGAGAACTTTGCTAGTTTCACGTTTTCCCTTTGGTTTTGTTTCGTTTCTCCTGTTTACTGGCCTAAGTCTAAAATTCATAGTAGCAAATCTGGTCCCTGTTTTGAAATTTTTTTATTTTTCCTTAGTTCCCTTGGATAGCATGTTTAATCTGCTGATAGTCGCACCAACCAACCTCTGGTCCTTGTTGTTAGTTAGGTAGTCATGCTGATCCCTGTAAGTGAAGATTAGGGCTAGACCCCAATCTTGGCCAGTGTGTTCTGCTCTTGTGTTTTTGACCTTGTGAGCCTTTTTGATTGTTTTCTCCCTAATTAGGAAGCTACTTTTCATTTGGTTTTTCTTGCTTGTCGGCTTGGCATCTTGCTATTTGATTGATTGAGTCATTAAGTGGCTTGCAACACTAGGGTATCTAGCTAGTTTCCCATTCAACAACTTGTGGACTCATCAAGTCCAGTTGTGGGTGTGTTTTCTCCTTGCATTTGTTTTTGGTCCCTCTTAAGACTTTGACCTCTTTTTGCAAAAGTTTGAAAAAGTTTTGTTTACTAGTTTGAACGTTTTTTTCCGGCATTGTCGGTCTTGTGTTTGGTAAGGTCGGTGTTTCATTGATATGAATGAAATTATCTTTTCATGTTTTCATCTGCGTGAAGAGCTCATAGCCTTGAATTTTTTTCATTTAAAGATTGTATGAGAAAATTTTGTTTTGTTGTTTCATGAGAAAGTATGAAATTATAGCTTGTTACACCATTATGATTTGCATCTCTTAAGAACTAGAATTGCACCAACATTTGAAAAAGGAAGAGAATTTTTTTCATTTTGAAAGGACTGATAGATAAGTGCTTGTCAAGAAATTAGGATTTGGAATGCATTTTTCATTAGTTTATTTTTTGAAAAAGTGTAGTGAAAGATCATTTTGTTTTCAGTTGCTTGATTGTTTGAATTTGCTTGAGTAGTTTCTACCCTCTCTGGTGTAGGCATTTCATCGAATTGAAAGGGTCTTGTCCCATTTAGTTGCATTTTAGGTTTTTCGAGTAGAATCGCTAAGACCTGAAAAGTAAAACTTAACTCAAGATCAACTCTAAAATGAATTCAATTAACCTAAGGTGCATTTGACATTCACAATCATATCTAGAAGGTCTAGGCTAGAGATGTGTTTCAGCGTTTGTAAACCTAGCAGTTGTCGTTAGCTTCGACATTAGATACAAAAATTACCTGCATACGAATTCTAAAACACTGAAAACAAACAATGCAAGAGCATAACACATAAAACACATATACACAAAGATTTTACCCTAGATCCAAAAACCTGGACTACCAGCTTGATTTTTCATTATGTTCCTTTCAATGTTATAATACATATTTATACATGCTAAAGCATCCAATACCATGGACCGAAAACCATTGCATCCAATACCATGGACCAAAAACCATCTCGTCCAAAAGCATGTGTGAAAATCATGCACAAAACCATAGGTGGGTCCGCCTAACCTAACATAGGGTCCAAAACCAAAATTTTCTGGGGCACTGCCCCGGACCCCATAAAGTGGGGTTATGGGTACCCTCAAATCCCCTGTGACTTCCCCCCGTCTAACCCCCGGTTTGTTGGCATTATGATTCTGGTTTGGCTCTATGGTACAGGTGTTGTACTTGATGGCAACTTAGTCAAGTGGCAAAACTCTGTTTCAAGCTCTCAAAATGATGGAAAATAAGAGGTTCGCTGGTGCATCGTTAAAAAGGTGAGGACCCGCAGGTTCGTCGTCCAGGAAGTGCAGACATACCCGTAGGTTATCAGTTCATAAGGTGCGGTCCCCCAATTCACTCACTCTAATGCAGTGAAGCATGCTCACGTGGGGTTTCTTATGTTTGGCCCTTGGTATTTAGCCCGTCATTCATGATCCTATGGTTTTGGCCCATGGTATAGGATCTAAATTATTTGAACCCCTGTTTGGATCCCTTGAATTTATTTTCAATTGTTTTGTCCCATGGTTTGAATAAGGGCTTGCCTATAAAAAGGAAAAGAGATCACTTGGCTAGACACTAGTGAAATTTGAATATCTTAAGATCTGAAATTTTGGGTGATTGGTATTAAAAGCTAAATCTAAATCAAGGAGAAAAATTAAGGCAAATCTATTGATAAGTCGTGATCTCTCGGGTGCATGATCAGATCTATGGATCTGACTGTCTGTGGCACATTGGAGGACTGTTAATTTGGCCCTAATCAGAGGTTCGCAGGTGGTCCACGGCGTGAGTGCGGGGGTACGTAGCGCAGAAGAAGGCACAGTGCAGGGGTACGCAGCACAGCAGAAGGCACAGTGCAAGGTACGCAGCGCAGAAGAAGGCACATTGCGGAGGTACGCAGGGAAACAGAAGAACTAGTTGCGGAGGTACGCTGTCAGACGGACAGTGCAGGTGCAGATCTGAGTAGAGGTACGCAGGGCAGTAGAACGAGTGGTGCAGAGATACGCAAAGAAGAAGACCGACCAGGTGCGAATCTATGCAGTTTAGACACAGAAGAGCTGCGGGTATTCGCAGGCCTCTATTGGTGAATTTGTGGACCTATCTTGAAACATTTGTTGGATGTCTTTTATCTATTGTTGCAGAGTTCTGGGTTTAGTTCTCTGGTATTACTTTTCTGTTTATGGCATTCTGAGAAGTTGGGTGATTCATTGGTTGATTGTATAAGGAGATTGGGTGATTTGCATGTACTTGATGATTATTTGATCTTCTTGGATCCAGTTTGAAAATTAATGAAACGTGGTCCTTAAAGAAGTAAAAGAGCAAACGAGGTTGTAGCTCCCTTCCAGGAGAGACTGGAAAATGAGAGAGAGTTGTAGCTATCTATAGGTTGCAGTCTGTGTACTAGTAAAGGACTGCACCAGTAAAAAATCCTTGTAAAAGAAGTTTCTAATAGAAAGAAGATAGAGACATATTGCAGCAGGTGGTTTTCACCCACATTGGGTTTCCACCTTATATCTGGTGTTCTTTGGTGTGCCTATCAATTTTTCTTGTTCTTGTTCATTATTATATGGCACTTACATACAAATTAATGATCAATATCTGAAGAATAAATTAAAGTATAAATCTGGAAGGTATATTGAAAAGAATTTAAATAATACTGATTCACACCCCCTCTTAGTATTATTTCCAACAATTTGTATCGGAGCAGGTCCTTCTAAAGAAGCTTGATCGCTTGAAGGAAGATCTATCATCATGAGAAACTATGAGAGGGAAGCATCAATCAGGCCACCAATTTTTGATGGGACAAACTTCGTATATTGGAAGGTAAGAGTTACTGCCTATCTTCAATCTCTGGGTATAGAAGTCTGGGACATCATAGAAACAGGGTATACTTTTCCATCAGCTACTCCTACAGATCTAGCTGAGAAGAAGAAATATGAAACAAATGCAAAGGCAGTCAATACTCTTCTAGGATGTCTATCTCAATCAGAATTCGTGAAAGTTATGCAGTATAAATCCGCAAAAGGAATATGGGACAAGATTGTTCTGAGCTATGAAGGAGATGATCAGGTAAAACGAGCAAAACTTCAAATCCTCAGGATTCAGTATGAAAATCTCAAGATGTATAATGATGAAAGTGTGGTTAACTATTTTCTTCGTGTAGATGAGATTGTTAATTGTATGAAAAATTTGGGTGAAGAAATAAAAGAGGCTGTTGTGGTTGAAAAAGTTATAAGACCTTTGTCACCTAGGTTTGAATCTAAAGTTTCTGCTATAGAAGAAAAGGAGAATGTACAAAATCTTAAAATGTCACAGCTGCATGGAATCCTAACTGCTTATGAAATGAGGAAAGGAGGTCCATCAGACAGGAGAGAAGCTACCTTCAAGGCTTCAGGCAAAGGAGAGTACTATGAATCAGGACATGTGTCAGAAGAAGAAGAAGAATCAAATTTTGTCAGAAATCTTCAACATGGTATTGGAAGATTCAGAGGTAAGTTACCTTTCAAATGCTTTGCTTGTGGAAGAGTAGGTCACTATGCTGCGAAATGTCCTCATAAGGATAAGATTGACAAGGGAAAGGAACTTGTTAGATGGAACAAGAAACAGAATGCAAATAAGAAAAGGTATTACACTCATGAAGACAGTGATGGACTATCAAATAGTGATGAAGATGAACGAGGTAATGACTATAAACTTTTAATGGCTTTTGAAGATGATGATTACATGGATGCTATAGATGTGGATAGCCCTTATGAAGGGATTTCTAGACTGAAGACATGTTTAGAAGAAAAGAATGTGATCATTGATACTCTGTAATTTCAACTTGATGGAAAAGAAAAATTTATTGAGAAGTTAGAATGTGAGATTGTTGGCCTTAGAAAAGAAATTGAGAAAACAAAGGCTCTTAAGCTTAAATTTGTTAAAGGATCTGAAACTCTAGATGAGATTATCAATGTACAGTGTTCTCCACTAATCAAGACAGGTCTGGGTTATAATGGAGAAACATCTCAAGCATCCACCTCAAAGAGTTATCCTGATGCAGCAAGGAGGAATGAGCAAAATCCCAATGGAGATCACCAGGTAAAGTTGGGACTAATTACATCAAGAAAAAACAAAGACTACTAGGTAAACCAGGGGCAATCCATCTTAAGGGTGAACAAAAGCTACAACCAGCCACAGGTAAAAACTTCTCAATTTTCTTCATGAATGGATGACAATAGAAATTATAATCATTTGGCTAGTAGATTTGATAATCACAGAAGTTTCTTCAATGGCCAATGTTTCTCTTGCCATAACTTTGGTCACAAAGCAGCCCAATGTGTTGCCTATAAGACAATCATGACTAGAGAAGCTCAAAGACAAAGAAGTATGACTGGGATTACGAAAAGGACCTATAACAACTTCTCGGCACTTGAAAATGAAATTGAATGTTCTATTTGTAATAACTTCGATCATGAAGATTCTGAATGTAGGAGCAGGTTTCGGCAGACAAAGGAACAAGCCTCAAGCACCAGAACATGGAGAATAAAGGAACCACAACCAGAAAGATGTGGGATAGCTTTTTATGCAGAAGGACAGGAAAATCTATGGTACATCGACAGTGGATGTTCGAAGCATATGGCAGCTAATAAAGAAAAACTTGAATCATATACTGCTTTAGAAAAGGGAAAGAAAGTTTCTTTTGGAAATGATACCCCTGCAGCCATAAAAGGAAAAGGCACTGCTCAGTTGAACGAAAAGGTCAAAGCTGGAAATGTTTTGTATGTTGATGGCTTGAAGCATAATCTACTGAGTGTCAATCAGATGTGCGATCAAGGAACCGAGGTAATATTTCGATCAAATGGACGTAGTGTTCATGATCTTGATACAGGAAAAAAAGTGATCAAAGGTAGAAGAACTCCAAATAATTTATACATATTTGAAGAAGGACAACAACAATGCTATTTGAGCAAGGATGATGGACACTGGTTATGGCACCAGAGGTTAGGGCATCTAAGCTTTTCACAAATAAGGAAAGCTTGCAAATACCAAGCAGTTCATGGTCTTCCAGATATCAAAATTCCAGACAACACAATATGAAAATCATGTCAGTTTGGTAAGCAAACCAGAACTAACTTCCCTGAGAAGGAAGGATCAGCTAGCAGGCCTCTTGAGCTAGTCCAAACAGATGTATGTGGTCCATTTAGGACAAGGTCACCTCGAGGATAAGAATACTTTATATTATTCATTGATGACTTCTCCAGGATGGTTTGGTTAGGAATTATGAAGCACAAAGACGAAGCATTTGAAAAATTCAAATGCTTCAAAGCCTTGGCTGAAAACGAATCAGATTACAAAATTAAATGCCTCAGGTCCAACAGAGGAGGGGAGTTTACCTCAAATGAATTTTTCAATTTCTATGAAGAACATGGAATAAGAAGGGAATTCTCTACAGCTAGGACTCCATAGCAAAATGGAGTGGTGGAAAGGATGAACAGAATGGTTCAACAAATGGCTCGTGCTATGCTTGATGAGTCTGGAACTCCCGCAACCTTTTGGGGTGAAGCTGCATTTGCTGCGGTTGTTATACTCAAAAAAACAAATGTCCGAGTAAACAGCACTCAAACTCCGCATGAGCTCTGGTATGGTGAGACTCCTTTGGTAAAGCATTTCAAAATTTTCAAGAGCAAATGCTATATTAAGAATACTAATGAACAGCTTGGAAAACTTGAACCTAGAGCAGATGAAGGCATTCTCCTTGGTTATTCTCCCCACAGCAAAGCATATAAGTGTTACAATAAAAGGCTTGGAAGAATTGTTGACAGCATTGATGTAGTGGTTGATGAAAAATGACACATCCCTAGGCAAGTAAATCATGAAAATATCGAACAGAATGTAGACTACTCTCCAAATCAGACAGATGATGAAGAAGAACCTCAAGAGGCACCAGAGGAACAGATAAGGGTAGAAGAGAAGACTCCATCTAGGTATGTTTAGAAGAATCATCCAAAATCTCAGATTTTGGGGCAGAAAGAGGCAGGTGTACAAACAAGAAGAACAATTGCAGAAGCCTCAAGCTATTTGGCATTACTCTCCTCCACTGAACCACAAAATGTAAGAGAGGCATGCAAAGATGAATGCTGGGTCAAGGCAATGGATGAAGAACTTGAGCAGATCAAAAAGAACAACACTTGGGAGTTGGTTCCTAGACCAAAAGATAAGAATGTCATAGGGACAAAATGGATCTTCAAAAATAAGTTGAGTGAAAATGGGGAAGTAATTAGAAACAAGGCCACACTTGTTTGTAAAGGGTATGCTCAACAAGAAGGAATAGAATTTGAAGAAACTTTTGCTCCCGTTGCTAGACTTGAGGCCATCCAAATGTTCCTTGCTCTCTCAAGCTTTCAGAAGTTCAACGTATTTCAAATGGACGTAAAATCAGCCTTTCTGAATGGAGACTTAGAAGAAGAAGTGTACATTGAGCAACCAGATGGGTTCATCCTTGGGAATGATCCAAATCTAGTATCCAGACTAAAAAAGGCACTCTATGGTCTTAAACAGGCTCCAAGGGCTTGGTACTACCATTTGGACAAATATCTTCGTCAACATGGTTTTTCAAAGGGATCAGCAGATAGCAATCTTTATATAAAAATTGAAAATGACAAATTGCTAATACTTGTTGTGTACGTAGATGATATTATCTTTGGCAGCAATGAAGAAGGTATGAGTCAAAGCTTTGCCTTGGTGGTGCAGAAAGAATTCAAAATGTCTTTGCTTGGAGAACTGACATATTTTCTTGGATTGCAAATCCAACAAAATGAAGGTGGGATCTTCTTGTCTCAAACCAAGTATCTCAAGCAGATTTTGAAGAAATATGGCATGGAAGATGCAAAACCAGTATGTACCCCCATGGTCACAGGATGTAGTCTCAGTGCAAATGATGAATCACCAGCAGTGCATCAACCAACCTACAGATCTATGATTGGAAGTCTACTTTATTTGACAGGTACCCGACCAGACATCATGCATGCAGTGGGAATAGTTGGAAGATTTCAGGAAAATCCAAAGGAAACTCATCTTCAGGCAGTGAAGAGAATTTTCAAGTACCTTCAAGGAACTCAAAACTATGGCTTATGGTATCCTAGAGATACAGATCTCACACTTCATGCTTATATAGATGCAAATTGGGCCGGAAGCGTGGATGACAGGAAGAGCACAAGTGGTGATGCATTCTTTATGGGTTCTAGATTAGTATCCTGGTTCAGCAAGAAACAGAGTTCGATTGCTTTATCTACAGCTGAAGTGGAATATGTGGCTGGTGCATCTTGCTGCACTCAACTCCTTTGGATGATGTAGACCTTGCAGGATTTTCAAATCACTTGTACACCACCTATCTCCATCTTATGTGATAATACAAGTGCAATCAGCATTTCAAAGAACCCAGTCATGCATTCAAAGACCAAGCACATACCGATCAAGTATCACTTTCTCAGGGAACAAGTGCTTGAACAAAAGGTAAAGTTGGAATATGTTCCTTCTAAGGAACAAGTTCCTGATATACTCACCAAACCATTGCCTAGGGAGACCTTTGAATACCTCAGGCAAAAGCTGGGGGTTTTTGATGCATCATCTTGTTGTTGAATCTCATATGTTTCAGAGATTGTTGGTTGTACGCAAGTTTCATATGGGGTATACGCGTACATTTGCTCGGTTGCAGATTGGTTGAAGATCGAATGGCACAGGTTCAGGGGGAGCATATATTCTTCTAATAATGCATTGTTGGCATTATGGTAGAAGATCTTGGAGGAAGTACAGAAGGAGAACATGGATGCTGATGTGAATATTGCTGAAATATGTCTCTATCTCTTTCATGGTCATGTATGGTGTATGGTGGATTATGGTTCCTCTTGAAGAAAATTTTCATTTGCAGATATGATCTTTAGTCAGGGGAAGCATGATCAGCAAAGAAAAGGCCTAAGCATGTTCTCAGGGGGAGCATAACCCTTTGCTCTTGATGTCAAAGGGGGAGAATGACGTTATGAGGATCTTGAGGTTGCCATCAAGTCCAAAGGGGGAGATTGTTGGCATTATGATTCTGATTTGGCTCTCTGGTATAGGTGTTGTACTTGATGGCAACTCACTCAAGTGGCAAAACTCTGTTTCAAGCTCTCAAAATGATGGAAAATAAGAGGTTCGCAGGTGCATCGTTCACAAGGTGAGGACCTATAGGTTCGCCGTCCAGGAATTGCGGACATACCCCCAGGTTATCCGTTCATAAGGTGCGGTCCCCCAGTTCACTCACTCCAATGCAAAGAAGCGCGCTCATGTGGGGTTTCTTATGTTTGGCCCTTGGTATTTAGCCCGTCGTTCATGATCCTATGATTTTGGCCCGTGGTATAGGATCTAAATTATTTGAACGCCTGTTTGGATCCCTTGTATTGATTTTCGATGATTTTGTCCCATGGTTTGAATAAGGGCTTGCCTATAAAAAGGAAAAGAGATCACTTGGCTAGACACTAGTGAAATTTGAATATCTTAAGATCTGAAATTTTGGCTGATTGGTATTAAAAGCTAAATCTAAATCAAGGAGAAAACTTAAGGTGAATCTATTGACAAGTCGTGATCTCTCGGGTGCATGATCAGATCTGTGGATCTGACTGTTTGTGGCACATTGGAGGACTGTTAATTTGGCCCTAATTAGAGGTTCCCAGGCGATCCATGGCGTGAGTGTGGGGGTACGCAGCATAGAAGAAGGTGCAGTGCGGGGGTATGCAGCACAAAAGAAGGCACAATGCGAGGTACGTAGCGCAGAAGAAGGCACAATGCGGAGGTACGCAGGGAAACAGAAGAACCAGTTGCGGAGGTACGCTGTTAGACGGACAGTGCAGGTGTGGATCTAAGCAGATGTACGCAGGGCAACAGAACGAGTGGTGTGGAGATACGCAGAGAAGAAGACCGACCAGGTGCGGATCTATGTAGTTTAGACACAGAAGAGCTGCGAGTATTCACGGGCCTCTATTGGTGAAGTTGCGGACCTATCTTGAAACATTTGTTGGTTGTCTTTTATCTATTGCTACAGAGTTCTGGGTTTAGATTTCTGGTATTACTTTTTCGTTTACAGCATTCTGAGAAGTTGGGTGATTCATTGGTTGATTGTATAAGGAGATTGGGTGATTTTCATGTACTTGATGATTATTTGATCTTCTTGGATCTAGTTTGAAAATTAATGAAACATGGTCCTTAAAGAAGTAAAAGAGCAAAGGGGATGTAGCTCCCTTCCAGGAGAGACTGGGAAACGAGAGAGAGTTGTAGCTCTCTGCATGTTGCAGCCTACATACTGGTAAAGGACTGCACGAATACAAAATCCTTGTAAAAGAAGTTTCTAATAGAAAGAAGATAGAGACATATTGCAGCAGGTGGTTTTCACCCACATTGGGTTTCCACCTTATATCTGGTGTTCTTTGGTGTGCCTATCTATTTTTCTTGTTCTTGTTCATTATTATATGGCACTGACATACAAATTAATGATCAATATTTGAATAATAAATTAAAGTATAAATCTAGAAGGTATATTGAAAAGAATTTGATAATACTGATTCACCCCCCCTCTCAGTATTATTTCCAACATGGTTAACTATGTGCGCTAGTTGTGGAAAGAATATAACACAACCCAACATTCTTCCACTTGTTGTTTTCTTTCCATAGGGGGCCACAAGAGAGCTTAGTCATTTTTCTAGCCCTGAAATGCCCATTGTCTCTCTAGACCAAGAGAACTTCTCAAAGATCACAGATTTTGTTAATGCATCTATAGTATTCTTCAAAGTGTCCACCTTTACCAACAACACCTTTTTGTCTTCTATCATATCCCTCACAAAGTGGTACTGAACATCAATGTGCTTTTTCTTTGAATGATATGTGGGGTTCTTTGCCAAGAAAATTGCACTTTGGCTGTCACAGTCTATCCTTATAGCTTCCTGTACTAACCCCATACTTGAACACAATCTCTGCAACCAAACTGCTTCCTTGCTTGCATGAGTGGCTGCCATGTATTTTTCCTCTACAGTTGATAGTGCCACTATAGATTGTTTCTTACTCATCCAACTGGCTGGACCTCCAAATAGGTTAAACACATACCCACTTGTAGATCTTTTCTGATCCAGATCTCTAGCCCAGTGTGCATCAACAAAGATATGAATATCCAACACTTTGTCCAATCCTGGTCTTCCTTGGTAGCACAAACCATAATCACTAGTGCCACGCAAATATCTGCAAACCCGCTTCACTGTTGTCCAGTGATCCTTCCCTGGTTTTGACATAAACCTGCTCAATACTCCCAATGCATGTGCAATGTTTGGTCTAGTACAAACTATTGCATACATTGGGCTACCGACTACACTTGCATATGGAACACGGGACATGTCCTCTTCCTCTTCTTGTGTCTTGGGACACTATTCAACAGATAACCTCACACCTACAGGAATAGGAACCTTCATCGATTTACTATCCTACATATTAAACCTCTGCAATATTGTCTCGATATACTTCCTCTGGTTTAACCAGAGCTTCCTCTTTGTACGATCTCTTTTAATTTCCATACACAAAATATAGTTTACAGCACCAAGATCTTTCCTATCAAATTTGGTGGCCAATTGGGTCTTTCAAATCCTGGATAATTTATTTGTCATTTCCAATTAGCAACATATCATCCACATACAAGACCAAATAAATAACATGGTCACCAATTAATTTAAAATACACACAGTGATCTGCTTTGCTTTTGGTGAAGCCAAGTCTCCATAGAAATGTATCAAATTTCTGATACCACATCCTTGGTGACTGTTTTAACCCATACAAAGATTTCTTTAACTTGCATACCAGTTCTTTCTTACCCTTCATCGCAAAGCCTTCAGGTTGCTTCATGTAGATTTCCTATTCCAGATCCCCGTGAAGAAATGTTGTCTTCACGTCCATCTATTCTACCTCAAAATCAAAAGCAGCAGCAATAGATAAAAGTAATCTAATAGAAGTTTCCTTGGCAATAGGAGAAAAAATATCACTAAGATCAATTCCCGGCACCTGGGAATAACCTTTTGCTACCGACCAAGCTTTGTATTTCTCCACTTTTCCTTCTGCATTTGTCTTCTTCACCCATTTGTTGCCAAGGGTTTCCTTCCAGTTGGCAACTCCACCAGATCCCGAGCCTCATTTTTGTGCAAAGATGCCATTTCATCAACCATCGCCTCTTTCTAGAATTTTCCATCCTTTGAATCCACTGCTTCCTTCATAGTTCTGGGATCATCATCAGTAATAGACAAAGTAAAATTTGAATAGAAAGCATATGGACTATACCTTTTTGGCTACCTTCTTTCTCGAACTGATCTTCTCACAGCCAGAGTTTGTGGCTCTTCATCTTCTGATTCCTCCTCTGCTATAGAGTCTGATTCTTCCTCCTTTAGCTCAAACTCTATATTCTCAGGTTCCTTTGGTTGGAATTCATGTTTAATAACATTTTTCACCTCTCTGAACACCACATCTCTACTGTACACAACCTTCCTTGTTACTGGGTTCCAAAGCTTATAACCCTTTAAACCATCCTTATACCCAATAAAGATGTACTTTTCAGATTTACTATCCAACTTGGTTTGTTTCTTCTTTGGGACATGTACATATGCATCACATCCAAATACCCTTAGATGTGAAAGAGAGGGTTTCTTACCAGTCCATACCTCTTGTGGAGTCTTATCGTCCAACGCTGATGAAGGTGACCTGTTGATCATGTAACATGTAGGATCCATCGCCTCTGCCCAGAATTCCTGTCCCAACCCGGCACCACTGAGCATGCTCCTTGCCCTTTCCATCAATGTCTTGTTCATTCTTTCTACAACTCCATTTTGCTGAGGTGTATATGGAGTAGCCTTTTGCCGTGATATACCACACTTCTTACAGAATTCTTCAAATTCCTTGCTGCAAAACTCTCCACCATTATCTGTCCTCAACACCTTTATCTTCTTCTTTGTCTAATTTTCCACAAGAGCCTTAATTTCTTTAAACCTATCAAAGACTTCAGATTTCTTCTTAAGGAAATATATCCATGTCTTCCTTGAGAAGTCATCTATAAATGATACATAGTACACAGACTTACCCAGTGATGGAATCTTCACAAGTCCAAACACATCACTGTGCACAAGCTCTAATATATGTTTCGCCCTCTTACTACCAGAGGGGAAACTCACCTGATTATGCTTCCCATATACACACTTTTCATAGAAATCGAAATCCAGAGAGCTATTACTCATACCTTCTACCATACCTTTACCATGAAGTATTCAAAGGCCTTTCTCTCCAATATGTCCAAGCCTTTGACGCCACAACATGGTCTTTTCTCCAAAGACCACTAGATTTTCTACTCCACTTTCAGGAACCACACAACTGTTGTACCCATCAACAACAGTGCTACCTTGCAGCTTGTACAAAGTTCCAATCTGAACTCCCCCCATCAATACCAGTGCTCCCTGAACCATTTTGCAGGTATCCTTCTCAAACACTGTTTTTACACCTGCATCATCCAACTTTCTTACATAAATCAGATTTCTAGCCAATGCAGGAATGTGCAGAACACCCGAAAGTGTTCTAACCCTTCCACCTTGCAACTTTAATTTTACTTTTTCGTGACCAACGATTCTAGCCTTCCTGTCATCCCCCAAGAAGACATCACCACCATCGTATTTCTCATACTCGCATAACCACTCTCTATGGGGAGTGAAGTGAAAGGATGCACCTGAGTTAATCAACCATGCTTCATGATCTACATGTGTACTTGAAGAAGCCAAGTACACATCCCCACCTTCATCTGCGGTGGTTTTCGCCTCTGTAGAAGGAGCATCATCAGATCCCCTTCCTTTGTTAGGAGCTTTAGATTTATAGTCCCTTTTGTAGTGCCCTTCCTTTCCGCATTTCCAGCACACCACCTTTACAGGTTTTCCTAGAGATTTAGATCTCCCTCTAGATTTAGATCTCCCACTCGGTGACTTATTTTTGTTTCTGTTTTGGGACCATCCTCGTACAAACAAGGCATCACCATTCTGGCTCTCCATATTTTTCCGTCTCATCTCCTCCATCTGCAAGGATGAGACTATTTCATCAAACTGCAAGGCAATTGCATTGCTACCTATTGCAATAACCAGACTATCCCACGAATCTAGTAGAGAACACAACAAACTGATGCACTTATCTTCATCTGAATTTTTAATATCAACAGATGCTAACTGACTTACCACAGTATTAAATTCATTCAGATGCTCTGTCACCGAGTCTCTATCCTTCATCCTTAGGTCATACAGCTTTTTCCGTAGGAACAATTTATTCACCAGAGACTTAGATTGGTACAAAGTCTGTAACTTGTCCCACAAAGCCTTCGCCGTAGCTTCCCCTGATACATTAACCAATACTGAATCTGAGACACACAATCGTATTTTTCTCTTTTCTTTCCGATCCAACTTCTTCCATTCTTCATCAGACACTCCCATTGGTTTAGTACCCAGATCTACCATGATCTAGTGATCTTCATCCACCAACAAATCCTCCATCTTGAGTTTTCACAACTAAAACTCTAACCATTAAATTTCTCGATCTCTATCTTTCCACTGCTCACCATCTTCTTTCACCATCAGAATCGATCTCACAGATCTCCCACTGAACAGGGTCTACCACAAGCCCAAGCGAAACCCCTCAGCAACAAAGGCATCCCCTTGAAGCCAAATCTACACTGATACCAAATGTAGGTTTTAACCCCATACAGAAATTACCTGCATATGAATTCTAAAACATAGAAAATAAACAATGTGAGAGCATAACACATAAAACACATATATATAGATATTTTCCCCTAGATCCCAAAACCGGGACTACTAGCTTGATTTTTCATTATGTTCCTTTCAATGTTATAATACATATTTATACATGCTGAAGCATCCAATACCATGGACCGAAAACCATCGTGTCCAATACCATGGACCGAAAACCATCTCATCCAAAAACATGTGCCAAAATCATGCACAAAACCATAGGTGGGTCCACCCAACCTAACATAGGGTCCAAAACCAAAGTGGGGTTACGGGTACCCCTCAAATGCCCTGTGATCTCCCCCCATCTAACCCTCGGTTAACTACGTAGGCTAGTCATGGAAAGAATATAACACAACCCAACGTTAGACAGTGCTAGCACAAATTTTTGCTCCTTGTACCGTCGAGTATATAATGGGAGACCCCACTAGGCTACAATCCTTTTATCCTTAGGAAGCTGAGTTGGCCACCTTGCGAACGTGATACATTGAACACAACATTCGGGGAGATTTCCTGCTTGGACTTCTTGGTTCGCCAGGAGGTATTCTGGAGTTCATGGTTTCCTAGTAATCTTGTTTACCTAGATCATCCAGAGTAGTCATTTGATCTTTTTGACTCATTAAAATTAAAAGATCATCCGAGCACTTGTCCTTTCGAGCTCGTTTCCAATTGAAAGTGATAGAGTCAACTTTGTTTCTTTCTCGACTCTTAAAAAATGAAAGAATATTAGCCTTTTATGCGTCTTAATAATTGATTGCCCACAATCCAAAACATCATGTTAGTCTCCTTGACCAAATCGTGAGTTCCCTTAAAAGGACATTTTAAAGCCTTGAAGTTATTTGTTCTATCGACTAAGACAAGGTCATCGTGGCTAAACCATTTTTTCCACCCAATTCCTCTTCCTCTCCTCCGTCTGAAAGATTGTTCGCGGAGTGCTTTTCTGAGTTATCAGAGTTACTTGAGGACTAGAATGTTGAACTCGCAATTATTTTGAGTGTTCAACCATTGTCATCTCACCCTCCACCTACTTTTGATTCAGGGTCATCTGCAGATCTTGGCCCAGTATCTTTGGATAATCCCGTTTGAACTCCAGAGAACTCGCCGACCACTGATAGTCAGCCTGGACTAGTTATCTATCCTCTGAACCCTTTATTTGACGTTGTTGAGATATCACCATAGCATCCTTACATTCTGTATGACCAACTGGGTGTTCCTTTGGAACTATCCCCCAGTACATGTTTAGCCATTCACTGTCGTTTGTTTTTAGACATGGAACTCGAAAGCAATGCTCGAATCACTTCTCTGGATGAGTCTGAAGTTTCTACTCCACACACTATTGAGGGGGAAGAATTGCAATTGCAGTTTCCTCCCGAGGGTTTCCCTTATTTAGAAGGTATTCTTGCCAGCTTGCCACCTGACTATGTATCTTTAGGACACTTAGTTTCAGGGACACCTAGTGCCTCATCAATCTACCATAATTCTATTTGGGCGTCAGGCGTCAGGCCTATGTTGGGTCCGTTCATCGTGAACACGACCTCCCAACTAGCTATTACTTCAGTCTCGGTGCAACCCACCATCCCAAATACTCTTGTATCATCGATCCTAGTTACACAACAGTCACAATCGGTGGTTTCAAAGATTGTTTCCGTCAATTCTTTTGTCCCATTAGTCAGTGGCTAGATTATGCCATCGCCTGGGGGGCAGAATCTGAATGTCTTTATGGTGTTAGGTACCACTAATGTGAGCGGCTCACAAGATCACATTCTTGGTATAAACTAGCCTTCTTTTGGTATTATTTATAACCTTGCTGACCCTACTAGATCAAGCAATGTCTAGTACCAACAGCTTCAGAATCCTGGTGGTTTGTCTGGATCGAGAAATGTTCAGTATCAGCAACCCTGTGGGGCTCAAGTCCAATACCAAAATCCTTACGTTCCATATGGTTCTCAAGGATTGGTTAATCAACCTTACACCCTCCAATCTTGGCAGTACATCTAGCCTAGCTACGGCTAGATTCAATTCGGTAATTTCCCCGACACTGTTTAAGGACAACCTCTATAACAACCAGGGCAGCCTTTGTTACCGCAAGGGAAACCTTTGTTGTAGCAAGGCCTTTTTGTGCAACAGAAAGGGTAGATTATCCTGCAACAAGGTCACCTGCAACAACTGCAAGGTCAGTCCTTTCAACAGTTGCAGCAGGTCATGCAGCAGAAGATGCAATATGCTCCACATACCTCTCAATCCATACCCTCACAGGGCCAACCTTTGCAGCCCCAGGGAAAAATTTTGTAACCACTAGGTTAGCCCCTACAATAGCAAAACCAACTCGGGTAGCAGAAACCCTTGTATACATATCAATAAGGTTAACCCTTGCAGGGATAGTGTTAAGGTCAAGTCCTGCCTCCTGGAGTAGCAGGCACAAAACCCTCTTGTCCTAGGTCAACAGTTTCAGAATCTTGCCGACCAATGGCACTAGGTATAAAACCCCTACGTCCAACAAGTGTATCAACCTTATGCCCAAGACTACAGGTCTAGAATCCTCTTGTTCAGGGACAAAAAGCCCAGCAGCCCTATGTTCTAGGATAACAGGTCCCATATCCATATGTCCAAGGTAAACAGGTTCAACAACCTTTTAACCCATACGTTGCCTATTAGCAACTGTTCTTGGAAAGTTTCAAGGTATTCAAGGTCCGAATCCTCCCTTTGGTTGAGGTAATCCATAATGGGGGCAGCCTTAGATGCCGTATGGCCAAAATCCCCCACTGTGGGGCCAAAGTACTTACCAACAAGGATGGGCTCCTCCTTATGAGCCCACTTATCTACCTCCCATGCCTTTTAACATTTAATTACCTTTCTTGGCTACACTTGAGTTGCTATATGTATCACACCTTATGAATGATCCAATCGTTCATTCGCCATACTGGCCTCCGATGCCATCCAAGATTCCAATTGACTGTGCAAAGTTCGATGGAAAAGCTAAAGAAGATCCTCAGGCCCACATGATGACATATCACCTCTGGTGCTCGTCGAACTAATACGTGGATGATTCCATTCGTCTTTTCCTTTTCCAACAAACCCTCATGGGTGTCGCAACGAAATGGTACATCAAGTTACCTCAAATTACTTTCCATGGCTTCAATTCGTTATCCATGGCTTTCCTCATGCACTTTTAGCTGTCGGTTCGATATGAAATTGGCACCTATTTGCTGACATCGCTTAAGCAAGACATTGTGATGCACATCTCTGATCATATCCATGAATGGAGACGTAGATGTCACCTGATCAAGTTCGAGATAGCTGATCATTTGCTCACAGAATGTTTTACCAAATCATTTATAGCCCCAATTGCTCGCGATATAGCTATGGATGGATGCATCACTGAAGAGCAACCCATTGCTCATGCCCAGTACTTGGATCTAGTCTACTCTCAGTCTGGCACCTTATACAAGTTCTTACCTAATGCCCCATGGCCATCATTTGACCTCGCAGCATCAAATTCAACAGTTTTTCCTCCTGTTGATTGAGTTATTGGTTCAGTATCCTAGACCCTCGCTAAAACTTCTTCCAAACAAAAGTCGGTCTCAAATGTTGCTCCTAATAGTTCATCTAAAAATCCACCAGGCCCTGGTAAAACCTCAGAGGTCCATGCTGTCTAGTCTACTGTAGTGGACAAATCCTTGAAAGGAAAAAAGAAAGGCAAAGGGAAAGCTAAAGCCGATGCCCTGAAACAGGGTTCCCCCAAATCGTCTATTAGTGAATCTTCACAACGGAAACCTAAGTATCCCTACCTCATTTGCGAGGAGGATCATTATACTAAGGATTGCCCATGACGATCTGAATTTAGTCACCTGCTCAAAGGGACCCCTGTTGTCCTTAAAGAATCATTTCCATCTCAGCAGACTCAGATGGTAGACCAACCCTGATCTGCTTCCTTTGAATCTCAAGTTTTCATGATGAGAACGCCCATTAATGTGGCTACCGAATGGAAATATTATCAAACTCCAGCTCCGATAGCTAGGAAAGAAAAATATGCTACACCTTCTTCTTCTACCCCGAGTTCTGGCCATCAGCAAATCAAGCTCCGTAACCCTGATTCTGCTACACGGCCACCCTCTCGAGGTGTGCTATGGAAATCCTCGTATAATCCCAACGTCTAGGCTACTCAACACTACAATATTGTTGAAGATTTGGCTTAGGCACCGTCAGCCATCTCAGCTCTCGAGGTACTCGAAAGCTGCCCATCGCAGTGGAAATCTTTGTTGTTGGCTATCGGGGGCATCGATCCCACCGATTTTAATTTGATCTATTTTAATCTGGAGAACCATGTTCAGTGGCTCCCTCATCAGATTTCCTTTCTTAGTAACGTAATCATTAATGAGAAGACCATCCATCACACGGTCATAGATGAAGGTGCTTCCACCTGCATCATGTCCACTACATGCTAGAAGGCTATTGGATCCCCTGCACTGAAACAGTATTTGAACACTTTGGAAGCTTTTGATGGGCACAATTCGCGACCCTTCAATGTCTTACCTAACCTTGCCATCACCGTGGAAGGCAGGATAGTGCAAGTTGAAGTAGAGATTGTTGACGCCAATCTCAATTATAACCTTCTACTCGACCGAAGTTGGACTCATGCCATGCATGCCATGGCCTCTTCTTTGTTTCGTGTGATCCGTTTTCCCCATCAAGGGAATATTGTCACCATTGATTAGCAGTCTATCTTTTCCTCTTCCTCCTCTGATGGAAATGTTTCATACGTGATGCACTCTCGTGCTCCATATGAGAGTGTGCGGGTAGGTCTCTTCAAAGACTGCCTTAATGGGAATTTTTCCACTCCCACCTCCTCATGTTGCCTCTGTTAACATGGTCTCAGTCAAATCTGATCCCTGGGTCATACCCACACCAGATCTTGTTGATGCTTGGGGTGAGGTGATGGTGCTTAGTCCCGCCAAAGTCAATTACATGGAAATTGTTTTGGCTTCGAACTCTGCATCCTCTACTTCACATATGTCGAATACCTCTCTCGATATGTATTCTCAATCCCATTGGCTTGGCACTTTGGAATCATTTGATCCCTTAGCTGAGACCTTCCTCATTGATGAAGGTATCATGGAAATCATGTCTTTCGAGGAACCACCATGGATCTATACCCATCATCACTCCTCATTACTGCCTCACCCGACGGTCATGTCTACCGCTTTCAAAGAGTCCTCTTCTCCATTTCCTCCACCGACTGTTACTCATGAAATATGGTTAGAAGGAAATTTAGGCAATATTAACCAAATGATGTTGATTGACATTTCTATCAAACCCGGTGTCATTGAACACGTTCATATTCGGGTATCTTGTTCTCCAAATGAGATCAAGACATATACTTTTCTATTTTAGGAATTCTATGATGTGTTTACATGGTCATATGAAGAAATGCATGGCATCAATCCTAGCATTGTGGTGCATGAAATATCAATGTATCTACATGCGAAGCCCATTCGCCAACGGCTTCACCCGGTGTACCCTAGGAAGGCCACTGCTATTAAGGGTGAAGTCGAAAAGCTTCTCAAAATTGGGTTCATTTACCCCATCCCCCTTACAGAACGGGTGTCCAATATTATCTCGATGACTAATAAATAAGGCATGATGCACGTTTACGTGGATTTTCAAGATCTTAATCCTTCCTGTCCTAAAGACAACTATCCTACACCCTTCATTGATAAATGTGCAAGGAGCAAGATCTTTTCCTTTATGTACGGTTTTTCTGGTTATAACCAGATTAATATTGCACTGGTCGACCAAGAGAAGATAGCCTTTATCTGCCCATGGGGTACGTTTGTGTACAAGAAGCTCCCGTGCGGCCTCAAAAATGCTAGAGCCACTTTTCAACGGGCAATGTCCTATGCATTTCATGATATTCGCAACATTGTCCAGCCTTACTTGGATGACCTTCTTGCCCATTCTCGTAAGAGCCAAGATCACTCAAACCATCTTCGACAGATTTTTCTACACCGCAGACACTATAACATTCGGTTAAATCCACACAAATGTGTTTTTTGCGTGGAATCATAACAACTCCTCAGCTTCATCGTTTCCAAGGATGGCATTTGCCTGAATCCACTAAAAGTCAAGGCCATTGTAAATTTACCCCCTCTATCTTCACTACACCAACTCCAAAGCCTACAAGGAAAGGCCAACTTTCTTCATCTTTTTATACCCAACTATGTTGGGCTAGCTAGAGGATTCACCTGGTTGCTCAAACAAGGAATGCCCTTTGCATGGGATGTTGAAATGTGGCAACAAGAATATTCCAATTCAATTTGTCCTTGAATTAAATTGTGAATTAAAATCGAATTTAGTCTTAACAACTACTTGGAAACAATTAATTAATTTTTTTAAAATTAATTAGTTGGAGAAATTCAAGTTAGAAGTCTTTCTAAAGTCATGCAATAGTTATCCCTAAAATTTAGGAGATAATTTTGAGTTATATTTGAATTTTAATTAGTTAACTCAGTTTACTGAGTTAAGTCTAGTTAAATTAGTTCCAAACTATTTGAGGAACTAATAGAGAGTTATCAGTCAGTTGATGCATGCATGCACTCAACTAGTGTACTCCAGTTAACTGAAGATTCCCTCATCAGAAACTCATGCATGTCTATTATGAGAAAGACCCAGTTGAGATTAAAGACAAGGACAATGTACTATCAGTTGCTTGTGTTTTCTCATAAAAAAAACTCATGCATGCAATCAAGGTATAATTCCTTGACAATTGCACAGTTCTAACAGTGTGTGAGAGCAGTGTTCCACTTGGTGAGGTGAGAATCATCCCAGAGTAACATCGCAAGGAAATAGGAGCTTGAAGGGCAGAGAGGAAGGTTTGTGAGAGGCCAAAATTTCCTATGAGCATTTGTGAGGATTGTACTGACAGCTGGATAGCTGTGAGAGCTAAGGATTTGTATAATTTCTATGCATTTCCACCTTGTATGATAATACAGATAGTGGGCTTTTTAGCTGAGGATTTCCCCAAATTACTTTCATGTGTATTGTGTGAATGATTCTTCTTCTTCTGTTTATATGTGTTCAACTCAATCTTTAAGCTTCTGCAAATTGATAGTAGAAGTAGGCTATAGTATTCTACTTTGGTTATATTTCATTATCGGGTTAATCTATAGTCAGATTTTCTACATAGTCTTAGAGTGAGATTTGTAGAGAATTTGCAGAATTTCTACATGGTATCGGAGCCAAGTGTATCGAAGCTCTGACAATATACTGAGAAGAGAATTTGAAGTTTGAAGTTCAGGGTTGGAGGTGCAAATCAAATTCATATCATACTTCAAGGTTAGCCAATGGAATTCTATGGCTTGAGACTCGAGTATGCCTTGGAAGGTAGCTCGAATTACATAGCATGGAAAGAGAGAATGGAGGCTATATTAGAAGCCAATGGCTTGAAGGGTTTCATTGATCAATAAATCCCAAATACATCTTCAACTAATGCACAAGAGTTAGCTGAGTGGAAGAAGTGTGTGGCGAAGGCGAGATGGATCATCCTTGAGGGAGTTCGAGACCATATTGTCTCGAGTCTCCATGGGAAGGATCCTCCATTTTCAATTTGGAAGACATTGAAGGACCTCTACCAGAACAGTAGCGACTAGAGGAAATTGGTGCTCAAGGATAAGCTTCGAAGAATTAATATGGAGAAGGGCAATACTATTTCCACATATCTAAACAAGCTCACCACATGTAGAGATGAGCTTGGAAGTGTGGGAATAACTACTGTCGATGATGATATGGTGAGCCTCACTCTCCTTGGCCTTCCAAAGAGTTGCAATAGCTACCAGGACTCTATGAATGGAAGGGAGAAACTGCCGAATTGGGAAGGACTGTGGTTGAATCTTATGAAGGAGTAGATCAGGAGGAGCTCATGAGATGGTTTCTTCATCCAAGAATGATGAAGAAGAAAATTTGGCCTTAGCAAGTAAGGTAAGGAATGGAAAGGGGAAGACTTCCCATTCCAAATAGAATTCTTCTCATGGAGGGAAGAAGGGTGACATGTTTAAAGTGAGATGCTTTAATTGTCATTATGTGACTAAATTCCCATCGAATAAGTCCAAGAAGGGATCCTCGGAAGGATCAGAAGGTGAGGCATTTGCCTCTCAGTTCTAAATGGACTTTATCCTCATCGCATGCATGGTGTCATTGATGATGGGTTGTGTTTGGTATCTTGATAGTGGAGCTTCATTCCACATGATTGGAGATTAAAGTTTATTCAGTTCCTTGGAGGAGAAAGACCTCAAGATGCGCATAGAGATGGGTGACGACGGAAGATATAGTGTTTCAGGAGTGGGCACAGTTGGTTTTTAGAGGGAGCATGGAGCTCCTATCACCTTGACAGATGTGAAGTATGTGCCTGGACAGAACACTAACTTGATATTGGTCACGATGTTGGAGGACAATGATGTTGTCTTTAGTAAAGGAAATGCATTCCTAAGACAGATAGCCGCGGGTCAGACCAAGAGGATAGATATTTGGGTGAAGAATCTCTACTAGAGGTAGATGATTGTGTAGCATTGAGTATGAAAGAAGAATAAGTGCAAATCCAAGACATTAGTGATTTGTGGCATAGGCAGTTGGGCCATTTGCATCATGTGGCTTTGAAGATAATGCAGTAGATATCTACAGGAATTCCTAAAGGTAAACTTGAGCAAGTTGACACATGCAAAGGTTGTACCTTGGGAAAGTACACTAAGTGTTTCTTTCATGAACGAGATAGTCAAGAAGAGGCTATCTTAGAGCAAGTTCATACTAATGTCTATGGACCATTATCGACAGCATCCACAACGAAGCAAAGGTATTATTTTATTTTTGTTGATGATTATTCTCTTAAATGCTGGATTTATTTCATGCATAAGAAGGACCAAACCTTCACAAAGTTTTGTGAGTTCAAAGCTTTGGTTGAGAAAGAGTCAGGAAAGAAGATCAAGGCCTTGAGAAGCAACAATGGTGGAGAATATGTCTCTCGAGATTTTAAGGACTTTTGTGCAGTGGAAGGAATTAAACAGGATTTGACGACACCTCATAACCCACAGCACAATGGGGTGGCCGAGAGGAAGAACAAAACTATTGTAGGGGCAGCATGGAAAATGTGCATGACCAAGACCTACCACTTCACTTGTGGGCTAAGGTATGCAACATAGTGGTCTATTTGCAGAATAGAAGCCTGCATCGCATACTTGGGATGAAGACACTAAAGGAAGCTTTCTTTGGTAAGAGACCAAATGTGGGTCACTTCAGGACCTTTGTCTCATCGGTACATTGCCAGGTGAAAAAGGATGCACTGAATAAGCTTGAGCTAACAGTAGAGTTGGAGATACTTTTGGGGTACACTAATACACCTCACAACTATCAGGTGCACTTGCCTACCAGTCGGAGCATAATGGTTGATAGATATCTCAAGTTTGATGAGCAGAAGGCCATGTGAGTTTCCCTTGAGAGGGAGCTCCAACTATAGGCTGTGGAGGAACTGTTGGTTCCTAAGGAGGAGGAGCCTCAGACTGATGCAGAGCAGCCACATGCAAAGGTTCTAGGAGTGGAGACATCCACTCAAGAAGAGTGTTCCAGAGATGGACGGAAGCACACAAGAGAAGCTGATAGATTGTTGAAGGATGCGACAGAGAATGTGGGAGCACTATCTTCTCAGTGCAGACAGAGGAGGTCACCTGAGAGGTACATTGGATACATGGCCCTTGCTGGGGAATGTGTTGAGACCGAGCCATCTTCCTTTGAGGAAGCAGTGCAACAACCGATTTGGGTTGATGCTATGGTGGAGGAGTATGACTCCATAGTTCGTAACAGTCTTTGGGACGTAGTTCTGAGACCGAAGAACAATTCAGTTGTGAGTTCCTATTGGCTTTACAAAGCAAGTTGTTGATGGTAGTGTGGAGAAGCATAAGGAAATATTTGTTGCCCGTGGCTTTTCATAGGTTGAGGGGATTTACTATGATGAGAATTTTGCTCCTATCACAAGGTACTCATCTATCAGATCTATGTTGTCACTATCAGCACAGATGGGTTGGAAGATCCATCAGATGGATGTGAAGATTGCATTCATCAATAGTAAGATTGAGGAAGAGGTGTACATAGAGTAGTCGAAAGGTTTTGAGACCTTCGATCGCAAGTCACATGCATGCCGACTCAAGAGAGCTTTGTACGGGCTGATGCCAGCAGCTCGTTCTTGGTACACCGGGATAGACAACTACTTCACTGGGTTGGTCTTCACAAAGAATGAAGCGGATGCAAACCTGTACCACATCGAGATGAAAGGTAAGTTGTTGATCATCGTAATTTATGTTGATGATCTCATATTGACTGGTGATTATCAGTTGATCGTGTCTTTCAAGGAGGACCTTGCAAGAGAATTTGAGATGAAATACATGGGTCTCATGCATTAATTCCTTGGCATGGAAGTGTGGTAGAAGGATGGGGAGTTGTTTGTGTCTTAGGGCAAGTATGCCAACAAGATACTCAGGAGATTGCACATGGAGAAGTGCAAGCCCATGCAGACTCCTCTAGAAGGTAACTGGAGGAATGAGGATGCTACTTCAAGAGAAGTGGTAGAGGCTACTGTGTACAGGTAGCTTGTGGGTTCATTGATGTACTTAGTGAACACACGACCAGATTTGTGCTATGCAGTGAACCAGCTGAGTCAAGTGATGGTTCAGCCTACCAAGATGTTTTGGAAGGGCAAAGCATGTATTGAGATACCTCAGAGGCACATCTCAGTATGGATTACGGTACAAATGGACAGAGGGAGTGAAGCTATAGGGCTTCACCGATGCAGAATGGGCAGGGAGTCCATCAGATTGGAAGAGCACATCAGGAGGGATTTTCAACCTTCAGTCAGTGGCAGTTTCTTTGTACAGCAGGAAATAGAGGTCAGTTGCACTCAGCTCGGCAGAGGAAGAATACATGGCTACAAGTCAGGCAGCATGTGAGGCCATTTGGATGCGGAAAATCCTAGTTGGTTTGTTTGATCAGAGGATGGATACAATTGTGATCTAATATGATAATCAGAGTTGTATCAAACTCTCTGAGAATCCATTATTTCGTGATAGCTTTAAGAACATCGACATATGATATCATCATCTCAGAGACTATGTAGAGAGGAGGATCATGTTGCTGGAGTATATTTCGACAGAGGAGTAAGATGTCGACATTTTGAAAAAGACATTGTCAAACTGTAAATTCGAGTTCCATAGAGACAGGATCGAGGTGGCAGATAATCCCTTTCTTGTTGAGAGGGAGTGTTGAAATGTGGCAACACGAATATTCCAAGTTAATTTGTCCTTGAATTAATTTGTGAATTAAAATCGAATTTAGTCTTAACAGCTACTTGTAAACAATTAATTAATTTGTTTCAAATTAATTAGTTGGAGAAATTCAAGTTAGAAGTTTTTCTGAAGTCATGCAAGAGTTATCCCTAAAATTTAGGAGATAAGGTTGAGTTATATTTGAGTTGTAATTAGTTAACTCATTTTACTGGGTTAAGTCCAGTTAAATTAGTTCCAAATGGTTTCAGGAACTAATAGAGAGTTAACAGTTAGTTGATGCATGCATGCACTCAACTAGTGTACTCTAGTTAATTGAAGATTCCCTCATCAGAAACTCATGCATGTCTATTCTGAAAAATACCCAGTTGAGATTAAAGACAAGGATAGTGTACTATCAGTTGCATGTTTTTTCTTATAAAGAAAACTCATGCATGTAGTCAAGGTATAATTCCTTGAGGATTGCGTAGTTCTGACAGTGTGTGAGAGCAATGTTCCACTTGGCGAGGTGAGAATCATCCCAAAGGAGCAACGCAAGGAAATAGGAGCTTGGAGTGCAGAGAGGAAGGCTTGTGAGAGGCCAAGATTTCCTGTGAGCATCTGTGAGGATTGTACTAAGAGCTGGATATCTATTAGAGCTAAGGCTTTGTATAATTCCTATGTATTTCCACCTTGTATGATAATACAGATAGTGTGGTTTTTAGCTAAGGCTTTCCCCAAAGTATTTTCATGTGTATTGTGCGATTGATTCTTCTTCTTCTAGTTATATGTGTTCAGCTCAACCTTTAAGCTTCTAAAAATTGATAGTAGAAGTAGGCTATAGTATTATGCTTTGGTTATATTGCATTATCAGGTTAATCTATAGTCAGATTTTCTACATGGTCTTAGAGCGAGATTTGTAGAGAATTTACAAAATTTCTACATGGGATGAGGTGGCCCAAAAATCTTTTGATGATCATAAGGCCATCCTCATAAATGCTCCTCTGTTGCATCCATCAAACTATTATTGAGATTACTTCCTTTACCTAGATGCAGCCCCTGGCACCATTGCTATGGTATTGGTTCAAGACGATGACAAAGGCAACGAACATGTGATCTACTACCTTAGTTGGAACCTCCTCGACACCGAAATTCATTATGTGCATGTCGAGAAGTTGACTTTGGTTGTCGTTCAGATAGTTCAACACTTTTAGCTCTATATCATTTTACGTACGACTATAGTGATTTCTAAATGCAACCCTATGACCTATATCTTGACTCGTCAGTTGTTGGGGGGAAGGTATTCTAAATGGATCATTATCCTGCAAGAATTCGATTTGGTCTTCACTATGGCCAAATATAAGAAGTCACTTGTTTTCGTTGAACTGAATTGTTCCGTTCCCTCCAAAGCTCTCCCTGCTGGTGTAGATGAACAACTTCCAGATGAGACCCTTTTCTTGATTAGCACCCTTGATCCATGGTACAGTGATATCATCGTGTATCTCCAAACCTCCATGTTTTTGTCTGCATTGACCAAAAATGATTGTCGAAGGATTCGACATCATTCCCAACCCTACCGTATTATTGGCAATACTTTATACCATGTCCGTGTCGATTTTGTTCTTCACCGACATCTCGTGGCAATGTCTATGTATATTACGAGTGTATCTATTTTGTTCTTCACAGGTGGCAATGTCTTTCCTGTTTACTATGCTTTTCCTACTTTGCAGATGTCTACAACTCCTCACATTGGTTTCGCCTATGGTGCTTGCCGAAGTGCCCGGAACCTATCATCCATGGCATGGGCTATCGATAACCCTAACGATGATTTGATTGACCTTCAAGGTATCTTCCTAGGTCGTACAACCAACAACATTGTTGAATACAGTGCGGTCATCGAACTATTGTCAGAAGCCATCACCCTAGGCATCAGGGAAATGGATGTCAACCTCAATTCACAGCTTGTTGTCCTTCAACTCAATGGGTGATATTCCATCAGGAATCCTCAAATATTACGAGTGTATCTACATATCCATATATTGGAAAGACATTTTGATTATATTACATATCATCATATTCCTAGACACATGAATACATTGGTAGATGCATTAGCTAATTACGTGTTGGATAAACATTTACAAAACATGTAAAAGATAAGACAAACCATTTGTACCATAATAGATAGGAAAATACAACATATATATATGTGAGAATGTTTGATACATCAGAACCCAAAAAAATAATAAGTGTCTATACTAACATCTCCGGCTCGCTGGCCTCATACATTCGTGGCACTTAGGCCTCAAAAAATATGTAAGTGTTGGACCTAGGAACTACTCAGCATGGTGGTCATGATAGCATGAGATAACTCATGCGACACGACTTAGTAGTCGGTGGATCCGATATGAGACTCCCACTGTGTGCCTCTGGTACCGTCGAGGCATGTCTCCTATCTGAGCATACTTTGGGATACCATGAGTCAACCCCTCGAGGTTCCTCGCGATCTCCTCCTTGTTATCACTCCCTTCTTGATAAGGGGTGACAACATCAATAGGATGGGGGACGCGCCTGGCTATCGGGGACATCTTGGCTGGCTACTCTGGTCCAACATCTTCATAGACAAGAGAAATGTTATAAGAATGTATATACCAAAACCAATTAAAAAATATCAAAATAAAAAAATTTATTTTTTACCTTCGTCATCGAAGTCCTCTCCATCTAATAAGGGCATATCTGGGTCCCCACAGAAATTAGTCTCGCTGTACGGCTAGTCCTCCATGACGATATTCTATCGTCATAGCCATGAAAATAATTCCGGTCGTTATGACATATGCTGAACGCCAGTGATCCTAGGCATCAGATGACTCCAGCGGACCATCCCCAGATTGTGTGGTGCAGGAGGATCGACCTCAATCAATTGATACTAGAACAGTGGCACTCGTTCCAGGAAGAATGTCACAAGTACTGACCTAAAGCCAAATTACTTCAGATTCCTTCCCTTGGCCTTGGACAACTGGTGCTTGATGTTCATCTTCATGGCCTCTGCCCAGTTGAAGATCGTAGGAGCTATGCAGTCAATAGCATAAAGGAACTTCTACTTGTTAGTCTCACGTTTCGGCTAGGACCCCACCACTCTGTTGATAGTGAACAAAAGAACCCTCAGTGTTAGATACCACACACTAGAAGTCTCTATCTTCCCACTCTTGGATTTTAGGGCCTCAGGACAGTGTTTGGCAAGCAGGGAAGATATGCTTGCCCCGATCGGACGTGACCCATACAAGTTCACTGGCTCACCTCTGCAAGACAGTCTAGTGAAGAAGTAGATATCCGAAGTTGTCAACTCCAACTCATGGTCCCTAATGACAAAAATATCGTGATAGATGTCCCAAAGGCTTATCAAGTATGGAAGTAGCTCAGGGTGGGCCCGCATTCCTAGTGTAAAGAAAAATTTGAGGAGACCGCAAGCCCTCAAAGCCTCTAGGCAATTTGGATCATTCAATGCCTAGGTGTCAACCTCTTCATGTTCTCTTTCCCTCCAATCCACCATATTTGGCAATTTCTCTCCTAGAAAAGCCATTTATTTAAGTCAATGATCAATTTGGCCACATAAAATTAAAGTTTTAACTGTCGTTCTTAAAAAAATGGATTTTCCCTATCCACGACATTAGCGCACCTGTTTTAGAAATAGTCACAGTGGTCGGCGTAGATTGTTATGCAAATAACCCTCGGCATCGAGGGTGAAAACATTTCTCAAAAACCTCCCTAAAAATCCTAAGAAATGGCTAAAAACAAAAATGAATAGCATGAAAATGCAGCTCAGGGCTTTGGCTATTTCTTGGAACTGACGGCTTGTCGATTGACCTCCCGGATCTCCCATAATTTGCTCCAGAAAGACCAGGGGAAAAGTGGTTAAAAAGTCTTCACTGTAAAGGTAAAATGGTAAATGGTAAAAATATATTTAATTTTCCCCTTTTTATTCTTTTTTTCATGAAAATATCAGGTTTTGTAAATATTTTTGACCTATTTTACCTCAAGAACTCGATAATACACTTTTCCTTAATTATGCAGCAATAGGTGATGGATGTTCGGTGATGGCGATGAGTCACGTTTCAGCTCTTTTCTCGACTCATTAAACTCATATGAAAAGACTCGTCAAAGAGAATAAAAATGGGGGGGTCCACTTTTAGTTCTTTTCCAACGCTTTAAAAGAGAAAAGATGGATGAGCCCTTGCCGTTTCAAACTTGTTAGTGGGTGCAAAATGCTGTGCACCCAGTATAAGTTTACCCCTTTTTCACGTTGGGAGGCACTATTTACGAAAAAGGTACTCCTTGACTGAAATGGTCAAGCAGTTCTCTCAAGTATCGTTTTCTACCTTTTCGGGCTCGAGAGACACAATTGTACGAAAACGGACCATGTGGAGTTTTATTTTACGCGTCTTTGTCAAACTCTCTAAACATGAAAAAGATACTGAGTTATACCTTTGTTAGACTTGTTAAACTATCAAACAACATCAGATTCATTGCCATGACGAACATGAGCTTCTCCTTCCCAGGACTCGTTAAACTTACTAGGTCAGATTTGTCCAAAGGATGAACTTACAGTGCAAGCATATGCTATCCCCTTCAAGCTTGCGATTAAAAAATAATTGGGGTACTTGCCAGAAATGGTGGGGGGAAATTTGGAAATCTATCAGTTGTGTTGGCAGCTCACTCTTAAACATGACACTCTTTTCTTCGTGTCGGTTTGGGACATCCTCCTTTACATCGTTGACCTTCCTGGGTTTGGGCCGTTCATTTTTTCCTTCCATCTGATCTTTTCTATGTCATCATGACCACTGATCCCATGGATCGAAAAGATGCCAAACTTCCAGTTGTGTCGCCGATATTTTGAAGAGTTGTCATTCTGTAGTTACACTTACCTTTGATTCTCTGTATCATCCAAAATCATTTTTTCATCCTCTGGTCTTGCGATGATGTGGGATTCATTATGGCCATCCTTTGACATGGCCACTTTCCATCAACTTCAACTCATTATCTTGGAAGTTGACCAAGAGACTCCCTTCCAGTACCTTAGAGCTTGCATGCCTTAATGGCAAGTTCATCGCACTTGACGACAAGTTCACATCATTGACTTTCGATCGAGTGATTTCATGGGTGTTTAACTTCAGTTCCTGTATTCACATTTGGTGAATTGTGCTGATAGTACCTTAAGTATCATTGTCATTATTGGTGGTTTCTCTCGTGCTTGTTAACAGTTTACATCATTGAGTCGTAATCAAGCGACTTTCTAGCATGTTCTACGTCAACACATCCATTCGCATGCTAGAATATGTACTTTGATTGGGCCATGTTGGAGTGCAAGACCCTGGACTAAGATCACACAAGTCCAAGTTGCAAAGTGGTGTGGCATGGTTTATGATGATATGCATGTCTCTTTTGGATGGCTGGATGCAACTAGACCATGAGTTTTCATATGTGATCCTTCTCATTATTGAATGGCTGCAACCATACCTCGGTTTTGTTATGATCCTCTTTGATGGATGGATGCGCCCACACCTGGATCCATTTACATGATCATTCACTAGATGGCTATGTCCATGCCACGATTCATGTATCATTTGAGAGAGATCTCAGTTTATGTATATGTATATGTGCTTACTTGCAGGTTTTCTAATGGCAGACCAGTTCCCTGCACTAATTCATAAAGCATTTCATCCCTCACTCCAACTCAGCCTTCACGCTTTATGGGACATCTCTCACATAGCATTTTGCCACTATCCCTATACTCCTCATTCCTTGATCTTGGAGGACCTCTACAGTGAACCCCGCATGCTTTGCCTTCATGGAGAAACTCCCATTATGTCCCCCTTCATGAGCAGATCATTTTCCTTTTGCACCATTTCCCCTGAAACTCCAGTTTTTCCTAGTTTACAAAGCCGACGATAATGACCTTTGTCTCCCCCACGCCGATGTGTAGAGATTAGAACTATTCCTCATGCTGATTAGTGTGACTAAGCTATGTTTCAGTCACACCGAACCTGTTATGGAAAGTTTTTAAAATTATAGCTAAAGCTTCCAACTCTTGAAGCTTCGTAACGGAAGTCTGGTAAATAGTTTTGCCGGATGGGGTCGAGGATGACAATTTGGGCTCCCTTCCCCTATAATGATGGAACTACCTCAAGGGATAAGTCCTTCTACCATGAGAATAGGATCCATCTCCCATCCATATTTCCTATATAAACCTCCCTTCTTCCCAAGTATAAGCTAGTTAGAGTTTTGGCTAAGTGTGAGTATACTATTTTGATTAGACAAGCAAGCTATTACTAGTTGTAGCCATCTAGTTGGGTGAGGGAGAAGTGTGTTTGGTTTGGAGTGAAGTGTAAAGGGAAGAGCCTTCAAACTATTGTTGTTTGAAGCCATCATGGAATGCTAGCAGAAGTGTGTGGGAACCCAGTTTTGTCAGAGGAAGACTGCGACGACAAGACGAATGGTTGTAATCTCTCTTTGATATTAATATATGCAACTATCGATTGATTTCCTACATGTTTTGTAATATTACATATTCGTGTCTTAATGCTTCTTGAATCATTAAGTAGGTTGAGTTGCAATTTGTCTATTATTATGTTTGTGTGTTGTTGTTGTTTACTTGTTTCAGGAGCTTGAAGAAGGAAGCGAGAGATTTCTGGAGCAAGAAAGACATCATCAAGTAGGATAAGTGACCATTAGGTAGGCCCTCTTGATTGATGCTAACCTACATAAATCTTCCATATAATGTATCTATTGTGGCTAGACCCATTATCAGGCTAGAGGAACTTGTTTGTGTCTGTACTTATAATTTTACTTCACCACAAACATTTAAGACGATCTAGGTAAACACTGGATTAAGAGTAATCACAGAGGTGCGTAAGTGGTTGATTCGCCTATATAGGGTCCGCGAAAGGCAGTCGTGAATGTTCACGGAGGTATAGAATCTGATTAAGAGAAGTTATATCATTCATAGATGAAGTGATGGATAATGTTGGTGGGCAGGAGGCCTATTTGTTCATGGATGGGTTCTTTAGATACCATCAGATAAACATTGCGCTGAAAGATAGGAGTAAGGCTACCTTTGTGACTGAGTGGGGATGCTTTCACTACATAGTAATGCCTTTTGGACTTAAGAAAGTGCTGGTAATATTCTCATGCATAGTCATTGCGACATTCAAAGAGTTCACTCAAAAGTTTTTGGAGGTATATTTTGATGATTGGACAATGTTTGGACTAGTAAAACGCCATGTAGCTAGTTTGCACTTGATGCTAGATATGTGTTGGAGGTATCAGATTGCGCTAAACTTGAAGAAGTAGTTACTTTGCATCCCTTTCAGAATCTTGTTGGGTCATGTAGTGTGCAGATAAGGATTAATGGTGGACCTTGCTAAGATCACGGTCACAATTAATTTGGAGGAACTGAGGAGTGTTAAACAACTACACACAATGCTAGGTCACATTGGATACTATCGAAAGTTCATCAAGAGTTATGCCCAGATTACCACACCGATGGAAAAGCTATTAAAGAATAATGCTACATTTTGTTGGGATAAAGCATGTCAGTGGGGTCTGGATGTATTGAAGGAAAAAATGGTCATTGCACTGATCTTAGTCTTCCTGGATAGGAAGAAGGAATTTCATTTGCATGTGGATGCTTAATGTATTACGTTGGGAGCAGTGCTGACACAGGCCAGTGAAGGAGAATTGGATAACCCAATAGCATTTCCAAGAAGGAAGATATCTAAGGCTGAAAAGAATTACTCGACGATAGAGCGCGAAGGGTTGGCTATGGTGTACATGCTCCAGAAGTTCAGACATTACCTACTAGGCACACACTTTAAGATGTATATAGACCATTCTGCATTAAAGTACCTACTCAACAAGCCTATGTTTGGGGCGAAAACATGCAGATGGATGTTGTTGTTTCAGGAGTATGATTTCGAGGTATTTGTGAAGCCAAGGTGATTGAATGTAGGGCCATATAATCTGTCGCGCATTGAAACAGGAGAGGAGCCTACCAATTTAGAAGAAGGGTTGCCTGATGCACAACTCTTTGTGGTGCGTGTAGCAGACAATCACTTTGTATACATTATCCACTTCCTGACTACAAGAATGGCTCCAGAAGGATACACTAGTCAACATAAGAAGGAATTGGTGGTGCGCGCAGAAACTTTTTCTGTTACTGCAGATCACTTGTATAATATGGGATCAGACGAGATACTGCAACGCAATGTACTTGATTTTGAATGAAGCAGTATCCTAGCTGAAGCTCATGGAGGGGTTATGTGAGGCCATTATGAAGTAAAAACAACAACACAAAATACTTTACGCACTGGGTTATGGTGGCCAACATTACATAAGGATTCCAAATCATATTGTAGGGTGTGCGATGCATGTCAGAGATCCAGCAAGCCATCACGAAGGGATGAGTTGCCTTTGAATCTACAAGTATCATTGCAGCCATTTGACAAATGGGCAATTGATTTTGTAGGGCTGATTCAGCCTCCAGGCAAGAAGACGGGTGCACGGTATATCATCACCTCGACTGAGTATTTAACCAGATGGGCGGAGGCACAACTGGTGAAGGACTAGATAGGGGAAACAATAGCAAAGTTTTTATTTGAATATGTATTGACCAAGTTCAATTTCTTGAAGGTTTTGATGAGCAATCATGGTACGCATTTCCTCAATGAAATGATCAATGCACTGACAGAGTAGTTCGAAGTTTATCACAATAAGAGTACACCATATCATCCTTAGGTTAATGGAATGCTTGAGGCATTTAATAAGATATTATAGAACGTGCTAACAAAGGTTTGCAATGTGTAGAGGAATGATTGGGACATGCGGGTACCAGCTGTGTTGTGGGCTTACAAAGCTACTTGTAAAACGCTTACTGGTCAAACACCTTTTAGGTTGGTCTATGGCATCAAGGCTGTGATGCTTGTGGAGTATATCTTTCCTATTCTATGCATAGCGGCATTCACAGGGATGGTGTACCATTGAGCCTTAAAATAAAGGCGCGCATAGCTAATAGAGCTCGAGGAAGATAGGCTTTTGGTTGGATTCCATCAGCAGGTGTAGAAGGAACGCGAAAAAGCATGTCATGATTGGAACATAAAACTACGCACCTTCAAGGTAAATGATTTAGTTTTATTTTATGACAGCAAGTTTGATAAGTTTCTAGGAAAATTTCAGATGCATTGGCTTGGGCCATACGTCATCAAAGAGATTACTGATGGTGGAGTAGTTCATCTTGTGAAATTGAATGGAGATTCATTTCGGGGAAAGGTAAATGGAAGCTGGTTGAAACCACACACCAGGGACCCGGCTAGATGACTACATGATGGTAGCACAGTCTTAGCGCTCCAAGCAGCTGCAAGGAGGCGTGGAACTATAAACTACACTGTCTGAGTTGTAGAGCTATGCAACAAGGGGTCTGCGCGAAATAGGAGGGTGTCACAGTATCAGAAGAAGCATGAAGGGAGTTGTGCTATAGAAAGCGAGACCACGCAGCACAACCAGAAATTGACCGTTGCCATCATTGTTCATGATTTGACTGCTAGAAGATGGTTAACAGGACTGAGTGTCTAGTATTAAGGAATTTATGGTTGCAATTAAGAGTGAAATCTTTGGAAATATGTCGTCAATATAGCATTTATGGACGGGTTTTGGGGGGAACGTTCGAATTTGAAATCGAATTCGCCTAAGAAATACACGTGGCTGTCCAGCAGGGAACAATTTGCATTTTGATAATTTCTATGTTGTGCTGTCTATTGTGCATGAATCGTGATTTTTTGAGGATTTTCTCACAAGCCCCATGTTCAATCAGTATCCTAAGTTGGAAAGAAAGATTATTCACGATATCATGTTAGGACCAGGTCCAGTAGAAATCGCTAGTACTCAGGGAGCTATCGCCTCTAAGGGAGTTTCTCTCGAAGTGATGAGTATGGAGGCTCCAATAGCAGTGCCTATGGCACAAAGGTCACCTAGGCTGAAGCCTACACCAATGAGAGAGGTCCCTAAGATGAAGAAGGATATAAAAAATAAGCCAATGCCGGTGCACGAGTCACCAAGAAAGCATGCAGCTACACAAGCTCAGAGAAAAGAAAAGCTAAATGTGAAGGAGAAGGTGAAGGTGGTAGATTTGGAGGTAGAGGAAGGCGTGAAGGATATCGACATTGAGGAGGTGGATGCTATTTCTAATCTACCGGAGTATATCCCTCCATGCAAGGGCAAGGTGAAGGCCCCGAAGGACCTAGATGCTAGACAGTTCTCCCTCAATATGCCCTTGTTGCCGGAGAACATCACCTTTGAAGGTCCATGCTTGGCACGGGTCCCGCACTTGAAGCTTGAAGACTGGAATTTGGCAGACCGTGAGCGGTTCCCACACCTAGCTACCGACACCTTCATGCAGAGGGTCTTCTACAAGGAGTTTGATGTCACTACGTTGGAGCCAGTGGAATGGATTTGTGGAGTCAACAAGTCTAGGTTGCCGAACCTCTTATGGGTGTCGCACTATCATTGGTCAAATATTAGCCTGATTGTCATTAAGTAGCTACTATGCTTGGTGCATGATGGGTCTTGTGGTCAAGTGAGCTGATCCCTATCAATGATATGCTGATCCATCGGATCACATTATTACCCCATTCAGGACTGAATCCGACCAAGGAGTTTGGTGGAAAGACAAGCGAGTAGGACCTCGCTAAGAAGATGAAGGACAAGTTTAAAATTACCAAAACATCATGCGGGTATTCGATTACCATCATTACCGATCCTATGGTCAAGATTTCCAAGCAGATTTTGGCTAGAAAATTTATGCAAAAGTGCCACGCGGATGAGGTGCTGAAACTAGTGGTTTCGTTAGCAACTCATTGCATGGAGGGTTAACAATTCAACTAGGCACACTACCTGTGTAGTGAGTTCCTCGTGAACTACAGAGAGGTACAAAAAAATAGTAAGACCTTTCACTATTTGTGGTTGTTTCTCTCAATTTGTGTTGGTCACATGGGATTTGCCGGAGGATAGGCAGTTTCCTCCTGTGGAAAAGGATTTTCTGGAAGCAGCAAAGTTCGCATCTCTCTGGGCCACAAAAGATGTTGCGCAGGTCACAGAGAGAAAAGTGTTTTGGGTGCTGATGAAGGAGAGAATTTGCATGGCCATAAAAAAAAAACCACGGTTGTCACCAACCGCATTTGAGAAACTCTCAGTGTATGAGAAGTTCAAAGAGGACTTCCACCATATTTACATCTGGTCAGGCAAGGACCCCGAGCAGAAATGGTTCGACTTACCCTATATGGCTACGGATGATGCTATTGGAGAGGTCATCAAGCGCTGACCAACAGAGTGGCATTCTACATCCGATTAGGAAGCCAGAACTAGCAAGTCCGTGGAGAAATAGAAAAAGGACATGACCAAGAAGAATGTTTAGCAGTTCACTGGAAAGAGGAAGAAAGAGGGCGAGGAGAAGGCCCGTGTAGAGGTGGAGTGTGTCGTGAAGGAATAGGAAGAGCGGGAAGAACAGAAAGAGCATGGCTTCGAAAGAAGTCATAAGTCTCCTTCTCCCCAAACAGAGGAAAAAGAGCGGTCAGAGCAGTGTGGCGGAGATCAACAAGAGAGCACTCGCTTCCAAGTGAAGGGGTACAAGGAAGAGGAAAAGGAAGGACAGTGAGAGAAGTCAAAAACCACCAAGTCGTCGCTAGATCCCATTACCTTGACAAAGGGTGACTTGGCTGCTATTGGAGATAAGGTGTGGGATACAACAACAAAAGTGCTATAGTAGAAGTAGGCACTAAGCACAATCTAAGCGGGTCTGTGTGAGCTGTAGATCCAAATAGCTAGACTCCAGGTAGTTATAGGATAGAGCACCACTACCTCAACCAGTTTGGCACCGGGGACCACTCAAGAAGTAGTGATGGTTCACTCAGTGGATCTTTGGGTAGTTGTGCTGCCTGATGGTTCTTTGAGCGTGGAAGCAGCTACTGACAAGGCTATTGTCAGCTCCTTGAAGAATATAGACCTCAACCTAGCCATGCTCCCCAGTGAGTTCCTTCACACACTGCAAGGAGGTGTGATAGCAAAAGTTAAGGCCCAGGAGCAGTTCGCACTTAGCATGATCAGCGAGTACAACTTTAACAAAAGACAAATGTTCGTAGAAAAATCAACATCACTGGAAGCCTAGAAGAAAGTTTAGGTGCCAAAAGAACAAACTGCAGCCGTGGTGGTAGAGGCATGAAGAACAGTCCCTGAACTGCATATCTCGGAGGAAGAGTCGGTGGACGCGAAGATCAAGAAGTTGGTTACAGGTGTGCATGACATGAAGATGGAATTTTCCAAGGTTCAGTTTGAGTTGAATGTGAATATTACAGAGTTAGAGATGAATTCACGGCCTTCAACTCCACCAAAGGTCAAAGAACAGTGCAAAGCCACTGTGAAGGATGGAATTGTAGCAGTGGATGCTATGGTGGTGGACTACATTGCACTTTTTGAGCAATCCATGGAGGTAGTCACGGTACTATAGGAAGATCCTAACATGTAGAGGTTAACCACAGAAGCCCATCAATTGCAGTAGTGATATGATAAAGCAAGAGCAACAACGCGCATTGTCACTATAGCACAATGACTGGCCAAGTTGCATGAGGCAAAACAGTTTCTCGAACAGGTGGAGGTAGTGCAAAGGAAATAGATAGTCCTTAAGGCCAGATTGGGGCCTTGGTTGGATGAGGCCTATTTTATCTCTGCAACCATTGAGGAGAAGTTGGCAAGCCTACAAAGAATGCAACAGAAGATCAAGGAAGATGGTGCAGGACAAGAAATAAAGGAGCTGGTGGAGCAGATCAAGAAGGTAGCCATGCAGAGCGCGACTGAGGTAGAAATGGCACAAGTAGAATTGGGAGGTATCCACAGTAAGATCTTTGTGCCAGCAAAGTGACTCGAGGGCAAGTCATGATATTTTTGTTGGGGGCCAGTTGGGATAGGGTCCCCTAGGGTCAATTTTGGGGAAAAAGCCCAATTTTTGTTGTAAAGAATGTAAAGTCTTTATAATTTGTGGTTTTGGAGCGCGTAGATAGTAAAGTGTCATAAAAGGTTTTAACCTTATTTTATATAAATTGTGTCGGCTTTTGTAGATCTACCCATGAGATTGTATAAAAGAGGGAGTCTTACAGAGTCTAAGGAAGTAGAGATCAATGAAGATGAATGTAATGGGTCAGTAGAAGAGAGAGCAATGAAGTATTAGGGTAGAAGAGATGCTCTGCAGCTATGTGCACATAGGTCCAGAGTAGAGTCTGTAGCTAAGTGCACGGCCCCCTGCAGCTGAGTGCGCATGGAAGTCTTTAGTCTGCAAGTAAAACTGAAGTATTAATAAAGAGATTACTCCAGAAATTCCTATGTTTTTCTATTTACTTCTGTTATGAATGAATGTGTTATTATGTTATGATGAATGATGGGTTTATGAATTAACAATGTATTGATGCGTGGTTTTACATGATTTGTATTTTCATATGAACACAAGTACTAATAATTGTTTACGTGAGGAATATCTTGTTGCATGTTAAAGTTATTGAACACTTAAGATGATCTGGGTAAATACGGGATTAAGGGTAATCACAGAGGCGCGTAAGTGGTTGATTCACCTGTTGAGGGTCCATGAAAGTCAGTCATGAATGTTCACGGAGGTATAGAATTTGATTAAGGGAAGTTATATCATTAACACATGAAGTGATGGATAATGTTGGTGGGCAGGAGGCCTATTCATTCATGGATGGGTTCTCTTGATACCATCAGATAAAGATCGCACCAGAAGATAGGAGTAAGACTACCTTCGTGACTGCGTGGGGATGCTTTCAGTACACAGTAATGCCTTTTGGACTTAAGAATGCACCAGCTATCTTCTCACACGTAGTCATTACGACATTCAAAGAGTTCATTCACAAGTGTTTGGAGGTATATTTTGATGATTGGATAGTGTTTGGACTAATAAAACCCCATGTAGCTAGTTTGTGTTTGATGCTAGATACGTGTCGGAGGTATCAGATCATGCTAAACTTGAATAAGTGCTTATTTTGCATCCCTTTCAAATCTTTCTAGGTCATGTAGTTTGGAGACAAGGATTAATGGTGGACCTTGCTAAGATCGTGGTCATAATTAATTTGGAGGCACCGAGCGGTGTTAAACAGCTGCGCGTAATCATGGGTCATACTGGATACTATCAAAACTTCATCAAGAGTCATGTCGAGATTACCACACCGATGGAAAATCTATTAAAGAAGAATGCTACATTTTGTTAGGATAAAGAATGTCAGCAAGGTCTGGATATATTGAAGGAAAAAATGGTCATCGCACTGATCCTAGTCTTCCCAGATTGGAAGAAGAAATTTCTTGTGCATGTGGATGCTTCAAGTATTGCATTTGGAGTAGTGCTGACATAGGCCAATGAAGGAGAATTGGATCACTTGATATCGTTTGCAAGCAGGAAGTTGTCTAAAGCTGAAAAGAATTACTCGATGATACAGTGTGAAGGGTTGGGTATGGTTTACTTGCTCCAGAAGTTCAGATATTACCTACTAGGAGGACACTTTAAAATGTATACAGACCATTATGCATTAAAGTACCTAGTCAACGAACCTGTGTTGTGGGCGGGGGGGGGAATATGTAGAGGGATGTTATTATTTTAGGAGTATGATTTCAAAGTCATTGTGAAGCTAGGGCGATTGAATGCAGGGCCAGATCATTTGTTGCGCATTGAAACAGGAGAGGAGCCTACTAATTTAGAAGAAGGGCTTCCTGACGCACATCTATTTATGGTGCGCATAACAGACAGTCACTTTGCAGAAATTGTCCACTTCCTTAGTACGGGAACAACTACAGAATGATACACTAGTCAAAAGAATAAGGAATTGGTGGTGCACGGGGGAGATTTTTCTGTTATTGTAGGTCACTTGTATAAGATGGGATTGGACAAGATATTGTGATGCTATGTGCCTGATTTTGAACAAAGCAGTATCCTAGCTGAAGCTCATGGCGGGGTTGTTGGAGGCCATTATAGAGGAAAAGCAACAGCGTAGAAGATTTTACGCACTGGGTTATGGTGGCCAACATTGCATAAGGATTCCAAAGCATATTGTAGGGGGTGCGATGAGTGTCAGAGAACCAACAGGCCATCACAGAGGGATGAGCTACCTTTGAATCTACAGGTATCATTGCAGCCATTAGAGAAATGGGCAATTGATTTTGAAGGACCGATTCAGCCTCCAGGGAAGAAGACGGGTGCACGGTATATCATGACCGCGATTGAGTATTTAACCATATGGACGAAGGCACAACCCCTGAAGAACTGCATAGGGGAAACAACAACGATGTTCTTATTTGAATATGTATTGAACACGTTTGGTTGCTCAGAGATTTTGATGAGCGATCACGGTATGTATTTCCTTAATGAAACGATTAGCACGTTGACAGAGGAGTTACATGTTTATCACCAGAAGAGTATGCCATATCATCCTCAGGTCAATGGGATGGTTGAGGTGTTTAATAAGATATTGGAGAACACACTGCAAAAGGTTTGCAATGTGTAGAGGAATTATTTGGACATCTGCATAGTAGCTGTGCTGTGGGCTTACAGAACTACCTATAAAAAGCTTACTGGTCAGACACCTTTTAGCCTGGTCTATGGCGTCGAGGCTATGATGCCTATGGAGTATATCGTGCCTAGTCTACTCATAGCAGAATTCACAGGGATGGTGGACCACGGAGCCTTAGAAGAAAGGATTGTGCAGCTGATAGAGCTCGAGGAAGATAGGTTTTTGGATGGATTCCATGAGCAGGTGGAGAAGGAATGTGAAAAGGCATGCCACAATTGACACATCAAATTGCTCACCTTCAAGGTAAATGATTTAGTTTTATTATATGACAGTAAGTTTGATAAGTTTCTAGGAAAATTTCAGATGCACTAGCTGGGGCCATACGTCATCAAAGAGATTACTGATGGTGGAGCAGTTCAACTTGTGAAATTGAATGGAGATCCATATCCAGGAAAAGCAAATGGAAGCCGTTTGAAGCTATATACCTGGGATCCATCCTGATGAGAACATGATGGTAGCACAGTCTTAGCGCTCTAGGCAGTTGCAATGAGGTGCGAGACTATAAACTACACTGCCTGGGTTGTAGAGCTGCATGACAAGGGGTTTGCGCAAAACAAGAGGGTGTCATAGTACCAGAAGAAGCGCGAAGGGAGTTGTGCTATAGAAGGAGAGACCACACAGCGAAGCAAAAAATTGATCATTACTGTCACTGTTAATGATTTGATTGCCACAAGATGGTTAGCAGCAATAGGCATCCAACATCTAAGGCATTTAAGGCTGAAATTAAGAGTTAAATCTTTGGAAATATGCCGCCAATCTAGCGTTTATGGATGGGTTTTGGGGGAAACGGTTGAATTTGAATTTGAGTTCGCCTATAAAATACGAGCGGCCGTCTAGCAGGAAACACTTTGCATTCTAAGAAATTTTGTGTTGTGCTGTCTGTTGTGCATGAATGGTCAGTTCTTTGAGGATTTACTGGAAAGTCTTGTGTTTGATCAGTATCCCGAGTCAGATAGAAGGATTATTCACAATATCATGTTAGGACCAATTCCAACAGAAACCGCTATTACTGTGGGAGCTATCGCCTTTGAGGGAGCTACTCCTGAAGTGATGAGTATGGAGGTTCCAACAGCAGTGCCTACAGCTCCGAGGTCACCTAGAATGAAGCCTACGCCAATGAGAGAGGTCCCCAAGATGAAGAAGGATAAACAAAAGAAGTTGATGTCAGTGCGCGAGTCACCGAAAAAGCATACTGCTACATAGGCTTAGAGAAAAGAAAAGTCGTGTGTGAAGGAGAAATGGAAGATGGTAGATCTGGAGGTAGAGGAGGGTGTGGAGGATATCGACATTGAGGGGGTGGACCATATTTCTAAGATACCAGAGTATATCCCTCCACACAAGGGCAAGGTGAAGGTCCCAAAGGAACTAGATGCTGGACAGTTCTCCCTCAATATGCCCCTGTTGCCAGAGAACATCACCTTTGAAGGTCCACGCTTGGCGCGGCTCCCATACTTGAAGCTTCAAGACTGGGATTTGGCAGACAATGAGCGGGTCCCACACCTGGCTATCAACACATTCATGTAGAGGGTCTTCTAAAAGGAGTTTTGGGTCACCGCATTGGAGACGATGGAATGGATTCATGGAATAAACAAGTCCAGATTGCTGAACCTCTTATGGGTGTTGCACTATCATTGGTCAAATATCACCCTGATTGGTGTTAAGCAGCTGTTGTGCCTAGTGCATGACAGGTGCTTGTGGTTAAATGAGCTGATCCCTATCATAGATATGTTGATCCATCGGATCACATTATTAACCCATTCAGGACTAAATTCAGCCAAGGTGTTTGGTGGAAAGATGAGCAAGTGTGACCTTGCTGAGAATATGAACGGCAAGTTTAAAATTGTCAAAAAGTCGTGCCGGTATTCGATTACCAGCATTACTAAACCAGTGATTAAGATTTCAGCATAGATTCTGGTTGGAAAAGTTATGTGAAAGTGTCGCGTAGATGAGTTGTCGACACTAGTGGTTTCGTTAGAAGCTCAGTGCGTGGAGGGCGTACAGTTCAACTGGGCGCGCTCCCTGTATAGCGAGTTCCTTGTGAACTACTAAGAGGCACAGAACAATAGTAAGACCTTTCACTATTCGTGGTTGTTTCTCTCAATTGTGGTGGTCATGGGGGATTTTCCAAAGAATTTCCTGTTTCCTCCTATGGAAAATGATTTTCTAGAAGAAACAAGGTTCACATCTCTCTCAGCCATAAAATATGTTGCGTGGGTCACTAAGAGAAAAGTCTTTTGGGTGCTAATGGAGGTGAGCATTTGCATCGCCATCAACCAAAATCCGTGGTTATCACCAACCATGTTTGAGAAACTCTCAGCTTACATGGACTTCAAAGCGAACTTCCACCATATTTACATCTGTGCGTGCAGGGACCCCGAGCAGAAATGGTTTGACTTACCCTATCTAGCTACGGATGAAGCTATTGCAGAGATCATCAAGCACTAGCCAATAGAGTGGCATTCTGCATCTGATGAGGCTGCTAAGACTAGAAATTCCATAGAGAAACAGAAAAAGGATATGGCCGAGCAAAAAGTTCAGTGATTGGCTAAAAAGAGGAAGAAAGGGGGCGAGGAGAAGGCCCACGTAGAAGTTAGACGTGCTGTGAAGGAACATGCAGAGCAAGAAGAGTGCGGCTCCAAAAGAAGTCTAAAGTCTCCTTCATTCCAAACAGAGGAAGAAGAATGGTCAGAGCAGGGAAACGAAGATTAGCAGGAGAGCACTCCATTCCGAGTGAAGGGGTACAGGGAGCAAGAAAAGGAAGGAGAGAAAAAGAAGTCAAAAGCCACCAAGTTGTTGCTAAATCCCATTACCTTGATAGAGGACGACGTGGATGTTATTGGAGATAAGGTTTGGGATACAATAGTAGAACTACTATAGTAGAATCAGGCACTGAGCACAATCCAGGCGGGTCTGTGCAAGCTGCAGATCCAGAAAACTAGACTCCAGGTAGCTGCAAGACAGAACACCACTGCCTCAACCAGTTTGGCACTGGGGACCACTCAAGCAATAGTGATGTTTTTCTCAATGGATCTATGGGCAGTCATGCTTCCTGATGGTGCTTTGAGCATAGAAATGGCCGCTGACATGGCTATTGTCAACTCCTTGAAGAATATAGGCATCAACCTAGCTGTGCTCCCCAGTGATTTCCTTCACACACTGCAAGCAGGTATGATAGCAGAAGTTAAGGCCCAGGAGCAGAATGTGTGCAACATGTGCTCAACATGATAAATGAGTACAAATTTAACAACGAACATATTTTCATGAAAAAATTAGTAGTGATGGAAGCCTAGAAGAAATTTCAGGCAAAAAAGGAACAAACTACAACCATGGTGGCCGAGGCATGCAGAACAGTCCCTGAGCTGCATATCCTGGAGGAAGAGATGGTGGACGCGAAGATCAAGAAGTTGGCTGCAAGTGTGAATGACACGAAGATAGAAGTGGCCAAGGTTTAGTTTGAATTGAATGTGAAGATTATAGAGTGAGAGTTGAAGTCATAGCCTTCAACTTTGCTAGAGGTCAGAGAATAGCGCGAAGCCGCAGTGAAGGATGGAGTTGCAGCAGTGGATGCTGCGATGGTGGATTACACCAAGCTTTTCAAGAAATTCATGGAGGTAGTCATAGTGCTTTAGGAAGATCCTAACCGGTAGAGGTTAAACACAGGAGCCCGTGAATTGAAATAGTGGTATGATGAAGCAAGAGTGACGGCATGTGTCATCACTATAGCACAGCAACTCGCGAAGCTGCATGAGGCAAAACAATTGTTTGAATAGGGGGAGGCAGTACTCAAGGCTAGATCAGGGCCTTCGCTGCATGAGGCCTATGTTATATCTACCACCATTGAGGAGAAGTTGGCAAAGCCTATGGAGAACGTAGCAGAAGGTCAAGGAAGACAGTGCAGGACTAGGAATAGAGTTGCTAGTGTAGTAGATCAAGTAGGAAACCACGTAGAGCACGGCTGAGGTAGTAGTGGCACAAGTAGAATCGGGAGGTCTCCACAGTAAGATATTCATGCCAACAGAGTGATTTGAGGGTGACTCACGATATTTGTGTTGGGGGCCTATTGGGATAGGGTCCCCTAGGGTCAATTTTGGGGCAAAAGCCCAAGTTTTGTTGTAAAGAATGTAAAGTCTCCGCAAGTTGTGGTCACGGAGCACATAGATAGTAAAGTGTCATAAAGGGTTTTGCCCTTCTTTTACGTAAATTGTGTCGGCTTTTATAGATCCACCCATGGTCCGTGGACCATGGGATTATATAAAAAGGAGAGTCTTAGAGAGTCTAAGGAAGTAGACATCAATGAAGACGAATGTAATGGGTTAGTAGAAGAAAGAGCGAAGAAGTCTTAGAGTAGAAGATAAGCTCTATAGCTGTGTGCGCAGAGGCCTAGAGTAGAGTCCAAAGCTTAGTGTGCTGACCACTGCAGCTGACTGCATAGGGAAGTCTTGAGTCTGTAAGTAGAACTGAAGTATTAATAAAGAGAATATTCCATAAATTCCCGTGTTTTTATATTTACTTTTTTTATGAATGAATGTGGTATTATGTTACGATGAATTATGGTTTTATGAATTAATACTCTATTGATGTGCAATTTTACATGATTTATGTTGTCATATGAACGTAAGTAATAATAACTGTTTAAGTGAGGAATATCTTGTTTCATGTTAAAGTTAGCGAACACTTAAGACGATCTGGGTAAATATGGGATTAAGGGTAATCACAAAGGCGCGTAAGTGGTTGATTCACTTGTTTAGGGTCTGTGAAAGGTAGTCGTGAAGTGCATGATAATGTTGGCGGGCAGGAGGCCTATTCATTCATGGATGGGTGTCGTGGATACCATCAGATAAAGATCACGCTAGAAGATGGGAGTAATACTACCTTCGTGACTGAATGAAGATGCTTTCAGTACACGGTAATGCCTTTTGGACTTAAGAATGCATTGACAATCTTCTCGTGCGTAGTCATTGCGGCGTTCAAAGAGTTCATTCACAAGTTTTTGGAGGTATATTTTGATGATTGGATAGTGTTTGGACTGGTAAAATTCCATGTAACTAGTTTACGCTTGATGTTGAATACGTATTGAATGTATCAGATCACTCTAAACTTGAAGAAGTGCTTATTTTTCATCCCTTTCGAAATCTTGTTGGGTCATGTAGTGTGCAGACAAGGATTAATTGTGGACCCTGCTAAGATAGTGGCAATAATTAATTTGGAGGTGTCAAGGAGTGTTAAACAACTACGTGCAAGATTGGGTTATATTGGATACTATCGAAAGTTCATCAAGAGTTATACCCAGATTACTGAGTCGATGGAAAAGCTATTAAAGAAGGATGGTACATTCTTTTCGGATGAAGAATATCAGTAGGTTATAGATATATTAAAGGAAAAAATGGTCATTGCGCCGATCCTAGTCTTCCTGGATTGGATGAAGCAATTTCATGTCCATGTGGATGCTTAATGTATTGCGTTGGGAGTAGTGCTGACACAGGTTGTTGAAGGAGAATTGGATCACCCAATAGAGTTTTCAAGCATGAAGCTATCTAAGGCTGAAAAAAATTACTCTACGACAGAGCACGAAGGGTTGGCTATGCTATATGTGCTCCAAAAGTTTAGACATTACCTACTAGGCAGACACTTTAAGATGTATACAGACCATTCTACATTAAAATACCTAGTCAACAAGCCTCTGTTAGGGGGGAAATATGTAGATTTCTGTTGTTGTTTCAGGAGTATGATTTTGAAGCAATTGTGAATCCAGGGTGATTGAATGTAGGGCCAGATCATTCATCTCACATTGAAACAGGAGAGGAGCCTACCAATTTAGAGGAAGGATTGCCTGATGCACAGCTCTTTGCAATGCGCGTAGGAGACAATCACTTTGTAGACATTATCTTGTTCTTGACTATGGGAACAACTCCAGAAGGGTACACTAGTCAACATAATAAAAAATTGGTGGTGTGTGCAACATATTTTTCTGTTATTGCAGGTCACTTCTATAATATGGGATCAAACGAGATATTGCAACACTATGTGCTTGATTTTGAAACAAGTAGTATCCTAGTTGAAGATCATGGAAGGGCTACGAGAGGCCATTATGCAAGAAAAGAAACAGTGCAAAAGATTTTAAGCGCTGGGTTATGGTGGTCAACATTGCATAAGGATTCCAAAGCATATTTTATGGTGTGTGATGCATGTTAGAGAACCGGCAGGCCATTATGGAGGGATGAGCTGCCTTTGAATCTGTAGGTATCATTGTAGTGATTTGAGAAGGGCAATTGATTTTGTAGGATCGATTCAACCTCCAGGGAAGAAGAGGGGTGTGTGGTATATCATCACTGTGACCGAGTATTTGACCAAATGGGAGGAGGAACAACCCGTGAAGGATTGTACAAGGGAAAAAACATCAAAGTTATTATTTGAATAAGCATTGACCAAGTTCGGTTGCCCGAATATTTTGATGAGCGATCGTGGTACACATTTCCTCAATGAAATGATCAAAGCATTGACAGAGGAGTTCTAGGTTTATCACCAGAAGATTACACCATATCATATTCAGTCCAATGGGATAGTTGAGGCGTTTAATAAGATATTGGAGAACACGCTGACAAAGGTTTGCAATGCGCAAAGTAATGATTGGGACATGCTCGTACTAGCTATGTTATGGGCTTACAGAACTACCTGTAAAAAGCTTACTGGTCAGACACCTTTTAGGTTGGTCTATGGCATCGAGGTTGTGATGCCTATGGAGTATATCGTGCCTAGTAAACACATAGTAGAATTCACAGGGATGGAGGACCATGGAGCCTTAGAAGAAAGGCTCGCTCAGCTGACAAATATCGAGGAAGATAGGTTTTTGGTTGGATTCCATCAATAGGTGCAGAAGGAATGTGAAAAGGCATGGCACAATCGACACATCAAACTATGCACCTTCAAGTTAAATGATTTAGTTTCATTATATGACAATAAGTTTGATAAGTTTCTAGGAAAATTTCAGATGCACTGGCTGGGGCCATACATCATTAAAGAGATTACCAATGGTAGAATAGTTCAGCTTGTGAAATTGAATGGATATCTATTTCCGGGAAAGGAAATGGAAGTTGGTTGAAGCCATACACCGGGGATCCGGCCTGATGACTACATGATGGTAGCATAGTCTTAGCGCTCCAGGCAGCTGCAAGGAGGTGCAGGACTATAAACTACACTGCCCTAGTTGTAGAGCTGTGTGACAAGGGGTCTACGAAAACAAGAGGGCGTCATAGTACCAGAAGAAGCACGAAGGGATTTGCGCTGTAGAAGGAGAGACCAGGTAGCGCAGCCATAAATTGACCGTCACCATCACTGTTCATGATTTAACTACCAGAAGACAGTTAAGAGGAGTGGGTGGCCGACATTTAAGTCATTTAAGGCTGAAATTAAGAGTGAAATATTTGGAAATATTCCACCAATCTAGCATTTATGGACGAGTTTTTAGGGGAAAGATCAAATTTGAATTTGAATTCACCTATAAAATACTCGTGGCCATCTAGTGAGAAACACTTTGAATTCTAAGAATTTATATGTTGTGTTGTTTTTTGTGTATGAAATGTGAGTTCTTTGAGGATTTTCTCACAAGCCCTGTGTTCGATCAGTATCCCAAGTCAAACAGAAAGCTTATTCAAGATATCATGTTAGGACAAGGTCCAGCAGAAACTGCTAGTATAGGGGGAGCTATCACCTTTGAGGGAGATGCTCCCAAAGCGATGAGTATGGAGGTTCTAGTAACAGTGCCTATGGCACTGAGGTCACCTAGGCTGAAGCCTATGATGACAAGAGAGGTACCCAAGATGAAGAACAATAAACAACAGAATTTGATGCTAGTGCACGAGTCACTGAGAAAGCATGCAACTACATAATCTCAGAGAAAAGAAAAGGTGAGTGTGAAGGAGAAGGGGAAGGTGGTAGATCAAGAGGTAGAGGAGGGCGTGAAGGATATCGACATGGAGGGGGTGGACCTTATTTCTAAGCTACCAGAGTATATCCCTCCACCCAAGGGCAAGGTGAAGGTCTCGAAGGACCTAGATGCTAGACTGTTCTCCCTCAACATGCACTTATTACTAGAGAACATCACCTTTGAAGGTTCGTGCTTGGTGTGGGTCCTGCACTTGACGCTTGAAGAATGGGATTTGGTAGACCACGAGAGTTTCCCTCAACTAGATACTGACACCTTCATGTAGAGGGTATTCTACAATGAGTCTAGTATTACAATGTTGGAGCCACTAGAATGTATTCGCAGAGTCAACAAGTCCAGGTTGTTGAACCTGTTATGGGTGCTGCACTATAATCGGTCAAATATCAACCTAATTGTCATTAAGCAGCTACTGTGCATGGTGCATGACAGGTGCTTATTGTTAAATGAGCCAATCACTATCACAGACATGCTGATCCATTGGATCACATTATTACCCTATTTAGGACTGAATCTGACCAAGGCGTTTGGAGGAAAGATGAGAGAGCACGACCTTGCTAAGAATATGAAGGACAAGTTTAAACTTCTCAAAAATCGATGTGGGCATTCAATTACCAACATTATTGACCTCGCGGTTAAGATTTCAATGTAGATTCTCGCTAGAAACGTTATGTGAAAATACTGTGCGAGCGAGGTTCCGATACCTATAGCTTCATTAACAGCTTAGTGTGTGGAGGGCATAAAGTTCAACTGGGCATGCTACCTTTGTACCTAGTTCCTCATGAACTACAAAGAGGCACAAAATGATAGTAATACCTTTCACTATTCATGTCTATTTCTCTCAATTGTGCTGGTCACATGGGATTTGCCAGAGAACAGCCAATTTCCTCCTGTCGAAAAGGATTTTCTGGAAGCAGCAAATTTCACATCTCTTCGGGCCACAAAAGATGTTGCACGGGTCATAGAGAGAAAAGTATTTTGGGTGCTGATGGAGGCGAGCATTTGCATGGCCATGAACCAAAATCTGTGGTGTCACCAATTGTGTTTGAGATACTCTCGGCGTACGTAGAGTTCAAGGCAGACTTCCACCATATTTACATCCAGGAGCGCAAGGACCCCAAGCAGAAATGGTATGACTTACCCTATCTGGATACGGATGACGCTATTGCAGAGGTAATCAAGTGCTGGCCAACAAAGTGGCATTTTGCATTCAATGAGGCCGCCGGGACTAGTAAACCCACGAAGAAACAAAAAAAGGACGCGACCAAGCAGAAGCTTTAGTAGTTGGCTGAAAAGAGGAAGAAAGAGGCCGAGGAGAAGGCCCTCGTAGAATCAGAGCATGTCGTGAAGGAGTAGGAAGAGCAGGAAGAGTGCAGCTCCGAAAGAAGTTAGAAGTCTCCTTTGCCCCAAATGGAGGAACAAGAGTGGTTAGAGTAGGACACCGAAGATCAATAGGAGAGCACTCCTTTCCGAGTGAAGCGATACAAGGAGCAGAAAAGGAAGGACAGTGAAATAAGTCGAAAGCCACCAAATCGTTGCTAGATCCAATTACCTTGACAGAGGGTGACTTGGATGATATTGGAGATATCATGCGAGATTCAATAGCAAACCTACTGCAACAATTTGAGTAGCAGCAGAAGCAGGCACTGAGCACCATCTAGGTAGGTCTGCACGAGCTACAAATCCAAACAACTAGACTCTAGGGAGCTGTAGGACAAAGCACCATTGCCTCAACCAGTTTGGCATCGAGGACCACTCAAGCAGTAGTGATGGTTCACTCAATGGATCTACGTGCAGTTGCGCTGCCTGATGGAGCTTTGAGCACAGAAGCGGCCGCTGACAAGGCTATTGTCATCTCCTTGAAGAATATAGGCATCAAGATGTTTGTGCTTCCCAGTGAGTTCCTTCACACACTGCAAGTAGGTGTGATAGTGGAAGTTAATGCCCAGGAGCGGTGTGCACTAAGCATGATCAATGAGTACAAAGTCAACAATGAAAGATGTTCATGGAAAAATCAGCAGTGCTAGAAGCCTGGAAGAAATTTCAGGCACAAAACAAACAAATTGTAGCCATGGTGGTCGAGGCATGCAGAAAAGTCCCTAAACTGCATATCCTGGAGAAAGAGGTGTGTGATGCGAAGTTCGACATGGAAAAGATTTAGTTTGAACTAAACCTGAAGATTACAGAGTTAGAGTTGAAGTCATAGCCTTCAACTCCACCAGAAGTTAGAGAACAACACGAAGCCGCTATGAAGGATGGAGTTAAGCAATGGATGCCACAGTGGTGGCTTGCACCTCACTTTGCGATCAATCCATGGAGGTAGTCACGGCGCTACAGGAAGATCCTAACCTGTAGATGTTAAACACAGAAGCTTATGAATTGTAGTAGTGGTATGATGAAGCAAGAGTGACGACGCACACCATTCCTATAGCACAGTGACTGGCCAAGCTACATGAGGCAAAACAGTTGCTCGAATAGGTGGAGGCAACGCAAAGTTAAGATGCAATCCTCAAGGCCAACTTGAGGCCTTGGCTGGATGAGGCCTATGTTGTCTCTGCCACCATTGAGGAGAATTTGGCAAGCCTATAGAGAATGCAACAGAAGATCAAGGAAGACAGTGCAGGACTAACAACAGAGTAGCTGGTGGAGCAGATCAAGCAGGCATCCACGCAGAGCGCGACTGAGGTAGCAGTGACACAAGTAGAATTGGGAGGTCTCCGCAGTAATATATTCACATCGGCAGAGTGACTCGAGGGCGAGTCATGATATTTATGTTGGGTGCTTATTGGGACAGGGTCCCCTAGGGTCAATTTTGGGGCAAAAGCCCAAGTTTTGGGGTAAAAATCCCAAGTTTTGTTGTAAAGAATGTAAAGTCTCTACAAGTTGTGGTCGCGGAGCGTGTAGATAGTTAAGTGTCATAAAGGGTTTTACCCTTATTTTATTTAAATTGTGTTGGATTTTGTAGATTGACCCGTGGTCTGTAGACCATGGGATTGTATAAAAAGGAGAGTCTTAGAGAGTCTAAAGAAGTAGAGATAAATTAAGACGAATGTAATCGGTCAGTAGAAGAAAGAGTGAAGAAGTCTTAAAGTAGAAGAGAGGCTCTACACCTGTGTGCACAGAGGCCTAGAGTAGAGTCGACAGCTGAGTGCGCAGACCCCTACAGCTAAGTGCGCAGGGAAGTCTTGAGTTTGTAAGTAGAACTAAGTAATAATAAAGAGATTATTCCATAAATTCTTGTGTTTGTCTGTTTACTTTTGTTATGAATGAATGCACTATTATGTTATGATGAATGATGGGTTTATGAATTAATACTATATTGATGCATGATTTTACATGATTTATATTGTCATATGAACACAAGTAATAATAATTGTTTATGCAAGGAATATCTTGCTACATATTAAAGTTATCGAACACATAATATTATATGGCTAAATACGTGATTAAGGGTAATCAAAAAGGTGCGTAAGTGGTTGATTCACTTGTTCAGGGTCCACAAAAGGCAGTCGTGAACGTTCATAGAGGTATAGAATCTGATTAAGGGAAGTTATATCTATAAGCCCTAAGTGCTTATCAATCCGTGCAAAGGTAGGTTAAAGGCCTAAAATGACATCATGCTCATCTCTGGGTGCAGAAACTTGGTTCTAGCATCCCCCCATACTGCTTCGGGTGAGACTTCAGTCTGCGCTCTGCTAGTTGATGCCGAAAGCGCCAATAGTATAGGGATTTGTTTGGAAAAACTAACTCTGAACCTGGGTCAGGACCCATGAAGCCAAAAGTTGATGAAGAACCAATTCAATGCTATTTTTGGTGGACATTACATTATTAACCAAAGATAAAAAAATGCTAGTCTGTTAAATGACTGAAAAAGGGATATTTAGAATGTTATATAGAAGTTACATTTCACATAGCTATATCTACCGTGACGTAACTATGATATTCAAACTCCATTTTTTTATATAGAAGTTACATTTCCTGTATTCCAACTCCATTTCTTTTATATATAAGTTACATTTCATGTAGCTATAGAAGTTACATTTATGTGTTTTAGATAGAAGTTACATTTTATATAGCTATATCTACCCTGAAATAACTATAGTATTCCAACTCCATTTTTTTCACACTTTTCAACATTTTAAAGATTTGTCTATTTTAGTGTGATATGCAATTAAATAGTTGATATTATTTAAGACATCTCCTATTTGCAGCATTTTGAATTCTTTAGTGGGATCTTTGGTATGTTTGTTTTACTACCATATATCATGTTTTAAGTAGATGGTGTTTTATAATTCACCCAAGAGCCTTTAGGAGAAACCTTGAATTGCATGCTTGTTTCCATTATAAATCTAATATGTGCAACCTTTTCCACACGAAGAACCCAATAACCCATGTTGAACATGAAGCAAGCACCTCAAAAATTGGGGAATATTAGTTATTTTATTTCCAGAGGGGGATAGATCCAGAGAAGGCAATGGCAGCTATCAGAAATGGCTTTTATCGAGTTGTATTTAATGAAATCCCACTAGAATTTGCTACTAAAGTAATTCAAATAATGAATTTGAAGCTTGAAGGTAGTGTTGAATAGGTGTTGCAAGGTATCTCTATAACACTATTTATCTACATGATTCTAATTCCATGAGATGGTGTCTCAATAACATTATTTTCCAGCGACGGGTGCTATATGTAGATTGTTTTCTCATATCCTATATGTAAATCATATCATTATATTTCTATGAAATCTCGAGATGTGTTCAAAGTTTGTCTTAGATAAGGAAATATGTATGTACTCTTGAATTTATCTATTTTGTAATAAGATCAAGAATAAAGCTGTCATTGCAAATTATTGGGATCTACCATGTAAGTTTATTTTACTACACAAAATTCTTGATTTGTTAGATCCCAACAAGTTAGGGTTGAATTTAGTTTTGTTGTAATGAGATTAAGAATAAAGTTGTCATTTTAGTCACTGAAATCTATCATGTAATATTTATTCACTACATGAAATTGTTTATTTGTTAGAGCCTAACTTATTAGGATTATGAAGAGTCCTCTTTCATGACAATATTTATGAATTCTCTATTCTTGCTCAAAGAATTAAATATTACATAAAGGTGGAAAATAAATGAGATGCAGCTGCATGGTTTCTATTTTAAAATGTGTGGAGGGAGTATAAAATCATTTTCAGTTGCGTTCAAATATTTTGGAGCACCCACTAAAGTGTTTCATTTTCCTCATAGTTAATTCCGTTTCTACTATCCCAGTGCTTCTAGAAGTCCTTCTCCAAAGTGATCTCTTAACTATCTTGGAGGGAAATTGATTACATGATTGGAACCCACGGATTACAATTTGATTAGAAGCAGGGGATGAGAAAGCTTCATATTTTTCAATATATTCCGAAAGTTAAAAGCATATCGAATGATTTCCTTTCTATTTAATTGATACGAAAATCGCTCGAGCATTTGTTAGGATTTTGAGACATTTTTCAATGATTATTTTTTTGAATGTTATGTTCTGAATTAAAGAAATTAAATAAAAGGTGAAAATGATGCAATGGAAGGATTTTATGTTTTAGTTCCTAAGAATTCCTTGCTAATGTGGAGGGCTTGGTATTTTATTGACTCAAGATTAGTCACATTTGACTTCCTAGCATTTATTTTGATTTCATTTTTGTTGTGTCTGTATTGCTAACCTTCAAGTTGGTGATCTACTGTGTGTGTAATAAGAAGTATTAACTACTAAGAACTCTCAAAGGTGATATTGATGGATGACTAACTTTAAATGTCCCTACTTGACACTTTAGTGTTACATGATCATGCAAAGAAATTATTAATCAATATTAAAGGGAAGATGATTAACGTGGAGTGTTTCTTGGCTTGTCATATAATTACTGCATTTTGGCCCCCAAATAATGTATTTGAGGCTAATTTTTGGTTGTTACTTATGGAGATTCCTTTTGGCTCAGAAAAACATCGAGGATAAATGTCCATTGCATTGGCATTAGACATCATCAAAGAGGAATTCACCAAAAGAAGTAGAGGACATGGGAGAAATTGGTACAATCAGCAGATAATGCTAGAGAAACACTCAGACACCATAATTTATTGTGTATTAAGGTTCACTAGAAATTAACTAGTCTTAAAGAGTACCTTTTTTCCGAATATTTTCATGTATACATAAATACTAAAAACATAATTTCAGACTAATTATTCAAACTAATAATTATCTGATAGTCATACTTTATAATTAAATAGTATAATATGATTAATATTATAGGACGCAACTATACGGTCTGACTGTGAGGGGCATTGTGACAATATATGTACACTTCTCAATGTATTAGACAAGCATCTCTCAGAGTGTGATTTCCATCCAATGAAATGTATTCCTAGAGGCCATTGTGGGATTGAAATTTTTTCTTTCAATGGAAAATTGGTAATATATTTTCTTAGGGTTTAGTGTTATGCTACCCTAAGGTTTTGATACTACTCACAACTAGCACCTTCATTCAACCAAGTGAGGTACTCATCTTGGAAAGTTGAATCATTTGGTCTCCACAATCCAATATGACGTTGGATCAATCTCATGATCCTAAAAACATAGGTCATAATAGAGAGGAACTCTTACTGTGGGTAAAAGAATATCCAAATTTAAGGAACAAGACTCTTTTAGAACAAGAAATAAGGATATTTTTAACACAATTTTTTTTTCCATTTCTTTTCACAAGTTATCTATTGCCTGATATTTTGAACATGTAACTTAGTTGGTATGATTGTGCCTATGGTTTTGTTGAAGGTTGAATAATAAGTTCCTGAGGTGTTATTTTCTATGGTGACATTTTATTTGCTTTGTTTATATAGGTCATGTAGTTGCATAGTGGCGACTATCGAATGTTGAGGTATATGTCATATAAATATTTTATAGTCTACTTTCTTTTATATTCAAGTATTCACCGTCTTTCATGTGTTCTACTATGCATTGTATCTTCTTCATTTTCAGGAGAGGAACTAAATATTGATGGTAGGAAGCAGCAATTGAAGAAAGATGAGAACATTAGCATTGGAGCGACAGATGCAAAATGAGAGAGAGAAGAGAAATTGTCTAGTGATACCCTTAGAGCCAATATCTTGCATAAGACACACTCATAGAAAATGATGGTAAAGCCTTCAGAGTTGGTGAATTCACCTGCAATGCTTTGGCAACACAATGATAACATTTTGAAATGATGAAACAATATTTCATGTGAAAATTGTAGTCCAACTGATATGAAGTTGGAAACTCATATTGTAATACTTGATATTTTATATAATAAAATTTATATGGTTGAAATTATATTTATTTGCACTTGATATTATTTACTTTTGCAATAAACATATGTAACTTTGCGTTATCATATTAGATAAACATGCACATTGTATGGCATTTTTAAAAAAAATAGTCGCAAAATCAAACTAATTAATTTATGTTGATTAATAATGAAGACATAAAGTCAATCTAAATCTACTAAATGAGTAGTTTATATTAATTAATGATGAACATGAATAAAATGAATATATGACTAAATTAGTCATTTAAAAATATTATGAATGAAATTAAATGAAATAATAAAAACTACTAAATCAGTCATTTTATAATGAATATGAAATTACCAAAAAAAGATAATTGACTAATGCAAATGATAAATTTTTGAATAAAATGATGACTAAATTTTGCATATATATGACTATTAGTAGCTAATTTATAGTATCTTATAACACAACTAAAATTTAGTCATATTTATTTGGTCATTAATTGGTTTCAAATGATGACTAAAATTTGCATATATATGACTATTAGTAGCTAATTTATAGTATATTATAACAAGACCAACATTCTGGTTATATTTCTTCATCATTAATAGGTTTTCTCGAGGATTCATATAGTAATATATCTGGTTGTGTACTTGGTCATTAATTGCTACGATTAATGACTGAACCAATGAAAAATTTATGACCAAATTTATGACTAAATATACTACTAGATGGTAAAATTGAGGAAACTAGTTAATGACTAAGCTAAAAATGACTAAACGTTGGTTGCGTTATAAGATACTATAAATTAGCTCTATTGGTAACCAATTGAGAAATGGTCATTTATATGCAAAATTTAGTTGTTTTTTTAGTAACTAATTAGTCATTTTGTACTAGTGAATTACAACCCCAAACTTCCTCTGATTTCATAAACACTTTAGAATTTTTCCATCCGACTGCTACAAGAATGGTTTCAAGTTGCAGAAAGATAATACTTGCAACATTGTAAGTCTGTAATTACTTTTGTTGTTCTCTTGTTTAGGGTCCTATCTATAGGAAGGACTTAAATTGTATAAAAGGCACTCCCTTAGGTTGTATAAACTTCAACTCTCATTGTTGTGGGTGCGAACACCCTAGGATCTTGGGTTGAAAATCCCAATAGAGCGGAGGCAAAACAATAGCAAGAAATGCTCAGAAAAAAATCTAAATTCTTATACTACTGAACTGGGAATAAGTGAGCTTACCCGGAGGTCCTATGTTTGGGTAGATCTCGCAGGGTTCAAACCCTCTGATGCCTTTGAAACCTATAAATTATCCAAGAAAATCATATAGAATAGTAGTAACATAAAGCATATTCCTGATATATATGTTAGATCATATAAGAAAATGAACGATTACACATTAATATAATATTTATAAAAAAATCACAACATGTATCAATGCATAAACACGATAAATATTAGGAATAGAACAACATTTCTTTATTGAAGTAAGCTACAAGAAAGGTGGAAAACTACAACTTGAGTCTTCCTCCATCTCCAAGCATAACCGTCCTCTGGATTCGTCCTGTCGTAGCCTCATCAATTTTCCTCAATCAACATAGACAAGGATATCACAAGAGGGATGAAGGATATCTTAAATGAGGAAACAAGATTTTCCTAAAGCTTGGGGAGTACAAGAGGCACATGGATTTCTTCATACTCAATCAGGGATCAATAAACTATAATATCAATATCTCATCTCTTCTCCCCAGAGGCATTCCCATGGAGGTTTATTTATAGTTCTCCAAATTAGTTTTTTCAATTGGAAAATAGTTGGTCCATGGGCTATAATAGGTGAAACCTGTAAACTCTGCCCAAAATTAAGGAGATTTATTATTTTTAAGTGTTTTAACACATATACGTGGGTTTGGTATATACTGACCCCCATGTACATGCTTTTAACATAGGGCAAAGTAGTGTATAGGAAATATAACAATGTTTTTTAGATTTTGGACCAAGTCTGGAAAGGAAGGGTTGACCTAGGCCATAACCAGAGCATCAAATCTACCAAGAGTGGTAAATGGTGCTATAACAGATGCCCCCTAAAATATGAGGTTAGAAGGGGTACATGATGGACGAAATGTATAAGTGTATAGAAGGAATCATGCCAAGGGCGAGGAGGAATTCACTAGAAGTCAACGTGCTAAGCCAGTGAAGGAGATCAGAAAGAAATTGTTGTCTGAGGTAGGCATACCCATGATTAGATATAGTAAATCATGTATGCATGTCAAGTACAAAAGCGAATCCAATATTCATATACGTATAAAGGAACTGAAGATACATAATGGATCTTCTGGTCATATACAAGTAAGTACATATCTGAATATCACATATAAAGAACTGATTAATGATGTTGAACTGTGAAGCTAATCACTGAAGTCATAAATTTGATCCAAAAAGTACTAAGTCAAATGGTGGAATAAATGGTACTACACTACAACTCGGGTGCCAATATATAGGATGTCGTTGTAAGGAAGTGCAACATATAAGGTGGATGGTGTCAACTAGCAGCAACATGAGCAACTTACAAGTGAACCAATAAATGTTGATGCAAACCCGAGGTCTTCACTGACCACCATGGTACATTTCTACACAATGGGAATAATTGATCTAAAGTTGACCATGTGAGAAATCATTTGATTACTGGTCATTGATGTATACCGTTAGCAAACGCGAGACTACTCACTGATAATGATGATGAGAGCTAAGGTACCCAATACAATCTAATAAGTTTGAATAAATGAGTTGTAGTCAAACACTTGGAAGAATCTATCAATCAAGAGACAATAATGTTTTACCACTGTTGATAGTGAAGGAGTCTGCCACTAATGATTGTAAACCCTAAGGTACTTCCAAATGGAATCTAGATCTTGTTCCCAGAGCAATGAGCTGAAGTCGATGGGAAAATATCTGCTAGAAGGAAGGCATTAAGGCATCCTTCATCAATCTAGCGCTAGTGTAACCCATAGGCCAATAATGTGGAAGAAATCGAACAAATAAAGATTGTAGTAACCCAATCTAAGCACGTTTCCATTGTACACAAGATGTAGCTAGCACACAATAGAAATCCTCTAAAGCATCAAATAATGAAAGCTGATATAGAGGCGAGGAATCCACCAATAGGGTCAAATGGAAACCAAGGTATTGCACGAACCCCAATGTCCGATAATGAAAGTTGATGTTGAACACAAGGGAAACCACTCAGTCAAAGACCCATGATACTGATTGATGCTGAGCACAAGGTGACCTATCGATAATGAAAATAGGGCTAAGGTGTGGCTCTAAATATGCTCTCAGAGAAATTTTTCATAGTTGACAAGAGCAAGACCCACTAGTAAGAAGTCAAAGGAGACCTTCTCAAACCGACACAGGAAAAGGACCAAAGAGTTGATGTGATAACAAACATGACTCTGACAACTAGGGATGGCCGATTGGAAAATAGGTCAAGAGACACCACAAAGAGGCTGACTCAAGTTTACTTCCCTTGAAAAAAATCACAACTCAACTGTGACTACATGGAAGCATATGATAACTTTGTATAAGTTTGTCATGCAGGAGGCACAAGCAAACTCTCCATATCATTGGAAGAGATAACCAATCACAGGAATACTGACTCAATAACAAGGTTAAGGCTCTCCTAAGTCAAAATCAAGCCCATCCCAATGGAGGAAAGATTTATTTTTTGAGTGCTTTGCTCAAGGGCGACATAGCTGACTCGAGTTTCCAACAAATATGGAAATAATGTTCTGTTCCTACTCTCTTTTTGGAATATATAATTTTTTTTTGTCGTTTTCATATTTATGAAGCCTAAAAAAGAATAAACAAATGCTATAGTAGAATGGAAAGAATGAGAGTCGAAAAAGAGGATGCTCTAGTTCCTGGGAGGGGAACATTCCTATGCTCAATGCAAGCTGGCAAAACTAGTCAATGACACTGAAAGGAGTGTTCTTTCCATAGGTAAATGGTGATGTCAAGCTGCATAGGCCAAGTGATTGCAAGGTTCATTTCACAGAAGACATGGTCAAAAAGTGGCTTAAACACGAATCTAAGTGAAGCTAGCTCAAGGCCAAAAAGTTAAAATGGTCAACATGTAATGCAGTAGTACAACTCAACGCAAAGGAGCCTCTACGGTATAAATCCAGAAAATAGTGAAGAAGAAAGAGAAGGAGTCTCCAACGCACAAGTCATGGTGGGACTAAAGAGGACCCCTGACCCTACTCAATATAGTATCTTGGGCAACATATGTCAGCGAGGATCTAACTAAGGTGGCCATGCAAAGGTTGGCTCTACCATCATATCATGATTTTATAAGTCGGCGAGTGAAAATGGTTTGTGAATCAAGACATGATGGGGTTGACCCTATGTCAAAAAATATAGTAGTATGGAGGCTAGTATGAAAAATGTAGTGGAAAGTGATATTCCCTAACCTATATGCTAGTAAGAAAGTGATACCCACCATGATGGGTCTGCAGTCATGGAATCAAAGAAATTTCTCCAAAATGTTTCCAAAATACCCTGTAAAAACAACCCATTCCCAACACTCCAAGCCAAAAGGTCAAAAATTCCATAAGATAAAAATGAATTTTAGAAAAAATAATTTTCATTGTTCAACCTATATAAGGACTTTTGGCCTCACAATTTTCTCATTTGTGTTTTGATCAAGAAGCAGTGGAGAAAAACTCAAGCAAGCTTCCTCCGTCAAATTAAACTATTCAAATTGCTTCAAATATTCGAGGTAACCCTCTAATCATACTTGTTATAATTTTTTATTCTTTTCAGATGTTTTTTCATAAATTTGACAGTAGGAAATTATTTTTAAAATTTCAACTCTGCGTACACATGGCTTGGATATAGGTAACTAGTGTATATGAATGCCCTATTCATGACTATGTAAAAAGCGAACCCGCGTGTCCGTGAGTTTAAAATTTAAAACATGGATTTAATGATATGAAACATATTTTCTTGCAGGATGAAAATTACCTGGCCTAAAAGAGAGCATAGTGCCATTGATAACCAAGTGATGGAGGATCAAAACACATTAGATGCTTTGAGAGGATGTGGTTTGTTAAAATTATTCAAAATTCCAAAGATGAAGGTGAATATTCAATTGCTTGAGCTGCTGATTCACTACTGGAGTGCAGAAGAAGATGCATTTGTGATTGATCAGATGCACCTGAGGACCGAGATAGATTACATTTATTTCATTACAGGTCTTTCCCAAAGGGGGGAGAGAGTGCACTCAACTAGAAGGATGAGAGGTAGTCTCAGTGTAGAAGACTACGTTCGTATATACTATCCTAGCAACCCTGAAAAGGTTGGAAGTCAGATTCCAATCAAGTATGTAGAGAGTTTATCATTGAGAATCCTACTATTTACCATAGCCAGGGTAAATGGTTCTGCTGCTCTACATCAGGCTTCACGTGTTTCCATGAGCCTAGCAGTGGATTGCCTCACTATTGTCTTTGATTGGTGTACACCTCTACTAACCAACATGAAGAAACAACTCACTTCCATCCAGAAGGGTCAGACGAAGAATTTTGGATACAAAACTATTTTATGTTCCTTCTTTTTTGAGAGAGTACCCGAGCTTCGTCCCAAGGTATTATCTACCATTAGTAGCCGGAGAGATCCACGGATGGGAAGATGGGATGACTTGAGGAAAATCCTAGGGGGCGTGAGGTCCCTAGGATGACTTTTGATGATGAGATTTTCCTTCGGTGGGATCAACAGGTCATTGCAGTCGAAGACTACCCTTATGCCAAAATGGATTTCCGAGGAGACCCTTATCTAGTATCGCCACTAGATGCAACATGGGGTGCGATAGGTATAAACAATTTTTGAATTTTTGAATTTTAAGAATTATTTTGGATTTTCAATATAAGTGAATTAAAAATATTTTTTATCCGACAAGACGCTTACAAAATTATTTATCATGTTTCAGATGTGGGACTAGTGAGACTTGATGGACTTCCTTGACATAGGCATCATGGAGGATATGCCGAAGGGGCCGTAGCTAAGACTGAGAAAGTCCTCCATGAAGTCTAGAGAAACTTGGTGAGACTGACTCACTAGGTACCCATGGTGGCCATAGAGGACTTACCATAGGAGATATAGTAGCGTATAGTGGGAGTACAATGGGATTGGGTGAGACTATTTTGGTGGGTGGCTAATGTCGTCGTTTTCTTTCTATCTGCTCATCCCGAGCAGGATCGTTAAATAGATGATTAGATCCTTTTGTGGTTAGACATGATGATGGGCATAAGCCCAAATTTTGTAGGGCATTTTGTCCTGATTTTTGTATATTATTTTGGACACAAAATCTCTATCTATATACAGACTGTTTTATGATGATCATTTATACAGATGATACTTAGATTATTTTTTATGTTTTAATCTGATGAATGATTTATATGCCAATCTAATGCTTGATTAGAAACAAAATTTGCCAAGGAATTTTCTAATCATGGAATGTGAACAAATGTGATGTAAACAAATGATATTTGCAATAAGCACACTCTCATAAATTGATGATACAAATAAGGATCTTTTACCTGATAGATGTTATTCAATTGAGATACCACTAGTTGTGAATCTAAATAAACTACTAACGAATCAATATCAAGAGATATCACTTTAGATAGTAAATTAATAACAACAATATATTCGGCAATATTATTTGAAGTGGGACAGATACATACTCCTCTCGAAACCATCAACTGAGCAAATGGATAATAAATCACCCAAGCCGTGGAAGCAAGGTTCTGGGTGTGTCTACTGGCACCATCGACGAATCCTAGATATATCAAATCATCCATCAATACCTGCCAATGCAGATAAAAAATATCGACATCACTAAAACCGATAGATAGATATGTACAATCATACAATCTATACAAATAAGTAAATGCTTGGCAGAAGCCTAAGCAAAGTAATTCTTAAGGTAGAGCCCATTTCTGGGCTCCGCAAACTTGTTTCCTTTAATATTAATAAATTCATAGGCTCCCTTTTTCAAAACTCGCTTGACAATGAAGGGACCGCACCACATAAACTTAAACTTGCCTACCCCCAAGGCATATTTGTCTTGATCGTAGACCAAGACAAGGTTACCTTCAGAAAAATTTCAAGGATGGACAACTTTATCGTATTAAGTTTTTACCCTATTTTTATGAGCTTCTTTTATTATGGTGGCATCTTGATGCTACTCATCAAGATGTTCCAAATGAATGAGGCATTCTTCGAGACTAGAAGTCTCAGGAAGAATTTCAACAACCAGTTTAAGGAAATGAATTTCACATTCGACGGGAAAAATAGATTCTAACCCATAAACCAATTGAAAGGGATTAAAACCAGTGGCATTCATAACTGATGTTCAGTATGCCCAAAGGTTCAGATATAATATGATGTGCCAATTGGATCTAGCTTTGTTAATCGTCCTTTGCAAGATGATTTTAAGGGATTTGTTCACAGCTTCGACTTGCCCATTGGCCTAATGATAATACAAAGATGAATGCTCCTGCCAGAAACCCAACTTGAGAGCCAATTCAAACATCAACTGATTTTGGAAATGACTACCATGGTTAGTGACAATCTCTTTAGGAATACCGAACTAGGAAATAACTTGATTGAAGAGAAACAAGGTCACTATTTCACTATCATTCTTGAAAGTAGGCATAGCCTCAGCCCACTTATTAAAGTAGTCTATGACCATGATGATATATTTGTGATTTCTTTCTGAAGGTGGATTACAAGTAGTAAATTCAATGCCCCACTTTGTTAAAGGACCGATAATGATCACAGGGAAAAGCAGAGCTAGATGTGCATGCATTTTCCGAGTATAAACCTGACAAGGATGGAATCTCTTGACCGCTTCAATACAATCTTTGAAGATTGAAGGCAAAAAGTAGCCTGATTGCAAAAAATTTTGGGCTATAGCAAGCCCAGATAAATGACCACCACAAGCTCCACTGTGGAAATCATTAAGCACTGACTCAACTTCTTCCAAGGTTAAACAACGTCTAAAGATTGAATCAATCCCGTGATGATATAAAGTGTCACCTATAATAATATAATTTTTAGCGAGGAGGCACAATTTTCTACGCTTGTCCTTGGAAAAAGCCGATGGAAACTTTGAAGTCTAGAGATATATAATGATCTCTTGATACCAAGGATCTTGCAAGGAAATAAGAAATAGATGTTCATGAGGAAAATTTTCTTCATGAACGATTTCTTCCTCACAAGGAATCTCTGGGATCAACTCTGCAAATACTAAATATCTCTTAGATTTAGCTGACATGAATTCGAGGTTGAATACTTGTAAAATGACAATCCATATAATATATTTTCGCTCAATCACTCGCCTACTGAGAACAAACTGAAATGGATTTATAGCTACTATGATGAAAGTTTTTTGAAAGAAAATATAATCTCGAAGCCGATGGACAACATGAACAACTGTTGAAGCTAATTTCTTAATGGGAGAGTAGCACGTTTCAGGATCTACCAATCCTCGGCTCAGATAGTATATTACATGCTCACACAAGACATAATCTTCCTGAACCAGAACCATACTAATAGTTGATTATGTTGCAACGAGATACAAGACGAAATATTTGCTATAATCAGGTGGACTCAACAAAGGAGAAGAGGTAAATGATTTTTTCAAAGCATCAAAAGATCATTGCACAAAATCATCCCATAAAAATGGGACCCCTTTCTTAAGAAATCACATAAATCCACTTGTGATCTCGGCATAATTGGCTATAAATCTCCTCAAGAAATTTTCTTTTCCTTAGAGACTTTGAAGTTGACGTATGGAAGACGAGGAGGCAATTGAAGTATTTACTCAACCTTGAAGGTACCTACATGAATCCCCCCTGTTGACATGATGAATCCCAACAACTGACTGGATGTGACCGCGAAAACATACTTATTCAGATTCAACCAGATTTTATAAAACTGACATCGTTCAAAAATCAACCGAAGATGTTTAGGATGATCAATTATCTTTCAAGAACGAGTAGCTAAAGCATCCAAATATGCTTCAATAATGTGCTTAATGTCGTGAAAAGCATATGGCATGGCTCGCTGAAAAGTAGCCCCAACATTTTTGAAGCTAAAAGGCATCCTTTTGTACGAAAATGCATCCTAAGGACAAATAAAAGTTTTCTTGTGTTGATCTTCTGGGCTGAAAGTAGTTTGATTATAACTAGAGAATCCATCCATAAACGAAAAAATCTCATTACCCACACATTCATCAATAATCTGATCAATAATGGGCATGGGGTAATTGTCCTTACACCAAGCCTTATTTAGGTCCCTAAATTCAATGCATATGTGAATTGTTGTTTTCCTTTTGTCTATGGGGTCTACATTAGAGACCCACTTAGTTAAAGGAACGGGGTATATCAAACCCACCTTAAGTACCTTCTCGACCTCAGCTTTGATAGCTACTACTTTTCTAAGGTTAACCGGTCGAAGTTTTTGATGAATAGGTTTTGAATTCTCGTACATCTTGATCTCATGTTGGACTATAGATGGATCTATTCCAGGAATTTCCTCATAAGAGCAAGCGAATACATCACGAAACTCCTTGAAGAGATCGATATAAGTTTGAATTTCTTCAGGGGAACAATCAGCTCTAATGAATACATTTTCAATAATGTTGGGATTCTTAGATATGTTCACCGGTATAGTTTGTGAGATAACAGACATGTTACCTTCGATAGAAAATTGTGCTGGGGCCAAAGGGCTTAAAACTGCATGAACAGCACTAGTAGAAGGACTGGAGAAACTTGACTCTACCTCCTGGAAATGAGGGAGGAAATATGAACAATGAATCAAATCATTCGATGGTCTTTCAACACCCATCATTTCTTCTAGAATTTCTTCTTTAGATGGTAAGACAATATCTAAGAAATCCCGAACAAAAGTTGAATCGAGAGTCCAAGCCGGAGCCACATCTCCATCCATCTCCTCTAGCAAAAAAGGACTAGGATCGGAGTCTACAGATTTAACAATAGACTAATAAGAAAGTTTTTTTTGCAGACATAGGACATGCCATTCCACCTACCTACCCTTCTCCTAATGTGGTGGTAGATGAGGGTAAGGGCCAAGTGTCCGAAAAATAATGAGTTGTAAAGAAACTATCTTCCAAAAGGTCCCTTAGAGGATGAAATAGCATTAATTCTAACTATGGGAGTAGGAAGATCAAAAGCATATATTCTACAATCAAGTATTTTCGGGCTGCCCTAGCATTAGGGTTAATGGTTGAGTGTTTTACGGAGCATTTTGGCATCCAAGGTATAGACTCAACAAAGGGCCTCTCAATATGGAGTGGCTCTGAAGCATCGGAAGTAGACTTAGCCTTAGCTGACTTTGATTTACCATAATCACGTGATTGCGTAGCAACGTCAATATGTGAACTCATCATGTAGACATTTGATGTATTATCCCCTTCCTGGTTGCCCCTTGCAGGGGTACCAATACTAGAGCTCGCGCCAGCAAGTAACTGTTTCCCTTAGGGAAAAGGGTTAGTGAGGAGAGCCTCGGAGATAGAAGGCCCCTGCTGAACTAATAAGCATTAAGCATCTTGGATCTTAGGGCAATGATGAGTCAAATGATCTCCATAACACAACTTGCATGGAAATTTTACTTTTTCCTTAGACTCTTTCCTAACCCCTCCAGCATCATTGTCGGGTTTATTTGCATTTCCCTTCCCATCCTGGTTCTTTTTCTTACCTCATCCTTTCTTCTTTCCATTGGATTGTTGGTTTCCTTTGGGTTAGAATTTTGGACAAAATTTATAGATGTAGGTTGATTAGGAGTAGGTTTTGATGGAGATGCCTGCATAGAAGAAGTAGTTTGTAAAGACAACTGCTGTAATTGATTTAGCATTTTAGCTATGTTAACATTGATTGATCTGACTAGCCCATCAGAATGAGGACCTAACTTTGGCGTGGATATATCAAACTTGGACCTAGGAGCATCAAGATTTTTTTTTTGAAGAACCCCAGATTGGGAATATATAATTTCTAGCTATTGGGCACTAAAAATAGCTTGTTCTTTGGTGAACACACTAGAGAGCGACACATCCTTAGAGATCTTAGGTTGTAAATATTTAAGAAACCATTGAAGAAGGAATTCTTGTGGAATATTGTATTTAATGAGCCTCTTCCCCCTCCTCCATTCTTGGATGTGATCTGAAATGTGGGTTGCCTGATCCTAGTGAAAATTAGCCAATAACTTAGTTCCAGCATCATAGCAGATAGGCAACTAAAAATGGTTCAAAACAATTGTAGCCAAATCGTTGAAATAAGCGAAGGTGCCCCCTGGAAGTTCAACGTACCACTTAGCCACATTTCTAGTTAGGGTACGTTGGAATAATCTCAACCTGATTGAATCATATATCAGGGAGATTGATGAACACCATAAGTGAAGAGTGGTTACATCATCACCTGGATCTTCACTAGTCTTCCCTTCAAATTTAGGTATGTCTGAGGGAATTTTGGTCGGAACCAGAGGCCAAACTGAGTTATATCTAATGAAATCATTAGTTAATTTAGAAAGATCTTGCAAGTTTAACATTTCCAAAAAAGGTAGTCGTGGAGGACTCTGAGGATTCCACCTAGTGTGGGTGAAATTCCCAACATTCTGAATAGAATTCCCTGGATTTGTGAAGGCACTAGGTTGCCTATAGTAATTCTTAGTGCCAATAGAACCATAAGGAGTTCCTTTTGGTTAAGAAAAAAATCAGAGTTTGACCAACTCCTGTTGAAAAAATTCTGTAGCCAGTGAAATTTCCCCCTAGAGAGGTGTTAAAAGGAGTAGAGAACCCTTCGTAAAGGTTCCTTGCATGAGTGTAGGGAGAAATGTTCTGGAATGAACTGATAAAAGAATATGGCATATTCCCCTGTTGGCCGAAGTAATATTGATTCCTAGCTCTAAGTCCACTAACCGCAGTGTTTGTCCAACATTGAAAAGGATTATAACTCTGAACCGTAGAGGGAAAAGGTACCGATCCTAAAGATGGGTTTGAATGTGGTAAATGACCACTCCCAAAAGGAAAACCATGAAAAGATGCTAACCCACTTGTCATGGATGTGGAGGCAGTTGATGGAATACTTAAGGGAACCGAAGGAATAGTGCTGGTTGACATTCCAAAAGGGAAAAACACCAATGCCAGAGTCAAAAGCGTGGGTACCCCCACTCGAAGAAGGAATGGAAGTAGAGCCAAATATAGCAGTGCTAGGAGTAACAGAAGGTATGGAAATATGATGCAGGAAAAAACCTACTATACCCACAGTATGCATATAAAATGCATAATCTTATCTGTCCTAGGACTTAGAATGACCTGCTTGGTAAAATCTTCATAACATTAAGGTTAAGGCTCTTTAATTAAACCCTCATGCAGAACGAGTTAATAACTAACTCTAGTCTGGCCCTTATTTAATCCTTTATCGCAATCATGAAGTTGTGCCTTCAGAACTCCCATCTTGTGATAAGTGATTACCCTTTCCACCATTAATTTTGTCCACTAGATCAATGACTTTCGCAATCTCGCATCACACCATCAAGTGCCTTCATCGCCTCTCGCATGCGACATGTGACAACACAGCCGGACTTAAAATAAACTAAAATTGCGCATATAACCTCCTCGAGTCCGCATTTTCACAAATATTTTCTCTTCAATATCCACCGTCGATCTTACCTTCAATTCGACGACTGCACTTTTCCGTGACTAGCAAACCAAACTGATGCATTATAACCATTGATCAAGATCAGCTTGATCCTATGATCCACAATGATATCAAGAGGATCACTTACTCGAAATTTAACGCCTTTACAGAGACGATGAGAATTATAAGTCGTCAATCTATCGAAGTTTGGGTCCGCCCTTGTAGTTAAAGTTCGATCTCTTTACGACTCAATATCCATTGGATGAAGAGGCCATTAAATCCTACGATCTGCGACCCTTCAACTAGCACGTGGGTTATCAACCAACTTAACTCCGTAGTTGACTATGACGTGAGCATTGAATTTTGTGATCGACTGCCAAGATCAATTGCGGGACTTCAACAATGATCAGGCTTCCTTACACTCTCTACCCCTACTTCTCTTTACTTTGGTTTTATTTCATTTCTTCAATGTCATCTGTGATTGTAGTTTTCTTCAAGGTTTTGGTCCTTTGCTATTCTACCATAACTCTCTCCTTAACTTAAATCCACTCATGCCTTTATGCTCCTCCACCTTCACTGTAACACTAAAGGATTCTTACTGTACTGTCGATGTGTACAAAGCTGTAACACCAGCTTTATGGCTCTCTGCTCGAACCTCTTGCTAACTAACAATTCTACCCAAAACTTCTTTTGCTGGAATTGTTATCTCTAAGACAACTCTACCCACAATCGTAACTGTGTAGTTGCCTCAACAACTTCCACCCAATTGTAATTGGAAGTTGTTTTGTTACTCTTCACTGTGTTTCACCTCTGTTCTGGATCTACACCTGCAACCTATGTTACACATAATAACTTGTTGGCATTTCGTCACAGGTGTGGCACTATGGTACAGGTGTTGTTCTTGATGGCAACTCACTTTGGTGACAGATCTCAGTTCAGGCACTCAAAATGAAGGAAATTTTGTATACGTAGGTTCACCTTGCCGAAGATGCATCTACACGCGGGTTATACGTTCAGAAGTCGTGTATGCGTATACACGCACTTTTATGCACAGAAAAGCGCGTACATGGTGGGAAACTTATTTTTGGTCCATGGTTGTTAGTCCTTGGAATTTGAACCTATGGTTTTGGACCATGGTATCTCGTCAGAAGTTTCGACCCCAGGTTTTGGGCCCTTGGTATTGGTTTATTATGGTTTTGGACTGTGGTATTGTGGAAGGCCTAAAACTATAAAAGAGGAAGGAGATCATGTGACAAGGTATCATCTGAATTATTATTGAATATCTGATAAAGTGCGAGATCTGGAATATTGGTGATTCGTGTTGTGGAGCAGATTTGGATCAGAAGGAGGAACCTTAGCGCAAAGAAGGTTAAGTTCCATTGATGGGTCATAATCTCTTGGATTGAATGATAATATCTTTGCATGATTTTGATCTGTTATATATTGCGCATGCGTGATCTATAAATCTGATAATCTGGGTTAATTAGTGCCTGAATATCTGAAAGAGTGAATTATCTTGTGTAGATCTGTACGCAGGTTCAGTTCAGCTAAGGCATGTATATACGCAAGTTCAGTGAAGGAAAACAACGTATACGCAGGTTGTTCCATATTCAGAAGCGTATACACACAGTTTTCAGGCTGTTAAAGTAGCATATATATTTTTGAGTTGTGATCTGCTGCTTCGATTTATTGCTGTAGTGTTCTGGGTTCAGATTTGGTGTTTGCCTACTGTTACTGTGTTCTGGGTACAACAGTCAGAGAAGGGTTTATTTGATTCAGCTTTGACTGGTGAAAAGAAGTTTGGTTGACTCTTGATATTTGATTGATGTTACTTGAATTAATGAAACATGGTCCCTGAAAGAAAGAGAAGGTTGTAGCCTTCTGTAGGCCAGCACCTATGTACTAGTATCTCGGCTAGTGCAAGAGCAAAGGGGGTTGTAGCTCCCTTCCAGGAGAAGCTGGAAAACAAGAGAGGGTTGTAGCTCTCTGCAGGTTGCAGCCTACGTACTAGTAAAGGACTGCACCAGTACAATTGTAAAAAGAAGTTTCTAATTAAAGAGAAGATAGAGACGAATTGCAGCAGGTGGTTTTCACCCACCTTGGGTTTCCACCTTATATCTTGTGTTCTTGTGTGCGACTGTCTTTCTACTCTGTTTTACTATGTCTGGTTACTGGTTATTTGCTTCTAAATCGCAAATTAACAATCAACTTCAGAAAGATAAAGAAAATTAAAAGTTTGGATTATATACGCGGGTTTCCTTCTGCATAATTGCGTATATATGCGAGTTTAATTAACAGAATTAGCGTACATCATTTGATTTTGTAAAGGAATATTTGACTTGATAATACTGATTCACCCCCCCTCTCAGTATTATTTCCAACAATTGGTATCAGAGCAGGTCCTTCAAAAGAAGCTTGATCGCTTGAAGGAAGATCATTCATCATGAGCAACTATGAGAGGGAAGCATCAATCAGGCCACCGATTTTTGATGGGAGAAACGTCATTTTTTGGAAGGTAAGAGTTACTGCCTATCTTCAATCTCTTGGTACAGAAGTTTGGGATATCATAGATACAGGGTATACTTTTCCATCAGCAACTCCTACAGATCCGGCTGAGAAGATGAAATATGAAACAAATGCAAAGGCGGTCAATACTCTATTAGGATGTCTATCTCAATTAGAATTTATCAAGGTAATGCAGTTTAAATCTGCAAAAGAGATATGGGACAAGATTGTTCTGAGCTATGAAGGAGATGATCAGGTAAAACGAGCAAAACTTCAAACCCTCAAGATTCAGTATGAAAATCTCAGGATGTATAATGATGAAAGTGTGGCTAACTGTTTTCTTCGTGTAGATGAGATTGTTAATTGTATGAAAAATTTGGGTGAAGAAATAAAAGAGGCTGTTCTGGTTGAAAAAGTTCTAAGATCTTTGTCCCCTAGGTTTGAGTCTAAAGTTTCTGCAATATAAGAAAAGGAGAATCTTCAAAACCTTAAAATGTCACAGTTGCATGGAATTCTAACTGCTTATGAAATGAGGAAAGGAGGACCTTCAGACAGGAGAGAAGTTGCCTTCAAGGCTTTTGGCAAAGGAGACTACTATGAGTCAGGACACATATCAGAAGAAGAAGAAGAACATTTTGTCAAAAATCTTCAAAGGGGTGCTGGACGATTTCGAGGTAAGTTACCTTTCAAGTGCTTTTCTTGTGGAAGAGTAGGTCATTATGCTGCCAAATGTCCTCATAAGGATAAGATTGACAAGGGAAAGGAACCTGTTAGATGGAACAAGAAACAGAATGCAAATAAGAAAAGCTATTACACTCATGAAGATAGTGATGGTCTTTCAAATAGTGACGAATATGAACGAGGTAATGAATATAAACTTTTAATGGCTTTTGAAGATGATGACTACAGGATGCTATAGATGTAGAAGGTTTTTGTGAAGAGATGAGTAATCTCAAAATTTTCTTAGAAGAGAAAAATGCAATTATTGATTCTCTGCAATTTCAACTGGCTGAAAGGGAAGAACATCTTAACAAATTGGAATGTGAAATTGTTGGTCTTAGAAAGGAGATTGAGAAAACAAAAGTTATTAATCTTAAATTTGTTAAAGGATCTGAAACTCTAGATGAGATTATCAATGTGCAGCGTTCTCCACTAATCAAGACAGGTCTGGGATATAATGGAGAAACATCTCAAGCTTCCACCTCCAAAAGTTATCTTGATGTAGCAAGGAGGAGCGAGCAAAGGCCTAATAGAAATCATCAGATAAATCAGGGACAGTTTACCACAAGAACGAATAAAGACTATCAGGAAAATCGAGGACAAGCTACCTTAAGGACAAACAGAAGCTACAATCAGCCACAGGTAAAATCTTCCCAATTTGCCTCAAGAATGGATGTCAGTAGAAACTACAATCCGTTGGATGATAGATTTGATAATCGCAGGAGTTTCTTCAATGGCCAATGTTTCTCTTTCCATAAATTTGGTCACAAAGTAGCTCAATGTGTTGCCTATAAGACAATCATGACTAGAGAAGCTCAAAAACAAAGGAATATGACTGGAATCACGAAAAGGACTTATAACAACTTTTCAGCCCTCGAAAATGAAGTTGAATGTTCTATTTGTAATAACTTTGGTCATGAAGATTCTGAATGTAGGAGCAGGTTTTGGAAGACAACTCAAAAGGAACAAACCTCAAGTGCTAGAACATGGAGAATGAAGGAACCACAACCAGAAAGATGTGGGATAGCCTTTTATGCAGAAGGACAGGAAAATCTATGATATATCGACAACAGATGTTCGAAGCATATGAAAGGTGATAAAGAAAAACTTGAATCATATACTACATTAGAAAAGGGAAAGAAGGTGTCTTCGATACCCCTACAACCATAAAAGGAAAAGGCACTGCTCAGTTGAAAGAAAAGGTCAAAGCTGGAAATGTTTTATATGTTGATGGCTTGAAGCATAATCTACTGAGTGTTAGTCAGATGTGCGATCAAGGAACCGAGGTAATATTTCGATCAAATGGATGTAGTGTTCGTGATCTTGATACAGGAAAAACAGTGATCAAAGGCAGAAGAACTCCAAATAATCTATACATATTTGAAGAAGGACAACAAAAATGCTATTTGAGCAAGGATGATGAACACTAGTTATGGCACCGGAGGTTGGGGCATCTAAGCTTTTCATAAATAAGGAAATCATGCAAATACCAGGCAGTTCGTGGTCTTCTAGATATCAAAATTCCAGATAACACCATATGCAAATCATGTCAGTTTGGTAAGCAAACCAGAACTAACTTTCCTGAGAAGGAAGGATCAGCTAGCAGGCCTCTTGAGCTAGTCCATACAGATGTATGTGGTCCATTTAGGACAAGGTCACCTCGAGGAGAAGAATACTTGATATTATTCATTGACGACTTCTCCAGGTTTGTTTGGTTAGGACTTATGAAGCACAAAGACGAAGCATTTGAAAAATTCAAATCCTTCAAAGCCTTGGCTGAAAATGAATTAGATTACAAAATCAAGTGCCTCAGGTCCGAAAGAGGTGGGGAATTTACCTCAAATGAATTTTTCGATTTCTGTGAAGAACATGGAATAAGAAGGGAATTCTCTACAACTAGGACTCCTAAGCAAAATGGAGTGGTGGAAAGGATGAAGAGAACAATCCAGAAAATGGCTCGTGCTATGCTTGATGAGTCTGGAACTCCCACAACTTTCTGGGGTGAAGCTGCATATGCTGCGGTTGTTATTCTCAACAAAAAAAATGTCCAAGTGAACAACACTCAAACTCCTCATGAGCTCGGGTATGGTGAGACTCCTTCGGTAAAGCATTTCAAAAATTTTGGGAGCAAATGCTATATTAAGAATACTGATGAACAGCTTGGAAAACATGAACCTAGAGCAGATGAAGGCATTCTCCTTGGTTATTCTCCCTACAGCAAAGCATATAAGTGTTACAATAAAAGATTTGGAAGAATTGTTGACAGCAGTGATGTAGTGGTTGATGAAAAAGGATACATCCCTAGGAAAGTGAATCATGAAAATATCGATGAGGATGAAGACTACTCTCCAAATCAAACAGATGATGAAGAAGAACCCCAAGAGGCACCAGAGGAAAAGATAAGGATAGAAGAAAAGACTCCATCCAGGTACGTTCAGAAGAATCATCTAGAATCTCAAATTTTGGGGCAGAAAGAGGCAGGTATACAAACAAGAAGAACAATAGCAGAAGCTTCAAGCTATTTGGCATTGCTCTCTTCCACTGAACCAAAAAATGTAAAAGAAGCATGCAAAGATGAGTATTGGGTTAAGGCAATGGATGAAGAGCTTGAGCAGATCGAAAATAATAACACTTGGGAGTTGGTTCCTAGACCAAAAGACAAAAATATCATAGGAACAAAATGGATCTTCAAAAATAAGTTGAATGAAAATGGGGAAGTGATTAGAAACAAGGCCAGACTTGTTTGTAAAGGGCATGCTCAACAGGAAGGAATAGACTTTGAAGAAACTTTTGCTCCCGTTGCTAGACTTGAGGCCATCAGAATGTTCCTTGCTCTCTCTAGCTTCCAGAAGTTCAAAGTATTTCAAATGGACTTAAAATCAGCCTTTATGAATGGAGACTTAGAAGAAGAAGTGTACATAGAGCAACCAAATGGCTTTATCCTTGGGAATGATCCAAATCTTGTATGCAGACTTAAAAAGGCTCTCTATGGGCTTAAACAAGCTCCAAGGGCTTGGTACTACTGCTTGGACAAATACCTTCATCAACAAGGTCTTTCAAAAGGATGAGAAGATAACAATCTTTATATAAAAATTGAAAATGACAAATTGCTAATACTTGTTGTGTATGTAGATGATATTATCTTTGGCAGCAACGAAGAAGCTATGAGTCAAAACTTTGCCTTGGTGATGCACAAAGAATTCAAAATGTCTTTGCTTGGAGAATTGACATACTTTCTTGGATTGCAAATCAACAAAATGAGGGCGGTATCTTCTTGTCTCAAACCAAGTACCTCAAGCAGATTCTGAAGAAATATGGCATGGAAGATTCGAAACCAGTATGTACCCCTATGGTTACAGGATGCAGTCTCAGTGAAAATGATGAATCAGTAGCAGTACATCAACCAACCTATAGATCTATGATTGGAAGTCTACTTTATTTGACAGGTACCCGACCAGACGTCATGCATGCAATGGGAATAGTTGGAAGATTTCAGGCAAATCCAAAGGAAACTCATCTTCAGGAAATCAAGAGAATCTTCAAGTACCTTCAAGGAACTCAAAACTATGGTTTATGGTATCCTAGAGATACAGATCTCACACTTCATGCTTACACAAATGCAGATTGGGCCGGAAGCGTGGATGACAGGAAGAGCACAAGTGGTGGTGCATTCTTTATGGGTTCTAGATTAGTATCTTGGTTCAGTAAGAAACAGAGTTCGATTGCTTTATCTACAGATGAAGCAGAATATGTGGCTGCTGCATCTTGTTGCACTCAACTTCTTTGGATGATGCAAACCTTGCAGGATTTTCAAATCACTTGTACTTGACCTGTCTCTATCTTATGTGATAATACGAGTGCAATAAGCATTTCAAAGAATCCTGTCATGCATTCAAAGACCAAGCACATACCTATCAAATATCACTTTCTTCGGGAACAAGTGCTTGAGCAAAAAGTCAAGTTGGAGTATGTTCCTTCTAAGGAACAAGTTGCTGATATACTCACCAAACCACTGCCCGGGGAAACTTTTGAATATCTCAGACAGAAGCTGGGAGTAGTTGATGCTTCATCCTGCTGTTTAAGCTTGTCTGTTTCAGAGAAAAGATGGTGTATGTGAGTTGGATGAGGGGCATCCGCGTACATACACTGATTTATGCAGGTGTAGTTGTGTATATGGAGTTCTGAAGAAAATCAGCAAGGACAGACTCTGGTTGGAGAGAGTTTGATATGGGTCTGTTAGAGACCATCAGGCATAGGTTCAGGGGGAGCAGATAATCTTCTAATAATGCATTGTTGGCATTACCTTAGAAGCTCTTGGTTCTAGTACTCAAGCTCTTTTTGGTTCAGGTGGATTAGCTGCAGAATGGAGAACATGGTTGCTGATATATATAGTGATTCTTAGATGCTGCTAATAGTAGTTATTGGTGATTTGCATAGTCTTGATATTTCGTCTCTCTGTCATGTATATCTTTTTTTTATCAAGGTCATGTAATGACCCTTTTTGGTTTCCCCACTATGCCTGGGATGATTGATGCAATGTGATTGGTTGTCATATGTAAATTTTTGATGTATCCCCCCTTGGTTGGGTGGATGATCCCCACTTGATTGGGTGATGGTTGTATGTATTGAGTCTTTTGGTGATAGGAAGGTCTTTTATGATGTATAAGTCATGGTTCCTCTTGAAGAAAACCTTTTTTCAAATCTTGCCTACAGTCAGGGGGAGCATGTTCAGCACAGCACAGCAGAGATATCAGCATGTACTCAGGGGGAGCACAGCCCTTTGCCCTTGATGACAAAGGGGGAGAATGACTTTGAGGATCTTGGGGTTGCCATCAAGTCCAAAGGGGGAGATTGTTGGCATTTTGGCACATGTGTGGCGTTATGATACAGGTGTTGTCCTTGATGGCAACTCACTTTGGTGATAGATCTCATTTCAGGCGCTCAGAATTAAGGAAATCTTGTATATGCAGGTTCACCTTGCCGAAGACACATATACACGTGGGTTATACGTTCAGAAGTCGCGTATGCGTATACATGCACTTTTATGCACAGAAAAGTGCGTACATGGTGGGAAACTTATTTTTGGTCTGTGGTTGTTAGTCCTTGGAATTCGAACGTATGGTTTTGGACCATGGTATCTTGTCAGAAGTGTTGACCCCAGGTTTTGGGCCCTTGGTATTGGTTTATGATGGTTTTGGACCGTGGTATTGTGGAAGGCCTAAAACTATAAAAGAGGAAGGAGATCATGTGACAAGGTATCATCTAAATTATTATTCAATATCTGATAAAGTGCGATATCTGGAATATTGGTGATTAGTGTTGTGGAGTAGATCTAGATCAGAAGGAGGAACCTTAGCGCAAAGAAGGATAAGTTCCATTGATGGGTCATAATCTCTTGGCTTGAATGATAATATCTCTTCATGATTTTGATCTATTATATATGGCGCATGCGTAATCTATAAATCTGATAATCTGGGTTAATCAGTGCCTGAATATTGGAAAGAGTGAATTATCTTGTGTAGATCTGTACACAGGTTCAGTTCAGCTAAGGTGCGTATATACGCAGGTTCAGTGGAGGAAAACGGTGTATACGCAGGTTGTTCCATATTCAAAAGCGTATACACACAGGTTTCAGGCTGTTAAAGTAGCGTATATATTTTTGAGTTATGATCTGTTGCTTCTGTTTATTGCTGTAGTGTTCTAGGTTTAGATTTCGTGTTTGGCTACTGTTACTGTGTTCTGGGTACAATAGTCAGAGAAGGGTTTATTTGATTTAGCTTTGATTGGTGAAAAGAAGTTTGGTTGACTCTTGATATTTTATTGATGTTACTTGAGTTAATGAAATGTGGTCCCTGAAAGAAAGAGAAGGTTGTAGCCTTCTGTAGGCCAGCACCTACGTACTAGTATCTTGGCTAGTGCAAGAGCAAAGGGGGTTGTAACTCCCTTCTAGGAGAAGCTGGAAAACGAGAAAGGGTTGTAGCTCTCTGTAGGTTGCAGCCTACGTACTGGTAAAGGAATGCACCAGTACAATTGTAAAAAGAAGTTTCTAATTAAAGAGGAGATAGATACAAATTGCAGCAGGTGGTTTTCACCCACATTGGGTTTCCACCTTATATCTTTTGTTCTTGTGTGGGACTGTCTTTCTGCTCTATTTTACTGTTTCTGGTTACTGGTTATTTGCTTCTAAATCACAGATTAACAATCAACTTCAGAAAGATAAAGTAAATTAAAAGTTTGCATTATATATGCGGGTTTCCTTCTGCATAATTGCGTATATACGCGAGTTTAATTAACAGAAGTAGCATACATCATTTGATTTTGAAAAGGAATATTTGACTTGATAATACTGATTCACCCCCCCTCTCAGTATTATTTCCAACATAACTTAAGATCATATATCATATATGTCTCAATAACTCAACACACATACATGAACTCAGATTCGAGTTATCCATTTAATAAACATGTATTTACACAGGAACTCTTTCCTTGGCATGATATTTTGTATCAGTGGCCATTGTTCTTGCCTGTAGGCTTACAATCTAACTCTTTGACTCCCTAGCTACTCTCTAACTACTCTTCTAACTACTAAATGGCTACACCTTTTAGGCTTACATTTATACAAAAGGTTCTATTGAACTAATTTCGCTTCATATCCTTAATCTGCTAAACTAACTCCTAAATATCTTATAAGTCCACTTTTGACTCCTACTTATCCCTAAGAATCCTCTCTAGTCTCGTCGAATCATGAAACCACATTTTAGTCCAAGACCTACAATTGATCTCTAACTCTCTCATCATCATTAATCACCCATCTTCTCGTACATTCGAGAGCATTTACAAATGTCCTCACAATATCTAATTAATTCCTATTTTAATCACTCAAAACATTAATAATTAAATACATAGGAATCCAACTTCCTTGAAAACACAACACCCCCTAAGTCAACTAAAACATAATGAAATTGTTGAGTTGTATGCTCCTGCATCAGACTCCCAAGGTTAAAATAATCATGATCTCCTGATCATGTGCTTTTGTCCTTTGTTTCCCTAGATCCCATACTTTGTTTTGTAATTTGCCTTTGGTTGTTGATGTTGTTTGTTGTTGTTCTCCATGTTTTCACACTTTACGTTGCTTTTCTCCACTAGCTATGCTTTCACAGTCTGTTACTATCTTTCTCTTTCTGCTGCTCCTTGGTCTTCTTACTGCTATTTTCTTCTGAGTTACCTGAACATCATCAATGTTATTATTCTTTCAATCTCTATGTCCAATTTATCCTTTGACCGATAATTACTTTGCTAATTGTTGTTGTACTTTGTCCACTCATCTTCATACTATTGTTTACTGTCTTCTCTTTGAAGTTGTTGGATCCTTAATACTGCCCTTTAATCCTTAACCTCTTGTTGTTGTCCAAACAACCTCTATTCAATATCTGTAAATTTACTTTCAAAACGTAAATTATCCTCCAATTTCCTTTGTACTTGATTCCCCTCAAATTCATCACTATGTTGTTCTTCAGTTCCAACATATTTTCCTTCTTCTTCCTTGACAACCCTCAGTAATTGTCCTTCACTTTATTGACTGATTCTAACAATCAATTTAACTTCTTCAAGCATAGTATCTTCATGCTTTTGTTTTTCCTCATTAGCATGTCTGTCCTGGAAACTTCTAGTCTTCTTTAGTTCTAGAACTAACTCCTCAATTCGAAACATGTCTATCTCATTTTCAACAAATCCTGTAATCATAAAATAATTATCAAAATTAAAAATATAAGGCCTCGTTACCTTTTCCTTCTCTAGCAACATCTCAATATGCTGCTCTGAGTTTTTCTTCAAGTCTTTTTTCAACACATTAGTATGTTGATTCAAACTCTCCTCCGTATCATCTGTTTCAATGATATCTCTCTGCTTTGGTTCACAATAATGAACTCCTTCTGTAATGTCAATTTGCTAAACTTTCACTACCATCTCCTTTTCCTTATGATTGTCATTCATGACAATTTCTTTGTCTTTATTTTTCAACAATCTATCCTGAGCATATGTCCTCTTCTTTTCCAACTCCCTTCTTTGCTGGACTCTTTCCTCTTCCTCTCTTGCATATCCTTTGCAATCTTCATCAGGTTCATTCTTCCCTACTGGTGCTTTCACCCATTTCTCCGGTAGCTCCAATTCTCTCTCCCATTCACTAATCCTTTGATGAGAGTCTAGTCCTTCTTCTTTATTGACTCTAGTCCTTCTTCTTTATTGACTTCCTCAACAGTTTCCCTAGTTATATCCACTATTCCTATCATCATGATGGAATGATGAACCTTTACTATGTTTTCAGCTAACATATTCTCTTCTTTAAATTTGCCTTTAATCTTCTGTTGGTTACCTTCAATTTGTAAATGTTGGTTCCTCTGTAACCCTTATTCTAGGGCTATCCTTGTCTCATCATCTGCATTAATATTCTCCTACATTTTTTCTTCATCAATAACATTAATCAAATTAATTAGATTACCTCTCTGAGACAATATTCCTTCATTCTTCATCAGAATAAGATCCTGATCTTCCATCTCTAGGACAACTTTAAATGACTGTCTCCTCTCATTGAGTAACTCATCCATAGACTCTTCCTGCTATATCCAATCAAATTCTATCTCTTCTAAGAAATTTTCTTTGTCATCTTTTACTTCTAGATCTTCATCTATTCTGAAGACAATTTCAAAAGGTTTCTTTTCTCCTACAATACCTGCAATCATACACAAACTATCAGTTTTAAAAACATAAGGCCTTATGGTCTCACTTGATGCTTCAGTCATCATATCTCCTTGTTGTTCTGAATCCTTCACATGACTCTTAAGATCTTCCATAGATCTATAGTCTTCATCTTCACCCAGAACTTCACCTTGTTCTGTTTCGAAAATGGAAACTTCCATTTCCAGCTTAGCCTCTTTGAGTTCTTCCACTAGGCTCTTCACTTGTCTCTGCCATAGCCTTCTCTGTAACTTATTCCATTTCACTGGATTTTTCCTCAAGACCCATCCTTGTCTTTGGTTTTCCTCAAGTATCATCCTTAATACATTGATTTGTTCTTTCATCTCAACAATCTCTTTGTCAATTTCCTCTTGACTCATCCTCTTGCCATTTACCTTGGCATCCTCCTTCTTCACTTTTCCTTTTTTGTGGTCTTCCTTAGAACCTATGTTATCTCTGTTATGACTATCAGTAGTCATCTTCTTCTCTATTTTGATGAGTTCATCACTAACTTACTATGAGTTGGATTAAAGCCTCTGCAACAGCAAGTCCTCCCTACTGCCACTCACCTCACCAAGATTTCCTCTGTACTTGGTCTTTTGGAAATCCCTTGGTTCTCTATCTCTGAAACCTCTTTTGAGAACTTCTCTTTGCTCCTTCTAGGCTTTAACTCATCTACACCTTTTAAGAACATAATTGTCCTCTTGTATTTCATTCACAAATGAAATACCAAGTTCTGACCACCTCTTCTTTCACTCAGAAACTCTTACCAGCTTTCTTCATCCATTAGCAATTCTACCCACATCCTTTGTGCAATTTCCTTTGTGAGATGCAACAATACCTCTACAGTAATAAGTCTCCTTCTTGTTACACATGCCTCACTAAGCTTCTCTCCTCTCATCTCAGTCTTTTAGCATTTCTCTGGTTCTTTCCTCTGGAACCAATTGAGCACTCCTTGCTCTCAGTTGCTGCAATCTTCTCACATCCCTTTGTTGTCACCAGTGTGTCAATGTTATTCAAACAAAATATCATTCCCAAGCTTTCAAAATCTTGCTTCTCAGCTTCCTTCTGAGAACACTCTTATCCTCTTTGTCCAACCGGTAGCTAGATTCTTTAGGTTCACTACCATTTTTCATTCACTTTTTTCTTTAGAACACATCAACTTTCCTTATATATCTTCCTCTATCAATATTTACTTTGTCTTTAACCTCAAAAACTCAAACTAGAGTTAAATAAAACAATACCTGCATGGCTTCACAAGTAGTCTCCATTCACTCTTCACATTCAAGTGAATCTCCATTTTCCTCAAGAAAATAAACATCACTATGTTTTCTTTATGCTTCTGCAATGTATTCTTAAGAGTATCACTTACTCTCATCTTATCTCATGCCTTCACTTATCAAATTCAAATAACCTAATCTCCTATTTCTTTTGCAATCACACTTGTATTCTGCAAAATTCTGCTTTAATTAAAAATAGCTTTAACTAGCTCGGATACCACTCTGACACAGGAAAAAACCTGCTATGCCCATAGTATGCATATAAAATGCATAATCTTATCTATCGCGGGACTTACGATGACCTGATTGATCAAACCTTCATAAAATTAAGGTTAAGGCTCTTTAATTAAACCCTCATGTGGAATGAGTTAATAACTAACTCCAGTCTGGTCCTTAGTTAATCCTTTATCACAATCACGGAGTTGTGCCTTTAGAACTCCCGTCTTGCGATATGTGATTACCCTTTCCACAATTGATTTTTTCCACCACATCAATGGCTATCGCAATCTCTTATCACACCATCATGTGCCTTCAACGCCTCTCACATGCGACATGCGACAACACAACCAGACTTCAAATAAATTAAAACCGCAGCTATAACCTCCTCGGGTCTACCTTTTCACAAATATTTTCTCTACAATCTCCACTGTTGATCTTACCTTCAATCGGATGGCTATACTTTTTCCTGATCAACAAACTAAATTGAAACTTTTTAACCATTGATCAAGATCCACTTGATCCGACGGTCCACAGTGATATTGGGTGGATCACCTACACAACATTTAATGCATTTACGGAGCCGATGAGAATCATAAGTCATCAATCTATGGAATTTCGGGTCCACCCTTGTAGTTAAAGTTCAATCTCTTTACAGCCCGATATCCATTGGATGATGAGGCCATTAAACCCTACGGTTTGTGATCCTTCAATTAGCACGCGAGCTATCAACCAACTTAACCCCGTAGTTGACTATGACGTGAGAATTTACTTTTGTGATTGACAGCTAAGATCAATTGTGGGACTTCAACAACGACTAGGCTTCTATACACTCTCTACCTCCGCTGCTCTTTACTTTGGTTTTATGTCGTTTCTTCAATGCCTTCTATGATTCTATTTTTCTTTAGGGTTCTGGTCCTTCGGTGTTCTGCCACAACAATCTCCTTAACTTAACTCCACTTGCGCATTTATTCTTCTCCACCTTCACCGTAACACTAAAGGCTTCTTACCGTACTGTCGATGTGTACAAAGTTGTAACACCAGCTTTATGGTTCTCTACTCAAACCATTTGCTGACTAACAATTCTACCCAACACTTCTTTTGCTGGAATTGTTATCTCTAAGACAACTCTACCCACAATCGCAAGTGTGGAGCTGCCTCAAAAACTTCCACCCAACCGCAATTGGAATTTGTTTTGTTACTCTTCTCTGTGTTTTTCCTCTGTTCTGGATCTGCATCTGCAACCTATGTTACACAAAATAACTCAGGATCATATATCATATATGTCTCAATTACTCAACACACACACATGAACTCAGAATCGAGTTGCCTATTTAGTAAACATGTATTTACACAGGAACTCTTTCCTTGGCCTGATCTTCTATATCAATGGGCTTTGTTCCTGCCCATAGGCTTACAATCAGACTCTTTGACTCCCTAGATACTCTTTAACTACTCTTCTAACTACTGATTGACTATGACTTTTAGTCTTACATTTAAAAAAAAGGTTCTGTTGAACTAATTCTGCTTCAGATCCTTAATCTTCTGAACTAACTCCTGAATATCTTCTAAGTCCACTTTTGACTCCTACTTATCCCTAAGAATCCTCTCTAGTCTTCTCGAATCATGAAACCACCTTTTAGTCCAAGACTTATAATTGATCTCTAACTCTCTCATCATCATTAATGACCCATGTTCTCCTACATTCGAGAGCATTTACAAATATCCTCACAATATCTAATTAATTCCTATTTTAATCACTCAAAACATTAATAATTACATACATAGGAATCCAACTTACTTGAAAACACAAGACCCCCTAAGTCAACTAAAACATAATGAAATTGTTGAGCTGTATGCTCCTGCATCAGACTCCCAAGGTTAAAATAATCATGATCTCCTGATCATGTGCTTTTTTCCTTTGTTTCCCTGGATCCCATACTTTGTCTGCAATTTGCCTTTGTTTGTTGATTTTTTTGTTTTTGTTCTCCAGGTTTCCACACTTTATGTTGCTTTTCTCCACTAGCTATGCTTTCACAGTCTGCTACTGTCTTTCTCTTTCTATTGCTCCTTGTTCTTCTTATTGTTGTTTTCTTCCGAGGTACCTTCATCATCAATCTTATTATTCTTTCAATCTCTATGTCCAATTTATCCTTTGACTGATAATTATTTTTCCAATTGTTGTTGTACTTTGTCCACTCATTTTCAAACTCCTGTTTACTGTCTTCTCTTCGAAGTTGTTGGATCCTTACTACCGCCCTTTCATCCTTACCCTCTTGTTGCTGTCCAAACAATCTCTTTTCAATATCTATAAATTTACTTTCAAAAAGTAAATTTTCCCCCAATTTCCTTTGTACTTGATTTTCCTCAAATTCATCACTTTGTTGTTCATTAGTTCCAACATATTTTCCTTCTTCTTCCTTGAAAACCCTCAGTAATTTTCCTTCACTTTCTTGACTGATTCTAACAATCAATTTAACTTCTTCAAGCATAGTATCTTCATGATTTTATTTTTCCTCATCAACATGTCTGTCCCGGCAACTTCCAGTCTTCTTCAGTTCTAAAACTGACTCCTCAATTTTAAACATGTCTATCTCATTTTCAAAAAATCCTTTAATCATAAAACAATTAACAGAATTAAAAATATAAGGCCTCATTACCTTTTCCTTCTATGGCAACATCTCAGTATGTTGCTCTGAGTTTTTCTTCAAGTCCTTTGTCAACACATCAATATGTTGATTTAAGCTCTCCTCTATATCATTTGTTTCAATGATATCTCTCTGCTCTGGTTCACAATAATGAACTCCTCCTTCTGTAATATCAACTTGTTGAACTTTCACTACCATATCCTTTTCCTTATGATTGTCATTGATGACAATTTCTTTGTCTTCCTTTTTCAACAATCTATCCTGAGTATATATCCTTTGCTTTTCCAACTCCCTTCTTTGCTGGACTCTTTCCTCTTCCTCTCTTGCATATCCTTTGCAATCTTCATCAGGTTCTTTCTTCCCTACTGGTGCTTTCACCCATTTCTCCAGTAGCTCGAATTATGTCCTTCTTCTTTATTGACTGCCTCAACAGTTTCCCTAGTTATATCCACTATGCCTATCATCATGATGGAATGATGATCCTTTACTATGTTTTCAGCTAACATAGTCTCTTCTTTAAATTTTCCTTTAATCTTCTGTTGGTTACCTTCACTTTGTAATTTTTGGTTTCTCTGTAGCCCTACTTCCAGGGCTATCCTTGTCTCATCATCTACATTAATATTCTCATGCATTTGTTCTTCATCAATAACATTAAATAAATTCATTAGATTACCTCTCTGAGACAATATTCCTTCATTCTTCATCAGAATAATATCCTGATCTTCCATCTCTATGACAACTTTAAATAACTATCTCCTCATCCATAGACTCTTCCTGTTGTATCTAGTCAAATTCTCTCTCTTCTAAGAAATTTTCTTTGTCACCTTTTACTTCTAGATCTTCATCTATTTTGAAGACATCTTCAAAATTTTTCTTTTCTGCTGCAATACCTAAAATCATACACAAAATACCAGTTTTAAAAACATAAGACCTTATGGTCTCACTTGATGCTTAAGTCATCATATCTCCTTGATGTTTTGAATCCTTCACATGATTCATAAGATCTTCCATAGATCTCCAGTCTTCATCTTCACATAGAACTCCACCCTGTTTTGTTTCACAAATGGAAACTTCCATTTCGAACTCAGCCTCTCTGAGTTCTTCCATCGAGCTCTTCACTTGTCTCTGTCGTAGCCTTCTCTATAACTTATTCCACTTCACTGCCTTTTTCCTCAAGACCCAACCTTGTCTTTGGTTTTCCTCAAGTATCATCCTTAATACATGGAGTTTTTCTTTCATCTCAACAATATCTTTGTCAATTTCCTCTTGACTGATCCTCTTTCCATTTACCTTGGTATGCTCCTTCTTCACTTTACTTATTTTGTGGTATTCCTGAGAACCTTTGTTATCTATATTATGACTATCAATATTCATCTTCTTCTCTATCTTCATGAGTTCCTCACTCACTTACTATGAGTTGCATTAAAGCCTCTACAACAGCAAGTCCTCCCTGCTACCACTCACCTCACCAAGCTTTCCTCTATACTTGCTCTTTTGGCAAGCCCTTGGTTCTTTATCTCTAGAACCTCTTTTGAGAACTTCTCTCTACTCCTTCTAGCCTTTAACTCATCTACACCTTTTAAGAACACAATTGTCCTCTTGTACTTCAATCACAAATGAAATACCAAGTTATGACCGCCTCTTCGTTCACTCAGAAACTCTTACCATCTTTCTTCATCCCTTAGTAATTCTACCCACATCCTTTGTGGAATTGCCTTTGTGAGCTACAACAATACCTCTATAGTAATGAGTCTCCTTCTTATTACATAGGCCTCACTAAGCTTCTCTCCTCTGAGCTCAGCCTTTTAGCATTTCTCTGGTTCTTTCCTATGGAACCAATTGAGCACTCCTTGCTCTTGGTTTCTGCAATCTTCTCACCTTCCTTTGCTGTCACTATCATTCCCAAGCTTTCAAAATCTTGCTTCTCAGTTTCCTTCTGAGAACACCCTTATCCTCTTTGTCCAACCTTCAACTGGATCCTTCAGGTTCATTGCCATTTTTCATTTACTTTGTTCTTTATAACACATCATCTTTCCTTGTCTATTTTCTTCTATCAATATTTACTTTGTCTTTAACCCGAAAAACTCAAATCAGAGTTAAATAAAACAATACCTGCATGGCTTCACAAGAAGTCTCCATACACTCTTCAAATTTGAGTGAATCTCCATTTTCCTCTAGAAAAAAAACATCACTCTGTTTTCTTTATGCTTCTGCAATGTCTTCTTAAGAGTATCACTTACTCTCATCTTATCTCATACCTTCTACTTATTAGATTCAAATAAGCTGATCTCCTCTTTCTTTTGCAATCACACTTGTATTCTGCAAAATTCTTCTTTAATTAAAAAGAGCTTTAACTAGCTTTGATACCACTCTGACACAGGGAAAAACCTGTTATACCCACAGTATGCATATAAAATGTATAATCTTATCTGTCCCAAGAATTACAATGGCCTGCTTGGTAAAACCTTCATAACATTAAGGTTAAGGCTCTTTAATTAAACCCTTATGCGGAACGAGTTAATAACTAACTCCAGTCTGACCCTTAGTTAATCATTTATCACAATCATGGAGTTGTGCCTTCAAAACTCCCATCTTGCGATATGCGATTACCCTTTCCAACATTGATTTTGTCCACCAGATCAACGGCTGTTTCAATCTCACATCACACCATCATGTGCCCTCATCGCCTCTCACATGCGACATGCGACAACGCAACCGGACTTTAAATAAATTAAAACCGCGACTATAACCTCCTCGAGTCCGCCTTTTCAAGAATATTTTCTTTTCAATCTCCACCGTTGATCTTACCTTCAATCCAATGGTTGCACTTTTTCCTAATCAACACACCAAACCGATGCTTTATAACCACTGATCAAGATCCACTCAATCCGATGGTCCACAACGATATCGGCGGATCACTTACATGACATTTAACGCCTTTACAGAGCTGATGAGAATTATAAGTCATCAATCTATAGAATTTCAGGTCTGCCCTTGCAGTTAAATTTCGATCTCTTTATGGCCTGATATCCATTGGATGACGAGGCCATTAAATACTACGGTCTGCAACCCTTCAACTAGCATGCGGGTTATCAACCAACTTAACCCCGTAGTTGACTGTGATGTGAGCATTGAATTTTGTGATCGATGGCCAAGATCAATTGCGGGACTTCAACAACGATCAGGATTCTGTATACTCTCTACCTCTACTACTCTTTACTTTGGTTTTATGCCGTTTCTTCAATGTCTTCTATGATTCTGGTTTTCTTCAGGGTTCTGGTCCTTTGCTGCTCTGCCACAACTCTCTCCTTAACTTAACTCCACTCGCACCTTTATCCTCCTCCACATTAATTGTAACACTAAAGGCTTCTTACTATACTATCGACGTGTAAAAAGCTATAACACCAGCTTTATGGTTCTCTCCTCGAACCTCTTGCTGACTAAGAATTCTACCCAAAACTTCTTTTGCTAGAATCGTTATCTCTAAGACAACTCTACCCACAATTGCAATTGTGTAGCTGCCTCAACAACTTCCACCCAACCGTAGTTGAAAGTTGTTATGTTACTCTTCTCTGTGTTTCGCCTCCATTCCTGATCTACACCTGCAACCTTTGTTACGCATAATAAATCAATATCATATATCATATATGTCTCAATTACTCAACACACACACATGAACTCAGAATAAATTTTTCTATTTAATAAACATGTATTTACATAGGAACTCTTTCCTTGGCCCGATCTTCTATATCAGTGGCCTTTGTTCCTGCCCGTAGGCTTACAATCTGACTCTTTGACTCCCTAGATACTCTCTAATTACTCTTCTAACTACTGACTGACTACGCCTTTTAGACTTACATTTATACAAAAGGTTCTATTGAACTAATTCTAGTTCAGATCCTTAATTTGCTGAACTAACTCCTAAATATGCTCTAAGTCCACTTTTGGCTCCTACTTATCCCTAAGAATCCTCTCTAATCTCTTCATATCATGAAACCACTTTTTAGTGCAAGACTTACAATTGATCTCTAACTCTCTCATCATCATTAATCACTCGTGTTCTCCTAAATTCGGAAGCATTTAAAAATATCCTCACAATATCTAATTAATTCTCATTCTAATCACTAAAAACATTAATAATTACATACATAGGAATCCAACTTCCTTGAAAACAAAAGACCCCCTAAGTCAACTAAAACATTATGAAATTATTGAGCTATATGCTCCTGCATCAAAATCGTTCCTCCTCCTTTTACAGATACAGGAGTTTGCATACTAGTAGCACTCATGGTGGACACCATTCTTCCAGCAGTGGTCATTGAAGGAAAATATTGAAAGAAACCTGGGCTTGAAGTCCTGTTGTTCGGAGTTGTGATGTATAATAAAACATCCAGGTGATTGGGAAGAAGAGGAGAATTGGGAGCCAAAAGAGACTCTTGAATATCTTCGACCTTAATAATGTCTTCCGATTGTAAGAGGACTCTTGAAAGAACTGGAGTGTTCCTTTTCCAACTTTGTGCTTGTACCAAGTCTATCTTGTAAATCAATAACTCCAATTGGAGGATCAATCTCCGATGTGTCTACTGCCATTGATTGAAAATCACTGGCAGAATTTCTCCTATGCTTTCGAGGAGAAGGCTCAGGACTCATAGGTGAAAACCCATGAAGCTTCCTAGACTGACGAACTGGTCGATCAACCACTTTTAATTATTTTGCAGAAACCTAATTAAAGACTCAAAAAATTTGTAAAGCTAAGCTAACTAGGAGAAAAGGTCACTCTCTAAAAATCCTTAAAGATGTAGTCAATCAAACTACTTTCAAGTATTCTTGCTCTGAGTGATGAGGATTAGACACTAAAATACAAGAAAGTGAAAAAACAAGGACCTTTCAAAAATAGTCTGTGGTAATGGCATCCCAGGCCTATTAGTGAAGGTAAAAGAAATAGTTACGCTAACCTCTAGACAACAACCTTTGCTGGTGCAAGCACCCAAGCTTCACAAGGGTACCCTCCAGAAGTACTAATGAATGTGATGCAACGTCTAACTTAGGTGCCACAGGATTCCCCTCCATAGCCACCTATGTGATCCCTAGGAAACGAAACTATGGGCACCAACTTGTATCAAAAGTTGGGCAGAACAGTCATGAGGCAGGATCCAACAAGTAGGATAGGGGGTATCTCTCTTCCTTGCCTTCACTCTCCCTCATGCTTAACTACCAGTCACAGAGCTTTCCCAGTCTTTCTAACCATATTGGATTTTGCTCATTATTCAACTTTTATTTTTGATAATTTGAGCGGCCTTAGAGAGTTAACTCTCCACTCATCTATTCCAAGGCCCTAAATAACTTAACCTTGTTGGTGTTCATTAATGACAAAATAGAAAAGTTCTAGTTCTTTTTATTAGATCACTTGATTTTAGAGGGTTGTTCTTTAAGTCAAGGGTATAGTGAGAGTGAAACTGATGATGTTTTTGATGAAAAAGAAACCAATAGAAGCTTAACTATATGCATGTAGTTATTTTCCTTCGATGAAGAGGGATTTCTACTTGGTTCTACGAAAAACTTATATAGGAAAAATTATTTTTCTTTTCTTTTCATAAAAAATCCATAGACACTCAAAATCTAAAAAGACTAAGAATGCTTATGATGCAAATTAACCTAATGAAAATTTAAATGATGATGCAAGATCCTATGAATACTCACCACATAAGTGAAAGTGTTTCTTTATAAGGCCAATAATCCCACTTGATAATGAAAAGGGCACTCAATTTAAAAAAAAAAAAAATCCCTCAAAACCAAGCAAAACAATTTGACAAAAAGATCACAATTGCTCAAAAACAAAACCAAAAGAAACCAAAGAACCAAAGGCTTCGAAAGAAAAAGAAAGGCAAAAGCTATGTTTTTGTCTTTTTTCTTTTAAGGAAACTAAAGAAACTTTTGAGGTCACAAAAGGAACTACTAAATTATAAAGATCAAGAAACAAGAACAAGGGGACCTTATACCTTGCAAGTTATAAAACTCATTAATAAATGAAACTTGCAAGAGGAAGGACTACAAACTCACACAAACTGACTTGAACAGTAGTAAAAGACTTCTACAAACCGATAAAATGTCAAGAAAGAAAAACTCTCAAGATTGCCAAAGAGACACTCAAAAACACTACAAGAAAAAATGACATTGGTGAGGATCGAAAAATGTCACCATAAGATCATTGGTGATGGTCAAAAGAGCCTCCAACACTAAAAATTGAACGTCACCAAAGGTGGTGTCGCCAAAAGTATAAGTGTTATGGTGACATTCAAGGTTAGTCACCAGTAATGATTTATAATGATGGATAGTGACCGTCACCATTTTATATTAGAAATGGTGACGAACCTTAGCCTCTATCATCAAAAAATTGAACATCACTAACGGTGGTGTCACCAAAAATATAGATGTGGTGACATTCAAGGTCTGTCACGAATAATGATTATAATGACGGGCAGTGACCATCACCATTTCATATGAACAACAATGATTTATTGTGATGGACCTTTCATGACCATCATTATTAATGCATATATATATGGTGATGTTCATTGACCATCACCATTTCATATGAACATCAATGATTTATGGTGATGGACCTTTCATGGCTATCACTATTGATGCATATATATGGTGGCATTCATTGACCATCACCATTTCATATTTTGGTGAGGGTCGAAAAATGTCACCATAAGCTCATTGGTGATAGTCAAAAGAACCTTCATCACCAAAAATTGATCATCATCATTCCATCTGAATATTAGGGCACGATGGAATCGAACCACCAACCTCCTACTTGTAAAGCAGGTGCTCTTCCATTGAGCTAGCACCCTTTAAAGAATTAGACTTGCAAGAATAGATCTAGGGGAATAAAAAAAAGATCCGTAGATAATAGGATTAGAGTGGGAAAAATAAAGATGATAAGAAAAATAATAACCAACAATGAAATTGTTGGAAATAATACTGAGAGGGGGGGTGAATCAGTATTATCTAGCAATTTAATAAATCTTCCTTATTTGATCTTTGAATTATTTTTGCATGTCAGTACCATAAAATAATGAGCATGAACAAAGAAAACATATAGTCACACAAAAGAACACAAGATGTAAGGTGGAAACCCAATGTGGGTGAAAACCACCTGCTGCAATATGTCTCTATCTTCTTTCAAATTAGAAACTCCTTTTACAATGATTTTGTACTAGTGCAGTCCTTTACCAGTACGCAGGCTGCAACCTGCAGAGAGCTACAAATCTCTCTCTCGTTTTCCAGTCTTCTCCTGGAAGGGAGCTACAACCCCCTACTTCTTTTCATAAAGCATCAAATGATCATCAAGTACATAACAGTTACAGTCCACTACAGTTATCAGATCAGTAATAACAGAACTAACCCAGAACACCTTATCAACAGAGAAATTCAATCAACAGAACATCTTAAGACAGAGACGCAGTTTTCCCTTCTGTGGCCTGCGACCAGACGCAGCTAACCTTCTTCTCCCCTACGTCCACACGCAGAGATCCTTCTACTGTGCTGCGTGCCCGCGCACTGTTCCTTCAACTGCACTGCGTCCTGTTGCGCAGGGACGCACCCAGAAAAACTGTCGCGCCGCGTTCTTTTGCTGCAGGGACGCACCCAGAAATACTATCGCGCCGCGTCTTTTTGCTCAGAGACACACCTGATCCTTATTATGCTTCGCGTCGCCACGCAGTGCGCCTGTTACTGTACTGCATCCCGAATGCACCTGAATCTTGCTCTGCCCTGCGTCCCCACGCAGGTCTCTTCTTACTGCACTGCGTCCCGGCGCACTTGCCTTTCACTGAACCTGCGTACCTTCGGGTATGAATGATTTCAAGACTTTAAGAGTAACCCAAACAGTCAGATCTACAGATCTGATCATGCGCCAAAGAGATCTCAGTCTTTCAGAAGATTCGCCTTTTTAGATCTAGACCAGATCTAACCTCATAAGATATTCAACCAAAGACATACCAAACCAAATGATCTCCTTTGCTTTATATAGGCAAGCTCCTCCTCAAATCATGGAACAATACCACGAGCCGACACCATAATAACACAATACCGTCGGCTAGATACCAAGAGTAAAACACAAGAAACCCCCACGTGACCTTGAAAAGTGTGCACTAGGTGGACGCACCTCCTGAACGGCTGGCCTGCGTCTCTGGACGCGGCTACTGCATGGTGTACCTGCGGGTATGCACCTTCTGAACTGATTTCCTGCGTCCTTCTTAATTTTTCAATAAATTGAGAGCCTTGTCATGGGAGTTGCCATCAAGTACAACATCTGTAACATATAGCCATACCAGAGAACATAATGCCAACAATCTCCCCCTTTGGACTTGATGGCAACCTTACAATCTTCAGCTTCATTCTCCCCCTTTGACATCAAGGGCAAAGGGGTATTCTCCCCCTAAGATCATGCTCCCCCTGAAAAAGAACCAGATCTGTAACAAAGAACCATAATCCACCATGAAAGAGATAGAGACATATTGCAGCTATTTCCAAGTTCTCCTTCTGACCATCCTCCATAATGCCAACAATGCATTATATGCTCCCCCTGAACCTGTACCATCAATCAGAAAAGATTCAACAATAAGATGATGCATCAACAACCCCCAGCTTTTGCCTGAGCTATTCAAAAGTGTCCCTGGGCAAAGGTTTGGTGAGAATATCAGCAACTTGTTCCTTAGAAGGAACATACTCCAACTTGACCTTCTGTTCAAGCACTTGTTCCCGGAGAAAATGATACTTGATTGGTATGTGCTTGGTTTTTGAATGCATAATTGGATTCTTTGAGATGCTGATTGCACTTGTGTTATCACATAAGATGGGGATAGGTGGTGTACAAGTGATTTGAAAATCCTGCAAAGTCTGCATCATCCAAAGGAGTTGGGTGCAACAAGATGCAGCAGCAACATATTCCGCTTCAGCTGTAGACAAGGCAATTGAACTTTGTTTCTTGCTGAACCAAGATACCAGTCTAGAACCCATAAAGAACGCACCACGACTTGTGCTTTTCCTGTCATCCACACTTCCGACCCAATCTGCATCTGTATAAGCATGAAGTGTAAGATCCGTATCTCTAGGATACCATAAGCCATAATTTTGAGTCCCTTGAAGATATTTGAAAATTCTCTTCACTGCCTGAAGATGAGTCTCCTTCGGATTTGCCTGAAATCTTCCAACTATTCCAACTGCATGCATGATGTTCGGTCCGGTACCTGTCAAATATAATAAACTTCCAATCATAGATCTGTAGGTTGGTTGATGTACTGCTGCAGATTCATCATTTGCACTGAGACTACATCCTGTGACCATGGGTGTACATACTGGTTTTGCATCTTCCATGCCATATTTCTTCAAAATCTATTTGAGATACTTGGTTTGAGATAAGAAGATTCCTCATTCTTTTTGTTGGATTTGCAAACCAAGGAAATATGTCAGTTCTCCTAGCAAGGACATTTCAAATTCTTTCTGCATGACCGAGGCAAAGCTTTGACTCATAGCTTCTTCATTGCTGCCAAAAATAATGTCATCTACATACACAACAAGTATTAACAATTTGTCATTTTCAGCTTTTATATAAAGATTGCTATCTGTTGAACCTTTTGAAAAACCTTGTTGATGAAGATATTTGTCCAAACGGTAGTACCAAGCCCTTGGAGCTTGTTTGAGACCATAGAGAGCCTTTTTCAATCTGCATACAAGATTTGGATCATTTCCAAGAATGAACCCATCTGGCTGTTCAATGTACACTTCTTCTTCCAAGTCTCCATTCAGAAAGGCTGATTTCACGTCCATTTGAAATACTTTGAAGTTTTGAAAACTTGAGAGAGCAAGGAACATTCGGATGGCCTCAAGTCTTGCAACAGGAGCAAAGGTTTCTTCAAAGTCTATTCCTTCTTGCTGCGCATACCCTTTACAAACAAGTCTGGCTTTGTTTCTAATTACTTCTCCATTTTCATTCAATTTATTTTTGAAGACCCATTTTGTTCCGATGACATTCTTATCCTTTGGTCTAGGAACCAGCTCCCAAGTGTTGTTCTTTTCGATTTGCTCAAGTTCTTCATCCATTGCTTTCACCCAACATTCATCTTTGCATGCTTCTTTCACATTTTGTGGTTCAGTAGAGGAGAGTAATGCCAAATAGCTTGAGGCTTCTGCAACTGTTCTTCTTGTTTGTACACCTGCTTCTTTCTGCCCCACAATCTGAGTTTCTGGATGATTCTTCTGAACATATCTGGATGGAGTCTTTTCTTCTATTCTTGTTTGCTCCTCTGGCTCTTCTTGAGGTTCTTCTTCTTCATCACTCTGTCTTTGAGGGTAGCCTTCATCTTCTTTGATGTCTTCATGATGGACTTGCCTAGGAATGTATCCCTTCTCATCAACCACTACATCAATGCTGTCAACAATTCTGCCAAGTCTTTTATTGTAGCACTTGTATGCTTTGCTATATGGAGAGTAACCAAGAAGAATGCCTTCATCTGCCCTAGGTTCAAGTTTGCCAAGCTGCTCATTAGTATTCTTGATATAGCATTTGCTCCCAAAGATTTTGAAGTGCTTTACCGAAGGAGTCCTGCCACTCCAAAGCTCATGAGGAGTTTGAGTGTTGTTCACCTGGACATTTGTTTTGTTGAGAATAACAACCGTAGCATGTGCAGCTTCACCCCAGAAAGTTGCGGGAGTTCCTGATTCATCAAGCATAGCACGAGCCATTTGTTGGATTGTTCTGTTCATTCTTTCAACAACTCCATTTTGCTGAGGAGTTCTAGCTGTAGAGAATTCTCTCCTTATCCCATGTTCATCACAGAAATCGAAAAATTCATTTGAACTAAATTCCCCACCTCTGTCGGATCTGAGGCACTTAATTTTGTGACCTGATTCATTTTCAACCAAGGCTTTGAAGGATTTGAATTTTTCGAATGCTTCATCTTTGTGCTTCATAAGTCCTAACCAGACAAACCTGGAGAAATCGTCAATAAATAATATCAAGTATTCCTCTCCTCTAGGTGTTCTTTTCCTGAATGGACCACATGTATCTGTATGTACTAGCTCAAGAGGCATGCTAGCTGATCCTTCTTTCTCTGGAAAGTTAGTTCTGGTTTGTTTTCCAAACTGACATGATTTGCATATGGTGTTGTCAGGAATTTTGATATCTGGAAGATCGCGAACTGCCTGATATTTGCATGCTTTCCTTATTTGTGAGAAGCTTAGATGTCCCAACCTTCGATGCCATAACCAGTGCTCTTCATCCTTGCTCAGATAGCATTGTTGTTGTCCTTCTTCAAATATGTACAGATTATTTGGAGTTCTTTTGCCTTTGAGCACTGTTTTACCTGTATCAAGATCACGAACAAGACATCCATTCGATCTGAATATAACCTCGGTTCTTTGATCACACATCTGGCTGACACTTAGAAGATTATGCTTCAATCCATCAACATACAAAACATTTCCAGCCTTGACCTTTTCTTTTAACTGAGCAATGCCTTTTCCTTTTATAGTTGCAGGAGTATCATTTCCAAAAGAGACTTTCTTTCCCTTTTCTAGAGCAGAATAAGATTCAAGTTTTTCTTTATCACCTGTCATATGCTTCGAACATCCACTGTCAATGTACCATAGATTTTCCTATCCCTCTGCATAAAATGCTATCCCACATCTTTCTGTTTGAGGTTCCTTTATTCTCCATGTTTTGGTGCTTGAGGCTTGTTTCTTTTTCTGCGGGAACCTGCTCCTGCATTCAGAGTCTTCATGACCAAAGTTATTGCAAATAGAACATTCAACTTCATTTTCAAGAACTGAAAAGTTGTTATAGGTCCTTTTTGTAATCCCTGTCATACTTCTTTGTTTTTGAGCTTCCTTAGTCATGATTGTTTTATATGCTACACATTGAGCTGCTTTGTGACCAAAGTTATGGCAAGAAAAGCATTGTCCATTGAAGAAACTTCTGCGGTTATCAAATCTACCAGCCAAATGATTGTAACTTCTATTGTCATCCATTCTTGAACCAAATTGAGAAGATTTTACCTGTGGCTGGTTGTAGCTTTTGTTCTCCCTTAAGATCGATTGCCCCTGATAGTTTTTGTTTGTAATACGTCCCTGCTTTACCTGATGATCTTCATTTTGCTTTTGCTCATTTCTTCTTGCTGCATCAAGATAACTTTTTGAGGTGGATGCTTGAGAAGTTTCTCCATTATAGCCCAGACCTGTCTTGTTTAGAGGAGATCGCTGCACATTGATAATCTCATCCAAAGTTTCAGATCCTTTGAAAAACTTGAGATTAATAGCTTTTGTTTTCTCAATCTCTTTTCTAAGACCAACAATTTCACCTTCTAATTTTTCAAGATGTTTTTCCTTTTCATCAATTTGAAATTGTAGAGTATCAATGATCATGTTCTTTTCTTCTATACATCTCTTGAGTCTAGTAATTTCATCATAAAGGTTATCCACATCTACAGCATCCATATAATCATCATCTTCAAATGCCATTAACAACTTATATTCATTACCTTGTTCATCTTCATCACTGTTTGATAGATCATCACTATCTTCATGGGTGTAGTAGCTTTTCTTATTTGCACTTTGTTTCTTGTTCCATCTAGCAGGTTCCTTTCCTTTATCCTTATAAGGACATTTTGCAGCATAATGACCTACTCTTCCACAAGCAAAGCATTTAAAAGGTAACTTACCTTTGAACCTTCCAGAACCTCTTTGAAGATTTTTGACAAAATTTGATTCTTCTTCCTCTTCTTCTGGGACGTGGCTTGCTCCATAATAATCTTCTTTACCTGATGCCTTGAAAGCAGCTTCTCTTCTGTCTGATGGACCTCCCTTTCTCATTTCATAAGCAGTTAGAATTCCATGTAGCTGAGACATAGTGAGAATTCGTAGATTTTCCTTTTCTTCTATAGCAGATACTTTAGATTCAAACTTGGGGGACAATGATCTTAGAACCTTTTCAACCACTATAGCCTCTCTTCTTTCTTCACCCAAATTTTTCATACAATTAACAATCTCATCTACCCGAAGAAAATAGTTAGCCACACTTTCATCATTATACATCTTGAGAGTCTCATACTGAATCCTGAGAGTTTGAAGTTTAGCACGCTTTACCTGTTCATCTCCTTCATAGCTTGTGACAATTTTGTCCCATATCTCTTTTGCGGATTTGTAGTGCATTACCTTCATGAATTCCATTTGGGATATACATCCTAACAGAGTACTGACTGCTTTTGTATTTGTTTCATACTTCTTTTTCTCTGCTGGATCTGTAGGAGTAGCTGAGGGAAAAGCGTAGCCTGTTTCTACAATGTCCCAAACTTCTGTACCAAGAGATTGAAGATATGCAGTAACTCTTACCTTCCAATAATTGAAGTTTGTCCCATCAAAAACCGGTGGCCTGATTGATGCTTCTCTCTCGTAGTTGCTCATGATGAACGATCTACCTTCAAGCGATCAAGCTTCTCTGAAGGACCTGCTCTGATACCAATTGTTGGAAATAATACTGAGAGGGGGGGTGAATCAGTATTATCTAGCAATTTAATAAATCTTCCTTATTTGATCTTTGAATTATTTTTGCATGTCAGTACCATAAAATAATGAGCATGAACAAAGAAAACAGATAGTCACACCAAAGAACACAAGATGTAAGGTGGAAACCCAATGTGGGTGAAAACCACCTACTGCAATATGTCTCTATCTTCTTTCAAATTAGAAACTCCTTTTACAATGATTTTGTACTGGTGCAGTCCTTTACCAGTACGCAGGCTGCAACCTGCAGAGAGCTACAACTCTCTCTCTCGTTTTCCAGTCTTCTCCTGGAAGGGAGCTACAACCCCCTACTTCTTTTCATAAAGCATCAAATGATCATCAAGTACATAACAGTTACAGTCCACTACAGTTATCAGATCAGTAATAACAGAACTAACCTAGAACACCTTATCAACAGAGAAATTCAATCAACAGAACATCTTAAGACAGAGACGCAGTTTTCCCTTATGTGGCCTGCGACCAGACGCAGCTAACCTTCTTCTCCCCTGCGTCCACACGCAGAGATCCTTCTGCTGCGCTGTGTGCCCGCACACTGTTCCTTCAACTGCACTGCGTCCTGTTGCGCAGGGACACACCCAGAAACACTATCGCGCCGCGTTCTTTTGCTGCAGGGACGCACCCAGAAATACTATCGCGCCGCGTCTTTTTGCTCAGAGACGCACCTGATCCTTATTATGCTTCGCGTCGCCACGCAGTGCGCCTGTTACTGTACTGCGTCCCGAACGCACCTGAATCTTGCTCTGCCCTGCGTCCCCACGCAGGTCTCTTCTTACTGCACTGCGTCCCGGCACACTTGCCTTTCACTGAACCTGCATACCTTCGGGTATGAATGATTTCAAGACTTTAAGAGTAACCCAAACAGTCAGATCTACAGATCTGATCATGCGCCAAAGAGATCTCAGTCTTTCAGAACATTCGCCTTTTTAGATCTAGACCAGATCTAACCTCATAAGATATTCAACCAAAGACATACCAAACCAAATGATCTCCTTTGCTTTATATAGGCAAGCTCCTCCTCAAATCATGGAACAATACGACGAGCTGACACCATAATAACACAATACCGTCGGCTAGATACCAAGAGTAAAACATAAGAAACCCCCACGTGACCTTGAAAAGTGTGCACTGGGTGGACGCACCTCCTGAACGGTTGGCCTGCGTCTCTGGACGTGGCTACTGCATGGTGTACCTGCGGGTACGCACCTTCTGAACTGATTTCCTGCGTCCTTCTTAATTTTTCAATAAATTGAGAGCCTTGTCATGGGAGTTGCCATCAAGTACAACATCTGTAACATATAGCCATACCAGAGAACATAATGCCAACAGAAATCTCCTAATTTGAACATGTTTAAAGTACATTAAACAGAGATGGAATCCATACCAGAGTACATTAAAATGGCATTGGTCAATGTTGGTCTTGGTCAATTGTCGACTATCCATAGTGCCACCAATCTAATGAACTGTGACAAGAGATGTTTCAATTAAGGGAGAAGCATGTTTAAAGCTCATTGTTTCTTGATAACTATTCTCTCTAACTAACAACCATGCATAGTTCTAGCCACTGCCAAACATGGACAAAAGAGTGAGCATAAATACCAAAATCATAGTACCACCAATCTAATCAACTATGACTGGATATGTTCCCATTAATGGAGAAACATGTTTAAATATCACACTATTTCTTGATAACGATTGGCTCCAACTAACAACCATGCATAGTTCTAGCACATCACTGCAAAACATGGACACAAAGTGAGCATAAAGACCAAAATCCCAATCTATCTTAATGGAAGAAACAAGAAATCAAAAATTACTTACAATTTACCAACCATTGAAAGGATAAAAACATAAAAGAAAACGTCTTAATACTCCTCATCAAGGACAAACAAAATCATATTGCCTTCAAATGAATTTAGAAAGCTTTTGAGTTCAGAAAATGGTGTTAATGCACTTAACTCTAGTTGGTTTGCAAAAATAAGTCAAGGAGGCATTTTAAAATCAACCAGAATTATTTATTCATGGCATAAAACAAGTTCAATATTAGAGCATTCAATATAATTGGGCTGGCAAATGAAAGACAATATTCAACCAAAAGATATTATCAAAAGAATTAAAAAGGAAAAGAAAAAGAAGATGGGCACATTTTACTTCAGCTAATAGCTAGATCCACATGAGGAACTTAAAATGAGCTTCTCCAAACCTTTCAAATCAAGGAACCCACGACCTATTCACATAAATGATGATCACAAAGAATGAAATCTTTGATTGCCAATACTTGTTGCTTGGTCCTATCATAAAAGTGAAATATCAAGAGCATATGCCTCTGGTAAAGAATGCTTAGTTTGTCAATTGTAATACTGTTGCAATCATTAGGATATCATCATTAGGAAACTTCATTGCATAAAAAACATCATAGCAAGAACCGTTGGCTTTATCACCAATATAAACTAAACTTCATGTATTGAAATTTGAAATGAAGAAAAAAAAGGATAGTGTATTCATCTCTGAAACGTTGATAGATACATGCTTTGACCCAAGCAGCTGAAATTATTGATAATTTTACTTAAAATGGAAAATCAAATATGAGAAAATATATTTCAAAGAAAATGCATGAGTCTATTATTACCTAAAACCATCTCACAATGATCTTCAACACCAACAAGTAATGAATAATTCATGACATTAATTGACTACAAACACACATTGCACATATTCATGATAACTGGCTAGCTCAACAAAAAATTGAAACTAAGATTACAATTATGGTTGATTAAGAAAAACAAAAACAATATTTACCATGAGAAATGAAATATCATTCCAGACTACTCTCTCCAAAAGGCGCTTGGCTTTATTCCCAAGAAATATTGGAGCAGTTGGCATGGTCTCTAAGAGATTCTGGTCCAAAAGAGCTTTGTTGTTGCTTGATTAATTTGCATTGTAATGGGAGCAACTGGAACCTTTGAGTTCATAAACCTGTGTTACATTTCTTCCAAAAAATATATTTTCCATTACCATCAATTCATCCTGATCTCTTTGCCATCTTTTGCATTCTTTATAGTGACCTGAAAGATGAGCACATTATGTAGCATGCACACACACAATGAAGGAAACAAAACCTGGTAAACTCTCTAGGAGTCTACAAAAGGTAATTGTCAAATATAGAATAAACAATAATATGAGTATCCAACCTGATAAATACCAAGGATCTTTTCCAAACATGTGGGGCTTCCAGAAAACAATGAGTCACACAAATATTTGAAATATTCTGAGGAAAACTTCATAAAAGATTCCAATTCTGTCATGGTGATTCTCTTAATAATAAATCTTTCATCCAAGGATTTTGCAAAAAACACATTGCTCTTTCTTCCTTGAGGTCCCCATTTCTTGCAGTGATTTAGTGACAATCTAAATTCCATCTCTGTTGGACAACAATTTTTCCTAAGGGCATCAAATTGTTTTGCATAATAACGGGTTACCAAGTACTTAACTTTTCTAGCAAGACCCTCATCATGAAAGGATATTTTTGCACGTGTCTTTTGTATATAGTGATGAATCTAAATCCCCTTTCCCTTTGGAACCATATGTGTAAATATCCTCATATCCTAAACTTCTCTCTTTGGAAAGAGCTTTAAAACTCGATTCTAAGGAACCATCTGACAGATAAAGTAGATTTGAAATAATTCCACCCATACCAAATAAATCTTCACATTCATTTTCTTTATCCCTGTCTATTTCCTTTTTCTTCTCACTCTCAGGTACCTTGTCATATAGGCAAGCCTGATATTATTGCGAGCTTAGTGCATATGCTATTATGCTTGTTGGCTCATCATCATAAACAACAATAACCATATCATTGACACCGGTTGGTAAAAGCAACTTACCCACTCCATTACCACCCAGATGACTATTTGATGAGACAAACATAAGACTATAGCTTCTCTGAAATTCAACTCTATTAGACCCCAATAAATCTTCTTGTAAATTCTTGATGTAAATTTTTGGTAAGTTTGACATAGGAGCACCAATGCAGCTTCCAAACTCTTTCGATAGATTTAATGATTTTACTGGTGAGGGAGAGATGCTTTTCTCAGGAACCTCTATTTGACCTTTATCATGCATGTTTTAGGTAGATTTAGACACCATCCTATCTCCTATTGTAATTTGTTGAACCGGATTAAAATATTTTCTGTCAATGGATTCACTGCCCCTGGCAATAGTAGCCAAAGTGGCAAAACCAACCTTTCTGCCCTTGTGATGTAATAGATATAGCCTGAGATTTTACTAATTGGCCTTCACCTATCCATATTGCATCTAATTTATTTGACAGATTAGTGAGGATAGGAGAATCCTGCTCTGACAGTTTCTGACAGGGTGACACATCTTCATCCAAACCGTTTGTATTGTCCCTACTATCAACTGCTTCAAAAGGCATTATCTCAGAAACATGGATTTTAGTATCCCATTCACCATTCTCCATGTCAAAAGTATGAAACATGGTACCATTAGTTATATTGGATGAATCTCTAATGTTTGGATCTCCTTCCATGTCATCTAGATATTTTGGGTTGTTTTACCTTCTGCCAATTTAATAATTTCCATGCCTTAATTTAATTTTCCATTCACAGTCCCAATTCCCTCTAAATGGTCACACAAGTAGGAATTTCCCACATTACTAATCATGCAAAGCTGCCTAGATCCATTATTTAAAACATGCTTGTCGCTAGCTTGGATATATTTGAACTGAAGATTCCCAAAATAGATAACTATGTCCAAACAATTTCCATCAACCATGGAGCATGTGTCCTCTATCATCAAAATGCCAAAACCACCACTAGCATCGTTACTATCTTTAATTGTACCATGACGGTCTCCAACCCTTTCATTTATGCTAGAATCATATTCCTCATCTAAAAGTCTCTAGTGGACTAGATTCCAACTTGGCAAGAGAGTTTTTCACTCTAAGAGATGAATCTAAATGGAAAAGACGACGATCATATTCATAGGCTTCATAAAGAAGAATACACCTTATACTATTTAACTTTGAAATATCAGGTCTTCCAAGTTCCAACATGGCCAACACTAATGATGGCCTATTGCAACAAACCCTGTTTGAATTTGATAGATTGCATCAAAAGAATGAACCCTATGACGAAATTATTTCCAACTAAGAAATTTCTATAAACAAATTTGGAAATATTCATTAAGTGGAAAGATTATTCTAGCATAATATCATGTTAGACAACCTAAATTACACTAAACAACCTTTATATACATCTATACTATCACCTCAAATTCAACTCTCTATTTATGAAACATTCCTTCAAGCTCTGCAATTTTCCTCCTTGATTCAAGAACCTTAATACCAAAATAAAAGGATCTAGATGTGGTGATTTTCTGTTTGAGAAAATTAAAACCTCTCTAAAAAACATTTCCACTTTATCTGCAACTTGTTCATTTGCATCAAAATGCACATTAGTTTGGTTCTTGGGGGTCCTACACCATAGGTATGATAGGCATATATTAATTAGCAAACATCTACTCATATGTACAATTTGTAAAATAAAGTACCTATGCAGCTTTCTTTCTAAGCCAATCTTGTTGACATGGATCATGGAACCCTAATTTTGAGGGTGGCAAATACACAGGTAGAACATTGATGGAGGAACATCGGAAACTTGCAATCAGACTACCAAACCTGTCACATTGAATTTGGGAACAATGTAGGTCTAATCGATTAATATGGAATAACTAGTAATTATCATACAAAATCATGGATACTCTGGAAAAATTAAGAGCTACATAAATTATATAAGATATCACAAGGTCAAAATTAAAAAATAATATGAAAACTTTGTGATATAGATAATGCAGATTAATGCAGATTGGTTCATATGTACATTTATTTTGGATACGAGAGAATGAGCTACAAGAATAGCAGGGATTAAATTTTCAAAATAATTGCGATAGAGTTCAATCCTATGACCTAATTAATACAATATTGTGTAGCTACAGTGTAATATTGTATGATGAACACTACAATTGCATAATGATTTACAGATGAAGTGTAAATATTCTTGGATGTCAAACCTCCATGACAAGCTATGTATCTTTTTAGTTCTTGGACAAATTGGTTGGACATGCAATAATATCAAACATGAGAATTAATGTTGGTGTAATTATTTGGATATAGGCTGCTAAGTGAATAGATCCATGTGAATTATTGCCATTTTCCTTTCAAATTCACTATGATAGAACAACATATATCAAATGGAACAACATTAGATAGTCTATAACGAATTTCTAACAAAGAACATCACACCATTGAGCCTAACAACAACTTTATTATCAGGAATTCCAACATGATTTTTAAAAGTCACCACATGAGCAGCTTGGTCATATTTTAGACTTTTCTATCTTTTCCATTCATAATGATGACCTTGGAGCTTCCAAACTAATTCCATTTTTTGTCCCTTTACTGTTGCCAATAATCTCATCATGTGTGCAAGTGCTAAGTCATATTTCCTTTGGGACTGTGGACAAGCTTCAAAACACTGAGATAGATTTTGCAAGCACATCATCCTCATAATATCACAAATATTGATTCATGTGTCCAAGATCATGCTACTATAATCCATAAAACCATGTATGGAAATAAAATATGCATCAAGACAAACTATCTACATCAAAATGAAAGGCACATGCATCACCATGATTAATCCATAACAATAAGCATGAGATCACCAAGAAACAAATCATCAGAGAAAACATGGAAATGATGTGGTAGGGGTTTGCTACCAACATCAGCAAATTGTTGTGCATCCACATGAATAGTATCATCTCAAAGTTTGGCATCACTACATCTCAGAAGGAGAAGCATCGCTAGGTTGTACAACTCAAGATGAAGTACCAACAATGATGACCTCATCTAGCAAGGGAAGGCTAGAAGAAATATCCAAATGAGACTAATCCCTTTAGTCTTAACTCCCCATATACTATTCAATAACTACAAAGAATGAACTCATAGGATTTTGTATAGGTGGACCTATTATGTTACTATACCAATAGGTGTCATATATCATGATTGACTTGGTTTAGCTGTATCATATGTACATACATTTGCTTGTTGCAAATGTTTTCCATATTCAAAAATTCAAAAAAAATAAAAAATGTAAAGAGGGTATGCCCTAAAAGAAACATCAAAGGGCAAAAAGAATAAAAAGGTCAGAAAAAATGAAAAATGAACCCCAAGGAAAAAGAAAAGACCAGGAAAGTGTGCAAGTCCAAATGCCACTACTATTTTACGTTTTGTAATAAATGATTGTGTGCAACTTGCTACTTATGCCACAATCCATGGTAACCAAATAGTTTAATCTTGGTTATTCCATGTTTTAAATTTCATGTTTATAGATAGAGAATAAAATCTAACCAAACTATCTAATCTTGGCGGATAACTAGATAGGTAGAGTGAATAAAAGGAGCTCAACAGTTTAATCTGAGCCCTTGGATGTAATAAGGATAGACTTAGATAGAATTCCATTGTAAAAGAAAAGGTAATTTTGATAAGGGTTTGCTAGTTTAAGTGCACCCTAATAAAGAGAAGAAAAATGGTAGGATAAGTAGGTAGGGTAAGTAGATGAATGGTTGCAAAATTATGTATGATGAATGATTATCCATATATCAAGTCATATACTTTCATCATCAAAAGCACTTAAAGATATGGATGGCAATGAAGACATTTACTTCAAGGACAAAAGTCAAACTAATTAACCTCTTCAATCATTTTTCCCTAAATTTTACTAATTTCCCATAAATACTAAAGGCACCAACGACCTGAAAATTAAAGGGGCTTAGAGCATTTCTCTGACTTCTGGAGGGACCGGACCCTCAGCCCAATAAATTACAAGGCCTAAGTGCTAAAGTCCCTTCATCAAAATTCACCCCCTCCATATTTCATTCATTCCCTTTAAATATTTTCCTAAGGCAAAATCACTCTTTTACTTAGGAAAGTGATTGGTTCTTCATAAAAACCCCCAAAATACATTTTAGCCTAAGTTATGATGTTAAATGATGAAAGCATATTTGGAAAACATTTACTTAGTGCAATTTCCTTTTCCATATTTCATATTAACTTTTAATTTTATTATTTATTTAACTCCCCAAGAAATTACCCTTTCCCGTATATATTATTAATAAAAACCCCAAAAACAAATAAATATCCCACCCCCGAGGTTTGAAAAATAAACCATAAATAAAGGTAATTAATTTGGATTAATTAGTCAAATGATGATTAATAAACAGCCAAACCCCCGACATGTTAAAAAGGGATTAATTAATCATCTGGATTAATTAATAGCCTCCCCACCAATCATATCACTCCCGATATAATTAAATACATTTAATTATGATAATTAAACTATCAGGTCCCCACCATTAGCTCCCTAACACCTTCCTCCACCGACTGTCGTCCGATCTCCCTTCCCTCATCCAACGGTCCTCATCTCATATCACGTGGACCTTTAGGTCGAACATTAACCATGCAATACAAGTGGTTTTGACTTTTCGCCGATGCTATGTGTCATTCAGTTTATGGCATCGCATGACCCTCCACCAAAACCACCAACCTCCCATAAGAGGTGTGATCAATCCTGCTTACCGCCTTCGATAAACGACAAAATGTCCCATTTTTATTTGACGCCAACTGTCTATGTCCCCATTCACCCACCATAAGTCATTGAATTTGTGCATAAAAAAAAAATGTTCATTCTCTTTTCTTTTTTTCGAGAAAAAAAACTTATGTTCATGCATGCACAGAGTACGTCCAGAATAGCAACTGACTTCCAACCGCCAACCACCATCAGTTGTTGAACTCCAAGCTACTGCAGACCACTGTGCGCATCCAACAAAGCCTTCACGACAATCATTTGCCCCTTCAGTCTACCTTAACCAGGTATTTACCATATTTCTTCTCAGAAACCCCGATTTGTACTGAAATTTCACCAAATTACTCGAAAGCTAAAGTAATTCAGTACAATTAGGCTGCTTTTTAGTCCCAAGATTTTCCCAAACACCTGTTTCACCTGAAAACCTTGAAAACCCTAAGTTTCTTCCTTGAATACACAAGAACCAAGGATGGAAGCTCCCGTTGCCCTAAAAGTCCTTCCAATCACTACTCCCCATAGGGATTTGGACCACCTTTCCTTGGCCGATAAAGATTTTAAAATTAAGGACCTTGCTTTTGATGTAAACCCCTTGAGGCTATACTACAGGTATCGGGACAATTATCTGAACAATGTTGATAAAATAGGTCTTTGCGAGTCTAATCTCCCCAAATATCAATTCCCAACTATCCATATTTTCCCTGATATTTTCCACCAATTCCATGCAAACTACAACCCTAGTCTGAGAGCTGTAATGTCCCCTAACGAAGAAGTCCTTTTCACCATTACACCTGAGTCTATAAATGAAATGTTGCAATTGTAGCCTGGCCAGGACCTCACTTCCATTTCCATTGCTGATTTACTTGAAAAATCCTCAAGGCTGTCCAGTTCTGAAATTAACCAAGTCTGTCAGACCTTCATGGAAGAAAAATACAGGCCAAAAGCCCCCCCCTCCATACACGTCAAGATTCTTTATAAGTCTGGGCCAGGATATCATCACCATGATTGCTTGAATTTTGGGTTTTACTACTAGTGAGTATGTAGAGGAGTTGACCTTATCCTACATGACTATTTTTGCACCTGGCCAACCACCTGCATGCAAATATGACTATGTGGCATTCATTGTTGGTAAGATGCATGACCAATTCATGAGATTAGAGAATGAAAGAGTATTTAAATATTCTTCAGTCCTGTATCATCTTTTCCAATACTACGAAACTGCTAAATTCCCTTTTTGTGTGCAAACTCTTGACACCAGAGGGAATCCTAGGTCAGTTATCTTTTGGACTTCCATTTTTGACAATTCACCTTCTTCTCCCTATCCTTATACACATTTTATCGATCAATTTGTGCATCCAATAACTACCATGTTGATAGGAAGTCCTCATCCTAGAATCAATGATGACATCAAGAGAATTCTTCAGTTATCCAAGTAATATAAGGTTGGAGATTGGTACTTGTAATAGAACCATACCGAGATCAGGATTTATGGGTGTGAGCTGCCTCCCTTTAAACTGCCCAAATACCTCCCTGTGTGATTATTTTCCCTGGAGTACTACAGGAAAATGATCAACTCTGATGAAATCCATTTTATTAAAGCTAAGAAGAAAGCTCAGTTAAGGGTAAAGGCTCACCTAGGACCATTTGTTTGCAACAAAAAAAAGGCAGGGAAAGAGGCAGGCGAAATCCTTGAGAGATTGAGATTGAAAAAGAGTTTCATGTGGCCTTATGATCCTCATAACTTCACTTATGACAGAAGGAAAAAGCATAAACTATCCCCCTACATCCATCATAGAATTCTAGAGATAGAACAATATGCAAATCAAAATGAATGGGTGGAAGGAACACTTATAGAACAATTTGAAGTAGAAAATGTTATGAAATATTTGGAAAGATGACTTGATCTAGATTCCTTTCTACAAGTTCCTGTAGAATCTTCACAGAGACCAACATAGGAGGATAGTGGACAGACATCAGGACAACCAGAGACTTCAAGATAGGGAAAATATTCAAGGTCATAGAGTATTTCTGACAAGTTGACCCAAACTGATACAAACATGGGCAACCCTTCAGTATTGCAGACCCCTCTTAATGAGGAGAGAATTGAAAAAAGAAGTAGGAATGAGGCTAGCCCTCCTACAGTGCCATTGGACCAGGTATATGTGAAGAGGTAGACATTGAATCGTCTGTTTGAACAGAAGTATGAAGAGACAAGAAGTGACACGGTGCAAAAAACACTAGCAGGAGAGACAGCATCTACCTCTCAAACACAGGCACTAAGCAGGCAACAAATTGTAGAAGTTTCATCAGTAAAGACAGAATCAGAGCAGGGCTAGGATTTGAAATAAAAGTACAAAGAGATTAAGGCTACTAATGAGAAGCTCAAAGCTCAAACCTATGCCCACTATCTGAAAGTGGCTCACACAAATCAGACAAGGTTGATGTCAGCCTTTGACATCAAAGAGGGAAAGATGCAAATGACCTTTTTGAAGCCAATAGTCCAACAACCAAAGTCCATGGTTGATTATTTCAAAACAAATTTTGAAGTTCTTGCCAAAGACAACAACCCAACTTAAGAGATTGAGCTCCATAAGCAAATGGGTGAGATGATCCAATGGTCATAAATGACAAGCTGATGATTGATGATGACTACACTGAGAAACTTCACAAACAAGCCAAAAGTCAAGCCAGCTCATCTACAGCAAAAGCACTACCTACAGGAAAAGTGTTGTATTCTGGTTTATAAAATCTTTTCTATATTGAACATGAAGTGAAACACCTATTCACGGTCCAGCCCAACTTTGCAAAGTGCACTGAAGCTGACGAAGCCTACAGGAAATTGATAAGAATGGAAATACCAAATGATGAATGGTGGACTAATATACAACAGATACTATGAGTTGTTGTAGGTAATCTATAAAATATAAAATATTTACTACAGTAAGGTCAGGTAACAAAGGTAAAGAGGATCAGAACACAGGTAAAGAGTATCAGAATACAGGTAAAAAGTGTCAACAGATAAAAGTAAACAAAGATCCAGCACACAATTACTGAAGCAACAGCAAGAGGCAAATCCGAGTTTCAACCTCCAGCTCATGCATGAATAAAGGGACAACAACAATCAGTTTTCCATCTGTCTCTATATTTTTGTAAAAGATATTTTGTATTTCCTAGAATAAGTCTCATATAGTTATGAGATATTTTTGATGTAATTTTTGTATAAATACTTCTCCATTCGAAGTATTGTGGGTGGATTCTATTACATTTATATATATCTATGCTATCAAGCTGATAAAGCTCTTGTAATCAAACTTGGATTTTTTGCTGGAAAAGGAATGAAAGTTGAGGACATTTCATCAGATTCTCGTGCAGTGTGATCACAAATAAGTATTCTATCCTTGTGATTTTATGTGTTTTCTATATGTTTCAATGTTTCATGCATCTTAAATCTAAATGGTAAAATAGTCAAAGTGTATCAGAATTAGCTTTATTGCTCTCTGCTATCAACAGTTTACCATTTTTATGTTTTCTTCTAAGCTATTTCGATAAAGGAATTCTTAATTGCTCCTCTATCCCCATAGCTTTTCTCATAAGTCCCTGGTATAGGATTCTTAATTGCCCTCTACTAGTTGACCTATCTTCCTTTCTTCTTTCTAATCCTGACTTGAGGATTCTTAATTGCCCTCTAGTTTTGAGCAGAAATATCACCCATTCAAGCCCCAAAGTTTGTTTTTATTCTGTTATCTTGCCTGTTGAACTCATACCTCAACAATTTGACTTGATCCAGTGAATTATCCCTGATTGACTCCATAGCCCAATGGCCTAAAAGCCTAGTTTGCCCATTTGTTCCAGAATTTCACCACCAAATCAAAACAAATCCCTTAAGCTTTAATAACTAGCCTAATATCATATTAAAACAACTCTAAATCATAAAGAGAGAGCCCTCTCTGAGTGTAGATTGGCTAGAATCTATACTTAAAAGATTGGTTTGTAGTTACCTTGGATCCTTTCCTTCTTTTGATAACTTCTAAGGAAAATCTAAGTGATAACATAGTGGCGACCATACTGGGGAAGAACAAATCCTCAGTTGAAATAAACCTTTGAGAAAATATAAAAGTTTAATTTAAAGTATCTTAAAGGATTGTTAGAAGTTATTTTGAAAATTCATAAAAGAAAAGAATTTTAAAGACTTGAAATCTGGCTTCAAGGAGAACTCATTACACCAGGGCTAATCTTGATCCAAATCCTCCCCCTGTGTTTGAAAATCCCAACCTGATTCCGAGAATCCTTAGAAGACAATCTGAAAGTTCATTGAGTCCCAGACCTTTGTACAGATTCCATTCATGTCTTGTTGAGTGGCGTTTCCTAGAAGATATTCCCTTTGACGAACACTTCGAACTCCCTATTTAGAACCACATCTGATAGTGAACTATTAGACTTATTCCAAGATCCAGAATTCCTCAGAGAAGTTGAAACCCAACGAGCCAATTTGTCAATTGATTGATATTTGCAGAATTCCACACAGTCATCTCTTACCACTGATAGAACACCTGAAATTTTTGAAACTACTTCTCTATCTTCTAGTTCATCATTATTTCCTCACTCTTCTGAAATCCATTCCACCCCTCACTTCATCCCTTCACTTCCTCCACAACCAATCATCACTCAACATCCAACCACTACCTCTAGTTCTTCCTCCACAACCCAAACACCTCCTATTACTCGAACTCCTGTTCATACTACTACCCAACCTAGAATCACGGCTAATAGATATGCTCCCCTTGTGATTCATACTCCCCTAGGTGCCATGGCTCAGGACTATAAGAGTAAAATTACTACTTTTGATGGCACTGGAACCTACACAGCTCAGCAGCACACTAAGAAAATGACTGAGTATTTTGAGATATATGAAATTGATACAATTGATGTTCAAATGAGAAGTTTTGTTCATAGTCTGACTGGGAAAGTTAGAACTTGGTTTAGATCTTTAGCCACCCAAAGTATAGATAGCTTAAGAGTTATCTACCAAGAATTCTTGAATAGGTGGGAGAAAAGGAAGTACCCCCCGCAGATTTTATCTGAATATGATAACCTTAGAAGGGGACCTCATGAAACCGTTCAGGTCTATTGCACTAGGTTCAATAGTGTTTATAGTGCCATTCCACTTGACCTTAGACTCCCACCTAGTTTAGCCCTGATCAAATTTCCTGATGGATTTGATTCATATATGGCTTTCCAGTTAAGAGAAACGAACCCCCCTACTTTGGAAGAAATGCAAAGCGTAGCGGTAAGTGTTGAGGTTAACCTACTTTCCAAAAGAGACAAAGCTAGAAATGAGAGAAGAATACCTACAAAAGAAGAGAATACACCCTTTGAACAAAATATGTATGCTATAGTTAAAGGAATGGATAGATTTTTTGACAGAGTTGAAACTACTGAAAAGAAATCTCCTTGGGATGGCCAACAAGCTAATTCAGGGAGAAATCCTAACTTTAGAAAAAATCAGAAGCAGAATGCTGGAAAGAATATTCTCGACTAGAATATCAGACCACCTTTCCAAGAAAACTATGCAGAAGCCTCACATTTAGAAGATCGTTAAGAAGATACTCACATAAATTTAATGGGTCTAGATGATGAGGAAAAAGTTTTCCTGACTCAGGATGATCAAGAAACATAGATGCTCCACCAATTCCAAACCCAAACAGGAGAATCATTCAATTTTATATAGGGGTATGATTCTGCTATTTTCGAGGTACATAAAAAGTGCAATTTAAGAAGCAAAATAAAAACTGATGCTCCAGAACAAAACCAGAAAACAACTCCTAATCAATCTGATAAAATTAAAATAGCTCTAGTAACCAAAACCCTTCGAATCCTGTCTAGATCAAATCAAAATCCTCCCAGCCCCACCATAGAAGATGTGTCTGATAGTCAGCCCAATAATGAACAACCTTCCACTTCTCTTCCCTCCAAGGAAACAATGGAAGAGTCTCCAAAGATCGGATTAGAAAAATCAGCAAAGAATGTCCCAAATCCTGAAAGAGAAGAAGACATAGAAAACACTACTAGCATAAATCCAAAAGTTCAAACAGAGAAAGCACCTTTGCCCTTTAATCTGGGTGTTGAGGTTGCCAAGCTTAAAATTTCGGTTCCTTTGACAGAATTGGTAAAACATGATGCTGACAGGTCTTAGATAAGCAAATCATTAAATGTCATTAAAAGTGAAGATTCTGTAAACTTATTTGATGATCAACCTAAGTTACTTTTTGTACCAGATGTTAATGGAAAACTAGTTGGAGGGGTACCTCCCTTTTATAACAGTCTTAACATCCATGATAAAACCCTATAGAATGCCATGCTAGACTCTAGAGCCTCACACAATCTTATGCCAAGATCTGTAATGGAAAAACTTAACTTAGATATCACCAGATCTTACAATGATATTTTCTCCTTTGATTCAAGCCACGTTAAATGCCTAGGTCTCATAAAAGATCTGTGTGTCTCTCTAGTTCAGTATCCTGCTAAAACTATACTCATGGACATTGTTGTTGTTGATATACCACCCAAGTATGGTATGTTGTTGTCCTAGTCCTGGGGTGCTAAACCTGAGGGATCTATTCAATTAGATATGTCTTATGCTACCATTTCAGTTTTTGGACATCCCAAGAAATTGTATAGAGAAATTTTGATGAAGTATGTAGTGAGTAGTCAGGAAAAGCCTCAGAACTTTCCTATATATTCAGTACCGTTTGATATGGATTCTTTTATTCTTTACAATGTTGAAACTAATCAAGAAGATACTCCAAATGATATAGCAGCAGAACCAAAAGAAATTATAAAAGAAAAATCAACTCTCCAAATCCAAGAGATATCAAACAACAAAGAAAATCTAGATGCCTTAGCTAAGAAAGACTCCACTACCCGAGATGAAAATTATGAACATGAAATCCTATGACATCTCGAATTTGATGGTTCAGTAAACAAGCTAGGTGCAGGAGTAGGCATACGGGTTTACAATTTACACAATGATCATGCAGAAGGTAATGCCTACATGTTAAATTTCAAATGTACAAACAATATAGTCGAGTATGAAGCCCTTCTGTTAGGACTGAAACTGGTTAAAATATTAAGAGCCATCAGAGTTTCAATCATGGGAGATCCTGAGTTAGTGATCAAACAAATTAAAGCTATTTACATGACAAAGGATCCTAGGTTGGGAGTCTATAGAGGAACAATCATAGAAATACTAAATACCTTGTTAGAAACTAAACTTGTTGTTATCCCGAGAAAACACAACATGCAGGCTCACAGCCTAGCCATGTTTGCTAGTACTTGTAAGTTTCCTTTTGAGCCTAATCATCAATATACTGCTGAGGTAAGGCATAGACCTGCAATTCCTGACAATTTAAAGAACTGGCAAGTATTTGAGAATGATCAACAAATCAATAATTTTTTAACTTTAGATAGTGAATTTGTAAACACAAACATAGATACTGACATAAGAGTAGATTGTGATTATTCTAATGTAGTAGAAGTAAATAAGCTAGAAGGAAATCAAATAAAAGATAGACTTAATCCTAAAAAATTCACAAAAATAGATATTAAGGATTTAAAACAAATGGAAATTGATGAAATAATTGATGATGAAACTAAAGTCATAAACCTCAAAGATAATTTCTTACCCAAAGGACCAACTCCTTTGGAGGACTTATTCGATTCAAATGATATCCCTAAAAAGCCTAAGATGGAGCCTTTCAAAGCAAACATTGAGGAATGCAACATAGGAACTCAAGAGAATCCTGAACTGATAAAATTTTCTAAATCATTACCCCTTGAAGAAAAACTGAAATATATTGAGCTAATGAAAGAATTCCAGGATATTTTTTCATGGAGTTATGAGGACTTAAAATCCTATGATACCAGTATTATACAACACACTATCCCTTTGAAAGAACATCATAAACCTTTTAGGAAAAAGTTAAGAAGAATCAATCTTGTTTTATTACCTTCCATTAAAAAAGATATTAAACAGATGTATGAAGTAGGAATCATTACCCCCATTAGGTTTTCAGCTTGGGTGTCCAATCTTGTCCCTACAAGAAAGAAAACAGGAGAAATCAGACTGTGTGTTGACCTGAGAAATTTGAACAAAGTCTCACTCAAAGACAACTATCCCTTACCTAAAATGGACCACATACTACAAAGGGTAGTAGGTTCCACAAGAATTTCACTTTTAGATTGATTCTCAGGTTACAACCAAATTTTAGTCCATCCTGATGACCAAGAAAAAACTGCATTCACAACACCATGGGGCACCTTCATGTATGTCAAAATGCCCTTTTGGATTGAAAAATGTAGGGGCCACCTTTCAAAGGGCAATGGATATTGCCTTTGCAAAGGAAATCCATGACTTCCTGGTTATATACCTTGATGATATTACGGTATTTTCAAAATCAGATCAACAACACCTAGATCATCGTAAGCAAGTATTTCTTAAATGTAGGAAATATGGCATCTCACTAAACCCAAAGAAGTCTTTATTTGGGTTAGAAGAAGGAAAACTGTTAGGCCACATTATTTCTAAAGATGGAATCTGGTTTGACCCAACTAGGATTGAAGCTATCTTGCAAATACCTCACCCAAGAAACATTAAAGAACTTCAGGCATTTTTAGGAAAAATAATTTTTTTAAGAAGATCCATCTCTAATTTAGTTGAACTAATTAGAATATTGAATAGCATGTTGGGAAAGGATTCAACTATCAAGTGGAAAATAGAGGTTAAAAAATCATTTGAAGAAATAAAATTAGCCTTAACTCGAACACCAGCCCTCACAAGCCCAAAATTTGACAGAGACTTCTTGATTTTTTCCTTTGCATCAGAACACACCATAGCTACAATTTTACTACAAAAGGATGATCAGGGATGTGAAAAACCAATAGCCTTTTTTAGTAAAGCTCTTAGAGATGACTCATTAAAGTATAAAATAATGGAGAAACAAGCATTTGCCTTGGTAAAATCTATTAAGGATTTCAGAGTGTATATATTATATTCTCATGTAATAGCTTATGTTCCCAATGTCGTAGTAGAAGATATCCTGACCCAGGATGGAGTTGATGGTAAAAGGGGAAAATGGATAGCTACTATTTTAGAATATGATATAGAGTTAAAACATACCAAATTAATTAAAGGTCAGGGGTTCGCTAAACTTATGACAGAAACAAATTGCCAAGCCCTAGACATAAATCTTGTTGCAGAACTGGATAACGAATAGGAGATGGCGACTCCACAGATCAACCAGCCCTTTTTAGATTCCCACTAGTATTCTAATAATATATATGTTCTACAAAACCTGTAGGCTCCTCCAGGGTATTCCAAAAATAAGAGTAGGTTGTTGAAAATGAAAGCTTCAAAATTTTCATTCTAGATAATACTTTATTTTGAAAAATCATGAAGGAATTTTGTTGAACTGTTTATTAAAAGAAGAATCTGACAAACTACTTTAAGAATTTCATGTAGGGGATTGTGGTGGACATCTCTACTAGAAATCAACTGCTGATAAGATTTTAAGAGCTGGATTTTATTGGGCAACTTTATTTGCAGATGTTAAAAGATTTGTAACTTCCTGCCATAAATGCCAGATCTTCGAAGGCAAAAGAAAACTTTTACCCTTGCCTTTGAAACCTATTTCCACAGAAAAACCTTTTCAACAATGGGGTCTTGACTTCATTGGAGAAATCCATCCACCCTCTTCTGCTCAGCATAAATGGATACTCACTGCAACTGATTACTTTACCAAATGGATAGAAGCTATTCCCTCTAGACAGGCCACTGATACTGTAATAATAGGTTTTCTAGAGGCTAATATTCTGTCTAGGTTTGGTTGTCCAAAGAAAATTATCGCAGATAATGTTGTAGCCTTCAAGTGAAAGAAAATTATTGATTTATGTCACAAGTATCATATAACTCTTAGCCATTCCACAACTTACTATCCTCAAGGGAATGGACTTGCAGAATCCTCCAATAAAATTCTAATGAATATTATCAAAAAACTATTGGAAGACAATAAGAAAACTTGGAACAAGAAATTAACCAATGCTTTGTGGGTAGATAGGCTTACAACTAAGAAATCTATTGGAACCAGTCCCTATGAGCTAGTATATGGAATGGAGGCAGTTTTCCCCTCATCTTTAGGAGTTCCAGTCATGAAATTACTTCAAGAAGCCCAAGTGGAACCAAATGATATACAGAGGAGAATTAACCAGACTATCCATTTACAGCAAACCAGGGAGTAAGTATACAACAGAACCCAAGTACTACAAGAAAGACTCAAGAAGATTTTTGACAAAAGGATGAAACCAGAAGACTTCTATCTAGGAGACAAAGTGTTAAAGTGGGATTCAAGGGGAGAGGACAAAGGGAAACATCAGAAGTTTGACTTCCTGTGGAAAGGACCATACATTATATATGCTTTTAGAGTTAATAATCCTTAATTTCTTTAAGAATTGGATGGTGTAGAGATCGGACAACCAGTCAATGGTCGAACGTTAAAGCACTACATTGACCCAATTTACTAATTTTACCAGTTCAGTTGTACATATTATATGCTTCATAATGTTCAGTGTTGATTGGATGGTAAAAGTTTTGAAGTTGAAGCCCGAAGAGAAGGCCCTAAGCTTTAGAAATATCACTGTTATACATACAAATAAAGCAACAGGGAAAAGGAGATTTGCAGAGCATAATCGAAGTCTTTCAAAGGCCATTGATCTACAGTTCTTGACTTTCCACCAGGAAAATCCATCCCCATGTGGAGCCACTATTATGTTCCTATACCAATAGGTGTCATATATCATGATTAACTTGGTTTAGCTATGTAATATGTACATACCTTTGCTTGTTGCAAATGTTTTCCATATTCAAAAATTCAAAAAAATTAAAAAATGTAAAGAGGGTATGCCCTAAAAGAAAGATCAAAGGGCAAAAAGAATAAAAAGGTCAGAAAAAATGAAAAATGAACCCCAAGGAAAAAGAAAAGACCAGGAAAGTGTGCAAGTCCAAATGCCACTACTATTTTACTTTTTGTAATAAATGATTGTGTGCAACTTGTTACTTATGCCACAATCCATGGTAACCAAATAGTTTAATCTTGGTTATTCCATGTTTTAAATTTCATGTTTATAGATAGAGAATAAAATCTGACCAAACTGTTTAATCTTGGCAAATAAGTAGATAGGTAGAGTGAATAAAAGGAGCTCAACAGTTTAATCTGAGCCCTTGGATGTAATAAGGATAGACTTAGATAGAATTCCATTGTAAAAGAAAAGGAAAGTTTGATAAGGGTTTGCCAGTTTAAGTGCACCCTAATAAAGAGAAGAAAAAATGGTAGGATAAGTAGTTAGAGTAAGTAGATGAATGGTTGCAGAATTATGTATGATGAATGATTATCCAGATATCAAGTCATATACTTTCATCATCAAAAGCACTTAAAGATATGGATGGCAATGAAGACATTTACTTCATGGACAAAAGTCAAACTAATTAACCTCCTCACTCATTTTTCCCTAACTTTTACTAATTTCCCATAAATACTAAAGGCAACAACGACCTGAAAGTTAAAGGGGCTCGGAGAATTTCTCTGACTTTTGGAGGGACCAGACCCTTGGCCCAATAACATATAAGGCCTAAGTGCTAAATCCCCTTCATCAAAATTCACCCCCTCCATATTTCATTCATTCCCTTTAAATTGTTTTCCTAAGGAAAAATCACTCTTTTACTTAGGAAAATGAATGGTTCTTCATAAAAACCCCCAAAACAGATTTTAGCCTAAGTTATGATGTTAAATGATGAATGTATATTCGGAAAACATTTACTTAGTGCAATTTCCTTTTCCATATTTCATATTAACTTTTAATTTTATTATTTATTTAACTCCCAAAGAAATTACCCTTTCCCGTATATATTATTAATAAAAACCCCAAAAATAAATAAATATCCCGCCCCCGAGGTTTGAAAAATAAACCATAAATAAAGGTAATTAATTTGGATTAATTAGTCAAATCATGATTAATTAATAGCCAAACCCCCGACGTGTTAAAAAGGGATTAATTAATCATCTGGATTAATTAATAGCCTCCCCGCCAATCATATCACCCCCGATATAATTAACGACATTTAATTATGATAATTAAACTATCGGGTCCCCACCATTAGCTCCCTAACACCTTCCGCCACTGACTACTGTCTGATCTCCCTTCCCCCATCCAACGGTCCTTGCCTCATATTGCGCGGACCTTTTGGTCGAACATTAACCACGCGATACAAGTGGTTTTGACTTTTCGTCGATGCTACATGTCAGTTAGTTTGTGGCATCACGCAACCCTTCGCCAAAACCACCAACCTCCCATAAGTGGTGCGATCAATCCCACTTACTGCATGTGATAAATGACAAAGTGTCCCATCATTAGTTGACTCCAACTGTCTCTGTCCCCATTCACCCGCCAAAAGTCATTGAATTTGTGCATAAAAACAAAAATGTTCATTCTCTTTTCTTTTTTCCAAGAAAAGAAACTTCTGTTCATGCACACACAAAGTACGTCCAGAGCAACAACTGACTTCCAACCACCAACCGCCATCAGTTGTTGAACTCCAAGCTACTGCATACCATTGTGCACATCCAGCAAAGCCTTCACGATAAACATTTTCCCCTTCAGTCTACCTTAACCAAGTATTTACCATATTTCTTCTGAGAAACCTTGATTTGTACTGAAATTTCACCAAATTACTCCAAAGCTAAAGTAATTCAGTACAATTAGGCTGTTTTTTAGTCCCAAGATTTTCCCAAACACCTGTTTTACCTGAAAACCTTGAAAACCCTAAATTTCTTCCTTGAATACACAAGAACCAAGGATGGAAGCTCCCGTTGCCCTAAATGTCCCTCCAATCACTACTCCCCACAGGGATTTGGACCACCTTCCCTTGGCCAATAAAGATTTTCAAATTAAAGACCTTGCTTTTGATGAAACCCCTTGAAGCTATACTGCAGGTATCAGGACAATTATCTGAACAATGCTAATAAAATAGGTCTTTGGGTGTCCGATATCCCCAAATATCAATTCCCAACTATCCATATTTTCCCAAATATTGTCCATCAATGCCATGCAAACTACAAACCCAATGTGAGAGCTGTAATATCCCCTAACTAGGAAGTCCTTTTTACCATTACAGCTGAGTCTATAAATGAAATGTTGCAATTGCAGCCTGGTGAGGACCTCACTCCCCTTTCCATTGCCAATTTACTTGAAAACTCCTCAAGGCTGTCCAGTTCTGAAATTAACCAAGTCTATCAGACCTTCATGGAAGAAAAATACAGGCCAAAACACCCCCCTCCTTACATGTCAAGCTTCTTTTTAAGTCTAGGCTAGGATATCATCACCATGATTACTTGCATTTTGGGTTCTACTACTAGTGAGTATGTAGAGGAGTTGACCTTAGCCTACATGACTATTTTTACCCCTTGCCAACCACCCGCATGCAAATATGACTATGCTTCGTTCATTATTGATAAGATGAATGACCAATTCATGAGATTAGAGAATGAAAGAGTATTTAAATATTATTTAGTCCTGTATCATCTTTTCCTATGCTACCAAACTGATAATTTCCCTTTCTGTGTACAAAAGCTTGACACCAGAGGAATCCTAGGTCAGTTATCTTTTGGACTTCCATTTTTGACAATTCACCTTCTTCTCCCTATCCTTATACACATTTTATTGATCAATTTGTGCATCTAGTAACTACCATGTTGATAGGAAGTCCCCCTTCTAGAATCAATGATGATATCAAGATAATTCTTCCATTATCCAAGCAATATAAGGCTGGAGACTAGTACTTGTACTAGAACCATACCAAGGTCAAGATTTATGGGTGTGAGATACCTCCCTTTAAACTACCCAAATACCTGCCCATGCGATTATTTTCCCTGGAGTACTACAGGAAAATGATCAACTCTAATGAAATCCATTTTATGAAAGCTTAGAAGAAAGCTCAGTTAAGGATAAAGGATCACCTAGGACCATTTGTTTGCAACAACAGAAAGGCAGGAAAAGTGGCAGAGGAAATCCTTGCGAGATTGAGATTGAAAAATAGTTTCATGTGGCCTTATGATCCTCATAGCTTCATCTATGACAAAAGGAAAAAGCATAAACTATCCCCCCTACACCCATCATGGAATTCCATAGATAGAATAGTATGCAAATCAAAATGAATGGGTGGAAGGAACAATTATAGAACAAGGTAGTGAACATGTTGAAGTAGAAAATGTTATGAAAGATTTGGAAAGACAACTTGACCTGGATTCCTTTGTACAGGTGCCTGAAGAATCTTCACAGAGACCAACACAGGAGCATAGTGCACAGACATCAGGACAACCAGACACTTCAGGACAGGGAAAATATTCAAGGTCACAGAGTATTTTTGATGAGTTGACCCAGACTGATACAAACATGGGCAACCCTCCAGTATTGCCGACCTCTCTTAATGATGAGAGAATTCAAAAAGGAAGTAGTAATGAGGCGAGGCCCTCTACAATGCCATTGGACTAGGTATATGTGAAGAGGCAGATATTGAATCCTCTGTCTGAACAAGAGTATGAAGAGACAAGAAGTGACACAGTGTAGACAACACTAGCAGGAGAGAGAACACCTACCTCTCAAACACAGGCACTAAGCAGGCAGCAAAGTGTAGAAGTTTCATCACTAAAGAAAGCTTCAAAGCAGAGCCAGGATTTGAAAAAAAAGTACAAAGAGATTAAGGCTAGGAATGAGAAGCTCAAAGCTCAAACCTATGCCCACTATCTGGAAATGGCTCCCACAAATCAGAGAAGTTTGATGTCAACCCTTGACATCATAGAGGGAAAGATGCAGATGACCTTTTTGAAGGCAACAATCCAATGGCCAAAGTCCATGGTTGATTATTTGAAAACAAATTTTGAAGTTCTTGCCAAAGACCCACCCAATTGATTAGATTGAGCTCCATAAGGAAACAGGTGAGATGGTCTATTCAACATTGACTAGTAAAGCCATCATTGCACATCAGTTGGAGAATTCTCTAACTAATACTACAACATAGCTACAATTGGAAAGAGCCTCTTCTCAGGCTAAGGATACCATGATCAAATCATTGGAAAACCTAGTAATTGAGTTGGGACATGATCCCAAAGATGTTAAGGAAGTAGAAAAACTAATAAAGAAAAACAATGATGACATTACTGCACATAGGAAACAGCTCAAACCTCCTCCCCTAGTACATCCACAAACAATATAAGTAATTGAAAAACAAAATGAGGAAGAACTTATGGATTTGATCCTTAGGTTAAATGAACAATTAAAGGAATAGAACAAGAGCTAGAAAAGGCTTTACAGTCCAAACAGGGTGAGTCGACCACCATGCCTCCAACTGTAATACCAATAATTTCTATAGCAGTGCCATCTACTATTGCATCAGCTTTGGCACCAAACATTCCTTTGGCAACAACCCAACCAGTGACAACACCAGTAGGTACATCAGAAGCAGTAGCAGATTCAGCAAAATAGACAGAGGACTTAATAAAGTCCATGGAAGAAATGAAAATCCAAGAAAGTGAAATAAAGAAACGGAAAGAAATGGTTAGCAGCTTGGAAAGTAACTATGAACTGTCACAAATCAATGACACTGAAGAAGAAAGAAAGAATAGAAGGATGACAGAAAGAATTTGAACATTAGAGAATGATTTAATAATGGAAAAGCCTTTGAGAGATATCAGAGAAATTTTATGGACCAATATCATTGATTCTATCAATGATATTTGGTCTTCTATTCAAATCATTTTTTAATAGACTGAGTTAGCTAAACTAGGTATGGAGGCTATACAAAGACCAGGGAAGAATTAGGAGAGAAACCTGAAGAGGCAACCTGATTGATTAACTTCCGGAATAGCAAAAGCAAGCATCATCTAGAACAATTGAATATTGAGGATATAACTGCCACCATCCTCGAAATTAAGAAAGTTGTTACTAAAAAGAACTTGATGCTTAATTTGGAAAGAAGATGTCAAAGTATTTAGGAGGACATAGATGCTTTTATGTTAAATTATGGCATTCTAAGAGACAAGGCCTTCCAAGTCCAATGGTCATAAATGACAAGCTGATGACTCATAATGACTACATTGAGAAACTGCACAAACAAGCCAAAAGTCAAGCCAACTCATCTACAGCAAAAGTCCTACCTATAGGAAAAGTGTTGTATGATGGTTTAGAAATTTTTTTCTATATTGAGCATGAAGTGAAACACATGTTCATGGTCCAGCCCAACTATTTAAAGTACACTGAAGTTGATGAAGTGTACAGGAAATTGTTATGAAGGAAAATACCAAATGATGAATGGTGGACTGATATACTGTAGATACTATGAGTTGTTGTAGGTAATCTGTAAAGTATAAAATATTTACTACATTAAGGTTAGGTAACACAGGTAAAGAGGATCAGAACATAGGTAAAGAGTATTAGAATACAGGTAAAAAGTGTCAACAGATAAAATTAAACAAAGATCTAGCACAAAATTACTGAAGCAACAACAAGAGGCAAATTCGAGTTTCAACCTCCAGCTCATGCATGAATGAAGGGTCAGCAACAATCAGTTTTCCATCTGTCTCTATATTTTTGTAAATGATATTTTGTATTTCCTAGAATAAGTCTCATATAGTTATGAGATATTTTTGACGTAATTTTTGTATAAATAATTCTCCATTAGAAGTATTGTGGGTGGATTCTATTACATTTCTGTATATCTATGCTATCAAGCTGATAAAGCTCTTGTAATCAAACTTGGATTTTTTTCTAGAAAATGAATGAAAGTTGAGGACATTTCATCAAATTCTCGTGCAGTGTGATCACAAGTAAGTATTCTATCCTTGTGATTTTATGTGTTTTCTATATGTTTCAATGTTTCATGCATCTTGAATCTAAATGGTAAAATAGTCAAAGTGTATTAGAATTAGCTTTATTGCTCTCTGCTATCAACAGTTTACCATTTTTATGTTTTCTTCTAAGCTATTTTGATAAAGGAATTCTTAATTGCTCCTCTATCTCCATAGCTTTCCTCATAAGTCCCTGGTATAAGATTCTTAATTGCCCTCTGCTAGTTGATCTATCTTCCTTTCTTCTTTCTAATCCTGACTTGAGGATTCTTAATTTCCCTCTAGTTTTGAGCAGAAATATCACCCATTCAAGCCCCAAAGTTTGTTTTTATTCTATTATCTTGCATGTTGAACTCATACCTCAGCAATTTGACTTAATCCAGTGAATTATCCCTGATTGACTCCATAGTCCAATGGCCTAAAAGCCTAGTTTGCCCATTTGTTCTAGAATTTCACCACCAAATCAAAACAAATCCCTTAAGATTTAATAACTAGCCTAATATCATATTAAAACAATGCTAAATCATAAAGAGAGAGCCCTCTCTGAGTGTAGATTGGCTAGAATCTATACTTAAAAGATTGGTTTGTGGTTACCTTGGATCCTTTCATTCTTTTGATAACTTCTAAGGAAAATCTGAGCAATAACATAGTGGTGACCATACTAGGGAAGAAAAAATCCTCAGTCAAAATAAACCTTTGAGAAAATCTAAAAGTTTAATTTAAAGTATCTTAAACGATTGTTAGAAGTTATTTTTAAAATTCATAAAAGAAAAGAAGTTTAAAGACTTGAAATCTGGCTTTAGGGAGAACTCATTACACCAGGGATAATCCTGATCCAAATCCTCCCCCTGTGTTTGAAAATCCCAACCTGATTTCGAGAATCCTTAGAAGACAATGTGAAAGTTCATTGAGTCCCAAACCTTTGTGAAGATCCCATTCATGTCTTGTTGAGTGGCTTTTCCTAGAAGATCTTCATTTTGATGAACACTTCGAACTCTCTCTGTCTAGAACCACATCTGACAGTGAACTATTGGACTTAGTCCAAGATCCAGAATTCCTCAAAGAACTTGAAACCCAACGAGCCAATTTGTCAATTGACCAATATTTGCAGAATTCCACATAGTCATCTCTTACCACTGATAAAACACCTAAACTTTCTGAAACTACTTCTCTATCTGCTAGTTCATCATTATTTCCTCACTCTTCTTAAATCCATTCCACCCCTCCCTTCATCCCTTCACTTCCACCCCAGCCAATCATCACTCAACGTCCCACCACTACCTCTAGTTCTTCCTCCACAATCCAAATGCCTCCTGTTACTCCAACTCTCATTCATACTACTACCCAACCTAGAATCATGGCCAATAGATATGCTCCCCTTGTGATGCCTATTCCCCTAGGTGCCATGCCTCAGGACTATCAGAGTAAAATTACTACTTTTGATGGCATTGGAACCTACACAGCTCAGCAGCACACTAGGAAAATGACCAACTATTTGAGATATATGAAATTGATACAGTTGATGTTCAAATGATAATTTTTTTTCAGAGTCTGACTGGGAAGTTAGAACTTGGTTTAGATCTTTAGCCGACCAAAGTATAGATAGCTTAAGAGTTATCTACCAATAATTCCTGAATAGGTGGGAGAAAATGAAGGACCCCCTGGAGATTTTATCTGAATATGAGAACCTTAGAAGGGGACCTCATGAAACCATTCATGACTATTGCACTAGGTTCAATAGTGTTTATAGTGCCATTCCACTTGACCTTAGACTCCCACCTAGTTTAGCCCTGATCAAATTTCCTAATGGATTTGATTCAGATATGGCTTTCCAGTTAAGAGAAAGGAACCCCCCTACTCTGGAAGAAATGCAAAGCGAAGAAGTAAGTGTTGAGGCTAACCTACTTTCCAAAAGAGCCAAAGCTAGAAACGAGAGAAAAATACCTACAAAAGAAGAGAATACACCCTTTGAACAAAAGATGGATGCTATAGTTAAAGGAATGGAGAGATTGTTGGACAGAGTTGAAACTATTGAAAAGGAATCTCCTTGGGATGGCCGAAAAGCTAATTCAGGGAGAAATCCTCACTTTAGAAAAAATCAGAACCAAAATGCTGGAAAGAATATTCCTAACCAGAATATTAGACCACCTTCCCAAGAAAACTATGCAGAAGCCTCACATTTAGAAGATTCCCAAGAATATACTCAGATAAATTTAATGGGTCTAGATGATGAGGAAAAGGTTTTCCTGACTCAGGATGATCAAGAAACATACATACTAGAAAAATTCCAAACCCAAACAGGAGAATCATTCAATTTTAAATAAGGGTATGATTATGCTATTTCCGAGGTACATAAACAGTACAATTTTAGAAGCATAAGAAAAACTGATGCTCTAGAAGAAAACCAGAAAACAACTCCCAATCAATCTGATAAAATTAAAACAGCACCAGTAACCAAAACCCTTCGAATCCTGTCTATATCAAATCAAAATCCTCCCAGTCCCACCATAGAAGATGTGTCTGATAGTCATCCCAATAATGAACAACCTTCCACTTCTCCTCCCTCCAAGGAAATAGTGGGAGGGTCTCCAAAGATCGGACTAGAAAAATCAGCAAAGAATGTCCCACATCCTAAAAGAGAAGAAGACATAGAAAACACTGCTAACAGAAATCCAAAAGTTCAAATAGACAAAGCACCTTTGCCCTTTAATCTAGGGGCTGAGGTTGCCAAGCTTAAAATTTTGGTTCCTTTGACAGAACTGGTAAAACATGATGCTTATAGGTCTCAGATAAGCAAATCATTAAATTTCATTGAAAATGAAGATTCTGTAAATTTATTTGATGATCAACCTAAGTTACTTTTTGGACCAGATGTTAATGGAAAACTAGTTGAAGGAGGGGTACCTCCCTTCTATATCAGTCTTAACATCCACGATAAAACCCTACACAATGCCATGCTAGACTCTGGAGCCTCACACAATCTTATGCCAAGATCTGTAATGGAAAAACTTAACTTAGATATCACCAGACCTTACAAAGATCTTTTCTCCTTTGATTCAAGCTAGGTTAAATTCCTAGGTCTCATAAAAGATTTGTGTGTCTCTCTAGTTCAGTATCCTGCCAAAACTATACTCATGGACATTGTTGTTGCTGATATACCACCCAAGTATGGTATGCCGTTGTCCAAGTCCTCTGGTGCTAAACTCTAAGGAACTCTTCAATTAGATATGTCTTATGATACCATTTTAGTTTTCACACATCCCAAGAAATTGTATAGAGAAACTTTGATGAAGTATGTAGTGAGTAGTCAGGAAAAGCCTCAGAACTTTCCTATATATTTAGTACAGTATGATATGGATTCTTTTATTCTTTACAATGTTGAAAATAATCAAGAAGATACTCCAAATGATATAGCAGTAGAACCAAAAGAAATTATAAAAGAAAAATCAACTGTCCAAATCCGAGAGATATCAGACAACAAAGAAAATCTAGATGCTTTAGCTAAGAAAGACTCCACTACCCCAAATGAAAATTATGAACATGAAATCCTATGGCATCTAGAATTTGATGGTTCAGTAAATAAGCTAGGTGCAGGAGCAGGTGTATGGGTTTACAATTTAGAGAATGATCATGCAGAAGGTCATGCCTACAGGTTAAACTTCAAATGTACAAGCAATATAGTCGAGTATGAAGCCTTATGTTAGGACTGAAACTGGTTAAAAGATTAGGAGCCATCAGAGTTTCAATCATGGGAGATTCTGAGTTAGTGATCAAACAAATTAAAGCTATTTACATGACTAAGGATCCTAGGTTGGGAGTTTATAGAGGAACAGTCATAGAAATACCAAATACCTTTTTAGAAACTAAACTTTTTGTTATCCCCAGAAAACACAACATGCAAGCTCACAACCTAGCCATGTTTGCTAGTACTTGTAAGTTTCCTTTCGAGCCTAATCATCCATATACTACCGAGGTAAGGTATAGACCTGCAATTCCTGACAATTTAAAGAACTAGCAAGTATTTGAGAATGATTAGCAAATCAATAATATTTTAACTTTAGATAGTGAATTTGTAAATACAAACATATATACTCACATAGTAGTAGATTGTGATTATTCTAATGCAATAGAAATAAATAAGCTAGAAGGAAATCAAATAAAAGATAGACTTGATCCTACAAAATTCACAAAAACAAATATTAAGGATTTAAAATAGATGGAAATTGATGAAATAATTGATGATGAAACTGAAGTCACAAACCTCAAAGATAATTTCTTACCCAAAAGACTAACTCCTTTGGAGTACTTATTTGCTTCAAATGATATCCCTAAAAAGCCTAAGATGGAGCCTTTGAAAGAAGACATTGAGGAATGCAACATAGGAACTCAAGAGAATCCTAAACTGATAAAATTTTCTAAATCATTACCCCTTGAAGAAAAACTAAAATATATTGAGCTAATGAAAGAATTCCAGGATGTTTTTGCCTGGAGTTATGAGGACTTAAAATCCTATGATATCAGTATTATACAACACACTATCCCTTTGAGAGAATATCATAAACCTTTTAGGCAAAAGTTAAGAAGAATCAATCCTATTTTATTATCTTCAATTGAAAAAGCGATTAAATGGATGTATGAAGCAGGAATCATTGCCCCCATTAGGTTTTCAGATTGGGTGTCCAATCTTGTCCCTACAAGAAAGAAAATAGGAGAAATCAAACCGTGTGTTGACCTAAGAAATTTGAACAAAGTCTCGCTCAAAGACAACTATCCCTTACCTAAAATGGACCACATACTACAAAGGGTAGTAGGTTCCACAAGAATTTCACTTTTAGATGGATTCTTTGGTTACAACCAAATTTTAGTCCATCCTGATGACCAAGAATAATCTTCATTCACAACACCATGGGGCACCTTCATGTATGTCAAAATGCCCTTTGGATTGAAAAATGCAGGGGCCATCGTTAAAAGGGCAATCGATATTGCCTTTGCAAAGGAAATCCATGACTTCCTGGTTATATACCTTGATGATATTGCAGTATTTTCAAAGTTAGATCAACAACACCTGGATCATCTTAGGCAAGTATTTCTTAAATGTAGGAAATATGGCATCTCCCTGAACCCAAAGAAGTCTTTATTTGGGTTAGAAGAAGGAAACCTGTTAGGCCACATTATTTCTAAAGATGCAATCCATATTGACCCAACTAGGATTGAAGCTATCTTGCAAATACTTCACCCAAGAAACATTAATGAACTTCAAGCATTTTTAGGAAAAATAATTTTTTTAGGAAGATTCATCTCTAATTTAGCTGAACTATTTAGATTATTGAATAACATGTTGAGAAAATATTCAACTATTAAGTGGATGGTAGAGGCTAAACAATCATTTGAAGAAATAAAATTAGCCTTAACTCGAACACCAGTCCTCACAAGCCCAAAATTTGACAGAGACTTCATGATTTTTTCCTTTGCATCAGAACACACCATAGTTGCAATTTTACTACAAAAGGATGATCAAGGATGTGAAAAAACAATAGCCCTTTTTAGTAAATCTCTTAGAGATGCCTCATTAAAGTATAAAATAATGGAGAAACAAGTGTTTCCCTTGGTAAAAGCTATTAAGGATTTCAGAGTGTATATATTATATTCTCATGTAATAGCTTATGTTCCCAATGCTGTATTAAAAGATATCCTGACCCAGGATGGAGTTGATGGCAAGAGGGGCAAATGGATAGCTACTATTTTAGAATATGATATAGATATAAAACCTACCAAATTAATTAAAGGTCAAGGGTTGGCCAAATTATGATAGAAACAAATTTCCAAGCCCTAGACATAAATCTTGTTTCAGAATTGGATAACAAACAAGAGATGGCAACTCCACAGATCAGCCAACCCTTTCTAGATTCCCCCTAGTATTCTGATATTATATATGTTCTACAAAACCTGCAGACTCCTCCATGGTTATCCAGAACTAAGAGTAGGTTTTTTAAAATGAAAGCTTCAAAATTTTGCATAATAGATAATACTTTATTTTGGAAAAGTCGTGAAGGAATTTTGTTGAACTGTTTATTAAAAGAAGAATCTGGAAAGGTACTCCAATAATTTCATGTAGAGGATTGTGGTGGACATCTCTACTGGAAATCAACTGCTGATAAGATTCTAAGAGCTAGATTTTACTAGTCATCTTTGTTTGCAGATGTTAAAAGATTTGTAACTTCCTGCCATAAATGCTAGATCTTCGAAGGCAAAATAAAACTTTTTCCCTTGCCTTTGAAACCTATTTCCACAGAAAAACCTTTTCAACAATGGGGTCTTGACGTCATTGGAGAAATCCATCCACCCTCTTCTGCTCAACATAAATGGATACTCACCGCAACTGATTACTTTACCAAATGGATAGAAGATATTCCCTCTAGGCAGGCCACTGATACTATAATAATAGTTTTTCTAGAGGCTAATATTATGTCTAGGTTTGGTTGTCCAAACAAAATTATCACAGATAATGTTGTAGCCTTCAAGTCAAAGAAAATGATTGATTTATGTCACAAGTATCATATAACTCTTGGCCATTCCACAGCTTACTATCCTCAAGGGAATGGACTTGCAGAATCCTCCAATAAAAGTCTAATGCATATTATCAAAAAACTATTGGAAGACAATAAGAAAACTTGGAACAAGAAATTAACCAATGCTTTGTGGGAAAATAGGCTTACAACTAAGAAATCTATTAGAACCAGTCCCTATGAGCTAGTATATGGAATGGAAGCAGTTTTCCCCTCATCTTTAGGAGTTCCGGTCATGAAATTACTTCAAGAAGCCCAAGTGGAACCAAATTATATATAGAGGAGAATTAACCAGACTATCCATTTACAACAAACTAGAGAGGAGGTATACAACAAAACCCAAGTACTACAAGAAAAACTCAAAAAGATTTTTGACAAAAGGACGAAAGTCAAAGACTTCTATCTGGGAGACAAAGTGTTAAAGTGGGATTCAAGGAGAGAGGACAAAGGGAAACATGGGAAGTTTGACTTCCTGTGGAAAGGACCATACATTATATATGCTTTTAGAGGTAATAATTCTTACTTTCTTAAAGAATTGGATGGTGCAGAGATCGAAGGAGGACCAATCAATGGTCGAATGTTAAAGCACTACATTGACCCAATTTACTAATTTTACCAGTTCAATTGTACATACTATATCCTTCACAATGTTTAGTGTTGATTGGATGGTAAAAGTTTTGAAGTTGAAGCCCGAAGAGAAGGCCCTAAGCTTCAGAAATATTACTGTTATACATATAAATAAAGCAGCAGGGAAAAGGAGATTTGCAGAGAATAATCAATATCTTTCAAAGGCCATTGATCTACAGTTCTTGACTTTTCACCAGGAAAAGCCATCCCCATGTGGAGCCACTGTTATGTTCCTATACCAATAGGTGTCATATATCATGATTGACTTGGTTTAGCTCTGTAATATGTACATACCTTTGCTTGTTGCAAATGTTTTCCATATTCAAAAATTCAAAAAAATAAAAAAATGTAAAGAGGGTATGCCCTAAAAGAAAGATCAAAGGGAAAAAATAATAAAAAGGTTAGAAAAATGAAAAATGAACCCCAAGGAAAAAGAAAAGTCCGGGAAAGTGTGCAAGTCCAAATGCCACTACTATTTTACTTTTTGTAATAAATGATTGTGTGCAACTTGTTACTTATGCTACAATCCGTGGTAACCAAATAGTTTAATCTTGGTTATTCCATGTTTATAGATAGAGAATAAAATATAACCAAACTATTTAATCTTGGCTGATAAGTAGATAGGTAGAGTGAATAAAAGGAGCTCAACAGTTTAATCTGATCCCTTGGATGTAATAAGGATAGACTTAGATAGAATTCCATTGTAAAAGAATAGGAAAGTTTGATAAGGGTTTTCCAGTTTAAGTGCACCCTAATAAAGAGAAGAAAAAATGGTAGGATAAGTAGGTAGGGTAAGTAGATGAATGGTTGCAGAATTATGTATGATGAATGATTATCCAGATATCAAGTCATATACTTTCATCATAAAAGTCACTTAAAGATATGGATGGCAATGAATACATTTACTTCATGGACAAAAGTCAAACCAATTAACCTCCTCATTCATTTTTCCCTAACTTTTACTAATTTCCCATTAAATACTAAAGGCACCAATGACCTGAAAGTTAAATGGGCTCAGAGCATTTCTCTAAATTTTGGAGGGACCGGACCCTCAGCCCAATAACTTATAAGGCCTAAGTGCAAAAGCCACTTCATCAAAATTCACCCCCTCCATATTTCATTCATTCCCTTTAAGTTCTTTTCCTAAGGAAAAATCACTCTTTTACTTAGGAAACTGAATGGTTCTTCATAAAAACCCCCAAAACACATTTTAGCCTAATTTATGATGTTAAATGATGAATGTATATTCGGAAAAAATTTACTTAGTGCAAATTCCTTTTCCATATTTCATATTAACTTTTAATTTTATTATTTATTTAACTCTCGAAGAAATTACCCTTTCCCGTATATATTATTAATAAAAAACCAAAAAATAAATAAATATCCCGCCCCAGAGGTTTGAAAAATAAACCATAAATAAAGGTAATTAATTTGGATTAATTAGTCAAATCACGATTAATTAACAGCCAAACCCTCGACGTGTTAAAAAGGGATTAATTAATCATCTGGATTAATTAATAGCCTCCTCACCAATCATATCACCCCCGATATAATTAACAAAATTTAATTATGATAATTAAACTATCGGGTCCCCACCATTAGCTCCCCAACACCTTCTGCCACCGACTACCGTCTGATCTCCCTTCCCTCATCCAACAGTCCTCACCTCATATCACGTGGACCTTTTGGTCGAACATTAACTGCATGATACAAGTGGTTTTGACTTTTCACTGATGCTATGTCTCATTCCGTTTGTGGCATCGCACGACCCTCTGCCAAAGCGACCAACCTCCCATAAGCGATGCAATCAATCCCACTTACTGCCTCCGATAAATGACAAAGTGTCCCATCGTTAGTTGATGCCCACTATCTCTGTCCCCATTCACCCGCCAAAAGTCATTGACTTTCTACATAAAAACAAAAATGTTCATTCTCTTTTCTTTTTTCCGAGAAAATAAACTTTAGTTCATGCACGCACAAAGTACGTCCAGACCAGCAACTGACTTCCAACCACCATCAATTGCTGAACACCAAGCTACTGCAGACCACTGTGCGCATCCAACAAAGCCTTCACAACAATCATTTACCCCTTCAGTCTACTTTAACCAGGTATTTATCATATTTCTTTTCAAAAACCCCGATTTGTACTGAAATTTCACCAAATTACTCCAAAGCTAAAGCAATTCAGTACAATTAGGCTATTTTTTAGTCCCAAGATTTTCCCAAACACCTGTTTTACCTGAAAACCTTGAAAACCCTAACTTTCTTCCTTGAATACACAAGAACCAAGGATGGAAGCTCTCGCTACCCTAAATGTCCCTCCAATCACTACTTCCCACAAGGATTTGGACCACCTTCCCTTGGCCAATAAAGATTGTCAAATTAAGGACCTTGCTTTTGAGGAAACCCCCTTGAAGATATAGAGCAGGTATCGAGACAATTATCTGAACAATGTTGATAAAATAGGTCTTTGGGAGTCCAATATCCCCAAATATTAATTCCCAACTATCCATATTTTCCCAGATATATTTCACCAATGCCATGCAAACTACAACCCCAGTCTGAGAGTTGTACTGTCCCCTAACCAAGAAGTCCTTTTCACCATTACAGCTAAGTCTATAAATGAAATATTGCAATTGTAGCTTGGGAAGGACCTCACTCCCCTTTCCATTGCTGATTTACTTGAAAAGTCCTCAAGGCTTTCTAGTTTTGAAATTAACCAAGTCTGTCAGACCTTCATGGAAGAAAAGTACAGGCCAAAACACCCCCCTCCTTACATGTCAAGCTTCTTTACAAGTCTGAGCCAGGATATCATCACTATGATTTCTTGCATTTTGGGTTTTACTACTAGTGAGTATGTATAGGAGTTGACCTTAGCCTACATGACTATTTTTACCCCTGGTCAACCACCTGCATGCAAATATGACTATGCTCCATTATTTTCTGATAAGATGCATCACCAATTCATGCGATTAGAGAATGAAAGAGTATTTAAATATTCTTCAGTCTTGTATCATCTTTTCCTATACTACCAAACTGATAAATTCCCTTTCTCTGTGCAAAAGCTTGACACTAGAGGGAATCCTAGGTCATTTATCTTTTGGACTTCCATTTTTCACAATTCACCTTCTTCTCCCTATCCTTATACACATTTTATTGATCAATTTGTAAATCCAGAAACTACCATATTGATAAGAAGTCCCCCTCCTAGAATCAGTGATGATATCAAGAGAATTATTCAGTTATCCAAGCAATATAAGGTTGGAGACTGGTACTTGTACTAGAACCATACCGAGATCAAGATTTATGGGTGTGAGTTGCCTCCCTTTAAACTGCCCAAATACCTCCCCATGCGATTATTTGCCTTGGAGTACTACAGGAAAATGATCAACTCTAATGAAATCCATTTTATGAAAGCTAGGAAGAAAGTTCAATTAAGGATAAAGGATAACCTAGGACCATTTGTTTGCAACAACAAAAAGGTAGGGAAAGAGGTAGAGGAAATCCTTGAGAGATTGAGATTGAAAAAGAGTTTCATCTGGCCTTATGATCCTCATAGCTTCATCTGTGACAAAAGGAAAAAGCATAAACTATCCCCCTACATCCATCATAGAATTCCAAAGATAGAACAATATGCAAATCAAAATGAATGGGTGGAAGGAACACTTATAGAACAAGATAGTGAACAAGTTGAAGTAGAGAAAGTTATGAAATATTTGGAAAGACAACTTGATCTGGATTCCTTTGTACAGGTGCCTAAAGAATCTTCACGGAGACCAACACAAGAGGATAGTGCACAGACATCAGGACAACCAGAGACTTCAGGACAGGGAAAAGATTTAGGGTCATAGATTATTTCTGAGGAGTTGACCCAGATTGATACAAACATGGGCATCCCTCTAGTATTGCAGAACCCTCTTAATGAGGAGAGAATTCAAAAAAGAAGTAGGAATGAGGCTAGCCCCTCTATAGTGCCATTGGACAGGGTATATGTGAAGAGGCAGAGATTGAATCCTTTATCTGAACAAGAGTATGAAGAGACAAGAAGTGACACAGTGTAGACGATACTAGCAGGAGAGACAACATCTACCTCTCAAACACAGGCACTAAGCAAGCAACAAAGTGTAGAAGTTTCATCAGTAAAGATAGCTTCAGAGTAGAGCTAGGATTTGAAAGAAAAGTACAAAGAGATTAAGGCTAGGAATGAGAAGCTCAAAGCTCAAACCTATGCCCACTATCTAAAAATGGCTCCCACAAATTAGACAAGGTTGATGTCAGCCTTTGACATCAAAGAGGGAAAGATGCAAATGACGTTTTTGAAGCCAATAGTCCAAAAACCAAAGTCCATGGCTGATTATTTGAAAACAAATTTTGAAGTTCTTGCCAAAGACACCCACCCAATCGAACAGATTGAGCTCCATAAGCAAACGGGTGAGATGATCTATTCAACATTGACCAGTAAAGCAATCACTACACATCAGTTGGAGAATTCTCTAACTAATAGTACAGCTTAACTACAATTTTAAAGAGCCTCTTCTCAGGCTAAGGATACCAGTATCAAATCATTGGAAGACATAGTAATTGAGTTGGGACATGATCCCAAAGATGTTAAGGCGGCAGAAAAATTGATAAAGAAAAATAATGATGACATTGCTGCACTTAGGAAACAACTAAAACTTCCTCCCCTAGTACACCCACAAACAACAGAAGTAATTGAAAAACAAAACAAGGAGGAACTTATGGATTTGATCCTTAAGTTAAATGAGCAGTTAAAGGAAACAGAACAAGAGCTAGAAAGGATTTACAGTCCAAATAGGGTGAGTCGACCACCATGCCTCCAACTGTAATACCAATAATTTCTATGGCAATGCCATATAATATTGCATCACCTTTGGCACCAAACATTCCTTTGGCAACAACCCAACCAGTGACAACACCAACAGATACATCAGAAGCAACAACATATTCATCAAAACAGACAAAGCACTTAATAAAGTCCATGGAAGAAATGAAAATCCAAGCAAGTGAAATAAAGAAATTGAAAGAAATGGTTAGCAGCTTGGAAAGTAACTATGAACTGTCACAAATCAATTACACTAAAGAAGAAAGAAAGAACAAAAGGATGACAGAAAAAATTAGAACATTAGAGAATGATTTAACAATGGAAAATCCTTTGAGAAATATCAGAGAAATTTTATGGACCAATATCATTGATTCTATCAATGATATTTGGTATTCTATTTAGATCATTTTTGAACAGATTCAGCTAGCTTAACTAGCTACAGAGGCTATACAGAAGACCAAGGAAGAATTAGGAGAGAAACCTGAAGAGGCAACCCAATTAATTAACTTCATGAATAGAAAAAGCAAGCATTGGCTGGAACAATTGGATATTGGGGATATAACTGCCACCATCCTGGAAATTAAGAAAGTTATTACTAAAAAGAACTTGATGCTTAATTTTGAAAGAAGATGTCAAAGTATTCAGGAGGACATAGATGATTTTATGTTAAAGTATGGCATTCTAAGAGACAAAGGCCTTCTAAGTCCAATGGTCACAAATGACAAGCTAATGACTCATAATGACTACATTGAGAAACTACACAAACAAGCCAAAAGTCAAGCCAACTCATCTACAACAAAAGCACTACCTACAGGAAAAGTGTTGTATGATGGTTTAGAAAATATTTTCTATATTGAGCATGAAGTGAAACACTTGTTCACGATCCAGCCCAAATTTGCAAGGTACACTGAAGCTGGCGAAGTGTACAAGAAATTGAGAAGAATGAAAATACCAAATGATGGATTGTGGATTAATATATTGCAGATACTATGAGTTACTGTAGGTAATCTATAAAGTATAAAATTATTACTACAGTAAGGGCAGGTAACACAGGTAAAGAGGATCAAAACACAGGTAAAGAGTATCAGAATACAAGTAAAAAGTGTCAACAGATAAAAGTAAACAAAGATCCAATACACAATTACTGAAGCAATAGCAAGAGTCAAATCCGAGTTTCAACCTCCAGCTTATGCATGAATAAAGGACATCAACAATTAGTTTTCCATCTGTCTCTATATTTTTGTAAAAGATATTTTGTATTTCCTAGAATAAGTCTCATATAGTTATGATATATTTTTCATGTAATTTTGTATAAATACTTCTCCATTCGAAGTATTGTGGGTGGATTCTATTACATTTCTGTATATCTATGCTATCAAGCTGATAAAGCTCTTGTAATCAAACTTGGATTTTTTTCTGGAAAAGGAATGAAATTTGAGGACATTTCATCAGATTCTCGTGCAGTGTGATCACAAATAAGTACTCTATCCTTGTGATTTTATGTGTTTTATATATGTTTCAATGTTTCATGCATCTTAAATCTAAATGGTAAAATAGTCAAAGTGTATTAGAATTAGCTTTATTTCTCTCTGCTATCAATAGTTTACCATTTTTATGTTTTCTTCTAAGCTATTTCAATAAAGGAATTCTTAATTTCTCCTCTATCCCCGTAGCTTTTCTCATAAGTCCCTGGTATAGGATTCTTAATTGCCCTCTGCTAGTTGACCTATCTTCCTTTCTTCTTTCTAATCCTGACCTGAGGATTCTTAATTGCCCTCTAGTTTTGAGCAGAAATATCACCCATTCAAGCCCCAAAATTTGTTTTTATTCTGTTATCTTTCCTATTGAACTCATACCTCAGCAATTTGACTTGATCCAATGAATTATCCCTGATTGACTCCATAGCCCAATGGCCTAAAAGCCTAGTTTGCCCATTTGTTCCAGAATTTCACCACCAAATCAAAATAAATCCCTTAAGCTTTAATAACTAGCCTAATATCATATTAAAACAATGCTAAATCATAAAGAGAGAGCCCTCTCTGAGTGTAGATTGGCTAGAATCTATACTTAAAAGATTGCTTTGTGGTTACCTTGGATCCTTTCCTTCTTTTGATAACTTCTAAGGAAAATCTGAGTGATAATAGGACCAACACAAGATGGAGATGTGGAAAGGTTCACTACAACCAACTGGGAGTCATCAACAAGCAACCCAACAAGAGAGGAAGAGGCATGTTCCATGGATACATGCTGAAAGTCATCAGCAGAAAGGAGCTATAGAGGAGATTTTAGCAATCATCATGAAAAGGCTCATCAAAGATAGCACCATGATGATTAGTCACTTGGTGAGAGGTAGGGTCATAGAGATGCTACCCGTAAAAAGGTTCATACTAGCGAACCAAAGTCCTATGAGGAGTCTAATGGACAGAAGATATATAATTTCTTTCATGATACAAGTGCGTCCATGGAGTTGATCCAAAGAACCTAAAATGTGAGATAGAGGACTTCCAACCATGAAACTAATAAGTTTCTAACCTTGCATCAAGGAAGAATTTTGGTTGGTCATGGAGACAGTGGTATCTACAAAATATTTGATGCTTGTAGATCATCACAACATTTTAAGTACCATGGGGAGAACAATGTTATTTCTGATTGTAGTGAGCCTTGAATGTAGTGATATAAGAATACCAATTAGAGATTTGATGTCTCAAATGATTATAGGAACTCGGGATTTTACTTTTTGGTTTAATATCGCTGTTGGTAGTCCATTTACTTTAATGAGATATTAAACTTAGGTGTTAATGTTCAAGTAAATGAACAACGCACACCTAGTAGGATCCCATGAACAAAAACATTGAAGTAACCTGAATGGGTTCCAATACCAACTTCAAAATGGCCAGGGCTAAGTGTAACCATCAAAAAAAGCATACAATGCATAGAAATCACAAGATAGGTGTCCACAGCACCATTAATATCATGGCTCCTAGGCGTAAGTCACCATCATCCATCCAAGCAACAAATATAATCCTGAGTGAGTACAAAATATGTTGTAAATTTTACAACAATGATGACCTCATCGAGCAAGAGAAGGCTGGAAGAAACATTTAAAGGAGAGGATGGACTAGATGATGAAGTAATCCCTTCAGTCTCGACTCCCCATAGGCTATTCAATAACTTCAAAGAATAAACTCATAGGAGTTTGTATAGGTGGACCAACACAAGATGGAGATCTGGAAAGGTTCACTACAACCAGTTGGGTGTCATCAACAAGCAATGCAACAAGAGAAGAAGAGGCACGGTCCATGGATACATGCTGAGAGTCATCACCAGAAAGGAGTTATAGAATAGATCTTAGCAATCATCATGATTCTTAGTCACTTGGTGAGAGGTAGGGTCATAGAGATGATACTCATGAAAAGTTTCATAGTAACCAACCAAAGTCCTATGAGGAGTCTAATGGATAGGAGATATATCATGTCTTTCATGATACAAGTGGGTCCATGCACATGATTCAAAGAACCTAGAATGTGAGATAGAGGACTTCCAATCATTCAACCAATAAGTTTATGACCTTGTACCAAGGAAGAATTTGGGTTGGTCATGGAGACAGTGGTATCTACAATAGCTTTAATGTTTGTAGATTATCACACCATTTTAATTACCATGGGGAGGACAATGTATTGTAGTAAGCCTTGAATGCAGTTAGCTAAGAATTTACCAGTTAGAGATTTGATGTCTCAAATGATTATAGGAACTGGTGATTTTATTTTTTGGTTTAATATGGTTGTTGGTAATCCATTTACTTTAATGAGATATTGAACTTAGGTGTTAAAGTTTAAATGAAGGCATAGTGCACATCCACTAGGATCTCGTGAACAAAAGCACTCAAGTAACTTGAATGGGTTCCATTACCAACTTCAAAATCCACAAGGCTAAGTGTAACCATAACCAAAAGCATGCAATGCATAGAACTCAAAAGATAGGTGTCCATAGTCCCACCAATATCATGGCTCCTAGGGGAAAGTAAACATCATCCATCCAAGCAACAAGTACTATCATGAGTGAGTAGAAAACGTGCACCAAATTTTAAAACAGGGATGACCTCATCTAGCAAGGGAAGACTAGAAGAAACATCCAAAGGAGAGGATGGAATAGATGATGAAGTAATCCCTTTAGTCTCAATTCCCCATAGACTATTCAATAACTACAAAGAATGAACTCAAAGAAGTTTGTATAGGTGGACCAACACAAGATGGAGATGTGGAAAGAATCACTACAACCAGCTGGGAGTCATCAACAAGCAACCCAACAAGAGAGGAATATGCATTTTCCATGGATACACATTGAGTGTCATCACCAGAAAGGAGCTATAGAAGAGATCTTAACAGTCATCATGAAAACACTTATCAAAGATAGCACCATGACGCTTAGTCACTAGGTGAGAGGTGGAGTCATAAAGATGATACCCCTGAAAAGTTTTATAGTAGCCAACCAAAGTCCTATGAGGAGTCCAATGGACAGGAGATATATCATGTCTTTCATGATATAAGTGGGTCCATGCACTTAATCCAAAGAACCTAAAATGTGATATAGAAGACTTCCAACCATGCAACCAATAAGTTTCTGACCTTGCATCAAGGAAGAATTTGGGTTGGTCATGGAGACAGTGGTATCTACAAAATATTTAATGTTTCTAGATCATCACAACATTTCAATTAACATGGGGGGAACAATGTTATTTCTTATGGTAATGAGCCTTGAATGTAGTGAGCTAGGAATTTACCAGTTAGAGATTTGATGTCTCAAATGATTATAGGAACTGGTGATTTTACTTTTTGGTTTAATATGGTTGTTGGTAATCCATTTACTTTAATGAGATATTGAACTCAGGTGTTAAAGTTCAAGTTAATGAATAGTGCACACCCACTAGGATCATGTGAACAAAAGAACTGAAGTAACCTAAATGGGCTCCAATACCAACTTCAAAATGCCGAGGGCTAAGTGTAACCATCAACAAAAGCATGCAATGCATAGAAATCATAAGATAGGTGTCCATAGTCCCACCAATATCATGGCTCCTAGGGGCAGGTAAACATCATCCATCCAAGAAACAAGTACTATCATGAGTGAGTAGAAAATGTGCACCAAATTTTACAATAGTGATGACTTTATCTAGCAAGGGAAGGCTGGAAGAAACATTCAAAGGAGAGGATGGCCTCGATGATGAAGTAACCCCTTTAGTCTCTACTCCCCATAGACTATTCAATAACTACAAAGAATGAACTCGAAGGAGTTTGTATAGGTGGACCAACACAAGATGGAGACGTGGAAAGGTTCACTACAACCAACTAGGAGTCATCAACAAGCAACCCAACAAGAGAAGAAGAGGCATGTTCCATGGATATGTGCTGAGATTCATCACCGGAAAGGAGCTATAGGAGAGATCTTAGAAGTCATCATGAAAAGGCTCATCATGATACTTATTCGCTTGGTGAGAGGTAGGGTCATAGAGATGATACCCCTGAAAAGTTTCATAGTAGCCAACCAAAGTCCTATGAGGAGTCTAATGGACAAGAGATATATCATGTCTTTCATGATACAAGTGGGTTTGTGCACTAAATCTAAAGAACCTAAAATGTGAGATAGAAGACTCCCAACCATGCAACCAATAAATTTTTGACCTTGCATCAAGGAAGAATTTGGGCTAGTCATGGAGATAGTGGTATCTACAAAAGATTTAATGCTTGTAGATCATCACAACATTTTAATTACCATGGGGAGAACAATGTTATTTCTAATTGTAGTGAGCTAGGAATTTACCAGTTAGAGATTTGATGTCTCAAATGATTATAGGAACTAAGGATTTTACTTTTCAGTTTAATATGGATATTCGTAATCCATTTACTTTAATGAGATATCGAACTTAGTTGTTAAAGTTCAAGTGAATGCACAGTGCACACCCACTAGGATCCTATGAACAAAAGCACTGAAGTAGCCTGATTGGGCTCCACTACCAACTTCAAAATTCTGAGGGCTAAGTGTAACCATCACCAAAAGCATGCAATGCATAAAAATCATAGGATAGGTGCCCATAGTCCCACCAATATCATGGCTCCTAGGTGCAAGTAACCATCATCCATCCAAGAAACAAGTATTATCATGAGTGAGTAGAAAATATGCAATAAAGTTTACAACAATGATCACCTCATCTAGCAACGGAAGGCTGGAAGAAAAATTCAAAGTAGAGGATGGACTAGATGATGAAGTAATCCCTTTAGTCTCGAATCCCCATAGACTATTCAATAGATACAAAGAATGAACTCAGAAGAGTTTGTATAGGTGGACCAACACAAGATGGAGATGTGGAAAGGTTCACTACAACCAGCTGCGAGACATCAAAAAGCAACCCAAGAAGAGAAGAAGAGGCATGTTCCATGGGAACATGCTGAGAGTCATCACCAGAAAGGAGCTATAGAAGAGATCTTAGTAGTCATCATGATCTCATCATGATTCTCAGTCACTTGGTGAGAGGTAGGGTCATAAAGATGATACCTCTAAAATGTTTCATAGTAGCCAACCAAATTCCTATGAGGAGTCTAATGGACAGGCGTTATATCATTTCTTTAATGATACGAGTGGGTCCATGGAATTAATCCAAAGAACCTAAAATGTGAGATAGAGGACTTCCAGCCATGTGACCAATAAGTTTCTGACCTTACATCAAGGAGGAATTTGGACTAGTCATGGATATAGTGGTATCTACAAAATAATTAGTGTTTGTAATAGCTCAGTGGCATTACCAACCTTCCCTACTTTGTAATAACATCTTATCATCATGTTATATGCAATCTTTTCACAAGAAAGGCCTACTTATATCATCTCTTCAAGATGGTCCTTCACTTCTCTAACTTTTCCTGCTCTTCTAAGACAATCAATACAAAGATCGAAGGAAACATCAAGAGCAATGCCCTTCCACTTCATCTACCAAAAGACTTGATATGGTTCATTGAAATTTCCCTCCTTTAGATAGTAATCCATGATGAAATTATAGGTAAAAGAATTGGGTTTACATTCATTGGTATGCATTACCTACAAAAGTTTTAGTGCTTTTTCTAATCCGTTAGTCTTGAGAAGACCAATAATCAAAGCATTGTAAGTAATCAAATTGGGAGAGTTGCCCTTATTCACCATCTTATCCAATGCTCCAAAGGCCTCATCAAATTCTCCTACTGTGTAGAGGGCATTCATAAGAGTAGTGAAGGTAATCACGTCTAGCACACACTAATTATCCTCTATCTCCTTCCAAATCTCTTGGACAACACTACTGTCTCAAAAATCACCATACTTGTGGATTAGAGTACTGTATGTGATAGAATCAGTTCTGCATTTTCTTCTCCTCATTCACCTAGCAATTCCCTTGTCTCATTCAATCTACCTGCATTGCAAGGAGCATCCATCAATGTAGTGAAGGCCATGACATCCAGTTCACAACCCTCTGTCTTCATTTGTCTCAACATATCACATGATTCATCCACTCTCACAGCTCTCCCTAGAACTTTGATGTAAATTGTGATGGTGTAAACATTGGGCTTAAAGCCCAGCCTTTGCATTTCTATAAAAAAAAAATTATACCTATCTTGTTTCTCCCTTTTCCTCTTAGGAACTCATAAGTTCAGAATAACATTTCATGCTGGGTACAAGTCTTATAATATCATCTTCTTGTATACATCCATGGCTTCTCTCTGAAATCCATATTTTAACAGTAGAGTTATCAGACCATTGTATGACATTTGATTTAGCACAAACCTAGATCCTTTCATCTCTTCTAAGGCTAGAGGAGCTTGCTGGATAACTCCTCTGAACCCAAAGACTCAAAAAAATTGTTATAAAAGTCAGGGAATTAAGCTTATAGTATTTTTTCTCCATCAGATCCAAATTTTCTTTCATTGAATTGAACATGTCAGTTGACCTCAGAATTTCTAGGATAGAATCATACGCCTCTATTGTTGGGTTGTGTTATATTATTTCCACAAATAACCTATGTAGTTAACCAGGGGGTTAGTGCCCCCCCTTCATTGTGCCGATTGCGCAGTGGGGGGGTCATATGGGGTTTGAGGGGGGCAGGTAGCCCCCCTTTACAGGGTCTAGAGCAGTGTCCCAAGGAAATGTTTTTGGACCCTATATTAGGTTGGGCGGACCTACCTATGGTTTTGTGCATGGTTTTCGCACATGATTTTGGATGCGAAGGTCTTTGGTCCATGGTTTTGGACGCGATGGTTTTTTGTTCAATGGTATTGGATGCTTCAACATTTATAAATATGTATTGTAACATTGAAAGGAACATAATGAAAAATCAATCTGGTAGTCACGGTTTTGGGATCTAGAGGAAAATCTCTGTGTATATGTGTTTTATGTGTTATGCTCTCGCATTGTTTATTTCATGTTGTGAGAATTTGTATGCAGGTAATTTTTGTATGGGGTTAAAACCTACATTTGGTATTAGAGTTGTTTTGGCTTCAAGGGTACACCTTTGTTGCTGAGGGGTTTCGCTTGGGCCTGTGGTAGACCCTATTCAGTGGAAGATCTATGGGATCGATTCTGGTGATGAAAGAAGATGGCAAGCAATGGAAAGATATCGATAAATTTAATGGTCAGAGTTTTGAGTTTTCGAAACTCAATATGGAGGATCTGTTGGTGGATAAAGATCAGTGGATCGCGGTAGATCTGGGTACTAAACCAATGGGAGTGTTTGATGAAGAATGGAAGTTGGATCGGAAGGCTAAGAGCACAATACGATTGTGTGTCTCAAATTCAGTATTGTTGAATGTATCAAGGGAAGCTACGACAAAGGCTTTGTTAGACAAGTTCGGGACTTTGTACAAATCTATGTCTTTGGTGAATAAACTGTTCTTATGGAAAAATCTATATAACTTGAGGATGAAATATGGAGAATCGATGACAGAGCATCTGAACGCATTTAATACTATGGTAAGTTAGTTATTATCTGTTGATATTAAAATTTTAGATGAAGATAAGTGCATCAGTTTGTTGTGTTCTCTACCAGATTCGTGGGATAGTCTAGTTATTGCAATAGGTAGCAATGTAACTACCTTGCAGTTTGATGAAATAGTCTCATCCTTGCTGATAGAGGAGATGAGATGGAAAAATATGGAGAGCCAGAATGGTGATGCCTTTTCTGTATGAGGATGGTCCCAGAACAGAAACAAAAATAAGTCATTGAGTGGGAGATCTAAATCTAGAGGGAGATCTAAATCTTCAGGAAAACCTGTAAAGGTGGTGTGTTGGAAATGCGGAAAGGAAGGGCACCACAAAAGGGACTGTAAATCTAAAGCTCCTGACAAAGGAAAGCGATCTGATGATGCTCCTTCTGCAAAGGTGAAAACAACCTTAGATGAAGGTGGGGATGTGTAATTGGCTTCTTCAAGTACACTTGTAGATCATGAGGCATGGTTGATTGACTTAGGTGCATCCTTTCACTTTACTCCCCATAGAGAGTGGTTATGTGAGTATGAGAAATATGATGGTGGTGATGTCTTCTCCGGGGATAACAGGAAGGCTAGAATTATTGGTCGTGAAAAAGTAAAGTTGAAGTTGCAAGGTGGAAGGGTTAGAACACTTCTAGGTGTTCTGCATATTCCTGCATTGGCCAGAAATCTGATATATGTAAGCAAGCTAGATGATGCAGGTGTAAAAACATTGTTCGAGAAGGATACTTGCAAGATGGTTTGGGGAGCACTGGTATTGATGCGGGGAGTTCAGATTTGAACTCTGTACAAGCTGCAAGGTAGCACTGTTGTTGATGGGTGCAACAGTTCTGTGGTTCCTGAAAGTGGAGAAGAAAATCTAGTGGTCTCTGGAGAGAATACCATGATGTGGCATCAAAGGCCTGGACATATTGGAGAGAAGGGCCTTTGAATACTTCATGGTAAAGGTATGGTAGAAGGTATGAGTAATAGCTCTCTGGATTTTGATTTTTGTGAAAATTGTGTATATGGGAAGTAGAATCGGGTGAGTTTCCCCTCTGGTGGTAAGAGGGCGAAACAGATATTGGAGCTTGTGCACAGTGATGCGTTTGGACCTATGAAGGTTCCATCACTGGGTGAGTCCATGTACTATGTATCATTTATAGATGACTTCTCAAGGAATACTTGGATATATTTCGTTAACAATAAATATGAAGTCTTTGATAGGTTTAAATAATTTAAGGCTCTAGTGGAAAACCAGACAGAGAAGAAGATAAAGGTGCTAAGGACAGATAACGGTGGAGAGTTTTGCAGTAAGGAATTTAAAGAATTCTGTGAGAAGTGTGGTATAGCAGGATAGAAGACTACTCCATATACACTTAAGCAAAATGGAGTTGCAGAAAGAATGAACAAAACGTTGATGGAAAGGGAAAGAAGCATGCTCAATGGTGTCGAGTTAGGACACGAATTCTGGGCAGAGGTGGTGGAGACAACATGATACCGGGTCAAAAGATCACCTTCATCAGCGTTGGAGGATAAGACTCCACAAGAGGTATGGACTCATAAGAAACCCTCTCTTTCACATCATAGAGGTGAAAGATGTTATTAAACATGAAGTCTAACCAAAGGAACCTGAGAAGATAGAGTTTGAGCTTCAGGAGGAATAATCAAACTCTACAAGAGAAGAGGAATCAGAAGATGAAGAGCCACAAACTCTAGGTGTGAGAAGACGAGTTCAAGAAAGAAGGAATCCAGAAAGGTATAGTCCATCTACTTTCTGTTCAAATTTTGCTTTATCTATTACTGATGATGGTCCCAAAACTGTGAAGGAAGTTGTAGATTCAGAGGATGGCAAACTCTGGAAAGAGGCCATGGTTGATGAAATGGCATCTTTGCACAAAAATGAGGCTTGGGATCTGGTGGAGTTCCCCGCTGGAAGGAAACCCATTGGAAACAAATGGGTGTTCAAGAAGAAGACAAATGAAGAAGGAAAGGTGGAGAAATACAAAGTTTAGCTGGTAGAAAAAGGTTATTCTCAGGTGCCGGGGATTGATTTTGGTGATATTTTTTCTCCTATTGTCAAGGCAGCTTCCATTAGATTACTTTTTATCTGTTGTTGTTGCTTTTGATTTTGAGGTAGAATAGATGGATGTGAAGACAACATTTCTTCATGAGGATCTGGAAGAGGAGATCTACATGAAGAAACTTGAAGGCTTTGTGGTGAAGGGTAAGAAAGAATTGGTATGCAAGTTAAAGAAGTCTCTATATTAGTTAAAGCAGTCACCAAGGATGTGGCATTAGAAATTTGATACATTTATACGGGACTTAGCTTCACCAGAAGCAAAGCAGATCACTGTGTGTATTTTAAATTAATTGGTGACTGTGTTATTTATCTGGTCTTGTATGTGGATGATATCTTGCTGGTTGGAAATGACAAAGAAATTATCCAGGATTTGAAGACCCAGTTGTCCCCCAAATTCGACATGAAAGATCTTGGTGCTACAAACTATATGTTGGTGGAAATTAAAGGAGAGTGGGCAAGGAGGAAGTTCTGGTTAAACCAAAGAAAGTATGTTGAGACAATATTGCAGAGGTTTAATATGCAGGATAATGAAGTAGTGAAGGTTCCTATTCCTGTAGGTGTAAATTTATCTGCTGAACAGTGTCCGAAGACACAAGAAGAGGAAGAGGACATGTCACATGTTCCATATGCAAGTGCACTCGGTAGCCTGATGTATGTGATGGTTCTATACAAGACCAGACATTGCACATGCAGTGGGAGTATTGATCAAGTTTATGTCAAAATGAGGGAAGGAGCATTGGACAACAGTGAAGCAGGTTTTTAGGTATTTCCGTGGCAATAGTGATTATGGTTTGTGCTACTAAGGAAGACCATGATTAGACAAAGTTTTGGATATTTGTAGCTTTGTTGATGCAGACAGGGCTGGAGATCTGGATCAGAGAATATCTACAAGTGGGTATGTGTTTAACCTATTTGGAGGCGTAGTCAGTTGGATGAGTAAGAAACAATCTGTAGTGGAACTATCAAATACATAGGAAGAATACATGGCAGCCACTCATGCAAGCAAAGAAGAAGTTTGGTTGCAGAGATTGTGTTCAAGTATGGGGTTAGTGCAGGGAGCTATAAGGATAGACTATGACAACCAAATTGCAATCTTCTTGGCAAAGAACCCTACTTATCATTCAAAGACAAAGCACATTGATGTTCAGTATCACTTTGTGAGGGATATGATAGAAGGCAAAAAGGTGTTGCTACTAAAGGTGGACACTTTTAAGAATAATGCAGATGCATTGACAAAATCTATGAGCTCTGAGAAGTTCTCTTGGTGTAGAGAAACAATGGGCATTTCAAGGCTGGATAAATGACTAAGCTCTCCTGTGGCCCCCTGTGGAAAGAAAACAACAAGTGCGAGAATGTTGGGTTGTGTTATATTCTCTCCATGACTAACGTACGTAATTAACCGAGGGCGCAAAGACCCCCCTTTGTTGCGCCAATTACGCAACGAGGGGGTGGCAACCCCACTCTACGGGTCCAGGGCAACGCCCCGGGGAAATTTTTTTTGGACCCTATATTAGGTTGAGCGGACCAACCTATGTTTTTGTGCATGGTTTTGGACGTGATGGTTTTCGGTCCATGGTTTTAGATGTGATGGTTTTTTGGTCCATGGTATTGGATTCTTTGGCATGTATAAATATGTATTGTAACATTGAAAGGAACATAATGAAAAATCAATATGGTAGTCCCGGTTTTGGGATCTAGGGGAAAATCTTTGTGTATATGTATTTTATGTGTTATGCTCTCGCATTTTTTATTTTATGTTGTTAGAATTCATATGCAAGTAATTTCTATATGAGGTTGAAACCTACATCTGTGTGGTGCAGGAATTTTGGTTTATGAGCTACCCATGTGAACAAAGTCAGTGCTTGTTTTGGATCTGTATATGATTTTAGAACTTGTGCAACATGGTGTGGAGTCAACTCTCCCTACTGTATAAACATGTGAGAAACATCGGGACTTTCAGAAATCAACCCAAATATTGAAGTTGTTTGAGTGGTCCTTCATTTGTTTGAGGCCCAATTTCACACAACATTCTCACAAGAACAATCCATTAAAGTAGATACTTTGAAAGGTGAAAACCATTTTCCTCTTCCGCCCTCCCTAGTAAAAGTAAAGTCCACCTCTAGATATCTTATAACACATGTTCCCAGTGCACAGAGCTCCAATGTTTTGGCATTCTATTCGTCGGCTCTAGCCATATAGTCAATGAAACTCGATCTTTTCTCTCATTTTGTCCTAATGTAAGGGGAAACTGTTACTACCAAGTTACCAACTAATCAATATCGGCCCAAACAATAGAAGAATGTAATCACCAAGAAACGTGTTGACAAGTCTCCATTCAAGGCTTCATATCTTCAAAAATCATAAGCATTCCTAGGACAAAGCTCCTTGAGACATTAAATCAAATGCTGGGCATGAAATTCAAAATCCTAATCAAGGAGTTAGTAACAACAAGACTGATTCTTCTGGCCGAGTTTAACACTCTGTACTTGACCAAATCATAGTTTTTAGAGATAGCCCTTATAAAGGGAGTTATCTTCAAGGTTTGAAATCTGAGTCTTAATAGTGACAAAGAAGCGAAGATCATCTTCAATCTCTATTTATTTTGTGAACCTACAAAGAGTCTTCTTGAAGATCGAAGAATGGACCTAGAAGGCATTATCCCTATTGTATGAATTTACAAGGTTCTGGGTATATATAAATAAGAGATCTGAGTCCTAACAAGTATCCTAGAAGCCGACTTTGAAAGATAAAAGGATCTATGTGCATAGAGGGACAATTTGAAATTTCTACTTCACTAATTAAAGAAGCTCTAATCAAGGGAGCATACTTAGGACTATAGATATATATCTTTGAGAAGGCCTATAGTAGCCTCTATGTGTTATGTTATGAGTCATAACACCTTGAAAGAAAAACTAGTCCTCATATATTGAAGAAGAATTAGATCTACTTGAGAAACATTTCTTGTGCTTGATGAAAGCTTTTGGGCCCAGTTTGCAAAGAGAAAAATCTACAGGTGTCTTAGCAGCATAAGGGGAATACAAAGTAGCATGCATCGCAATCAAAGTAAAAGAGTGTCATCCCGAAGGAATTCAATATCTTGACTTTTGGACAAGTCCTAAACCTACTTTGAAAGTTCTCTCATATGAAAGTTGAAGCCTCAAAAGGAAAATCAGTCCACCGTAAGTAATATATTGTGAAAATGGGAAGCCCTAGCTAGAGGGATAGATACCTATATTAGATCTTATGAAAAATTTCAGATGGCATCATATTTGTAGGGAAATAAATATTAGCATATATTCATAGATACAGTCAGCATTAGAAGAAGTATTGAAATGGCACCCATATCTTTCTTCAAGGCACCTAAAACATCTCATCAAAGATAGTTGTTCAGACAGAAGGTGTGACTCAAGCATGCATGGGTGACCAATCTTGATCAGATAATGGACTCCAACTCACATTTGTCTATGGCTCATTTACCTCAGAAGGAGCCCTTCACCCTCTATAGGTCTGTGTCTTGCACTATAGAGATCTCTGTGACAAATTTAATTCTTTTTTCACAACTACAAGCCATCAATGTTATATGTCACAACTATATGATTCATGTTATGTATGGCATCAATATTCACATGTTACGACTTTATTACAAGAGAAAAGAATTATGATGATAGGTCATAGTTAGTCCTAGCACCGTAATCTCAAATGATCTATATGCTCAACACATCTGACATTAGGTATCAATTTTGGTACAACATAATTTTCCAATTATTTGACATGATCTCATAAATTGGATCAAAAGAATTATTGCAATACATGCCTTTAATTTCTGAGACATATATAGAAACAAAGTGGTAAAATTTTGTCCTAGACCCTGAGTTTTGTTGTAGTTCTATTAAGCTCATCAGGGAGTAACCAAGTAAATTGGGAAAATTATGCCATGGAGCTAAGCCTCCCTATGATCTTAAGACTATCATTATGTCTGAAGTAGCCACTATAAGCATTCATATGGTTGACAACCAAGAAGATATAATATGGACTCATTCATATATATATTCAATCCCTATCTTCTAAGAAATCCGACCTGAGAAGGATTGTTGAATGGATCGATATTCTTGTTGTTCTCTGAAGAAAAATTTATGGATGTGCTAATAAGGCCAAGAGCCTGAGTTGAAAGATCCTTAGTTTTAGAGGATTCATCCCTATATGATACAATGAGAGCAACTCCTCTCTAAAGTCTTTTGCACAAACTGCATCAAGCCGAGATCCTCTTATGCAGTGAAAAGGAAGCAAAGCCTTGCCCCAGTGATGGAGGAAGGTCAAATTGATGTTTAGAATGGTGTTGAAGTTTTTGAGGAGAAACCCTCTTGTGAACAAGGAGTTGTGATTCAAAGGAGTTTGAGAAAGTAAGGAAGAGGAAAAGCAATCATAGAGTGAAGAAGAAGAACAGGGTCCTCCTTTCTTTGGTGTTGGGAATCAATGTCACCATTCAGAAGACTATGGAAATGTCCCAAAAATCCCTTGTGGAGTGAGTATGTGGCTGAAAATTCAGGTCCTCAACCCTAAAATCATGGACAAACAAGGAAATCTAGACTATTATCAAATTTCATCCAGAGGTGTCTTTGTTACCCCGAGGTTGGATTCATTTGTGCTTACAAGACATGGCCCTTGTTTGTTGATTGTTGAAGTTTCCAACCCTGTTGAAGATTCTAACCTTGTTTGTTGATTGTTGAAGTCTTTGTATGGTTCGAAGTAGGCCCCCAGGGACTAGTATGCAAAGATTAACCATTTATTTTTCAATCTTGGATTCAAGCATTGTGAAGCTAATCACAATATCTGTGCATTACATGATCATGGTGATACTTTGACTATTGTTGTGTATATTGATGATTTAGTTATAACCAACAATAATATTGATTTAATTCATAGATTGAAGAAATTATTTACTATCACTTTAGAAATAACAGGAGTTAGGATGAATCTAATTGCTACCTTTGATGTGTTCATTCTTGAACCTTGGTTTAATATGCCATGAAAGAAAAAGCAATGGATTGAATGCAAAGAGTTTGGGGTCTGGCACATCTTCATACGTTAATGCTTCTTATTGTGATATATAATAACCATTTATATGTCTAGTGTAAGACTCTTATGGAGATTTCTATCCAACCACAACATCTTTCATGTCTCTTCCCAAAAGCATTTGTAACATGCTTATCTCTACACAATTTTGCATAATTTTTCCAAGGAAAAGGACCCAAGAAGTTTTGACTTAGCAACTTAGGAGAAAATATGGCCAGATTAGTTTGCTAGTGGAAGGCGGGGGCCACCAACATGGGAATGTGTACTAGGCAATTCGAATTACTTGGAGGGAATGCGTATAGCTATTGGAGGGGTCCACATGAGGCAAAGGAAGGCCAACAAAGTCATAAGGAGGAGGCGCCTCTCACTTTCTCATTCATTCATCTTGCATATCGAATTTTACTTGATTTTTTTCTTGAGCTGCTTAGTCGAGTCATCTGGCTGTTTAACCACAAATCTCTCAAGCAGGAGATTCAACCTTACCTTCGGGGGACTTCGAATTTGAGTGCCACCCTAGGAGGGAAGTTCCATAGCATCTAGAGGAGTTCTGGGAAGCATCTACATCACATCCATTCAACCATCACCAGGAAGTGCGTATTTTTGGGCCAGTAGTAGAGAATACACAGTTGAGGAAAGAGCTACATTGGGCTAGCCATTAGCTAGAGAAACCAGGGAATTCGAAGGTCACCCTTGGGTCAGCATTCAGGAGGACTTCTGGAGCAAGAGAGGAAAATAAATAGGTGGTTCGAATTCCAGGTTTGGAGGACATCATAGAGAACCAGTCCATGCAATACGTGGGTCTTGAGGGGAAGAGCTACAAGCCAGATTCACAGCTCGGAAGGGAGGAGATTCATAGGAGGGATCATCTCAGTGATTTCGAGAAATGTACAAGAGCTTTCGAAGCTTCATTCCAGTAGGCTGAGTTTTGCAGTTGCAACTAAGGTTGGGCTCCTTGGGGGTCAAATCTCAAAAGTCTAAACCAGGCCAAACCCTTCCTTAGTTTTGGTGGGTTTTGGCCAAGGAGAAAGGAGCCAAAATCTTATAATTTTCTGAGCACAGGAAGCAATGATTCTAGCTCTTCAATTCCATCAAACAGTGAAATTTTTGTGCAGTGCAGATTAGTTTTGGTGCAGTAGTTGGGCAACCTTCAGATCAACATTTGCTCACTTGGGTTTTGTCGTGCTTGTCCTTAAAGACAAGCCCAAGTGCACCATTCTATTTTATCATTGTATTTTCCCTTGAATAATTAATAAAATGGCTCAACAGTTGTTTATTTCTAGCGTTTTCATGGGTGCTTGATGTGAAATTCACTTTTCTAATTGTTGGGTTGTTTGTTTGCTTTTTTAATCACTTAATTTCCAATTTAGGAACATTACAATGGTATCAGAGCCTAGTTTTTGGCTTAGCTATGGGGATTTTCTCCTATGAGAGAAGGGGACCAACAAAAAATTACATACAGGAGGAAAAGGTACCGGACCAGAGAAAGAGAGCTGGAAATCACTCGAGACACAGAGGACAAGGGGAAAGTAGTGGTAGCAGAGGAAGATATGGTAGAGCCCAAGAGCAGGGAGGAGATGTCTTTTGACAACCTCTTGAAGGCTTTGAATGATTTAGCAAAGGGCCAAAAAGAGATGCTAGAGGAGATAAAAATGCAAAACCGAGAGAGAACCACCTCTAGGGGATTCTTATTTGGTGAAACTTCTGGAGCCTCTCAGTAATTCGATCACCCTTCACCAGCAAAACAACCCCTATCAGCCAGTGGGCCAACTCGAGCCATGCTGCCCTCTTTCGTGCCTGTGGCATAGATCAAACTAGCAGGGGTTTAAGACCCCTCACAGATGGGAGAACACTTTTGAGAGTGGCAATCTATGGGTGCAAACTTCAAGGAAGCACTCTCTTTCAGAGATTTCTACAAGCTCAAGCAAAATGAGAAGAGAAAGGGCTATGGAGGATAGGGCATGCATAGTTATGAGCTGCAAAGGACCATAGGGAGGATGTACTTCCCTACATTCGATGGCACTACCAAGTGCACTACTCGGGCTTGGGTTGAGAAGATGGATACTTATTTCTAGCTCAGCCGGATGATAGAGCTGGAAGCCATCAAGTTGGCCACGCTACACATGGAGGGGGAAGCCCATGACTGGTGGTTTCATGGTTTGGTATCCCTGGGGCATGTCAATGTGGCTTTATATGAGGATTTCACCAAGAGGGTGGTGGAATGCTTTGACTAGAGGGATCCGAAGGCCCATTTCAGGGAGCTAACCCAACTTCACCAAATAGGTAACCTAGAGTAGCACATTTAAGAGTTTATGTGAGTTTCCATGATGGTCCTGGACCTACTATATGCTCAGAGGGTATATACCTTCATAAATGGCTTACTCGAGCCCCTGCGTGGACTAGTGAAGTCATGCAGACCCTCCACCCTATAGGAGGTAGTTATGTGAACCAGAGATTTACAAGGGGCATCCCCAGGAATAGAGCACCTTTTCCTGCACAGACCCCTTTTCCCCAGAAGGGGCATGACACTAGACCCCCACCTCAAATAACCACCCAGGGACAGGGGCAGCTAGATGATGAGACATGGAAGGACCTCAGGAGGAGGAAGTTGTGCTTCACTTGTCAGGAGCCCTGGGCACCAGGCCATCAGTGCACGACTAGCAAAGCACATTATATTGAGGTCTTTTTAGATAGTGACTAGGAGGATGAGATGGAGCAAGAGTGTGGTATGGGAGACGGTGAGAGTCCAGCAGATAGGGGACCACCACCACCACCTCCACAGGGAGGGGCATCCTTTGCCCCATCCGAGGGAGTCCTTGCTTCTTTATTCGAGGTCCCCAAGTTCTTGAGATTAAGGATTAGAGGCATTATACAATGACAACAGGTGTGAGTCTTAGTTGACAGTGTGGCTACCCACAACTTTATAGATGCCTAGTTGGTTCAGAGGAGGGGCATCACCATGACCAAGTTTGAAGGATTTTTAGTCTTAGTACCAAGTGACAGTACCATGTAGTGCACTTGGTATGAACCTGCTTTAATAGTAGTTATTAGCGAACTACTCTATGATAGACCATTTCTTTGTGGTTGATGTGCTAGACACCAACGTGGTGATGGGTGCCCAGTGGTTGTACTCCCTTGGGTGAGTCACTACTGATTGGAAGAAACTGCAGATGGAGCTCACTGGGTGGCATGGAAAATAAGTGGTCCTTAGAGGCATGCATTCATATCCATCCCAAACAATCTCAATGCATAAGATGGAGGAATATCTCTAACATGGGGACATAGCATGGGCAGTGGAGCTGAGGGTTTCAGAGGTTGCAGGATAGGTCCAATGCCACCTCCACACATACAGGCCTTGTTGGACAGGTATGTAGTGGTGTTTGGGGATATTTCACCAAGGCAGCCACCATACAGGGTATTCGAGCACACCATTGAGCTGGAGCTGGGTGTGTAGGTGGTGATCACTACCTGTTATAGGAATCCTAAGGCCTATAAGGATGAGATTGAGAGGGCCATCAAAGATCTGTTGGCATTGGGCCATATCAGGCCAAGTTCTAGTCCTTTTGCTTCTTCAGTAGTGTTGGTGAAGAAGAAGGATGGAACCTTGTGCATGTGCATTGACTACCGGGCCCTCAATAGGAAGACACTAAAGAAACGGTACCCCATCCCCCAAATTGATGAGTTGATGGATGAGCTTAGAGGAGCCAAGTACTTCTCTAAGATAGATCTACGTTCAGGGTACCACTAGATCAGGGTGAGGGATCAAGACATCCCCAAGACAACTTTTCGGTGTAATTATGGGCACTTCGAGTGCCTGGTCATGCCATTTGGGTTGACCACCACCCCGGCTACGTTTCAGTCATGTATGAACTATGTGTTCTGGAGGAATTTGAGGATATTTGTGTCAGTTTTCTTTGACGATGTTGTGATTTACAAAAATACTTGGGAGGAGCATCTCCAGCACTTGGAGGATGTGCTACGTATTTTGGAGGAGCAATAGTTTTATGCCAAACTGTCCAAGTGTGAGTTTTTCTTAATAGAGATGCTCTACTTAGGGCATATCATTGGTGCAGATGGGGTGAAGGTCCATGAGGAGAAGGTACGAGCCATCCGTGATTGGCTAGTACCCATAGATGTGACAATGTTGAGGGGATTCTTGGGCATCTACACTTATTACCACAAGTTTCTTCAAGTGGTTTTTGCAATTGGAAGTTCCCTTGACAAATTTGACCAAGAGAGGGGCTTTCGCATGGACAGATGGGGCATAGGAAAATTTTGATCGCCTCATGGAGGTGATGAGAAGTTGTGCAGTTTTAGCACTTCTGGACTTCTCCCAACCCTGCACCGTGGAGTGTGATGCATCCTAAGAGGGGGTTGGAGAAATACTATCTCAAGATGGGCACCCCATTTCTTTCGAGAGTTGGAATCTCTTACCCCATGAGCGGCCATATTCTATATATGACAAAGAGATGCTAGCCATCATGCATGCATTGGCCAAGTTCTGATAGTATCTAGTGGGTAACAGGTTTCAGGTGAAGACTAATCACAACAGTCTTCGTCCTTTCCATGCCTTGTATGGTTATGATGCATTATCTTTTGTTGATGTTGTTTTTGGAGATAGTCGGGCCCCAAAGGCCAAATATTGGATCCAAGAGAGCCAAGACATTCTCAAGGCTCTCAAGGATAACTGAGTGACAATGCAGAACCAACAGAAGGTGTACACAGATTGGCACTTGTCTGAGAGACATTTTGAGGAGGGGGATTTGGTGTACCTCTAATTATATCCATACAGGAAGTCCACGTTGAAGAAAAAGGTCGCCGAGAAGGTACATCCCCATTTTATGGGCCATATAGGGTAGTCAAGCGAGTTGGGGAGGTGGTCTATGAGATGGAGCTGCCTCCGCAAAGCAGGATTCACAATATATTCCATTTCTCATGCCTTAAAAAGGTGTTGGGGCAACACGTGACAGAAACAGTAGAGTTACCCCCATTGGATGATGAGGGCCACTTGGTTTTGGATCCTGAGGCCATTTTGGAGAGGAGAGAGAGGAAGATGAGGAGTAGAACCATCATGGAGTTCTTGGTACGTTGGAAGAACTTAACGGACGAGGATGCCACCTGGGAGGGTTAGCACATTTTGGAGCACCCAACTCTGGATTTGCTTGAGGGCAAGTGTTGTAGCTCTGATACCACTTGTTATAGATCTAACCCAAGAATATTATAGATAATGCAAACAAACCCATAAACAATAAGAGAGAAATAGATATAAATGCTTCTTTATTGATCAAACCCTTAAGGTAGGGCAACACCATACATTCACTCCTTAAGGAAGGAGAACACTCCACAAACCATATGCCTATTCATACAATAATCCTTCACTCTCCTTGATATGGAGTCTCTAGCCTCTATATAGGCCTCATACATACAATACCATGGATCATTACCATGGTTCCCCCATACCATCAACTAATACCATGGGCCCATTACATTATTATTAACTACTTGTGGTCCCTTACATGACATGGGTTAACCACCTTATTTATTACTATGGTCCATCCCATTATTACATTATTACCTTGGGTACCTCCCTTGGTACCCCATATTATCCCCCCTAGGTATATAACATTCCACCCCCCTAAGCATGTTTCGTCCCCGAAACATGGGAAGAAAACAAATAATAAGATCTACTCAAAAGAGTAGTCCACTGGTACCATGCACGTGCATCTAGCCATCCAAGAGAAAGGTCAACCCTCGATCTCGCTGGTGCCTCGCTCACTTGAGATGGAAGTTGACCCTGGCAGCTCTTCTATGCTAATGTGTAGTAAGTGGATCTTTGCTCCTCTCTATCTGTCCTGCGGGGGTTGTTGTCCTTGTGACTACTTGGTTTCCATCTTGATGGTTATCTTGCGGGGTGATGTGGGTGATGATATGTTGAAGTTTTAACCCACGATGTCTTTTTCTTTAATTCACCCTGCTATGGTGCCTGTTGTGGTGTCTTCTTTTCCAATATGACTTCAACCACTGAACCCTCATCAGATGTGTCAGCACCTGTAACCTGTTCTGCTTCAGCCTCTGTTTGCGTTTGATTGTCGACCATCAACTACTCATCATCTGATATGTCAGTCCCTGGAACATCTTCTGTGTCAACCTCCTTGGACTCTACCTGCTTATTAATTGAAATATCCTGTAATGTAATTTTCTTCTTTTTATACCATAGCTTCAGGAATTTCTTCTGCACATTAATATTGATAGTACCCACTAATTCCATCCAAGGGTATCCAAAAACAACATCCATGCTATCCATATTTGAAGCATAAAAATCACCATGAAACACATACTTATCCATAGAAAGCTTCAAATCCTTATAAATTTGAACATCCTTATCATCAACCTGTGTATTTTGAATTTGTTTTGCTGGAACTTGCAATTTTTTTGCCAAATTAACATTGATAAAATTATGTTTACAACTAGGATTGATAGAAACAATGATCTTCTCTTTCTGAATCAATCCATGAACCTATAGTAAGGATATACCAGTAGAACATAACCCTTGACGTGTCTCATTCTTTCTTCTACCACAAGACCATTTGTCCATAAAGAGTTTTTCAAATTCTTTATCCGACAAGTCGTCCAACTGTTTGATGCCAAGTGATCTCCACCATCTGTCAGCCTCTTATGTCAAATTAAGCCGTACTATAGCTTTCCAACATATCCCATATTTGGACTTTATTCTTTGTATGAATTCTTCAATAGTAGGGCCATCATCTTTCCCTGTAAAATATAGCTTCTCCATGAGAAAAATTCACTTACTTGGCGAAAATTTGTAATTGTCACAATTTCGTCAATATTGCTCAGAATCTCTATTATAACCTGTTTTTGGAAATAGAACAACCACTCTGCATCTGCCCATGTGATAGAAATCTTGATCCAGGCACTTGGAATTTCCGATCTGCGCTGCAACTCTCCCGCCGTCACCAAAATTTCTGCAAAAAAGAGTTGATTTTAAATCAGCGATATCTCCCTCATCCGAACTCCGATTCGACTGATTTTTTTTTTGAAATTAGGTAATTTTTCACAAAGATTCCAGATATACAATTACATTTTGCAGATCATGCACCAGGACGTCCAGATCGGTGCCACAAACTCGCTGCCCTGAAAAATTGTCTGCAACCGCACTGATTTTTAGATCAGCGATATCTCCTTCATCCGGACTCCGATTCAACCAATTTTTTTTTTTGAAATAGGCTATTTTTTCACAAATAATATAGTTCTGCAATTATATTTTGTATATCTTGCACAAAAATGTACAGATCTCATCTGCAAAGTCGCCGCCCCCGAAACCCTACAAAAAATAAAAAAAATTCTCCACGGTTTGCCCAAGAAAGTGCTCTGATACCACTTGTTGTAGCTCTGATACCACTTGTTGTAGCTCTGATACCACTTGTTATAGATCTAACCCAAGAATATTATAGATAATGCAAACAAACCCATAAACAATAAGAGAGAATAGATATAAATGCTTCTTTATTGATCAAACCCTTAAGGTAGGGCAACACCATACATTCACTCCTTAAGGAAGGAGAACACTCCACAAGCCATATGCCTGTTCATACAATAATCCTTCACTCTCCTTGACATGGAGTCTCTAGCCTCTCTATAGGCCTCATACATACAATACCATGGATCATTACCATGGTTCCCTCATACCATCAACTAATACCATGGGCCCATTACATTATTATTAACTACTTGTGGTCCCTTACATGACATGGGTTAACCACCTTATTTATTACTATGGCCCATCCCATTATTACATTATTACCTTGGGTACCTCCCTCGGTACCCTATATTATTACCAATTTTTGTAGATCTAACCCGGAAATACTATAGATTTGATATGAAAATATAAGATAATGCAAGTAAACCCAGAAATAATATGAAATGATTCTTTATTGATCAAACCCTTAAGGTAGGGCAACACCATACATTCACTCCTTAAGGAAGGAGAACACTCCACAAGCCATATGCTTGTTCATACAATAATCCTTGACTCTCCCTCCGATGTGGAGTCTCTAGCCTCTATATAGGCCTCATACATACAATACCATGGGTCATTACCATGGTTCCCTCATACCATCAACTAATACCATGGGCCCATTACATTATTATTAACTACTTGTGGTCCCTTACATGACATGGGTTAACCACCTTATTTATTACTATGGCCCATCCCATTATTACATTATTACCTTGGGTACCTCCCTTGGTACCCCATATTATCCCCCCTAGGTATATAACAACAAGAAACATTTGGGAGGGGATGACTATCATGTCCCTTCCCAAAAGAATTTGTAACAGGCTTATCTCTAGACAATTTTCCACAATTTTTCTAAGGAAAATAACCCAAGTAGTTTTGACTTAGGTACTTAGGAGAAAATACAACCATATTAGTGTTCTAGTGGAAGGTGGGGGCCACCCACGTGGGAATGTGTACTAGGCAATTCGAATTGCTTGGAGGTAATTCATATAGCTGTTGGAAGGGCCCACATGAGGCAAAGGAAGGCCCACGAAGTCATAAGGAGGAGGAGCCTCTCACTTACTCATTCATTCATCTTGCATATCAAATTTTACTTGATTGTTTTCCCGCGATTCTTAGCCGAGTCAGAATTTGTTCAGCCATGAATCTCTCAAACAGGAGATTCAACCTTACCTTCAGGGGACTTCGAGTGCCACCCTAGGAAGGCAGTTCCATAACATTTGGAGGAGTTCTAGGAAGCATCTACAACACATGCATTCAACCATCACTAGAAAGTGCATATTTCTGGGTCAGCAGTAGAGAATATGCAATTGAGGAAAGAGCTACATTGTGCCAGCCATTAGCTGGAGAAACCTGGGGATTCAAAGGTCACCCTTGGGTCAGCATTTAGGAGGAATTTTGGAGTAGGAGAGGACAACCAATAGGTGGTTCAAACTCTAGGCTTGGAGGACAGTGTAGAGAGCCAATCTGGAAAATATGTGGGTGTTGAGGGGAAGAGATACAGGCCATATTCAAAGCTGGGAAGGGAGGAGATTCATAGGAGGGATCATATCAGTGATTTGGGGTAGTTTCCAAGAGGTTACATAGCTTCATTCCAACAAGTTGAGTTTTGCAGTTGCAGCTGAGGTTGGGCTCCTTGGGGGTCGAATTTCAGAAGTTTGAACCAGGCCAAACTCGTCCTGAGTATTGGTGGGTTTTTGGCCAAGGATGGGAAATAAACTATATTAATGGGCATTTTGGCTTCAAATTTTATGAGGAAGGGTTTGGAGTGAGAGTCACCGTGGGAAATAAACTATAGCAATCAGAATTTTGATTCGACTTAGCCTTGCACAATTTTGACTAATGAACATTATTCCATCAGAACCTTGACTCTGCCTGGAAGGTAAAAAAAAGAATCATTTTGAAAAAAATAATCATGAAAATGAATAAAACTTAAAATTGGTCTTCAGTAAATGCAGATTGGTAGATAAGAGGGCATATGACGTAGCCTTGTCAATGGGAGGATACTCGAATATACAACCATGCCCATTGTGATCCTTATGGATCTTGCTTTTGTTTCTACATGTAGTTGTTGGTGTATATGTATTTAATCAACACTCTAATGGAGGATTTTGAATTGTATTGAGTAAGAATTTTAAGATGCACTTATTTTAGGACTCGACGGGTGATGGAGAATTTTGAACTCGATATGGTCATCATTAGGCCCTCTATACATGTTCTCCTTTGTGACAACTTTTTCAATCAATTGAAACAAGGAAAAACATATTGCAAGCTAGAAGCATCTTTAATCATATCTTGTAGTCTGAAATATGTTGTAGAATGTGTTCCCCTTTACCATTCAATTATCTCAATCATTTAATTACACAACATGATTTATCAAATCAAAAATTAGTCTGCACAATGCAAGCTGTAAAATTCATCCCATTCATATGTAGTAAATAACAAAATCTCCTCTGGAGGCAAGATAATTACAACCACTGATGCCATATCCTATTCTTCAAGATCTATTTTTCGTGTACATGAAGTGGATCATTAATCCAGATAATCAAACCCTGCCTCAGGAACTTTACTAAATGATATCATATTTATAGTGGCCACACTTCGTCAACTTCCAAATTCTGACTATGGAAAATCTTATTGTATCACATTCAAACATTACTTCTTTGTCCAAATTACAATAATATGTACCCATGATCTGTATCTCTATACTACAAAGTCCAGATAGAAGCGTCAATCAAGATATATCATGGTGATTGGAGCTATTTGAGACTATAGAACACTTGGGCCTTCGCTACGTTTTGGTTGTTATCTCAAAAGTCTTGTTTCCATCATATCAACAAATAGAAATTAGATAGAAGATGATAACAAGCATTGAGGACCAAAGCATGCTCTTCATTTGAATGTATGGATAACTAGTACTTGTATTCTTGCAGATGTTACCTTAGATAAGTTTTTAGCTGGTTGCCCCCCTTTGCATCCTGCTAAGTTATTTGTGATTCAACTATTGTAGTGTCTAGTGAAGGTTGCGTAATTAACCAAAGGTAAAATGAATATTAGAGTCATCCATATGAGAAGAAAATTTTAGGAAACAAAAAGGCACTTCAGTAATCATTGAAGGACTACAAAATCTCTACCATCAATAAACTAAAGGCCAAGTTTTTGCAATTTAACGAAATGACTAGATGCCCACCAATCTGTGTGTTTCAGGACCATTATTCTCAAAGGGAAGGTCCGTTTAGTAACAATGTAAAGAGAAGCCTGAGTAAAATTTTACGGGAAAGCTATATGAGTACCTTTCATCTCCCTTGATGATATTCAACTCTTCTATGAATGAGTCTGATCTTTGAGATCCTCTATCAGAAAGTGCGGTGGGAAAATAAATTTGTATAGGTCCATTTAGATTTTAGAGTAGTCGCCAAATTATATTTGAATAGGTAGTAAAATCTTATAAAGCAATAGCTATGGTCGCTTAGGTTTTCATTAAGTTTTATTTTTATTTGAGCAAAAGGAGGTCATCTAACATAGAAGTTATATCTACTGATGTTAAAGATAAGTAATAATGTTAGTCTAATTAGGGTATCAATAAAAACTATATGAGTTCTCTCTAATATAAGTAGGTCTGTTCATATAAGGAGGGAAAATGGACATGAGCTTTACACATAAGGGAAATATCTATTAATATTTAAGGAGGTGAAAAATGTGAAAAATATGTTTAAATTTGTAAATAATGTTATTAATAAACTTAAATAGTTATAGGTAGCCTATTATTTTTTAGGAAGTTCACTTAGAGCTTAAAAATACCCTATTACAAGCTAGTTATAGCTTAGAATCCCTTCACACGTGTTGCTAAGAGAGATTTGACTAAAGAAAATAAGGGGTATAATAAAATCAATCTATAGCACCTACTCAAATCACCAAGAATATACCCAAACGATCAAGATGACACACTTCTCTGACCAAAATTATGAAACACCATGGAACAACTCAGATTAAAACTTATAGCCAAAGAATCAAGAGTTCGAATAGAGTGTTTATGTTAGGTCCCTATAATATTAGTGATTCCCCCATTACTATTGTCATCATAGCACTTATTGTTATTGTTGTGCCCCTATTGTCCCCATATTGTTATTATTGTGCCCCATAGAAGCCCACTATTGTTATTGCAGTTGTGCCCTTATATTATTGTTGTTATTTCGACTTTGATTATATTGTGACCCCTTAGACTCCTATATATAGAAAGGAGGTTTTGTCATTTTTATCATCCAAGAATTGTTCATGTGTGTAATGTAAATGAGGTTTCCCCCTCAAAGAGGCTAATTTTGAAGGCATTCATCTATCTTTTCTTCTATTTTGTGAGTTGGTTGCATAACAATTTAAGTGAACACAGTAAAAATAGTACATGTTGGACATAATATCATATACACATGGATCATGCATATCCAACTAAATGTTGTAGCTAAAGGAACCTCTTTCTACACCTAGTGTCCTAGATCGCTAAGGCAATGTATGGTCATGCCAATGATACATCCATGAATTACATATAGATTCATAAACCTTAGATGGAAAATGATCAATGTGACAAGAATCGTAGGGGTTGAGATGATAATCTATTAATTTTAGTTAATAATGGTATGTTTTATGCTTAGCACAATTACTTCAATGTTCGTTAAGCAACCCAATAGCAATTTCAATTTAGATTTCTAGTAGCAATTCCATTAACCATTAATCACAATTATAGTAAAAGTAGATAGAATATAAAACAATATTCAAAAGACAAACCAAGACAATAGGACACCAGATTTGGCGGATCCTAGGGAAAAACCCCAATGTTGGGAAAACCATTTGATCAATTCTTATTATTATTATATCAAAAGTTCAATAGAGAGAGAGAGAGAGAATAAAAGTCAAATTGACTTTCCAAATTGAAATTCAAAACAATCTTATCAATTAATCCAGTCAAACTTCAGCCCTAACTAGAAAGTCAACGTTGGTCAAATAAAAAGTAAATCATCCTCAAAATAGCTCGGTCTTCCCCAGTCAAACTCGGTGAAAGGAGAGGGAAAAATTGTTATAATTTTATGTGGTCAAACTGTAGTCAACCATGAAGTTAGTGTTGGTAAAACTTACCATATTCCCTCGATTTTTGTGCCCAGAAATGCCGTGTAAAGAGACAAAAATGGTCCTCCAAAAACCACAGTCAAAGCTTGTCAATAAATATTTCATCAATGTTGGTCAAACTGGGTTTTTTGCTCGAAATTTTGGTCCTGCAATTCAGCCCAGAAAACTCGTCCTTCTTGCCACACATGTGAGAGAGACAAGTTGCTCAATAGTTGTATGAACCAATAAGAGAAGGAGAGAGAAGAATTTGTGAGTGATAATGATGCCAAATGAGGTGTGAGGTCACTTGTATTTATACAATTCACTATGGGTGAGGAGAAACATCCATTGGGCTTCTTGAGCCTACATGTTCATGCAGCCAACCTGAACAATTTGTACAAGTGTGGGCATAAATTCATAATTACACTTTTTCTTGTCTAAATGAGATGATCTTTATATCAATTTTGGTCCTCTCAAAAGGAGAAATTTAAAGCAATCATCATCTCCATCAAATGAGCTATCCCAAGGTGGAATTTGGCCCTATTTGTCAATTTTAACACAATCAAAATTTTAAAATATCTTCTAAAAGCCTAAATAGAAAATGGGGTAACATATCCCATGAAATCAAACATGTGATCTATGGTTGGAAATCCTAAAATTATCTCTAAATAAATATGTCTCGTTGAGGTAGAGGTCAAGAAGAGGTACGATACCTCATTAATTTGGTAGTTGAAGAAGTTTGAATCTTGGTTTCTCAATTTGGTCCTAAGTAGGCAAGCCAACGTGGAAGGAGGTGACCCCCTTGGGAGATTTTTACAGGGGAAGGCCACAGAAGGCCTTATATAAAGATCTAAATCAAAGGACTTCCCTCATAAAATGTTCTAGACATGTATTTAAATAATGTAGATAATAACCCATCCAAATGTTGATAAAGACAATAGAACATACCCTGAATCTCATAATAAATGGGGGCATCTACAGATGAGGTGATCCTTTAATTGTATCTCATGTATATGGATAAGATAACAAATGTTATTAAGAAGAGGAAGGTCATTATGATTAGTTTCAACTCGACGTGAATGTAAACCCACTTGGAATGCACTAAGGGGGATCTGAAGGGCAACATCCGGTGCTCTTGTGCATATTTGGTTAAACAAAAAGGCCCCCTTTCATTTGCATGAAGTGTTCCTGGTACAAATCCATGCTAGAGTCGAGGCTCTAAAAAGATGAAGTCTAAGTGCATTGAATGTATTTTCTATAAATAACCTCTCTAACAACTTGACAAAAGCATAAAATGATGTCATTTACATTGATGGTGTAAATCACTTGAATTATGTTACAAATTTAATTGCTCCCCCACAAAAATGTGTCATGCTTCCTTGTGATGATGCTTCAACCCTATTGGAGAACAACCTCACAATGTAAAAGGAATTTAAACATGATGTAACTTTAATAGTGCCCCACATTCACCACCTGGCTCACCACTCATGGCTAATCTAAGGCTATTTTAAGCATTGATGTGGATAAATCATCTTATTTTCTCTTATGTATATTATTCTACATTGAAAAAATTGAGTTTAGCGGTTAAGAACTTAAGATTTAGGGGATTTAGGTGTTAGTGGTTAAGCAGTTAGAAGTTAAGGTGTTTAGGCGGTGAAGGGTTAGGGGATACGGGTCATAGGTTAAGAGGATAAGGAGTTATGGCTTAGGAGTTTCATGGATTATATGTTAGGTGTTAGTGTCTTAAGATTTAATGAGTTAAGGGGTTTATGGGTTATGAGTTGTGAGTGTAGGGGTTACGGGATTATGGATTAGTGGTTAACGGGATAGGGAATTTACTGGTTATGAGTTAAGGGCTTATGGCTTGTGATAATTGGACTCATGATCCCCTTCTCACCACTATTGGGGGTTCCGCTATCAATTTCTCTTGCTACCTTCCGTTTAGGTCCCATAGACCCTTTGAAATTAAGTCCTAAGCCCCCTTCTCAGCTTGGTTTGAGTTACTAGTCTTGTAGGATTGGTTGGAAAATGCTTTGGAGCCCTTGGTGGGTTGAGTTACTAGTCCTTGAGCCTTGGTCGGACAAATGATTTGGAACCAAGTAAAATTTATGGGTTGAGTTACTATTCCTAGAGCCTTGGTTGGAAAAATGCTCCGGAGCCCTGGATGGCTCAGATAGAGACCGATCTAATGATGGTTTTGTGATGTCCAACTGTGAGGTGGAATCATTGTTTGATGGACTGAGGTGGATGGCCTCTAGAAGTGCTGAATGGTTTTTGATTGATGTGTTCTATGAGATCCCACATTAATGCTTGGAATATGGCACGAGGTTAAATAGTTGAAGAGGGATTTTGCTCATCCATCCTACGGTTGGGTGGAACGTGGAAATCCCATCACGGGTTTGGATTTTGCATCATTAATGAAATGTTATTTCACCTTGTATTTCTATGAGAATTTTGATGTATTATATGTGGTCTATATGATTGTACTTTCATGATTATTTTCTGTTGCTATTATGTTGGTTATGTATGTTTTTTATGACAACAGCCATGTGTGGCTCTCATCATGTTTTTACTTATAATTTAATGATCAATGTATATATGACCTAATGGATGGAATGGAATTTTATGTGGTGAGGCATAAATGGTTATTAGTGATTTTTAGATAAGTATGAGACCCCTATGCTCAAAACTGTGAATTAAACTTGTACATTACACGTTTGCAATATGTTTGACGAAATGCTTGTCATGGCTAGTAGTGGTCCAGACAAGGTCTTGAACAAGTATTTTCTTTAGCATTGCCATTTCCATGTTCTTTTACTGATCTACAGAGATGGTTCAATTCTAGGAAATGACCTGGGCTCTGGGCCTGAAAAAGTGGCTCAAATCTCGGAGTCGTTGGCATAACATTGACAATTTTGGTCTCTGGTCGGTAGTGGGAAAGCATGCGAGAGTGACTTTTGGTTTCTGGTCACCCTCATGCCTATATCATGTGAGCGACTGAGCCTTAAGTTTTCCAAAATAAGTTCAGTGGGACCCCAAGGTAAGTTGTCTAAAGTATTGGATTGGTTCCAAAGGGTCTTGTAGCAAATGGTTGATGTCTGCATGGTGTGTTTCCATCGGTTTCACTTCCTTAACGTGACTTAGGAAGTTGAATCATATCATAGTGGCCTCTCATCACATGTTTATCCCAGCTGGTCAGTTTCTTCGGTAGATGTGGGAGGAGGCTATTACAAGGGAGTTCCAGGAAACATAAGGGAGCACTAGTTTAAATGGCATGGAAATAATTGAATAAGAGTGTGTGATAGGGAGTATTAGCGAGTTCCAAGTGTGCTAAGGAGGGATTCACAAGGTATGCTAGGCAGTGCCAAGGAATTCTACAGTGCTAGGTAAGCATTCCAAAATGTACCAAGTTCAAAGGTGTGCCAATGTGTGCTAATGAGTGTTAGTGAGCGATAGGGAAACACAAGGGAGCACTAGGTCAAAATGCATGGAAATGAATGGATAAGAGTGTGTGATAGGGAGTGTTGCGAGTTCCATGTATGTTAAGGAGTGAGTGACATTGTATGCTAGGCAGTTCTAAGGCATGCTAGAGTGCTAATGCATCATCTAAACAAGATGTGCTAGGTTTCAAGGTGTGCCAACATGTGGTAGGAAGTGTTACAAAGTTCCATGGAAACACAATGGACCACTATGTCAAAATAATGCATGGAAACTAATGAATAAGATTTTGTGACAGGAAGTGTCATTACATTCTAGGTGTGCTGAGGGAGTTAGAAGATATTCTTTGCAGCGCTAAGGCATGCTAGAGGTCAGGGAAACAATATGGCAAGATGCGCCAAGTGCTAGGGTGTGTTAATGCATGTCGAGGAGTGTTAGGGAGTGCCACAGAAACACAAGGGAGAGCTAGTTTCAAATGCATGGAAATGAATGAATAAGGTCATGTGACAGGAAGTGTTAGTGAGTTCTAGGTGTGTTAAGGAGGGAGTGAAAAGGTATGCTAGGTAGTGCCAAGGAATTCTAGAGTGCCAAGTTGACGTGCAAAGATGTGCCATGTTCCATGGAGTGTTAGGGAGTGCAATGGAAACACAAGGGAGAACTAGATCAAAATGCATGGAAATGAATGAATAAGAGTGTGTGATAAGGAGTGCTAATGAGTTTTAGTTATGTTAAGGAGGGAGTGATAAGGTTATATGCTAGGCAGTGCCAAGGCATGCTAGATTTCTAGGGCATGTCAGGGAGTGCTAGGGAGTGCCAAAGCATGTCAAGGAATGTAGGGGGTGCTAACACATGCCACATAGTGCCAAGGGATTGTTAGATGTGCGAGGTGCTATGGAATTTCAAGATGTAAACTATGTTGTTCAGTTGTTTTATGGCCATGGTTGGACATGAGCCTTGACATGGTAACTTGTAACTCATTAATTTTGATAAGTTGAAATTATACATGAGTAGCCTAAGATGAGTTATAGTCAGTTCTTAGGTGAACAAGGCATAATCTAGTTGTAGTAACTGTAACTTGGTCAAGTTGTTGTAGTTGAGGCAAGACTTGGTTGGGTTCCCAAGTCCCAAAAAAAGTAAGGGTAGTTGTGAGGGAATTATAGCTAAGGAGTGTCAGGGCATGCCAACGAATGAAAAGGAATTCTAACACATGTTGGACATTGCCACTACATGTGGAGGAATGTTAGGGCATGACATGACAGAACTAGGTCAAAATACATGGAAATGAAAAAATAAGAGTGTGTGTCAAAGAGTGTCAATGAATTCCAGGTGTCTTAAGGACAAAGTGTGTTAGGAGAAGGTTAGAATAGGAATTTTAGGAGGCAAGCCTATGGTTACAATTATAAGGGGTTGGTCAAAGCAGTTTTAGAAAAAGGGAGACTTTGGGTTGGGCACAACATTGTTTTGCCAATGAATTGGTTGGGTTCCCAAGTCACAAAAATAGTAAAGCTATCTATGAGGGCATGACAATTAGGGAGTGCCAAGGTGTACCAGGGAATGCCAGGAAGTACTAACACATGCTAGATAGTTCCAAGGCATGTTAAGCATGCTATGACAAGCCAACTGCTAAGGCATGCCAAGATGTGCTAGGTGCTAGGGTGTGGTGCGAATGCATACTAGGAAGTGTTAGGGCCAAGTTCCAAGGAAACATAAGGGAACATTAGTTTCAAATGCATGGAAATGAAGTGTCAACGAGTTCCAGGGGTGCTAAGGAGGGAGTGACAAGGTATGCTATGTAGTGCCTAGGCATTCTAGAGTGCTAGGGAACCATACCAAGATCATGTGCCAAGTGCCAAGGTGTGCCAATGCATGCTAAGGAGTGTTAGGGGGTGCTAAGGAAACATAAGGGAGCACTAGGTAAAAATGCATGGAAATGAATGAATAAGAGTGTGTGACAGGGAGTGTCAGTGAGTTCCAAGCGCGCTAAGGAGAGAGTTACATGGTATGCTAGGTTGCACTAAGTCATGCTAGATTGCTAGGGTGACATGCAACCAAGATGTGCTAGGTGCTAGGGTGTGTCAACATGTGTTAAGAAGTGTTAGGGAGTGCCAAGGAAACACAAGGGAGCACTAGGTCAAATTAACGCATGCAAATGAAGAAATAAGAGTTTTTGATAGGAAGCGTTAGTGGGTTACAGGTGTGCTGAGGGAGTAACAAGGTACGGTATGCAATGTTAAGGCATGCTAGAGACTAGGGAAACATGCCTAGATGTGATAGGTGCTAGGGTGTGCCAATGCATGTCAGGGAGTGTAATGGAGTGCCAGCAAAATAAAAGGGATCACTAGTTTCAAATACATGGAAAAGAATGAATAAGAGTGTGTGACAGGTACTGTTAGTGAGTTCTATGTGTGGTAAGGAGTGAGTTACAAGATATGTTATGTAGTGCCAAGGAATGCTAGAGTTCTAGGGAAACACGCCAAGATGTGCCAGGTGCCAGGGTGTGCCAATGCATGCCAGCAAGTGCTACAGAGTACCGCAGAAACAAAAAGGAGAACTAGTTCAAAATGCATGGAAATTAATAGTTATAGTGTGTGATAGTGGGTGTCAATGAGTTCCAAGTGTTCTAAGGAGTGAGTGACAATGTTATATGCTAGGCAGTTCCAAGGCATGCTAGAGTTCTGGGGCATGTCAGGGAGTGGTAGGGTGTTCTATGGAGTGAAAATCATGCTAAGAAATGAAGGGGATGCTAACATGTGCCACATAGTGCTGACGAATTGTTAGACATGCCAGGTGCTATGGCATGTCAAGATGTAAATTGTGTTGCTTAGTTGTTTTATGGCCATGGTTGGACATGAGCCTTGACTTGGTAACTTGTTAAGTGGGATAAGTTGAGATTGGACATGAGTAGCCTAAGATGTGTTATAGGTAGTTCTTAGGTGAATAAGGCATAGTCTAGTTGTAGTAATTATAACTTGGTTAAGTTGTTGTAGTCGAGGCGGGACTTGGTTGGGTTCCCAAGTCTAAAAAAAGTAAGGGTAGTTGTGAGGGCATGATAGCTAAGGAGTGTCGGGGCATGCCAAGGAATGAAAAGGAATGCTAACACGTGGCCAATAGTGTCAATGGATGTTGAGGAGTGTTAGGGAGTGTTAGGGGAACACAAGGGAGAACTAAGTCAAAATGCATAGAAATGAATGAATAAGAGTGTAAGCGACGGAGTGTGAGTGAATTCTAGGTGTCCCAAGGATGAAGTGTTTTAGGATAAGTTCAAAATAGGACTTGAATAAGTTAAGCCTATAGTTGTGATAAGGCATGGAAAAAGAAATTTCAGAGAAAGGGAGACTTTGGGTTGGGCACAATATTGTTTTGCTAATGAATTGGTTGGGTTCCCAAGTCGTAAAAAAAGTAAGGCTATCTATGAGGGCATGAAAACTAGGGAGTGCAAAGGTGTTCTAAGGAATTTAAGGTTCCGAAGGTGTGGAAAAATGTAGTGCTAGCTATGAGGGCATGACTGCCAAGGTATGTTAAGGAATTCTAGGACATGTTAAACATGTTAGATAGTGCGAAGGCATGTTAAACATGCTAAGATGTGCCAAGTGCTAAGGCATGCCAAGATGTGCAAGGGTGTGACAATGCATGCCAGGGACTGCCAAGGAAACAAAAGGAACAAACAAGTTAAACTACAGGGAAATGAACACACAATAAGGTTAATAAGTCATCAATTTACATTTTCCATGACGGGCATGCAACACACACCAACACTAGGTGCCAAGTGCCAAGTGTTAGTGCATTGTAAGTGCGAAATCTTCCTCCATTACTTCTCATCTACTTTCCAATATTTGATCTTAAATAAATTTAATATTGAACCATTCCAAAGCATACCAAGTAATCTCAATGCATGCCAGACATGCTAAGACTTTCCAAGTTCCAACACGTGCAAAATGCCAATGTGTGTCAGGGAGTGTGATGCATGCTAAGAACTGGTAGAACATGTCGAAGAGTGCTAAGGTGTGCTAAAGAGTGAAAATTCATGCTGAGGAGTGTTAGGGAGGACTAGGAAAACACAATGGAGCACTACAACAAAATGAATGGAAGTGAATGAATATGAGGGTGTGCCAGGGAGTGTCAATGAGTGTTAACTATCATGCCAATGAGGGAGTGACAAGGTATGCTAAGCATTGCTAAGGCATGTCATGGAATATCAAGGCATGTCAAGAAGTGTTAGAGTGTGCTAGGTAGTTTCAAGGTGTTCTAACATGTGCCAAATAGTGCCAAGGCATGCCAAGACATGCGAAGACATGCCGGGTGCTAAGACATGATAGGATGTCCAGAGTGCCAGAGTATGCCAATATGTGTCAAGGAGTTTAAGGAAACAAAAGGAATAACCAAGATAAAATTCAAGGAAATGAACACATAAGAGGGTTAATAAGTTAGAACTTTATCTTTTTCAAAAGGTCCATGCTAGGCACACTAATAATAGGTTCCAATACATGCCAAGAGCCAATGTGTGCCAAGTGCTAACATATGTCAATGCAATATTATGTCGAGGTGTTCCTGGGAATGCTAGGGACTACAAGGCATGCCAAAACATGTTAGGGGAGTGCTATGATATGATAGGGCATGCGAACATGTGCTTGGGCACCCTACTCATGTCAATATGTTCTAGGTACAAAGATGTTCCAGGACATGTGAGGTGCCAAGGAATGTTAGTGTGTGCCAAAGCATGTTAAGGTGTACCATCAGTGTTGAGGAGTGCTAGGTCTCTCTCATTAATATAATTGACAGAGCTTGATTATGTATTAAATCATATAATTCCTACACACACTAGTGGAACTTTATCTAAATGGAATTTGCTCGACAATAAACCTAATAGAGATGAATCATGTGTTGACTCAAACGAAAACTATACTCTTATTACTCGAAGGAAATGATATACACTAATTACTTCTTAACAAATTGACTAACTCTAACCATTGTGGCCTTGGAGACATAATGAAAATGGCTCCAGAAAAATGGTCTTAAATTGTTATCTTTTAACAAGAAATATAGTAACAGGTACATAGCATCATCAAAAAGTCATTGGAATGATGAATGATGACGAACACTCTTTGACCATCACCAAAAGTAACCAAAAAGAGCATTGGTAACAATCAATAAAATATCGTCACTAGAAGTGTCACCAAAGAGAGAATTAGTGATGGGTCTTTAACGACCCTCACCAAAAGTGTCACCAAAGAGATAATTAGCGACGGACCTTTAATGACCCTCATCAAAAGTGTCATTGGAAATGGCTTCGGTGAAAAACCTTAAAGAACCATCACTATATACAATTTCAACGATGCTTTTTTAAGGACTGTCACAATGTGTGACACTGGTGATGGACCTTAAAGGTCCGTCATAGGCATGACCCTCACCAATGACCTTTTTTCTTGTAGTGAAAGCACAAAAGGCAACAAGGCCAAACAAAAAGGAAAGCAAAGCAACACAATTTGAAATCCGGGTTATAAACAAAATCAAAACCAATTTCTTGTTCTAGAAAACCAGAACATCCAAGAACTTCAGATAGAAGCCTTGAACCCAAGACACAAACCAAAAACTTGCTCCAAAAGAAATCCTAGGCCAACTAGGCTTTTCACTGAGAAGGAGATTTGAAAATGAGAACTTGCAAGAGAACCGAGTTCTACAGATAGTGGATGACCAAAAAATAACAGAAGTCACTAGGAAAAAGACCTAACTGAGAAAAATGATTTTGAAAAAATAATCCAAAATTATGTATACGCAACTGTGTAAAGACACAAAGGCATGCACACACATCTAAACATAGGAAAATCATGTATACATGAGTCTACTTGAGGAAACAAGCGTGTATATGTGACTTTACTCCAAGGAAAAAGTGCATAAAAGACTCAATCAAGAAAAACAAAAATCAAGGCCTAATCCAAAAGATTAGACCAGATGCCTGAGAAGCTAATAAGTCAAATAACATTGTAAAAGAAAGAAATAAAGAAAACAAACCCTGATTGAGAACAAACGACCAAAACTAGGAAAAAGAAGAATGTTTTCCACAGTGGGTTCTGTTGCGGGTGGGAACACCCTAGGGTCTTGGGTTGAAAACCCTAACAAAGCGAAGGGCAAACAACAACAAGAAATGCTCAGAAAAGCAATCTAAATGCTTATACTACTCAACTTGGAAGAAGTGACCTTACCTAGAGGTCCTATATTTGGGTAGATCCTACAGGGTTCAAACCCTCTACTTCCTTTGATGCCTTTGAAACCTGTAAATTATCCAAGCAAAGCATATACAACAACAGTAACGTAAAGAATATTCATGATATCTACGTTAGATCATGTAATAAAATGAACGATTACGGATTAATATAAGATTTATAAACAAATCACAACATGTATGAATGCATAAACACAATAAATATCAGGAACAAAACATCATTTATTTATTGATGTAAGCTACAAGAAAGGTGGAAAACTACAACTTGAGGCTTCCTATAGCTCCAAGCGGAACCATCCTTCGAATCCATCTTGTCCCGGCCTCAGCAATCTTCCTCCATAAACATACACAAGGATATCACAAGATGGATGAAGGATATCTCAAAAGAGAAAACAAGAGTTTCTTAAAGCTTGGGGAGTGCAAGAGGCACAGGGATTTCTTTAGACTTGATCAGGGATCAATCAACTATAATATCAATATCTCATCTCTTCTCCCCTTAGACCTTCCCATGGAGGTTTATTTATGCTTCTCCAAATTAGCTTTTTCAGTTGGGAAATAGTTGGGCCATGGGCTATAATAGGTGAGTAATAGGTAAAACCCGTAATCTCCATCTGAAATTAAGGATATTTATTATTTTTAAGTGTTTTAACAGATATACGCAAGTTGGGTATATGCTGACCCATGTGTACATGCTTTTAACACAGGGAAAAGTAGCGTATAGGAAATAAAACATTGCTTTTTAGATTTTGGACCAAGTCTGGAAAGGAAGGGTTGCCCTAGGCCATAACTAGAGCATCAAATTTACCAATAGTGGTAAATGGTACTATAACACTCCTTTTTCTCAAGGTCTGAGTTACAATAAGGATATGCACTACATAAATGGCCCTTCTTAAACACTGAATTAAAGTAACTACCCCACAATCATCTATCCAGAGCTGTGAAGAAATTACCATAGGCTAGTATCAGGGGACCCTCCTAGCGTCAAAGCTCATATACTTCCCAGACTTCATATTTTTGAAATCACAGAATCCCTTGTCTTTCTAGAATTTGCGTCAAATTCCCACATGATTTCCATTATTGCTTGCCTTCCACAAACCCTATTATCCTTAGGAAGGTTCCAAATTTTCCTTTATTTCACATTCTGTCTGAAGAGGGATTTTTTGAACTTGATAAGGGCTTCCTTGCTACAAATTCTACCTTAGTAGATTTCGTTGACCTTGACCATAGTTTGAACAAAGTAGAAAAAGAAGAAAAAGGACTAACTACGATAGAATATTTCACCACCAAAATTAATAGGGTAAAGGGGTCTTAAAACCCTTAGAGTCTCAATCTCAAATAAAAAATAGAGATAAATGATCCAATCAATGCTGATCCAAATGAATTAAAACCTCTTGTATTAATAGATTTCCTAGAGGGGATTATCTTCTTAATTGATTGAGTAAAATTTGCTCCAAACCAGAACTTTGGGTTTCTTTTCCCAACTACCCCAAAAATTTCCAAAACATTGGGTAGTTTGGGGGTTTCCTCTTTATTGAGGACTATAGCCTACATGGATCAATAGGATACTTTGTCTCTTGAGCGATTAATGCCTTAGGAATATTACACTACTATAACTAATAATACAAACATAATTTCAAGAATAAAATATTACAATATTATAATTTATTTATTACATAGTTGTATTTTAAGAAAATAAAATAAAACAAGTATGAATTATCCAACATCAAAATAACATTGTAACAACTTATAGTTTAACACAAACCAACCTAGATTCATCTTAACCCTGGATCTGTTAAGTACTAAAAGGGATCAAATATCATGATATGCAAACCTTTCCTCGCGTTTTACACACAAAAATGAGATTTTCACCTTGAAAATAAAAGAAAACAATTATGAATTATTCAACATCAAAATAACATTGTTACAACTTGTAGTTTAACATAAACCAACCTAGATTCATCTTAACCCTGCATCTGTCAAGTACTAAAAGGGATCAAATCTCGTGATATGCAAACCTTTCCTTCAGTTTTACACACAAAAATGAGATTTGCACCTTGAGAGAATTGATGCTTCTCATTGATTGATAATTCTGGGTTTAAGATGGATTTAGGTTAGTAATTTCTCATTGACAACCCAAAAACAAATCATAATTAACCTCAAACTTTTACGGTAAAATGATAGTGGAAAAGAAACATTTTTGTCTTATGATATGAATGCACATAATAGGAAGCCTTATTTGCATGGACAAAAACTTAACAAAATTCACTTTCAAAGGGCTACGCAATATTTATACATCAAAACCTCATACAAACATGCATTCAATGACTGTAAGTTAATAGAAAGTATTGGCGTTAGAGTGCTCTATAGAAGTAGGGAGGTTGAAAGTGTTAGTTTTACCTGTTGCTGCATATGTGTTCTCCCACAGAAGAGGTGCAACAGTGATGAGCAAATTTACACCAGCAGATCTGTAGCAGCCTCAAATTTTGTGCAACCTTGGGCTGTTGCGAGGTTGGGGTGGCACAGTTAGAATTTTCTTTTCCAGTTTGGGAAGGAGCTCGCTGTTTTGTATTTAGCAGGTGTTTTTTCAATGTTGTTTAGGGCATAGTTGCTAAGTTTAGACAAAGCGCATGAGCTAGAGGGTGTTCCAAATTTAGCTAGGTGTTGGTTCCTAGGAAAATTTCTCATACGTGCCTGGGAACACCATTTTAGGTAACCAATTGTAATGATTTTCGTTCCTAATCTAGGTGCACCATAGGGATGGTCTATTTTTGTAATTCCTTAGCATTTTCTTCTTCTATAAAAGAAAGGCAGGGTAGGGGTATAGTTTTGAGCTATTGATTTGTAATCATTCTTCTTTCCGTCAATTAAGATATGAGAAATTAGGTGTAGCTAAGCCTGTATTCTATTTGTAATTTCCTGAGTTTCGATTATTGAGATTTAGTACATTACATTGTGCTATTATGAGTTCTTCTATAGCCTGTTATTTGTGTTCTTCATAGTTATGTGTTTGTAGATCTAGAAGTGTGTTTTATGTTGTGTGGATAGGAGGTTAAGTTCTTTCTTTCCTTCCTAGTGGTTAGAGTTTCATTTTAGGAGTGTAGATCTACATACCATGTTCTAAAAATTTAACTCATTACTGGAGCATATTTCCTGAGATTTTCCAATCTATGTATGGAATGTCTTTCTACCTATGAGAGGGAGTTGTTGGAGGTTTGCAGTGTCTCTCATGCCCCAATTTAAGCAATTGAAGCTAAACTGTAGTTGAGATAGGTGTTGGTGCCTGTGAGAGGGTTGTGGGTGAGATTCTTGTGAGACCCCAGTGATTGAAACATTGTTTATGACTGAGAGAGGTGATCTGCACCGAAGATAGGTTAATGGTATGATTTTTCCCCCTCTTGGCTAATCTGTTTGGTTGAGTTGTGTTCCATGAGTTACATATATGATTAGTCACTAATCTTGGTCTCAAAGTGTGACCATCTAATGTGTGCATCCAAATTTACACCTTGGAAGTACATTCTGCAAATGTTGCTAGAGGAGTTTGATATGTGGTGTTTTGTGGAGGTTAATGTTACAACTCCTACAAACCCTATGTAGTTTGGTTAATACACTAAGAAGATGACCAAACGAAATATTTCTTGATTTGTCAAAGATAATTTGATCCTCATATTTTAAAGAACTATCTTCCATATGATGCTTTGATCGCTCTATATGATAATGTCAAATTGTGTTATTTCCTTACAATTACTTCCAAACGTGTAGTTCCTTCCAAAAATCCCTAGGGGTATATTTTGATTCCATTAGCATATTTTATTGGTCATTTTTTGCGAATTCACACACTTTTGGCTTTACCAACAACATTGTAAATTTCTCAATGATTTGATATTTTTCACGTGGTGCTCTTGCCTTGTTACAATTCTCATATAACCATGGGTTCACTAGAATACTATTAGAGAATTTTCTATTAGAGTATTTACTGGAGCTAAAATAAGCTTCTACATAATTGATGGGTGAGTTGATTTTTTTATCCAATGAGAACTTTAACCTAGTTAACATGTCGATGGGTGGAGTGGTGGTTGGTGACTTGATGCTTTGCATCAACCATATTTGATATAGTTGATTTAGTCAGCTTTATATCTCAATTTGTGATAGATTCAAAAGTTTTTTTTGGTGTATGGTTGAAGTGGGTATTTTATGTACAAATAATACACTAGGATGTGAGGTTTAGGACTAGTGTTGCGAGAGTGTTGAGAAATATCCCTTGGAGCAACATTTCACAATGAATTTCTAAGAAATGGTGCTCCAGGGGCTTCTACTATACACTCTAGCAACACTTGTCCACAACCTCACATCCTAATGTATTCTTTGTACATCAAATAATATTTTCAACCATAGACAAAATCAGCTTTTGAATCTATGACAATTTGAGATATAAAGTTGATATTTACACATACAAATTCAAAAAAACATGCAGAATGTCTACATAATTATGAATTTTTAAACATGTCATATTAGTGGATTAATCATGGAGTGTCAACTATTAGTACTACATAGATAATATTGTTGATATTGCAGTTACAAACTACACACTTAAAATAGAACCAGATAATAGGAAGAGTAAACAATGATTTTATGAAATGAAGTAGGCCATCATGACCAAAAAGTTATGTTTATGAAATAGGTCATCATGACCAAAGAGTCATGTTTATGAAATAGGCTATGTGTCCAATTTCCAAAATAGAGATATTGTATTACAAAATAGAAATTGAAAGTCTGAAAAATTGAAATATTTAATATCATAATAAAAGAAATGAAAACAAAGAATTATTCCAATAAGATAAGATAATTTTGTTAGTGTCCAACGAATGATCAATCTAGTATCTACTTTTCCTTTTTGTTAGCACTATCATGAGCATCCACATGGATGCATATGTGGAGGTAATTGCAAAGGTGAAGTTTGACCCGAAGCTCATGCTTCCATAGTGATGGTTGGGGTGAACATGGAAGTAGGTGAGGGTCGAATTTCAATGTTAGGTCCCTATAATACTAATGTAGCCCCTTTATTGTTGTTATCAGTGTATCCCACTTATTGTTATTTTTATTCCCATGTAGCCCCCATATTGTTATTGTTGTGCACCATAGAATCCCATTATTTTTATTGTTGTTCCCTTACATTATTATTGTTATTTAGGCTCTGATTATATTGTGACTCCTTATACTCCTATATAATATACAAAGGAGGTATTGTCATTTGTATCATCCAAGAATTTTTAATTTGTTTAATGTAAAGGAGGTTTCCCCCTCAAAGAGGATAATTTTAAAGTCATTGATCTATCTTTTCTTCTATTTTCTGAGCTGGTTGCATAGCGTTTGGTTTCATAACTTTGCATTCTAGGGTTTTGCTAATTGAAACAAGACATCGTGGAATTTTCAGTATAACATTTTTTATACAAAGCTTCAAAAGATGAAATTGTGATCACATGAAGTTGTAATCTTGGTTAAATTTTTTCCATAATTTCAAATCCTCGTTCGCTATATATTATGAGATATGGTCTGAAGAAGTTATGGTTTTTTCATGCTCCAGAATTCAGTCTCAAACAATTGACTGAGGGAAAATAATCATAACATTCTCGTCAAGAATCACATTAGAATTTCGTAAAAGGTGACAAAAACAAAATGGACTGTAGTTTGTTGTATATCAATTTCAAGGCCGAAGGCTGAAGAAATGACATGTGACATTACAAACAAATTGTCTCTACTAAACCAATCCATAATCAGGTCATTGTGGGAGATTCGACATAACATTATCTTGAAGAATCCAATTTTGGTATGACTTGTGGCATTAGAAATAAGACTCACAGGGATACCATGAGAATAAATTTTGGACCTTGGAGATATAAAAATATAGAGATACAAGTAGTTAAAGATCTAGCTCCTGAACGCAAGAAAAAGGTGTATATGCTTTTTTAAAATTCCATAATGTTTGTTTAAAAAATTTGTTTGAAGTGATTCCAAGGGCATATTGAAGCATATATATTAGTATTGGGTTCTAAATCCCTCCCCTAAAAAAAATTCTACACCCATTAAGCCCTCAAGAATATATACTATGACACATGAAGAGGAAGAATTGTAGCATGATATATCAAAATTATGCGACCAAGTGCAAAAAAATTCACTCTCACAAAGGGAAAACACACATGAACTAAAAGGGGACAAGGATGAAATAAAATGTGACATGGATGGCATAAAAGGAAACATGGAGGTTTTTAAAGTATACATGGATGTAATGAATGTTAATTTGGAAGGGTTGACGAAGTTGTTGTAAGAAAGGCTTCTCGATGGTGACAAGGTAATCCATGAAAATCATGATGCAGACAAAAATAATATGAATTATGATTTTAGAGACTCCGATGTGGGGCATAAGAACCACCAGATTTGAAAGATAGATATGCGGAAGTTTGATGGCAAGGATCTGGTAACATGGATACTATAGATGGAGCAATATTTTGATCTACAAAATGTGCAACCCTCACAAAAGGTACGTAAGGAATCTTTATATTTAGAGCCTAATTATTTTGTATGGTATGGATGGAATTTTTTCTCATAAACCACTTGTCACCTGCTCAATTTTTATAGAGGAAATGATAGCACATTATGAAGATACAAAGAGAAACACCTTCTTTAGCCAATTGATAAATCTCAAACAAAAGGGTTCAATGGTGAAGGACATTGAAGACTTCCAAAAATTGAATATTAGGGTAGCCAATATTCCGAAGGACAATAGGATTGATGTCTTCATAGGGACTTTAGAAGATAACATCCAACATGAGGTTTGCCTTTGAGAACCTTATTCATTGGAGAAGGCATTCAAGGTGGCAAGAAAAGTTGAAAGCAAAATTATGGCAACAAAGAAGTCTACCACTCACAACTATAAAGATGGAAGTGTTGTTTCTCATAGTATTGCACAACCTATAAGGTTTAAACCACAATAATTGGAGGAAAAAATAGAAAAATGGATTTGTTACAGTTGTGATAGAAAATATACTAAAGGTCATAAGTGTGCTGCGAAGAAATTATTCTACATATATTTTGAAGGGGAGGAAGAAAATGAAAAAGAAACATCAAAAGAGGAGGAAGAAAATGAACATGAAACATCAAAAGAGGAGGATATACACCAGGAACTAACCCCAAAGAAAGAAGAAATGAATCCGACCATATCTTGTAATGCATTGGAAAGAATTCCCAATCCTCAAATCTCAAGATAGAAGGATATATAAAGAAGAAAAATGTAATAGTGTTGATTGATTAGGGTAGTACCCATAATTTTATCCATTGTAAGATAGCCAAGGAATTGAATTCCTTTCCATATCCAGCACCAGAATGTCAAGTGATCGTTGCAAATGGAGGAACGATAAATTTATCTAGAAAGTGACATAATATCAAGCTAACCATGGGGGAATATGTATTGAATACTCCAATGCTTTCCATCCGATTTGTGGTGTTAATGTTGTACTAGGAGTCCAATGGTTACAATATTTGGGAATGATAACTTTCAATTTTCAAGAATTTTTCTTCAGTTTTTTTTGGGAAGGAAAAGGAGTTGAATTAAGGGGTATCAGAGGGAAACCATGAAATATAATGAACTCTAATGGCATGAAAAATATTCTAAATAAGGAACAATGGGGCGTAATTTCATAATTATGCTCACTAGAGGTTCAAACATCGAAATTATCTATTTCTCCAAATCTCCAAAAGGTCTTGGACAATCATTCCAATGTGTTTAAGACTCATAAAGGCCTCACATCTATTCGTAATCATGATCATGCTATTCATTTGATTCCAGGAAGTGTTCCTCAAAACATCAGAACTTACAGATATCCTTATGCCCAAAAGAGTGAAATTGAACGCAAGGTTAAAAAAATGCTAGAGGCTGGTATAATTCAAACCTAGTCAAAGTTCTTTCTCTGCTCTAGTAGTATTGATGCACAAGAAGGATGGATCATGGCGTATGTTTCTAGATTATAGGGAGCTCAACAATCTCACTATTAAATATAAATTTCCCATTCTTGTCATTGATGAATTGTTGGATGAATTACATGGAGAAATTTACTTCACCAAGCTGGATCTTTATTCAGGATATCATCAAATTGGAATGAAGACTGAAGACATTCCAAAAACAACATTCAAAACTCATGAGGGTCATTATGAATTTTTAGTCATGCATTTTTGTCTTAATACACCTTCCACATTTAAGGGTTTAATGAATTCCATTTTCAAACCCTTCCTTAGTAAAGTTGTGTGAGTATTTTTGGATGATACACTAATCTACAACAAGTCCTGGAGAGATCATGTTGAACATGTTGACAGGGTACTCAAACTATTGGAGGAGAAACATGTATATGCAAAATCCTCCAATTGTTTCTTTGGAGTACAAGAGGTGGAATATTTGTGTCATATTGTATCTCATGAAGGTGTTAAGGTAGACCTTAAAAAAATTAAATCCATTAAAGAATGGAAAATCCCCACAACCATAATGTATCTTCGAGGATTTCTCATGTTGACAGGGTATTATTGCAAGTTTGTTAATAATTATGGGAGAATAGTAGCACCTCTAACATCATTACTGAATAAAGATACATTTTCTTAGACTCCCAAAGAAATGAAGGCCTTTGAACATCCTAAAGAAGGAATGTGCCAAGCACTGGTCTTAGCTATGCTAGACTTCAAAAAAACTTTTATTGTGGAATATGATGCCTCAAGAAATGGAAATGGTGTTGTTTTAATGCAATAAGGAAGACCCATTTCTTTTTAAAGTCATCTAATCAGAGGAAAATATTTACACAAACCTATTTATGAGAAGGAAATGTTGACAATACTACATGCACTAAAACAATGACAACCTTATCTAATGGGAAAACACTTCAAGGTAAAAACATATCATTTAAATACTTTTGGAACAAATATTATCTTTAGAAGAGCAGAAAAAATGGGTGACAAATATGTTGGGTTATGACTTTGAAATAATCTACAAAAAATGGAAGAAAAATGTTGTTGTAGATGCACTCTCAAGAAAGGATGGGGATGTGGAAGCTTTGATTTGTGCCATTTCTATTATCCAACTTGAGTAGATAACCAAAGCAAGGGATGAATGGAAGAATGATGAAGAGGTGTGGTCACTCATTCAAATGTTGTAGCAAAATCCTAGTACATCTTATACATTTAGATGGAAAAATGATTCATTATGGTACAAAGATCGATTATATCTTTGTAAGCATTCCCAACTCAAACAAAAGATTCTTTTGGAATTACACACCCCTCCCTTAGGAGGGCACTGAGGATTATTATAAACTTAGCATAGGGTCAAGAATGAATATTTTTAGGATGGACTTAAATCTGATATTTAGAATTTTGTGGCAGAATGTTTGGTTTTCCAACAAAATAAAGTTGAGACAATTAAGACTGCGGGTGTGTTACAACCTTTATCCCTTCGAAGTCGGCATTGGGAGGAGGTATCAATGGATTTTATCACATGTTTACCCAAGTCTAAAAGAAAGAGTGTCATCATGGTGATAGTTGATAAAGTTACCAAGTATTAATGTTTTATATATACATATTTTATATAAACATAAATTTTATATTGAAAATAGTAAAAACTAAAATAAAAATAACATATATTATATATTAAAAAAAAATATTACTAAAATTAAAGATCAATGAAAATGAGTTACAAAAACTGTTTGATTGCCAAGTACCATGAAAATGGTGTTTATACAATGAGATTAAAGCTTCAAATCCACATATTTGACTACATTTGAGAGGTTATAATGGTAACCCACCCAGAAGAGCAATGATAACTTATATAAAATAAAATCAGGATGTGTAACTTAGTGATGATGATGATGATGGTGGTTAATGTCCACTGAGACCAAACTTTGGTTTATCGGACCTAAAGAAACGAATTATTTAGTTTGATTTAAGGTTTTATTCCTATGCTCAAAAAGCTTGGAGAGAAGCCTCCCGAGCTCACTATAATTTTGACATTGTAAAAGGCTAGGAAGGTCAGTATTGCAGCAAAGATTTTGAAACTGAGATCTATTGTGGTTGTACGCGGGGCACTCTAAGAGGAATTGATTTTCATCCTTGATGTTCGTATTCTCACAAAGATGGCAAAATCTTTCCATCCATGGTGTTTTAGGAACTGCCCAATGACCCGTTTCACTATGGAGCTCATGAGAGTTCGTTCTAATCTTGGCTATATTAATTTTCTTCTTTGAGCTAGTTAAAGCAGAGAGGTACTTTTGATATTCTAGGGTGGGGTTGCTGACCTCCTTATAATATATTAATTTTATTTTAGATGCTAAATCTTTCTCACACCACATTTTTTCTTTGAACTTAGAAGTAACAATATTTTTAATGTTATTAATGTTTTGCAATGCAACATTCTCGTCGATCTCCCAATGGTTTAATGAAGCCCTGGTGTCTTTATACCAACCTCGTTTGAGCCTTAGGTGGTTTTGATTGGAATATAAAGCTAGCTTAGGAGTCTATGGTCTCCTATCTTATTGGGTTTGTGCTTGTACAACAGAAGCCTAGTCATAGTTAGGCTCTCGATAGGGGAAAGACCCACTTCTATAAGGAGAATAGGATAGGGTGTGTTGCTTTTAATTTTGAGGTTATAAATTATAAAATACTTCTGGATTTGCTCAATCTTTCTCCAAAACTCTCTAAAAATGCTACAACCCCAAACCTCACATCCATATAAAATGAGATAGAAAATTATATAAATTTATATAATATTTTTTAAATATATAACGTAACTCTATTTTGCTTATGAAAATTTTAAATTATTATTTTTCCTTTCCTTTATTTATTTTTTCGAATTATATGAACATGTATTATAAATTTTCTATTTCCTTTTAGTAATCGTGAAAATGATATTCATTTTATAGATTTTTATAGAGTATTCGTATTAGATTGAAAAATTTGTTAATTTAGTTTAATTAATTGTTAAAAATATAAAATGATAATTTTTATAATATTTTGAAGTTAAAATTATTATATTATTTTATTAAATATGATAAAAAATCATATACATGAGTGAAAAGATAATATTTTATAATATTAATATATTGATATAAAAAATTTAAATTCCAAGAAAATATATAATTTTATAAAATTATATAAAATAATTTTGAAATAATTATGAAATAAAAAATATTAAATATTAAATAAATTATTACATGACATTATTTAAAAACAATATTCAAATATTATTAAATATAAATATGTGTTATATTTAAGTAAATATGTAATATATTAATATACGATAATAATACATATCGATAAATTTAAAGTATAGTTATAGTAAAAAATTAAAATGTTATTTGGAGATAGTATATATCTATTTATTAAATATATGAATACTAACTTTTAATCTTATGTTAATTGTAAATACAATAGAGTATAATAATATATTATTGCTGAAAACATTGAGATGGATGTGTATTAGTATTTTGTTACATTAATATTTTTTTAATGGTTAATATATCATATGATTATGGGAGATAAAATACATGAACATAAAGATTTTAAGGTGGAAATCGAAACTAAGATAAAAACTATTTGGAAGTTTTGTTATCAATTTTAATTTATTACATAAAATGTTGAGGACATCAATTCAATGTAAGTCCTAACTTACAACTTTCGTAGACACTAATTCTTCAACTGAGCACCAAATCAACAGAATTCGTAGGCACCAACTTATAGGAGAGAGTGATCCCCTCGCTAAGAACCAAATTAGCTTCAAGTTGTTTCTTTGATTTGTTGTTAGCAACTTTTTGGTCCTCAAATCCTTAGTGAATTGTTATTTAACCATGCAAGCCTCAACTTTACACCTTCAAACATGATCAAAATCACTTGGCTTGCACTTTCCTTGTCTTCATCTTGACTTATTCACACCTTGCTAGTAAGTAGTTTGCAGATGTCATTTATCCTTATTGTCTAGACTTGTAAAACTTTTGGTATCCTAATTTAGGGCTTCACAAGATTCTGCACATGTTATGGCATTTCAATATCTCTTCCAAATTGTAAATATTCACTCACATTTTTCTTCCTTATTCATGTGTATTTCACTTTCTCCTAAGGGATTTCTCCTCATGATCTATGCATAAATTAATCATTGCTATGGTTAGTTTGCTATGAGTATCATGTTTTAACCCTTGTGGCTAGCACACATCCTATTGGCCACATGAATTTGTTCTTGATTCACAGTTTGGTCTTCAACACAAATTCGCTCCAAAAGGCTCATGGTTCACTTTGCTTTGATAGGATTGCTCCACACCAACAAATATACTCTTCATAGTTGTGGGTACACTTTGTTGTCTCCATAGTCCTTATCATATGTCTGTCACACACAAAAAGATACTATTCTTATAGAGAATATACCATAGTAGATAAACTCTTTTAAGGGTTAGGTCCTGCTGTAGCAGCTCCAACCACCCTCCAAAAATTTTCCCTAGCTTTGTTTTGGAGCCTCCCTACCAACCTTTCACATCATCATGTCTTGTCTTGTCAAGTACACAAGCTTCAATGATTTTCTTTCAGAATGACAGCCTGTCCATCAAAGCTTGTTGCATCCCCCTCACACTCTGTTTCACCGGAATTTGTCTAGCTACAGGCTGAGCAACTCCCTCAAAAAATTGTGCAATTTTGGAGGGCAAATAGCCTTCTCTCCAGAAACTGCACAATTATTTCTGGCAGCCTCCTGGGCTCCATAATTGCACAAATTTTCCTATCACTTCACTAAGAAAATTACGTAATTCCTCCCAAAAGGGCTGCCTAGAAATTTCACAATTTTGGGCAACAATCAGTTTCTCTACCCAAAAATTGCACAATCCATCTGGACAGCCAGAACAACTCCCTCCTAGAAATGCACATTTTTTCCTCCTAGCTGAGTAGACTATTGAATGTGCAGTTGAGTTAACCGGTTACCTTTGGGACCGAGCAAAATAGATTTGCACGCATGAGCTACTCCTCCCAAGGTAGCATGTAAAGGTATCCCTTGATTCAGAGATCTATTTTTAGTAGTTGGTGGTTACATGCAAGGATCATCTCAAAAACCTCCTGCCAAGTGTTGCTTTTCCTAGATTTATGGCATGCACGTCACAACCTAAATATTATCAAAACTCATCAACTGGATGTTAGAGATCTCATTCCTCACATCAAACTTATAGCTCTAGAATCTCGAATTACATCTAGGAGTCATTGGCACATTCATCTCAGCTGTCTTGGAGTAAGCCACTGCTCATGACTTGCACCGTGTTTCTGTCACTTTTTTTGTTTCACTTTGTGTGAGTGTTGTCTGCTTGATTTCAGTGAGCCCTTGTTGTTGATTTGATGTATATTATCTTGTATAAGCACCATTTCCATTTTCATTCGTATCTCACTGTTATCACATGCATGACACTATTTTTGCACGAATGGTCGTTCTTGTGGTGACTCCCTCCACACACATGCATGCTTTCCTGTTTCCTAAATCCTACACTTTTTGTTTGCATGGATGATCATTAACTCTTGTTTGCACTCATATCATCATGCATTTAGAATTCTCATGTTTTAGTCACACGTCGGCCGGTCTGGGCTACCTTGACCTAGACAATGCCTTGCATGACTAGCACTGCGCATTTTTGGAAGCGAAGGCTCTGCCTTCTCTCCACAAATTGTGCAAGTCTGGCCCAACATTAACCTCGAAGATTGCATTACATAATTCTTGGAGGCAGTGTCCTATTGGCCCCAGAAACTGCGTAATGTAGTTTGTTGGTTGCATGTCACCGCTAATAGAAATTGCGCATTGTGCAATTTCAGTCCTTAGAAGGTCAAGTTGGACTGTGCATTGCATAGTTCCAATAGTCAATCAACCTCCTGTCAGCTCGGACTGTGCTTTGCATAGTTTTGGCAGTCAGTCTCTTGACCTCTCGACGTAAATTACGTGACCTTCACAATCAGTCACATAGGTATATTGCAAGTCAATTCGCAAGTTTGTTTTGGTTTTCGACTGACATAATTCTTTCGATGAGTGTTTCCATGTCTCCAGGTATTGTAGGTGTTCATCTACCTCTTAGCAGTACATGTACAATGCTTTCTAGGAGAGTAGAGTCAAAGACACCATTAACAGCACACTTGGGGATGCAGTCGATCAAGTGTCTATGAACTTGCCTACCCACGAAGACATCAACTTGTTCATAGAAAAGAACATAAAGATATGATGGCTATAGAATCACAACAAAAAACACCATGAACAACAGCTAAAGGCAGCATACTGGATGCAATGAACGCAAGAGGAATGTTGTTGACAACATAGAGGTGGAAAAAAGTTGCAATCTCAGGCATATCTACTTGTGATGAAAGCAACTTTGGAGACTCAAGCTATGAGGTGACATTGCGACATGAACTTTGCACGAAGGTAGAGAACAAAATAGAGAAGGAATTGCATGTGTTGAAGCAACAACTCAAGGAAGAGCAGGAGCTGCATAGGTGAGAGAATGAGTTGCAGTAGGAACATGTACAGTAGGGGGTGCAACATGCACTCATGGATGAAACTGCATCTGCACAAGTTATAGATCCATCCCAGCAACTGGCACAGAGCAGACATGGTGAGTAGTGTTCTTGATCAAATGCAAGGGAATTCAAAAGCGCGTATGTCATTGTGCGCACTCATGAGATCGCACCCATTCAACACACTCACCAAGGAAAAGACAAGAAGCAAGTCTGACTAGAGCTAAACATGTAGTTGACAGTTGGTGCACATGACCACCAGCACATACTGGAAGATCAGCATGAACATTATGCATCAGTGTGTTGTCAGTTCGGCTGCACCCAAGAAGACCATGCACATGCTAGCAGACAAGTTGGATGGAGGAGCCATACCAATGCACCTAGATGAAATGGAGGTAAGAGTTCGCTTTAGCAAGATGTCGCCATGGAGCACATGCACACCATCACAGATGACCAATCTTGGCATCAACTCACAACCTTTGACCATCACAAGCATGTCAAAGCGTTGGTCTAATGACAACGGTTCGAGTGTCAGTGATATCTTGCTTGGCTTGCTCAAGCCATTTTGTCTCACATGGGCACATGTGAATTGTAATGTAACGTCTTGTCAAGTGGAAGTTCAAGTGTCGATAGTTGGATGTAACAATCATAGAGTAGATGAAGAGTCATGAGGGTAGATGAACTGTCACAAAGGGGAATGTCAAGGGTCACCCTGCCCTTTGCTATAAATAGAACCTCATAACTCATTGTAAAGGCTTTTGGTCAGCCAAGCTTCCGATAGGACTATCTTAGAGAGAGCTTGGATATTATTGTAATGAGCCTTGGCTTCTCCATTGCGTAGATCTAGTATATCTCTTTGGAGGAGCAGGAAGTTGTGGTTGTAATGTTTCGTTGTCAGAACTAGTGGTTAGACATGGATATATTGTATGCCTGGAACTTACACTTATTAGTATAATAGAGCTAACACGTTTCATGCATATGTTGTATTGTATTGTATTCTATGCTATTTGTTTTACTCTAAATGATATATGTATTTGTTTTCTTACCCATGCATGTATGGACTTGTCTGTGTATGTATGTATGAATTTTACTGAAATGTGTTGTTGGTTTAACCATCACTTTGGATTTCTAGCTAACTTTCCTTCCATGTTGTGACGCATCTTTGCTCGTGTGTTCCCTTCTTAAATATGTGCTATCACAGGTTTCCAAGTGGCACACTCATCTCAACCCCTGTGTGTTTGAACCTCTCATGTACCTTCCTTGGCTTGCTCCAGCTGTCACACCCTTGCTACCAACAGAGACATCTTACATGATTCTTTCGAAATCGTGGTCAAGGCATTACCTTACGAACCACTACTGGGACTCCTACACCAAACGATCTAAGGTCTAATTGGGACATGTTACTAGGGAGATCCTCTTACATGTTGGTGGGTCTAGCACTGTCAACATTTTGGCACTAGAAGAGGGCCAGATGACAGGCTGAGTCCTCACATTTGTTTTGAATCTCTACATATCTATCATGACTAACTACAGAGTTTCTCTTCCGGAGTGTATGTATTATGGAAATAACTTCATTATCTCAGAAAATCTCTCGAATAACTTGTCACATAAAATTTTTTATGGTGGAGGCCATGTAGCCTACGCACTGTTTTCCTACACGCTTCGAGGGCACCCCATGCACTGGTGTGCCACACTACTCTAAAAATCTATTCATTCTATTGCTCATCCGGTCATAGAGATAAACTGTGCTTTGAATCACTTTAACCATAAATCACTCAATCAAGAAATTATGAAATTACGAAATCACCCAATGAATCCGTTGATCAGTTTTACACACGCTTTTGTGATCATGCATATCGATTTCCCGAAGATGAAATTGGGTGGGAATTTATTTATGGAATATTTGAGTATCTTCCTCACATATCTGAACCCCACTTAGCACACTTTGATAATGGAGCTGTGCAATCACAGGTAGGCACAGTTGCTGTCACAAGTGACTGTTTGCCTTCACCTCCTCAAACAGCTCCACCACCGTGAAGTGATGTGGGAGATCATGCACACACATATGTTGAACTGTCACATCCTCCAACCCCACTTGCTCTTGATATCTACATAGATTTGGCTTGTCATCCTGTTGGTTGTCACGTGGATTCGTTCCCTCAAACTCTGTCCCCACATTCTGTTGATCCTCCAGATTGTACTATCTTGTGTTCTTCCATTCTAGACTCCTCACCAGCTGTGAACGAGGATCAAGTTATCGATGAAGTTAGTGTTATGCAGCCAACTTGTGCCATCATTCATGATGAGTGTGTTTAGGAATCTAAAGAATAACTCGTGCTAAAGGATGTATCCATTCGAGCCGCACCTCATCCGCTTTATCCTAACATCCCTTGTGATTCTTCCACTATTGATTTCCCCTATGAAAACCCATTTCCTTTTATTTCTACTTCCAATCATTCACAAGACACATCGGATGTCAATCTGTCATCACAGTTTGGAGAGGACACATCTTCCTCTAAAAATTTGTGGGTTCAGTCATTGTTCATTTCTAAAAACATAGAGGGTGAACATATTTGCTTCTCATCTACTGCTCTACCCGATTCATCAAATCATGAGGATGTCGAAAAACATCTTGAATTTTGTGATATTGGTTGTCGTGATCTCTCTACTTCTTCATCTAATCACGATGTTGATTCAATCATTGTTTTCTGTAAAAGAAGTCAAAACCCTGTAGACTATCGAGGCACTTCAGCCCAAGCTAATGGTTATGTCAAGCCCTCGCTATTCTGAGGTTGGTTTCACTTCTAGTCAGGAAATTGTTGAAACACTCAAGGCTCCTCATCACTCTCTACTTTGCATTGAATATCAACCAAACACTAAGATTTTGCTTCCTCTGCTCGAACTACACGATCCCATAACTCATGCATTGGATGAATCTTACACAACAAGCACACATGCACAATGTAAGTGGTCTACCTTTCTCACATTTTCTTGCATGTCACTGTCAAGATAATTCATACACTCGACATCTACACATAGTGTAGCACAACACCATGGTAGCTCCACAGAGTGGACGTCTTGTGCTTTCACCCATCTTTGTTCTGTGGTCGCTTGTAAGCTCGGAGTGTGTCCGTCTTCATTGTTATATCTTTCATGCTTAATGGTTTGTGCAACTGTGATGTTCGCAAATTGTGCCTTCACTAACATGGGTCAACCAATGCATCAGTGGTTGCATTAGAAGTATCACTTCATGTGATATGACCCATGCATTATTAGCATAGGAGTAAGAGCAGTGTTTGCTTTTGAGTTGTTTCCTTGCATGCATGTTTGCTTCTTTATTTGTGTATTTGTTTGTTTGTTTGTTTGTTTTCTTACTTGCTTTGCTTCCACATTTTCTTCTGCTTCTTTTTGGTTTGTTTTCTTTTTATTGTCCATAGGTTATTTTCGCATAGACTGTGTGCAACTCTTGAAACAAGTTGGGTAAAGTACAAGAGGACTTGTACAACTATCAACATTTGGGTATCTATTACCCATTCTCGAATGTAAGAACTTATTGTATTCAGTCTGTTATACATCAATGGAAAATACTTACTGGTCGAAGTGAACCTTGGTGAAAACACAACGCTTGCATGCTAACTAGTATCACCTACTCTATTGAGTTGTTTTTGGGTTAATCCTTGTCAACTCAGTCAAGTAGAGTAAAGTGAGGGGGAAAACCTTAACAAGCATGTGAGAGGTATGCATAAAATATTTCTCTGAAGGAAAAACCTCCTCTTCTCTCAATAAGTCGAGATCCCTCTTCTGCCTCTAAAATGAATAAGTGTTATGCATAGTTATAAAGATGAAAAATAAAAATAAAAACCAAAAAAGTGAAAAAAGTTTGAAAAAAAATGAACAATGAATAAGGCGAAAGAAGAGAAAGCCTTCCTATGCAGATAGGTGATGCAAGTAACACCACTGGGTTACTAACCAAGCTCACTAGTAGCGGAGCCATGCTTGTGTTCCTTCATTAATCCACTGGGGTATTTTCCAGGCCTGCTGGCAGCAGAGCAACACTAGAGATGAAACTAAGACTCTGACGACTATACTACTTTTGCATCATATACTCCTCAACCCCAATCAAAACAACTCTTTTGGCTTGGCTTGGATTGTGTGTCGACCAATGAAGGGCTTGGCAGATGCTATATCTTATAACCAAGCTAGTGTGGAAACCAAGATGAACTAAGAACTAAACTATAGTTCCAGAGGTGTTAAACTTGATTTTCGCGAACAACGTCCATTCAAAGAGCTGGAGTTCTACTAGTGTGTCAGCAAGTGTTGTATCGCCACCCTCCAAAAATTTTCCTTAGCTTAGTTTTGGAGCCTCCCTACCAACCTTTCATAGTAGCATGTCTTGTCTTGTCAAGTACACAAGCTTCAGTGATTTTCTTGTAGAATGACAGTCGTTCATCAAAACTTGTTGCATTCCCCTCATAGGTCATTTCACTAGATTCGGTCCAGCTGCATGTTGAGCAACTCCCTCAAGAAATTATGCAATTCTTTTTGGTAGCCTGTTGGGCTCTAGAATTGCGCAAATCTGCCTATCACTTTTCATTGAGAAAATTGCACAATTCCTCTCAGTAGGGCTACTTAGCCCAGAAATTGTGCAATTTTGGGTAGCAGTTAGTTGCTTTGCCTAGAAATTGTGCAATCCGTGTTGGCTTGTATGGGCCTGACCCAGGTTCAGAGGTGATTTAGCCAAGAAAATCTTGGTACTACTGGCCCTTTCAGCAATAGTCCGCGGAGCCCAGACTAAGGTCTCACCCAAAGTAGTATGGGAGGGTGCTAGAACCAGGTTTCCGCACCCTGGGGATGTCTGATGAGCCTCTGGAGGTCTACGGTTTAACCTGTTGCTACGCGCACTTACTATCCCTTCATGACCTGCGGTGTTGCTTCCGCGTAGCCCTACTCAAGGCGCAACTCATATAACACCAAAGTTCCTCGTTATTTAATCTATTATTATCTGATTACTTAATTTGTTTATGTAAGACTAATGATTATTACAGCATATTAAACAATCATATCAGTGCATGTGATAAATAAAATAGTATATAAATGTAAAGAAGGCAATGCACAACAGATACAAAAAAATAGGAATCAACTTCTCTTTATTAGTCTTCAATCTGGATTACAAACTCTACACCGCCCTACGCACTCATCTGCAGAGCCTCTACCTATTACTACGACCCAATACAGTTAGAATCCTATTCTAAGCTCGAACCATTCGTACAATCCCTCACTCTATTTACACAATCCCATGGTCCGTGGACCATGGGTAGGCTTACCTGAATTTACATTACATTACATTACCTTATGGAGGACAACCCTATAACTTAACCTATACCTCACGCTCTGTGCCAGCAATTCGCGGAGCCTTACAAAACCCTTGACCAAAACTTGGGCTCAGGCCCCAAAACATGCTGTGGGGGGATTCCATGCCCAATAGGCCCCCAACACAATCATCTTGACTTGTCCCGAGTCACTCTACTGGTGCAGCAACCTTGGCATGGATCCCCTCCAACTGGTCCTGTACTGCTCAAAGGTCCGTAGCGCACTGTTTTGTGGTTTGTTGAACCTGCTGCATGCACTCTTTTGATGCTTCTTTGTGAGGATCTGCTACCTACCTTAGCGCATAGAGTCCCTGCATCTGTGCGAGCTTGCCCTCAATATCGGTCGTAATGCTGAAGGCCTCATCAATCCATGGCAGGATGCGCACCTTGAGAAGTGCCTCTTTCTTTCTGGCGACATCCACCTGCTCTTTCAACACCCTTGCCTGCTCCATATTTGGCAGTCGTTGGGTAAGGATGATTTTCTACGCAGTTCCCCTGACATTATTATATTGTTCCTATAGTTCATGCGACTCTATTTCCAGGCGTTATATGTTGGGGTCCTCCTGCAAGGATGTGAGGACATCAAAAGCTTGGTCCAACATAATGGTATAGTCCTGCACTGCTCGTCCAATTTCTTCTAGTCATGTTTGAATCGTGCTAATGCACTGTTCTCTAACTTTTAGAGGCATGGAAGGCTACGCCTTCAGCCACAACTCAGTAATCTAGAGGTTCAGCTCCAACTGCACTCGCGTTGTTTCCTTGTGCGCACTTTGGACTCCACTTTCTAGACAGTGGATCTGCATCTCTGTTGGTAGGTCTATAGTGATGGACAATTCTGGGACTCGTCGGCATGCTTCATCAACTGTCTTCATGATCTGCTAATTTTGTGACAGCAGTTTGTCCCGCTGCAAGCTGAGCTATTCGATGTTGATCTTCTGCTCACTCATTACCTAGGTCACGCAACCCTCCCTGGTGTGGAGCTCTGCTGTGATTCCATATTGTAGTTGATGCAATGTGTCTCGCGGAAGGGCAACCAAATTAAGGCCCATTCCATTGATCCTGCCCACCGTGGCTCTGTCGTCCTCTTTCTTTACTGTTAGTGCTCCTTCTGGTAGCACTATGGTATTGGCCATCTTTGCACATAGTAGTTGCTCTGCCCAAATTAAGGCCCATTCCATTGATCCTGCCCACCGTGGCTCTGTCGTCCTCTTTCTTTACTGTTAGTGCTCCTTCTGGTAGCACTATGGTATTGGCCATCTTTGCACATAGTAGTTGCTCTGTTGCTTATGTACCTACTATGCCGTAGCTGGCTACGGTTCCTTCTTATGGGGGCTGCACCTGTAGTTTCTGTAGCTATGCCCTTAGTGCCCATAACATAATCTGCTGCTCCAACATGGCTTCCTAGAACGCTTCCTTTGTGACCTCACAAACTCTGTCGCCAATGTCATAGAGGTCACCTTCTGTTAATGTGATCAGCTCGATGGCCAATTTGGATGCCTTGACCTTTTTCTGCTGACCCGATCTCTCTGAGACGCGCGGTATTTTCAGCTAGGTGGAAGTTGTGCCTGGGTCCATGCCTTCTTCTGTGTTCTCTGCTCCCTATCCTGCAGACAAGTCCTGGCCCTCCTCGTTCTATGTTGTGGTGGCCCCTGTTTCCTATGTTGTTGTTGCTTCTTCGGTGGCCTTTGCTTGCTCCACGACTGCCCTTTTTTATAGACATTTTTTGGCCCTACAACCCCAAGCATGAAATTTCCATAAACCAAGGGCTCCTAAGTCCCTAAAAGTGTTGTTCTAACCCCTAAAGGAACAAGGTCAATAGATTACAGCTCCTCACAGAAGTTCTCCATGAAAAACTGCTCAGAATTGGTCAAAACAGGATCATTTCAGTTGCTCCACTGGCTAGGTGCATTGCATCTCACCTAAATACACTGTGCGGGTGCGTTTCATTTCAAAAACCCCTTTTGTGGGGTGCGATGGGTGAGAAATGACAAACGGCAGTGTCATTCTGCGAGGTGGAGAGGCAATGGAAGCTTCCAGAATCTTCTCCTGTGATACTTGCCTCGCTGAATTCGACCAAGGATGAGTAAGAGGCCATCAGTCTCCAAGTGGAAGCAAGAACTATCAGAGAGAAGACACTAATCAAATCACAAGCTGACTCATCCCCCTTACAGATATCTATATATGCATCCCTCATCCCAGAGATCCAGAGGCTGGAATTTTGCATATTGTAAGGAATTGTTGCTGGTTTCTTGAGACAAACATCAGATTGTTGGGTGATCTAAGCTTTGTTTGAGGTGAAGAGGGGCTTCTTTGCTGGGAGGTTGATGCTGGGTCAGAACAACTGGTTGTAACTCCTCTTGGCTCTTTTCTTGTTTATCAATAAAAGCTATTCGAGTTTTCCTCCATGCTTTTGTGTCATTGATGCTTGCTACATTTGTATGGTCAATTTACATCTGATCCTAGATTGTTTATGATTATAAAGCCATGTCTTTGTATAGTGCTATGCTTCTGTGATCTTACAGGTACTTTGTGAAGCTGGGCGTGAAAGGGAGCAGGTAGCTGAAGACTATCAAAGAAGAGAGGGATCAAATCAGGAGATTAGTGCAAGACAGAGGTTGGTCTTTCTGTTCCTCTCTATCTATAATTCATAAAGGAAAAACTAGAGTAGCTTTTCTCTGTTTGTTTCTAAGGCAACTATCACACCTTAGTGGGATAGAGCAGTTCTATATAGACACTTTTCCCTGTAACAAAATGGCGACTCCACTAGGGACATAATTAGTTTGTTTGTTTATCATTCTTTGTTGTTTGTTTTATAAACTTACAAGTAGCATTTGAAATGCATTTGCCATAACAAATGCAAAGTAGATAACTGTTGCTTCAATCCATCCACTGGATCTGTTTATGATTTAAACAACTGATTCACAAACTATCTGATTGCCCTTGTGATAGTTCTTAGATCCTCCTTAGATCTACCCCTGATTGTTGCATTACTGATTGCTTTTTGTTCGGCCAAAACCCAAGAACTGAACTGCAAACTGTGACCCGGAAACCCGAAAACAGTGTCTCGTTTCTGGCCCAACGCAGGTACTGTTCAGAGATTCTGAATTTCAGTGTACTTCCCGAGTGGACAAGCTGCGCTACATTTCAGATTCTCTGTGTTACAGGTGTGCTGATCAGACTAGCTTTGTACAGTTGTGGCTTCTGGGATTCATTCTTCCCAGTTCTATTCCTGAATTTTGCTGCCTGTGATTAGTATATGTCTGTTTGAAACCCCTTTTCCTTGTTGTTATTCTGCCTCCTTTGTACAAAAGAACTGTAGATGTTTTTGTGTGTTTGTTGAGTCATTTACAGTTCTCCTTTGCAAAAGTAACATAATCATGCTATCGTCCTTTGATTTAAAACTATCGCAAGTGTCGATTTCGATCGTACGAAAGAGTCTCATTGTTGTTGATGGTCGATTATCCTGTTACTATTGCTTTTGGTCTGAATTTGTAATTTTCTAGTGTCATGAACAAGTATTCATTTCATAATTGTAAGGTGTTGTGATCGTCTCCATTTTTTGATTTCGAAAAGAAACTTGTTGATATTTGTCGCTTGAAAAGAAATTCAGATTTGTACATCAACTTTCTTTTTAGCATTCATATACTAAGAAAGTCGAAAACAAATACATGCATGTGCATTTGCATATAGACAGTCTGATTGGCTTGATTTAGGAAAGTGCATTTAGAGTGTGCTCTTTGCTCTTTGTGAAAAGAGCCTGTCTTTCTTTTCCCTAGTAGATAGGATTTTCATTGCACAAAGAAGATAAAAAGTTTGTTTATCATCTTAGATTGCATTTTAGGAATTAAATCTACATCTCGTGGTGAACCTGAAAGGCAAACTTCATAAACAAGATCAACTTAAAATAAATTCAGTGAATCTAACAATGCTTTGGAAATTAACGCGCAACATTTAGAAGTCTAGGCTAGAGAAGTATTACAGCATCGTAAAACCTGGTAACTGTTGTTCTCACTGATGGTTGGGTGATTCCTCCACTTTGAGATGATAAGTGCCAGTACGGACTTGTGCTCCCACGTACCGTCGAGTATATTTTCGGAGACCCCAATAGGCTTAATCCTTTATCCATAGGAAGCCGTGTCTACCGCCCTATCGATCGCAATGCACTGAACACAACATTCGGGAAGATTGATTGTCGTACCGTAAAATGTATTCTACAGTTTTGCGATTGGTTTGGTAATCCCTCTACCTAGATTTCTGGAGAAGTCCCTTTCATTCCTTTTCAGACTCCTTAACGGAAAAGGTCCATCTGAGCACTTGTCACTTCAGGCTCATTAAAAATCGAAGGAGACTAGAGTCATCTTTTGTTTTTTCTCGAATCTTAAAAATTGAAAAAATAAGTCGTGTCAAAGCGTCTAAATTTTATTTTAAACGGAATACTCATTACCCTTTCCTATGTTGATCTTGGGTTGAGAAAATGGAATCCACAAACCAAGGAATTCCCCTTGGAGGAAATCCTAGTCCCTTCTCCTCTTGGGGAGATGTTGGTGCGCCCCATATGACCACATTGTCACTTCCAGGACTGACAATTGGTTTGCTTGTATGGCTCTTCTCAACCTCTATCGTTCAGAACACCACAATTCCTGAACAATCAAACCAACAACTAGACGAGTCCAGAGTTACCCACCAACCTTCTACTTCCTCTAAGGAGCCAAAAGCGAATGGGGGCAAACGAGTGTCGTCTAGCGAAAATCCACACACTGCACCAAGCAGGCCTAAATCGCCATGTGTCATTTGCAAAGGAGACCACTATCACAGAGATTGTCCTTGCATCCCTAGGATCTTAAGGGACTGGTCTCCTCGTTTGCACAACGGTGTCGTCAACCTCTGATGATCATGTTGAAAACACACCATCAACTAGTGAAAGTGAAGCTCCATGACAAAAAGGAAAATATAGATTTCCTTGTAAACTATGCGAAGGCAATCATGCCATCCACTGTTGTCCCTTCTTAGAAGAGGCTAAAAGAGTTTTGGACGATCGTCCGGTTTCACCGTTACGACTTCCTCCTGGATATAAAAAACTCTTGCCGAGTCCATCACTAGTTGAAAATCCGGCTGGCCCGCTCAGGTGGTTAGCTGAAGCATCTGTTGTTGAAGATAAACCATCTGAACCCATACCAGACAAAAGTCAAAAGGTCGAGGCAGCAGTTGACCTGGTCTTGCCTTCAGAGGTTCCATCTTGAGATGATACAGTCACTGAAGAGAACAAGGATGACACTGTCCAAATTCTTTTCATAAGCACAGACTCAAACGAACATGGGGACAATTTACCCGTTCCTTTACCGCAGGAAGGAAGTTCATCAGAGTTGTACCCAACCGTCTATTCAGTCCCACCTCCAAGCAACCTAGTTGTCTCCTTCGACTGGAATCAACTAGGCAGACCCTATTTACCAGCTAGTATACCATTCTGAATCATTGTTCAAATATATAGAATGGTTATGGCTGGTACCATCATAGATGAGGGGGCTTCTGTGAGTATCCTTTCCTCAGCTGCTTGGAAAGCGCTTGGTTCGCCATCGCTTTTGCCTGAGATGAGAAATCTAACAGGCTTTGATAAAGGAACCAGTCGACTTTTAAGGATCCTTCCCAATGTGCCCATAACATTGAGAGGGAAAACCATTCACATGAACGTTATGGTAGTTCAAGGACCCCTGGATTACAATCTACTCCTTGGACGAGACTATATTTATTGCATGAGAGCCATTGTCTCATCACTCTTTAGAGTGATGTGTTTTCCACACGAAGGAAGAGTGGTCAAGTTCGTAGACCAGCTTTCATTTCCCGAATCACGCATAGCAAATAGTCATGTACCATCCCTGAATGGTCTTTTCACGCAAGAAATGTCTCAATCCCCAGTCCGTCCACCCGATGAGCGCGAGTGATTCGGGAGACATGACTAAAACCCAGGGGGCATGCGTCCTGGTCTGCTTCAGCAGGAAAACTTCGGGTATAGGGTAGGTTTCTGCGAGAAAATATGACTAGTCTGTACTCCCGTCTGTGATTGGAAGAGGGGGTTATTCTAGAACAAGATTCTCTTGTCAAAGTTACGTGAGTGGAGTAACCTCCTCTACTCACCTTTGTCTATTTCGATAGACATCGCTGAAGAAGTGTTTTATTTGCGCTGTGAATAGAGCAATCTTTGGGTAGCCTGAAAGAGGTATACCTTTCCTGATAAAACAAATGTTTTGTCAGCTCGAACAGAAGATGACCTTGAAACTCTGTTTTATACCTGGGGGCATGCAAACCTTTTGGCGTGCAAGCGAAGAGCGACTATTTATTTTTTAAATTTGTAGGTCCTCTAACCCTTTAAACTCGTAGGATTGGTTGTTTCCTAACTTGCATAAAGAAAGGATGTGGGGCAAAACTCTAAAAATTGCCGTTTTTATATGAGACATTCTTATCATATGACTGGATTGATCGAGTAGTGTTACCGCAAGGTTCAAGCTCGTTAAAAAATAAACCTGCATCAAGCAGTTTAAGCACATAGTTCAAGCTCGTTAAAAAATAAACATAAGCCATGAGCAAATGTTTCCCCTCGCGTTTAAGCTCATTAAAAAATGAACTATTCCCCGGAAAATAACCATTGTGAATGTAGTACTTCAACCATTAAAGCCTTGGTCGTGTTTGCACCGTCACCTCCACTTTTGCATTGGCTGATCATTCACCCCCATTTGATTGTTTACCCATTTTGAGGAACAGCTGCAAAGAGTGATTTCACTAGCCATCCTTGTAACACTGCCGTGATTGGAAAATTCCAAACCTTACCTGGAATCAGCTGCTACCCATTTTATCACTCGTTCCTCAAAAGACGAGTCTCCTTTAAGCTCTTTTCAACTGACTCGTAAAATATGAAAAGATTGCCGAGCCCTCGACCTCTCCAGCTCGTTAAAGGGACAGGAAGTGCTATCCCTCCTCTAGATTTTAATCGTTTTGGACCTGAGGGATTATTACACAAAAATATCGAGCGCTTGTTTTGTTCGGCTCATTAAAAGTATCGAAATTTCATCCCTTCTGTATTGTTTTATACTTTTTCAGACATAAGGGATTAGATGACGAAAAAGGAATTTTGGAGTTACCTTTATGTTCCTTTTCAGACTCTCTAAAATGGAAAAGGATCGAGTTATCTTTGTCATTAAGCTCGTTAAAATTTTAATAGCGACAAACTTGTCTATAGACGAGAACGAGTTTCACTATCGCTAGGCTCGTTAAAACATAGCGATGGGTTTGCCCAAAGGGCAAATTATAGAACAAGCATATGTTATCCTCCTCAAGCTTGACAAAAATAAAGAGGTACTGGTCAGCAATGACTGGGGAAAATTGGGAAGAAAACTTGAAAAAAATTTGTTGGTAGCAAGTCGCTCTTGAACATGACACTTCCACTCCATGTCCAAGTCGGGTTGGGTTGTTTCATTCACCGGTCACATCATACCATCCACATTTGGGGTTAATGCTACCAATCCATCACATCAGTGTCGCCGATATGTTCAAGAGAATTCATGCAAAGAATTCACCTGTGTCTCACCCACTACCATACATTTATGCTCCATTCTTTCATGACTGCCACCCTGAACATTATATCACCAGATCGTTTTCACCTCCATTAAAATCATTTTCTCCGTTCCGTGTCATTGATGTGGGATTCATTAAGGCCCTCCTGTGACGGATCACTTCTTGTCGACATCAGCTCACTATCCAAGAAGTTGATCTAGGAACACCCCATTCAGTACTTTGAAGCTTGCATGCCTCAATGGCAAGTTTCTCACTTCCGGCAACAGGTTTACATCAATGGCCTTCGACCGAAAGATTTTGCGTGGTGTTCGATGCCAAGTCCTTTATTCACACCACGTGAATTGTATTGTGGTACCTTGAGGGTCATTATCATTATCAGTGATTCCTCTCGTGCTTGTTAACAATTTACATCATTGGCTGGTAATCAAGCAATGTCTTTGCATGTTCGACTTCAGAGCATTTCTCACATGGATCGACTTGTACTTTGAGTGAAGATCGAACGAGATTGAAGACCCCGGATCTAGTTTCATCCATCCGGGCTACGATATATATTCAGGGAAATAAAGACATTAAATGTACATCATTGCTGCACAGATAATCATCCACTCAAAAGGATGATGGATCTATCAGAATCATCAGTCTACACTCAGAAGATTGTCTGTCCTATGTACATGAAAATGAATTTATAAAGTTGAGCATGGGAATGCCCGCCTCAGCTAGATCATGAACATATTATGAAGATAATGTATTGTATTGTATCTTATTACAGGTCTCCTCCCAGCATTGAAAGAACTTCGGATCCTCATAATAAAGCATTTCACCCGACATCAAAAGATTAACGACCTCATGCTTTAGGGGGCAACTATTATAGACATTTTTGTGCCCTACAACCCCAAGCATGAAATGTCCATAAACCAAGGGCTCCTAAGTCCCTAAAAGTGTTGTTCTAACCCCTAAAGGAACAAGGTCAACAGATTACAGCTTCTCCCAGAAGTTCTCCATGAAAAACTGCTCAGAATTGGTCAAAACAGGATCATTTCAGCTACTCCACTAGCTAGGTGCATTGCATCTCACCTAAATAAACTGTGTGGGTTCGTTTCATTTCAAAAACCCCTTCTGTGGGGTGCGATGGGTGAGAAATGACAAATGGCAGTGTCATTCCGCGAGGTGGAAAGGCAATGGAAGCTTCCAGAATCTTCTCCTGTGACACTTGCCTCACTGAATTCGACCAAGGATGAGTAAGAGGCCATCAATCTCCAAGTGGAAGCAAGAACTATCAGAGAGAAGAAACTAATCAAATCACAAGCTGACTCATCCCCCTTACAGATATCTATATATGGATCCCTCATCCCAGAGATCCAGAGGCTGGAATTTTGGATATTGTAAGGAATTGTTGTTGGTTTCTTGAGACAAACATCAGATTGTTGGGTGATCTAAGCTTTGTTTGAGGTGAATAGGGGCTTCTTTGCTAGGAGGTTGATGCTGGGTCAGAACAACTTGTTGTAAATCCTCTTGGCTCTTTTCTTGTTTATCAATAAAAGCTATTCGAGTTTTCCTCCATGCTTTTGTGTCATTGATGCTTGCTACATTTGTATGGTCAATTTACATCTGATCCTAGATTGTTTATGATTATAGATCCATGTCTTTGTATAGTGCTATGATTCTGTGATCTTACAGGTACTTTGTGAAGCTGGGCGTGCAATGAAGCAGGTAGCTGAAGACTATCAAAGAAGAGAGGGATCAAATCGGGAGATTAGCGCAAGATAGAGGTTGGTCTTTCTGTTCCTCTCTATCTATAATTCATAAAGGAAAAACTAAAGTAGCTTTTCTCTGTTTGTTGCTAAGGCAACTGCCACACCTTAGTGGGATAGAGCAGTTCTATATAGACACTTTTCCCTATAACACCCTTGCTGCCTCGCAGACAGCCCTTACCTCCATGGCCGCTTGTCCATTGCACCTTTCCTAGGCCAACTTCATGACATGGAACTTGGTTGAATCCTTCTGCTTCTGTGCTGTTGTTCTATCCATCTCCGCCAGATTCAGGGCGCGCCACTCAAAGGGAGATGATTCTAGAAATGAAAATATCACATAATCAATAGTGATGAAGGATAGCTTGGTCCATTCCTGTTTCGAGTCCTTACGCACCTTGATGTGTCCATTATGAATGTCCACCTTGAAGTCTGCAAAGCTTTGCAGACTGTTGTACATTGTGGGCGACAGGCGTGGACATCTATTGATCCCCATTCGGATGCTCACCTCCATCAGCACCTAGAAGATCTTAGTCTCGCAAATGTGCTTGGTGTCCTTTGTGGCCCATTGCGATGCATACTTTGTGGCCTCTGGTAAGTCCTGTTCAATACCATGGAACTGACTATCCTTAGGCAGTTCCCCTGTTACCAGTAAAATAGACAAGAGAAACCACGCGTAGTGGAAGCTCTTGCCCTACTCCTGGGATTCCTTACGGTTAGTCAGGCACTCCTCACAGAGGAATTCAGCCCAGTTGAATTGGACCCCCTGTGCACATTGTTTTTCCTGCGCAACTACTGGCATTGGTACCTCATCTTCGCAACATTTTCTCATCACTTTCCCAACTAGGAGTTGGGTGGCTACGCGCACCCTTTTATCTTTAATGCTATTGATTGTGTAACCCCACTTTTTCTTCTCGAGTTTGCATTTTTTCTTCATGGACTTTGCAAGCACCAAATCTCTACTTTTGCCTGCTATCACTACGGGGTCCTTCCCCTTATAAGGGAGCCAAGAAATCCTATGGATGCGATCCACCGTGATGGGAATAGGCTCTTCCAGCCATAAGTACCCATCGTGCACCAGGAAAAGCAGTTGCCTGATGACGAAAATAGTGATAGGTGCATGATGAAAGTGTGGAATCCACAGCAGATGAAGTAATCCAGCCTTCTCCACACCGCGCAGCCATCTCCGTGGCTCTAGTGTTGTGAATGACCCCTCCGTTCTTTGCTTCATGAGGCTCTCTGTCTCCAAGTGTGCGAACTTCTCGCTATTCGCGAGGTCCCAATCTTCAAACTTCATTTTGGGTATGTGACCTAGGTGTTGAGTTATGAGATGGGTATGTATTTACTATTGATTTCAGCACCTTTTTCCTTGATTCTTATCTTTTTCATATCTTAATGCGCTAATATATTGAGGAATTATGACAAGAGACGAAGGAATTATTTGCAGTTACAATTTATCTAACTTTCACTCTTCTTTATGCAGGAAAGCGACAAAATGAATGATTACTATTCCCTAACGATGGAAAAACACAAACCAACAAACAAAGGATGGAATGCATCGGTTGTAGACAAGGCTGAGGGCGAATCAGAAGGATCAACGTGAAATAGGAAAGGTGTCTGAAGTTAGCAATCAGTTGTGAATCCCTCAGGATCGAGAGATCCTGAGGGATCACATTTACCATTTATCCTTTACCCCTTTTTTATTATAAAAGAAAGCGATTGTAGGAAGAAGGGGAGGAATCTCTCTTATTTTTCAAATTGTAAATTTAATTACAGACTTGCACTATTGGAGAGCACAATTATATTGTAACACTACCTAAGTTTGATGATTAATATATAATTGAAGTTGTTGTTCCCTCGCATTATCTGAAGTAGCTCAACAGTGTTCGTTGGCAGCTAAGGGCCTGGCCTCTGGTCGATTGAACTGCTTTCTTGTGTTATATTTATGATTCTTCTAAAGTTTGGTTGGTTTGATAATTTCTTGTTTATGTGAGTTTACTTTATTCGTTGTTTATCGTTCCCTATATTGAAGTAGTGTATGTTCTTTATATACTTTACAGTGCTTCCATTTGATTCGATTTATGTTTATTACAGAGTAAATTACTTAGACAGTGAATCACATTGATTTAATTAGCTGTAAGAGTTTAGTTATTGCTATTGGACTCTCAGATTGATATCATTTCTATTTTGATTTCTTTATAGAGATTGAGTATAGTTTAGATTGAATCAGCCAGGAAGAGATGAGTTATTGCTATTGTGCTCTCGGCTGATGTTGTTGTTACTTGAATTGCTGTAAGATTTGATTTCATTAGAGGATTGAGTTTTGAAGCTAGATATCGTATTTCCTTTAATAATTTCACTTTGAGTTTATTAGATACATCCATTCACTCTTTTGTCAAAGATCTATACTGCAATTTAAGAAACATTACTCTCTGAATTTATAGCATCCACATATTGTGTACACTCTTGAAATAAGAGGACTTTCCCAGGTTGATGATTAATGTGGGATAATTAGGAGTTTTAAAAGGCACCTTTTATCAGCCAACATTTTGGCGTCGTTGCTGGGGAGAGTGTAGCCATTTTACAAAGAGTGATGTATATATGATAATTGCTATTGAGGAAGAATTGGGTATTGAAAATAGAATGTAAGAACCTACGTAACGAGCAAGTAAAGTGCTTGCTCCTCCGCCCGCTTTTCAACACAATTATAGAAAAGTGAAGTAGGTCTTTGATGCTTGTCTATTGAGAGAGAGCTAGGTATTAAAAATGGAAGGTAAGAACCTACGTACGGAGCAAGTAAAATGCCTGCTCCCCCGCCCAATTTCCAGCAGAATTGCTAGGAACTTAAGGTAGAAATAAACATTTGAATTTTTGCATGAATGACTAAGAAGAAATGACCTGAAAACAATACAATTCCACATCCCAAACCTAAAAAATCTAAGGGACAGGTGACCCTTGGGCAATGAACTTTCATCGGCCACATCATAAGAAAAGTCGAATCTTAGCCATTAGTAGTTCCCTGAACCGTTGCTTCCAGATAACCTACTATCTCCCTTCAGGCCACAGGCTCACCATATGTATCCTGCGCTAAGGTCCATAGTAAAATGGAAGGGACTGAGCAGAGTTTTCAAAATATTGAAAATCCGTGCCCAATTCCCTCACAAGAAGGGAATTCTTGCAATATGTTAGGATATTCCGACACATAGGAAATAGTTAAGTTCAACTTGGTCTAGTATAGAGTTAGGTAAAGTGTGTTTCTTTACCGTTGTACATTTTGTAACTTACAATCCGACGATCACGATATGTAGTGATCCGACGGTTCATTCTCTCCTCGGTATTACCGACACTTGATCCGTGGCTTGACACCTGATTGGTCCATGAGTTCTATTTAAAGCGCATGGAGGGTCATTGTTCGGGTAATCTGTGCATGAGAGAAGCTTATGTAAATTTTCATTCTTTGATTAATAAATTGCCTGGAGTACCCACGTTGGGACAGGCCATGGACTGTTTCCCTCTTTGAGGGTTTTAACCACGTCAAAAATACTGGCGTATTGATCTGTGATCTGGTTGTGAGCGGTGTCCTTTTGGTATTCTTTCTGAGGAACTTTCAGTCTCTTGTACTTCTCCTGAAGTTGATGCTACCTTATACCGTCAACTTGTAGGAAAACTCTTGTATTTAACCCATACTCGTCCTGATCTTTCCTTTGCTGTTGGCCTTGTTGCTCGTTTTATGCAAAACCCCCGTGAAAGTCATTGGAAAGCAGCTAAAAGAATACTTCGTTATGTTCGAGGTACAATACAGTTTGGGATTCATTACAGTGCCAAAGCAGCTCCTCTGTTAGTTGGTTTCACTGATTCTGATTGGGCTGGTGACCCTGATGATCAGAAGTCTACTGCCGGTTATGTCTTCACTCTTGGTTCAGGACCTATTACATGGGCTTGTAAGAAACAGGCTGCCATTTCTCTTTCGTCAGCAGAAGCAGAGTATCGTGGTGCCGTGGAAGCTAGTAAGGAAGCCTTGTGGCTTCGTCAGATCCTATCAAAGTTTGGCTTTGAGCAGCAGCATCCAACCACACTTTGGTGTGATAATCAAAGTGCCATTCAGCTATGCAAAGATCCAGTCCAGCATCAGCGCAGCAAACACATTGAACTACACATGCACTTCATCAGAAAGCTCATTCATGACCATGTTCTTGAAGTACAATATTGTCCAACAGATGACCAGGTTGCAGACATCTTCACAAAGGCTCTCACAGAGGCGAAGTTCATTAAAATTTGATATATGCTTGGAGTTCAGGAAGTTGTCACTAAGGGGGGATAGGCTCTAGTGCCTCCTTCCTTCTCCTATTGTGTCATATTTGTAAATCCTTCAATCCTATCCCAAGTTGTTCTTAAGGGGGGATGTTAGGATATTCCGACACATAGGAAATAGTTAAGTTCAACTTGGTCTAGTATAGAGTTAGGTATAGAGTTAGGTAAAGTGTGTTTCTTTACCTTTGTACATTTTGTAACTTACAATCTGACGATCACGATATGTAGTGATCCGACGGTTCATTCTCTCCTCGATATTACCGACACTTGATCTGTGGCTTGACACCCGATTGGTCCAGGAGTTCTATTTAAAGCGCATGGAGGGTCATTGTTCGGGTAATCTGTGCGTGAGAGAAGCTTATGTAAATTTTCATTCTTTGATTAATAAATTTCCTGTAGTACCCACGTTGGGACAGGCCGTGGACTGTTTCCCTCTTTGAGGGTTTTAACCACGTCAAAAATACTGGCGTATTGATCTGTGATCTGGTTGTGAGCGGTGTCCTTTTGGTATTCTTTCTGAGGAACTTACCCTATAAATTCCTACACAATATTCGTGAAGAAGGAGGAGAAACAGGGGAAACAGAGGAACCAAGATCCCCTCAGGTAGTAATTGAGCAAAAGACACCCAGTGCTCCAAATCAAGGGAGTATTGTTAGGATCATTCCCACCTCTTCTAGACATCCTAGGGATAACTCTCTAGCTCCAGAGATCCAGGAAGGGTACTGTCATATCTTTGATCAGATGGCCAATAATCCACAAGCACCCCAAACCTCTACATTACAGTATCATATCGTTGAAACAGATGTCAACACACCCATGAAAGCTATCCCTCTACAAAATATCCCCACCTTTCATGGACTTACGTCAAAATATCTAGATGCATTTCTGTTTGAAATTGATGTATTATGTTGGGGTTATAATTACATCACCGATCCCCAGAAACTGAAGCTGTTTCCCTCTATGTTAAAGGAGCAGCCCTGCATTGGTTTATGGGACTAGGTGGGGGCACCATAAATGATTGGGACCAAATGAAAATTACTTTCCTTAAAAAATATCAGGATTATTGCAAATCTAGGGAACTAAAAGACGAAATATTCCAAATGGTAGCAAGACCTAGTGAAACGTTGGAAGAGTATGTGGAGCGTTTTCAATACAACCTCCAAAGATCTCCCTACGCAACTCTGCCTTTGCCTGATAATGTGCTAAAAACTACACTGATTAAAGGGATGAAAGACCAATGGATAGAGACATGAAATATTACGGGTAAAGGTGACATATATCAAGAAGACAATGCTAACATTATTAATTTGTGTATCAGGTGCTCAAGAGGCAGTACGAGACTGAAACCAACAAAACACGATATGACCACCAGGGACAACAAAATATCTGGTGGAAACATTACTCGTACAGAAATTGACAACCTGCTGGAGGATTTCAAAATAGATATCTTGGGAACTTTGACAACACAATTAGACATCATGCAAGCCAAGAAGAAGTAGGCCGAAGTAGAACAGAACCTGGTGACCTTTTTCCCTTGATGCAGGAAGAAGCATAGTCATAAAGAATACCCACTGGATATGGTACAGACCTGTGCCATATGCACTAAAGACCATGCCACAAAAAATTACCCATCACTCCCAGGGTTAAAAGTAGTCTTCAAAGAGGTAGAGGAAGACATGGAACTAGTCTACCTATTAAATCAGCATCACCGATGGCAAGCATGACAAACAGGTATGCCTACCAACCCATCTTCATTCTTTCAACCCTCTCAATATAATTCTCAACAATACACATGAGCTACATGGAAGAACCAACCACCTTTTCCTAATTGGTCACTGCAAGCATTCTCTATGCAACCTTGGTCCAATCAATCAAATCAAAATAATAGTTGGCCAAATTCCTCTTATTTTCCACCCTTATGGTAGAACAATACATATCGATCCCAATGGCCCCCCTCCACTTCACAAAACCAGAACTGGCAGTAAAGCTGGCAAAGACCTACAAACCAGCCAGCAGGAATAATCCCCCTACCTCAACCTACACTACCAGCACCTTACACATTGCAGCAAAACCCTCAACCCAATCTACGACCATAGCTCCCAGCCCAACCCAACCTGAATCCCAACAATAGACCAATCCAATCAGTACAAATTAATGAAGGACCAGAGCCAGAAACTGAGTTGAGAGAGTGTAAAGAACTCAAATTGAGGTATGGACAGATAATTGAGTCAGAGGGGGATAAAATATACAATTAGAAGAACTGTTACCTGTAGAACAAACACCTCAAACGGAGAATACAGTTAAATAGAAGAACCACGATCAAACTATTACCTCTTCTCCACCATTCCCAGAAAGATTGATTATACCCCGCCCAATAGAATATCCTGATTTTGATCTTCTGGGAGAATTAAAAAATCTTTGTGTAGAAATACCCCTCCTCCAAGCTATTCAGGACATTCCAATTTATGCAAAAAATATTAAGGAATTGTGTACTAAAAAGCCTAAGAGGAAAGTAAAAACAACACCAGCTGTCCACATAGTCGGAACTTTGTCTAATTTATTATCGGGCAGAGAAACACCAGTCAAATATGAGGACCCAGGAAACCCTATAGTCACAGTACAAATAAATGGATGTTCCTTTCCCAATGCATTAGTTGATCTAGGAGTAGCCATTAATATTATCACAATAAAAACCTATCAAAAACTTGGCATCACAGCCTTAGATCCAACTATGACCTTGCTAGAACTTGCTGACCGATCGGTTGTCAAACCAAAAGGGACATTACAAGATGTAATGGTGTCTGTATATTCTTGGGAGTACCCAGCAGAGTTCTTGATTATTAATCCTAGAAACCGACTAGATGGATATCCCCTAATTCTAAGAAGACCTAGGCTAGCAACTACAGATGCTTATATAAGTTGTCGAACAGGCAGTATGACTATAGCAAGAGGAAGTAATGTGAAGAATCTAGCTTTATATCCTCCAGCTCAGCCAAGCCTAACAATAATAAAAACTAGGAAACAACCTGTAACATATTTAACTGAAAACATTCGATCACCGTTAACTGTAGTAGATGCTTTTGAATTTAAGAATCAAATAGAAGATGACATTATTAACACTTACATTAACCACCAAGATGCCATATCTAATCTAAAATGTCACATGATTGAAGCAGCCCTAGATAACGAAATTGAAGAAGATCCCTTAAAAGATATCAATGACCAAACAATACCAACAACAACTGTTTATAACAACAAACCCATTGAAATTGAGCCAGGGAAAGTCCTAAACATTAATAAAAACTTGACTGATGACCAGCAGCAAAGGCTTATTCAACTCCTTAGAAAATATAAAGAGGCTTTTATGCATGCACCACATATATACTAAGAATGGTGTGAGACCCATTCGACAACCTCAATGGAGGTTAAACCCTCACCTAAAATATGTTGCTAAAGATGAACTACAAAAACTGTTAGATGTAAATTTTATCTATCCCATATCTGATAGCAAATGGGTTTCTCCATTAGCTGTGGTTCCTAAAAAGAATGGTAAGTGGTTTATATGTGTCGACTATAGAGAGCTTAATAAAGCAACCCAAAATGATAATTTCCCCTCCCATTCATCAACCAGGTTTTCGACACATTGGCAGGTAAAAAATTCTTCTATTTAATAGATAGCTTCAGTGGCTACAACCAAATCCAAATTGCCCCTGAAGACCAGGATAAGACTAGCTTCACCTGCCCCGGGGGGATGTTCGCTTACACAATATTACCTTTCGAACTGTGCAATGCACCTGACACATTTCAGAGAGCCATACTCAGCATTTTTTCAGACTTGATAAAAAAGGGACTTGAGGTGTACATGGATGATTTTACACCTTATGGAGATGACTTCGAGCTGGCATTACAAACGCTGGAGAAAGTCCTGCAAAGATGCATTGCTGCCAGGCTCTGCTTAAGCCGTGAGAAATGCCACATGATGATGACCAATGGCCCCATCCTGGGTCACTACATCTCAGCAGCTAGAATTCAGGTAGATCCAACAAAAATTCAGATAATCCTCTTAATACCTACCCCCTGCACACAAACTGAGGTACGTAGTTTTTTGGGATTTTCTAGATATTATAGAAGATTTATAAAGAATTTCTCCCAAATTGCTGCACCATTATATGCTTTGACAGGAAATATCGATTTTTTATGGATTGACAAATGTGACATTGCCTTTGAAGAGTTAAAATGGCTAGTATCAACAGCCCCAGTATTACGGGGCCCGAACTAGGATTTACCATTTTAGATTTCATCCGATGCATCAGATACAACCATTGGAGCAGTTCTCGGCCAAGAGGAAGATAAGAAACCTTATGTGATATACTACATCAGCAAAAATTTAACTCCTGCTGAGTTGAATTACACCGTGACCGAGAAAGAGTTTTTAGCTGTAATCTATGCTATTAACAAATTCAGACACTATATAATAGGATACCCTGTGGTTTTGTATATTGATCACTCTATTATCAAATATTTAGCTAATAAACCTATTACGAATGGAAGAGTGACACGATGGTTAATCCTTTTGCAGGAATTCAACATAACAATCAAGGATTGACCAGGAAAGGAAAATCTGGTGGCAGACTTCCTATCACGTGTGCCAAATATAGATGACTCGGTAGCAGTAGAAGACCAGTTCCCTGATGAGAACCTATTTGTTGTAACCATGAAAACACCATGGTACGCAGATGTCGTGAACTACCTAGCAGTGGGAAAATTACCCAAGCACCTGACGCCCAGTGAAAGAAAACTAATAGTACAACGTAGCACTCGGTTCTCCTGGATCAGAGGATACCTCTTTCACATAAGAGCCAATATGCATATCTGAAGGTGTGTCAGGAAGACAAAATCTTCGATATCCTAAATGATTGCCATGATGGGCCTTGCGGTAGACACTTTGTAGACCATAGGACTGGATATAAAGTCTTACAGATGGGCTATTATTGGCCCACCATTTTTAAGGATGCCAAGAAGTTTGTCCATGCATGTGATAGCTACCAAAGAATGGGTCACCCTGGCTAGTCTGACGAGATGCCCCTACATTGACAGTTAGTCATTAAACCTTTTGAATGTTGGGCATTAGATTTCATTGACCCAATAAACCCATCATCTAATCAAAATACATATATACTAGTTGCAATATAATATGTGACTAAATGGGTGGAGGCAGAAGAATTACCAAGGGCAACGGAGGACACAGTAATCCACTTTCTTTTCCAATTTTTCGTGTGGTATGGCTTGCCTAAAGAAATAATCATGGATGGAGGGCCATAATTTGTAGGCCATAAGATTGATGCTACATTAAAAAATCATTATATTATGCACAAAATCACATCTTCACACCACTCGTAGGCAAACAACCAAGTAGAAAGTACCAAAAAACTAATCGAGGCTATACTAACAAAGACAGTCACCTCACAGAGTCGTGATTGGGCTACCCTATTTCCAAAAGCCCTGTGGGCATATTGCATGACATGGAGGAATACCACAGGATACTCCCCATATCAGCTAGTGTTTGGCAAAGAACCTACCTTACCAATAGAATTTGAAATTCAGACATTGAGGATAGCTCAAGAAGTAGGCCTGGATCTGAATGAAGCACAGATTAACAGACTACATCAAATTAATGAATTGGATGAAATCTGTCTATTAGCTCTTCAACATACTGCACTGATCCAACAACAATGATAAAAATGACATGACACCCTCATCAAGAAAAAGATCTTCCATGAAGGTGATTGGGCACTTCTGTATGATTCTAGGTTCCAAGATTTTTCAGGCAAACTCCAGACCAGATGGTTAGGCCCCTACAAGATACAAGAGGTGCACGATAATGGCACCCTTACATTAGCCACCATTGATGGGTCTGACCACTATCAGCTCTTTTAAGCTTGTTAGTGAATATATATATATATATATCTATATATATATATATATATATATATAGATATATATATATATATATATATATATATATATATATATATATATATATATATATATATATATATATATATATATATATATAATTATAATTATAATTATTATTATTATTATTTAGACTCCCCATTTTATACATAGAGGGTGGCTCAACACTCCTCTCAAGCTGGGATGATCTAATATTATCCCTCAAAGGAGGTTTAGCCCTGCTAGCACCTAACCCTATTCCAAAAATAAAGAGGACAACCCTTTCAAGGAACATACCTCACAAGCACAAATGATCCACAAGGTTGAGGTCAAAACTAGGAGTAGTTGAAAATCCTCAAGGCAGCGTTAGTCAACCCATAGAATTATCCAGCCTAGTAAGTGAACAATACTTGCAGCTAGAGTTAGAAGGACAGGATAACCCTGAATCAAACCATGAGGAAGGAATAGGGCATTCTGGAGATGAACAAAGAAACGAATTGGGACTTCCCTCAACACCAAATATGAGTCCCCAAGGTGATTTGTTGCACGATTTCGAATTGGCCCAGGTCCTGGCCAACATGAATGTTTACATGCAGCCTAAAAGCCCGCTCAATCTTAATTTAGGAGCAACCCAATCTCCTGAGAATTTTGGTGATACCAGAATTCTATCTCCCTCAAAAGATGCAAGCCATGAAGCGGAAATAGATGCAGAGGCCATTTGGGAAGTAGAGAACCAATCTGGTGACATGCTCCCAGTGGAAAATAGCCAAGTAGGCCTAAGCACAGAGAACATAGGCCAAGAAGAAGAAGTAGAGATAGAGATAATTCGGGAAGCTGATAATCAATCAGGAGATATGGTCTTATTAGAACAGAGCCTGGGTGAGCAACCAACCTCTTTAGAAGTAGAAAATATTAATGAGATTGTTAGCAGAACAGTTTCTCCTCTGAAAAAGTATAGAGCCAAATTGAAAAAGCTTAGAAAAGAACAGCAGAAGCTTCGCAAAACAATCAAAAGGCTCAGAAGAAAAATAAAAGAAATATCAACGAGAAAGGTTCCAGAAAAAACCTTGGAGATAGTAAATGAGACTGTACAGACAGAGTTATATGAAGGTAGGGCTATAGGGATCCAAACTGAGCCCATACCCACTCAACCAGTCATCATTCAAGAGGAACAACATGCAATTTTGGTAGATGTAGCTACTCAAATAGAGGATGTACCCTCATATAGCAGGGATACTCAAACGGAGGCTTAGGCTTCCCATAATAAAGAGATTCAGATAGAAAGCATCCTTTCTCATAGCATAAGCACTCAGACAAGCATATAAGCTAAATATGTCATGACACACAATGACCCCATTATACTTAATCTTCATGAAGAATTAGCACACGCTCAGTTCGCATTAGAATGGCTTGAACAAGAAACTGTTTCCCAGCAGAAATATCAAGAGTTGCAGAGACAGCTTTGGGAAATGAATGCAATAGAGAGCAAGCCCTTGCTGCCTCGTGGACAGCCCTTACCTCCGCGGCCGCTTGTTCATTGCACCTTTGCTGGGCCAACTTCGTGACATGCAACTTGGTTTCATCCTTCTGCTTCTGTGCTACTGTTCTATCCATCTCCGCCAGCTTTGGGGCGTGCCACTTGGGGGGCCATGATTCTAGCACTGAAAAGAATGCATCATAAATAGTGATGAAGGGGAGCTTGGTCCATTGCTGTGTCGGGTCCTTACACACCTTAATTTACACATTATGCATGTCCACCTTGAAGTCTACAAAGCTCTGCAGATTTTTGTAAACTGTGGGGGACAGGCACGACCGTTTGTTGATCCACATCTAGATGCTCACCTCCATGAACACCCATAATATCTTAGTCTCGTGAATCCGCTTGGTCTCCTTGGTGGCCCAGAGTGACGCATACTTTGCAGCCTCTCGTAAGTCCTATTCAATACGAGGGAACTGACTATCCTCAGGAAGTTCCCCTATTACCAATAAAATAGACAAGAGCAACCATGTGTAGTGGAAGGTCTTACCCTGCTCCTGGGCTTCCTTGCAATTAATTAGGAACTCCTCGCAGAGGAACTCGGCCCAGTTGAATTGGACCCCCTCCACACATTTTTCTACTAGAACAACTACCAGCACTGGTACCTCATCTCCACGACATTTTTCACTTTCCTAGCCAGGAGTTGGGTGGCTACGCACACCCCTTTATCTTTAATGCTGCTGATTGTGTAACCCCTTTTTTTCTTCTCCAGATTGTATTTTTTCTTCATGGCCTCTGTGAACACCAAATCTTTGCTTTTTCCTGCTATCATTGCGGGGTCCTTCCCCTTACAGGGGAGCCAGGAAATCCTATGGATGAGACTCGTCATGATGGGAATAGGCTCTTCCATCCATAAGTACCCATCGTGCACTAGGCAAAGTAGTTGCCTGATGACAAAAATAGTGATAGGCGCACGGCGAAAGTGTGGAATCCATAGCAAATGAAGTAAACCAGCCTTCTCCACACCGCGGAGCCATTTCCGTGGCTCTAGTGTTGTGACTGGCCCCTCCATGCTTTGCTTCATGAGGCTCTCCATCTCCAAGTGTGGGAACTTCTCGCTGTCTTCGAGGTCCCAATATTCAAACTTCATTTTGGGTATGCGACCCAAGTGTTGAGTTAGGAAATGGGTATGTATTTACTATTGATTTCAACACCTTTTTCCTTGATTCTTATCTTTTCCATATCTTAATGCGCTAATATATTGCGGAATTATGATAAGAAACAATGGAATTATTTGCAGTTACGATTTAGTTAACTTTCACTCTTCTTTATGTAGGAAAGCGACAAAAGGAACAATTGCTATTCCATGATGATGGAACAACACAAACTGACAAACAAAGGATGGAACGTGTCAGTTGCGGACAAGGCTGAGGGCGAATCGGAAGGGTCAACGCGAAATAGGAAAGGTGTCTGAAGTTAGCAATCGGTTGTGAATCCCTCAGGATCCGAAGATCCTAAGGGATCACATTTACCATTTACCCTTTACCCCTTTCAGAATATAAAAGAAAGCAATTGTAGGAAGAAGGGGAGGAATCTCTATTACTTTTCAAATTGTAAATTTAATTACAAACTCGCGCTATTGGAAAACATGATTATATTGTATCGCTACTTAAGTTTGATGATTAATATATAATTGAAGTTGTTGTTCCCTCGCATTATCTAAAGTAGCTCAGCGGTGTTCACTGGCGGCTAAGGGCCCAGCCTCTAGTGGATTGAACTACTTTCTTGGGTTATATTTCTGATTCTTCTAAAGTTTGGTTGGTTTGATAATTTCTTGTTTCTATGAGTTTACTTTATTTGTTGTTTATCGTTCCCTGTATTAAAGTAGCGTATGTTCTTTATATACTTTACAGCACTACCATTTGATTCAAGTTATGTTTATTACAGAGTAAATTACTTAGACAGTGAATTACATTGATTTAATCACCTGTAAGAGTTTAGTTATCGCTATTGGACTCTAATATTGATATCATTTCTATTTTGATTTCTTAATAGAGATTGAGTATAGTTTAGATTGAATCAGCCAGGAAGAGATGAGTTATTGCTACTGTGCTCTTGGCTGATGTTGTTGTTATTTGAATTGCTGTAAGATTTTATTTCAGTAGAGGATTGAGTTCTGAAGCTAGATGTCATAGTTCATCCATTTACTCTTGTGTCAAAGATCTATACTAAAATTTAAGAAACATTACTCTCTAAATTTATAGCATCCACATTTGTGTACACTCTTGAAATAAGAGGACTTGCCCGGGTTGATGATTAATGTGGGATAATTAGGAGTTTTAAAAGGCACTTTTTATCATCGAACACTAGGTGCGAGCCCTAAAACATAATTCCATCGAGGAGGAGTGGGGTCTGGAGTGCGCTTTTAGTGGCATCTAAGTCCTTGGGTATCTTGGCTTTCCCTTTTCACGGAGGACATATTCGGGCAATTTTGCTGCAGCGCGCACCGACTAGATGTCCTCTTCCATTTCTTCTGCTGCCTCTATCTCATCAATGAGAGCATGTAGGTCCTACACCTCATCATCTATCTCAATGGTGACAGCCTTTCCCTTTTCTTTCATTGAAATTTTACCAAACCACGGATTCCTCAGGGACATGCAAAATGGTCCCGTTGTCTCCTTATCCTTCTTGGGCCTCGGCGTCTAGGACGATTTCGGTATTTCCGACATGACCTCAGTGTCTTCGAGAACATCATGTACTGTGGGGTTTTATGTGGCCTTATCAGTGGTTCCTTTTTCCCAGCCCAAACCTCTCCCAGTAGCTATCATCCTATTTGAGCTGTCTATGGTGATTCGCGAACTTCGGGGCTCAACTCTTGCTCGATGCTCAACACTCTGTGCTCTAATCAACTGCTCAAATTTCAAATGAACAAGTTTTGTCTCGTGGTTAGCCCCTGGTGTTTTATAGCACCTTTTAAATTCGAATTCAACTGTTCCCCCCAATTTTGGGCCATCAATTCTTTCTTGGCGGCAGATTGCCCCAAATCTAGCCCTTAATTCATGTCTTGAATGTCTGCTACCCACTCCCTTTTGCCTTAAACTGGACATCTCGTCATGAACAATGACACCAATGGTTACTTCCTAGCCTACCCGTGTATCAGTGTAGCCCCCCGTGTGTGGGCACAAACCTTGTGTCATGCTGATTCTACGCACACCTTCGTCATCACGCAGCTCCCAAATAGACTCTTTTATAATCTCGTGCTCTCTTTCAACTGCCTGGAGAGCTGAGACTATGCTCCCCACGGCTAGTCAGGTGGTCACACCACCTATGCGAGACTTCAACTAGCCTTCCAGTATAGTCCTCGGAAACTCTTCAATTGCCTACGTGACCGCCACCGTCGCGCATTCGACTGTATGTAATGTGCTTCCTTGGTTACTGCATTTGGTGAGGTGCAGTCGTAGCCGTGGAAGTAGAGTCATAAAATCTTGGCAAAAATATTCTAATGCAGTGGAATGATCATCCGTATCTTGCTTTCTCATCCTTGGTTTATCAATGATACATGCTTGCGTGATCTCATTTTACAGCCTCTTGATTTCAGCGTCCATCAAATGCTTTTCTTTCTCAATCGTACCCGGTCCTTTTCGAGTTCACGAAGTCTAAGGTTCTCTCGTCATATGGCTTCCTGAATCCTTATATGTTCAACCTCACATAGATGTGTGACTTCTTCCTCCGGGACATCACGCACTGTCACCACTGCAGTGGCTAGTACGTGCGGATTACTTTTTGGATTTCCTTCAATAATTATTATTTCTGCTCTATTCCATACCTTTGGAATCATCTCCGCATTTATGGTTTTGCACATGGTCCTATAGGCCCATCGAACCACTGGTACACGTAGGTCCCAATCAGTTTTTCTCGCCTGGTGAACCTTGTTCAGTACTCTGCACACCCTATCGAATGCTTCGTCATGGAGAATTGGTAGCATGCGCCGCCTTCCTTGCTGCTGTGATTTTTTCCGATTCTCTAGTCTGGGTGTGGCGTGCGCTTGTGTGGACTATACAGCATATGTCTGTACCCATCGAGAAAGGTGGGCACGTAAGTTGTTCCACCCCTGCTGATTGGATTTCGTTCGGAGCTCGGGTTTTCCAAAACGTAGGCGCATCATCCTTCTACATCCGTGCCGGTCCTCAAAATTTCCTTGCTGTGTACCCCACCATCGTGCGGGTGTTTTGTACAATGCCCACTTTAGCGCATCGAACCGCTACTATTTTGGTACTATGCTATCAAATTGGCTCAGAAATTCATCTACCATTGTTAATCAATCATATATTGGCAGTTCCCTTGCCTCTGTTGTCACGCAACACAATGATCTAATCATCATGTTGAAATTTAATGTTGTTACTTCGTGCAACTGATTCTTCCATCGATCTATCTCTCTGTCTGAATCTGAAGTGCAAGAGCTTTCACACTCCCATGAAATCCTTCCATCTGCAGTCGGATTCACCCAATATTCTTCTTGCATAGTTATCTTGTAAATACAATCGAGATCGTCATCACTATCATCATTGTGCACCGGTTAAGTGTACCGTGCTCCTTCGGCTGGATCTAGTGGTACTACCACACATAGTGGCTTTTTCTCAAAGATCATTTTGCGCTTCTTCATATTTATGACTCTGTTCATATTGGTAGCCTAGTCTATTCCTAGTAGCGTGGGATATGGATTGCTATCATAGAAAACCTCTATCACTTCAAAATCCACCTGCATGCTTGCAACTTCAATATCAACTGTTACCCCTTGCAATCTTCCCATGGGTAAAATCTTCTACTGGTTCACCATTTGTAACCGAATAGGAGACCACTATAGCGTGGGTCTTCCCATGCGTTCCCATGTTTGCTTTGGTGGTACATTCGCATCCGAACCAAAATCTAGGATTACCTAATCCATTTCATACTCACCGATTTGCGTAGTCAACATCATTTCCCTTCCTATGTGTAATGCATGCTTTCCAAGTTTCCGAACCATGCACGGTTCTCCTTACCCCACACACCTAGTGATAAGTTCCTATAGTCCTTTGATTGCCTTGTTGTCATGCAATAGTTTCATGCATGTCTCCAGAAAGGTAGTGAGCATTGAAGGATCCATCCCTGGTTCTACTTGATCCTTATTACCTAAAGTGGAGGCCTCCATGAAGCTCTTCTTAGCTTCCATGAATGTCTCCTTTGCGTGTTCTAAATCAAACTTGGGCTCCTTTGTAGGAGCCTTGCAAACCCACACACTTTCTTATGGCTACTTCCCCTTATCATCTCCAGTGGCCATACCACTCCTAAGCATCATGTTTACATTCAAGTCTTCTTCACACAGCTCAGACTTCATCATCTATAAATTCTGAGTCAGAGGGGGCTAGATTACCCCCTTTTTGTGCATCCTCACTATCAACAAAGGGAAATCTTATGCCTCATGATCAAACTAAGTATAGTACCAACATGATTTCCTTGTCAGGTTTGTACAATCGTGGGGATAGTGCCCTGGCCCTCTGCAATTGTAACAAATTAGTTGTCTGTGACCCCTTCCTGGACCCATTCCACCTCGACCTCGACTACGCCCCTGAAACCAAATGCACACCATTCTTGCATTTGGGTCAAGGGCTCACATTTCATTCTGCACCTTGTAGGTAGGAGTCTGATCCATCATTAGTTCATAGCTTCTACAGGTGCGTTCATCATGGCCTACCGACTTGCAGAAATTACAAAACAATTGTTGGGACATTTCTGTATACTTCTGCAATAGATGACACTTATCCGTGGTGTCTTTTCCTCCTATCTGACAAATCATGCACCATAGTGTAGACCCCGTGCTAGGCCCTGCCTATGCCTCTGATCTTAATGAAATCGGCCCTCCTCCTAACAAGTAGTTCGTCAACACTGGACAGTGGTCCTTGTCGTGCCCTTGGCCTTTACATTTTATGCATGATACTTCCTCACGCACCTCTGGCTGAGGTGTCTTGTCCTATTTCAAACTTTGCATTTCCAAACACAGATTCTGCAGTTATGCATGGATTTGTTGGACTCCCAACCATGGGTCTTGTATAGGGGTCTCATGTAATCTCATTGCCATTTCCAATGCTTCAGCCTGGGTGGAAAGTTTTTGCTATTACAACGTCATCCTTAAGTGTTGAGTAAGTGAGGCCACAAACCATGTGCGATGTTATGCATCTGTTAACGTCATATTAGCTTCATAGATCATACTCTTCAGCCTTTAGTCTAGATCCAAGGGGGTCTCGCTCGAGAGCATCGCGATCTCCTTAAACCCGATGATTGATTGTGTTTCTGATTTTGGCCTGCTAAATTCGTTGTTGAGCATGGCCTGGATCTCTATGATTCATGCGTTCGGGTGGTCATTAGAATGCTTGATATACCACATTAATGCATGATCGTACAGCGTGATCACCAGCATAGCATTTTTAATATTATCATCGATGACACCTTGTGCTTCCCATACTGCTCTTACCACAAACTAGAATTGGTCTGGATCTTCATTTCCCACTCCTCTAAATACCAGTAGTTTGATCACACTTGCCATACTGAACTGTGGTGGTGGCAGAGGTGGGGTGGGTGGAGATGGATGTGAGGAGGGTGAGACAAGTGACGGTGTGTGTGAAGGTGGTATATGTGGAATGCGCTACCTTGTTAGACTGACCATGCTTCTCAGATAAACTTTCATGAACCCTTCCTCACTTTCCCACAAGGGTCAAATTAAAGGACTAGTTTCCAACTATTCACTACTTCTGTTTCTGTAGATCTTCCCGCTTCGCGTAGTCCCAAACATTAATTTATATGCAGAACTTGCTTTTAACACAATAACATCTTAATCCAAGTGTTCAAAGATTTAATATACTTACCTCACGATCCCTTGAGGAAACGTCGCTCCGTCTGATTGTAGCTAATGGTCATGTCGACTACAAACTCAGTGATAAATCCTCCTATTATTCGGTCAAGCCAATCATCCATAGCTCGCGCTATCTTATCCCCTGATGCTTCTAGTCTGCGCACTAATTTCAGAGTCCACACTATTGGTTTTGTTAGAAAATTATATATTACAGAGCAATGGAACACATAAAATATTGCAGAAATATAAACACAGAAAACGCACAAAACAAGAGAGACACAGATATACGTGGTTCACCCAGTTTGGGCTACATCCACCCCGAACGGCCAGTCCTTCCTTTCTATTATCCAGCAAAATGAAGATACACAACCTACAACAAATCCGCTGTAATATCCTCTGTTTTCTCTCACAGTCTCACCTCTTTGTTTCTTGCTCACAGAATACACCTCTATCACACAGCCTCAAATACAATACCCTCATACAAAGAGAGGGGTTGCCTTCTAGGGAAAAAGACCCTAAACTAAACATAAGTTCTACCGTTAGATCATCTGCCTAATGAACGGCCCAGATTGACTAGAAATTACTATACTTTTACAAGGCAATTTTACTGTTGGTTTTAGCTTCGGGGGCGCTGCCCCCGAAACCCCCCGCCAGGGGGGGCTCCGAAAGGTCGCAGCCGCCCCCCCTGGACCCCCCCTACAGCGAATATTTTACGGGCAGCCTTGCCGCCCCCATTTCAAACTGGGGTCCTATGTGGCGATACCTTTGAATATAGAAGATAATCGCGCTCCACACCCAATAATCTCCCACTTGGAGACTCATTGTAGCAACTCCACCGCTGCTCCATTTGCTGGACAATGACTCCTCTTTGGACCTAGCTGTTTCTCATCTTCATCGTCATCCTTGAAGACCAACTGAAACTGAGCATATTCTTAGTTTCTCCCTGGTTACAACTTTTGTTAGCATATCTGCAGGATTCTCGCTAGTGTGTATCTTTTCCAGCTTCAACTCTCCATCTTCCAACACTGATCGTATGAAATGGTACTTGAGCTGTATGTGTTTAGTCCTGGAATGAAATGCTGAATTCTTTGCAAGATGAATGGCACTTTGGCTATCATTGTATAACGTGCCCATATCATGCTCCTTACCCAATTCACCCATAAACCTTTGTAACCAAATCATTTCTTTACTAGCCTCTGTAGCAGCAACATACTCTGCTTCTGTTGTTGAAAGTGCAACAACACTTTGGATTTTTGAAACCCAACTGACAGTTGTTCCTCCAACAGTAAATACATATCCTGTAGTGCTCCTCCTGTTATCTCTGTCACCTGCCATATCTGCATCAACATATCCTTGTAGGGAGATGTTTGAACCACCAAAGCATAATGCTTGATTTGTGGTACCTTTCAAATATCTGAGAATCCATTTCACTGCCATCCAATGTTCCTTTCCTGGATTGTTCATGTACCTGCTTACAACTCCCACTGCATGTGCAATATCAGGCCTTGTGCAGACCATCGCATACATTAAGCTTCCAACTGCTGATGCATATGGAAATTTAGACATATAATCCATGTCTTCTTGGGTCTTTGGGCACATTTCCTTGCTAAGTTTGAAATGGCTAGCAAAAGGTGTACTAACTTGTTTTGCATTGTGCATGTTAAATCTTTTCAACACCTTTTGTATGTACTCATTCTGAGACAATGTTAATTTACGATTTTTCCTGTCTCTAGTTATTCTCATACCAGGGATTTGTTTTGCAACTCCCAAATCCTTCATTGCAAATGAATTTGCCAATTTTCTTTTGAGCACATTTATTTCCTACATGTTAGATCCTGCAACAAGCATGTCATCTAAATACAATAACAATATAATATAGCTGCCATCATTTTGCTTTTTCAAATAAACACAATGATCAGAGTGACATCTAGTATAACCTTGTTCAGACATAAACTTGTCAAATTTTAGATACCACTGCCTTGGAGCCTATTTTAAGCAATACAAGCTCTTCTTCAACCTGCACACTAGTTTCTCCTTCCCTTTCACCTCATATCCTTGTGGCTACTGCATATATATCGCTTCCTCCAAATCCCCATGGAGAAAGGATGTCTTTACATCTAACTGCTCAAGATGCAAATCTTCAGCTGCTACAAGACTTAAAATAGTTCTGATTGAAGTCATTTTAACAACAGGAGAAAATATTTCATCAAAATCAATACCTTTCTTCTGTGCAAACCCCTTCACCACAAGTCTAGCTTTATACCTCTGTTTTCCTCCATCTTCTTCCTTCAGCCTGTAAACCCATTTATTCTTCAATGTAGTTTTTCCTACGGGCAACCTGACTAAATCCCAAGTCTAGTTATGCATTAAGGAGTCCATCTTTTCTTCCATGGCTACCTCCCACTTCTTCTTGCTTTCAGCCTGCATTGCTTCTTCATAACATTCGGGTTCACCGAAATCAATCAACAATAAATAATATAATGAAGGAGAGTATCGTTCAGGGGGTCTACTTATCCTAGTAGATCTTCTAACACCACTTTCAGGTGTTTGGGGTGCCTGTTGTTGTTGTGGTGGTTGCTGTTGTTGTGGTTGTTGATTATTATTATTTTCAGGCACCTTTACCTTTTCAGTGATTTCATCAAGAACTACGTATTCCTTGTTTTCCTTTTCCTGTTTCTTTTCCTGCAACTGATTCTTATACAAGACCTTTTCATTGAATATCACATCTCTGCTCCTAATGATTTTGTGATTTTCATAATCATATAAGCGATAACCAAAATCATTAACACCATATCCAATAAAGGTACATTTCTTTGACTTTGCCTCAAGCTTTGTTCTATTTTCTTTATCAATATGGGCAAAGGCCTCACAACCAAAAGGCTTTAAAATAGAGTAGTTTATCTTTTTACCTGTCCATGCTTCCTCTGGAACACCACCATCCATGGAACTTGAAGGCCCTCTGTTTATCAGATAAACAACAGTATCTACAGCATCTGCCCAAAACTGTAAAGGCAATCCTGCATGCAATCTCATGCACCTTACACGCTCCATGATTGTTCTGTTCATCCTTTCTAACACACCATTTTCTTGTGGTGTTTTTGGAACTGTCTTCTCTCTGTGAATTCCATGCTCTGAAAAATAACTATCAAACTCTTTGCTGCAATATTCACCTCCATTGTCTGATCTAAGACACTTCAATTTCTTTCCTGTCTCAATCTCAACCAAATCTTTCCATTTCTTGAAAGTATCAAATACATCAGATTTATTCTTAATACAATAAATCCAAGTTTTTCTAGTTGCATCATCAATAAAAGTAACATAATAACGAGAGCCAACAAGAGATGATACCTGAGCAGGTCCCCATACATCTGTATGCACAAGCTCTAATTTTTCATTTTTCTTTTCTTTCCCAACTCTGAGAAATCTGACTCTCTTCTGTTTTCCATAAATGCAATTCTCACAGAAGTCCAAATCAACATTATTCAAACCTGGCAACATATTCCTTGAGTGAAGAATCTTCATCCCCTTTTCACTCATGTGTCCAAGCCTATGATGCCATAATGCTGCATCTGCTCCTTTGGAAGTTAAAGCATTAACAGAGTTAGAAATACCATTGCATAAATACAATGTACCAACCTTTTCGCCTTTTGCTATTACCAGGGCTCCTTTGGTGACCTTCCAAGCTTTATCTGTGAATGTTGTCACACAACCTTCATCGCCTAACTGCCCTGTTGAAATCAAATTTTTCTTTAGATCTGGAACATGCCTTACCTCCTTTAATAGCCATTGGTTTCCATTCCGCTGTTTTACAAGAACCTTACCCATTCCAACGATTTTATAGGGTTTATCATCACCTAGACGAACTTGTCCAAAATATCCTTGAACATAGTCATGAAAGTATTTCTTATCAGGAATGGCATGGAATGAAGCCCTTGAATCTACCACCCAGGAATCAGTAATATTTTCGAAAGAAAGAATCAAATCATCTTGTAACACCTCACCTGTCACATTTGCTTCATGATTGTTTTCTTGCTGAGAATCTCCTTCTTTTCCCTTTCGAGATCCACAGTCTTTCTTTAGGTGTCCTTTCTTTCCACATTTCTAGCACACTATCCCCGATCTGGACTTGGATCTACCTTTCCTTGATTTACTGCGATATCCTGAGCTCTTTCCTCTTTCCATTTTTCTTCCTCTAGACTTTGCACTCAAAGAATTTCCCGATGTCTCACCGGAGATTTTCCGTCACATTTCCTCGCTAAGGATAGCACCGACAACATCATCAAACTTTAAAGTACTAGATCCAGAAACAGAGTTACTAATGGCCATTACCAAACCATTCCAACTTTCTGGTAATGAGCACAAGAATAACAGAGCCCTAACTTCATCGTCAAAGTTTACCCCTACAGAACTTAACTGACTTGTAACTGTATTAAAATCATTTAAATGGTTTGCAACAGATCCACCTTCTGACATATTCATATTAAATAATCGTTTCATAAGAAATACCTTGTTTGAGGCCAAGGGTTTTTCATATAGTTTCGACAATGTCTGCATCAAACCCTCTGTCGTGGTTTCCTTCGAAATGTTGAAGGTGACTGACGCAGCAAGGCACAACCGTATTGTTCCGAGTGCCTTTCTATTGAGAAGGTTCCATTCTTCGTCTTTCATACCTGTCGACATCTTTGCTTTTCCGCCCAATGGTAGGTATAGATCTTTTTGATACAGATAATCTTCCATCTGCATCTTCCACAGCGAGAAGTTTTGGCCGTTAAATTTCTCGACCCTAAACTTACCATCTTCCGCCATTGCTCCAACTCGAACTAGGAACCCTTCTTTCCTGCGAGTTTATCACCCAAATAGACCTTCGGCTCTGATACCAGTTGTTAGAAAATTATATATTACGGAGCAATGGAACACATAAAATATTGCAGAAATATAAACACAGAAAATGCACAAAACAAGAGAGACATAGATATACGTGGTTCACCTAGTTTGGGCTACGTCCACCTCGAACAGCCAGTCCTTCCTTTCTATTATCCAGCAAAATGAAGATACACAACCTACAACAAATCCGTTGTAATATCCTCTGTTTTCTCTCACAGTCTCACCTCTATGTTTCTCGCTCATAGAATACACCTCTATCACACAGCCTCAAATACAATACCCTCATACAAAGAGAGGGGTTGCCTTCTAGGGCAAAAAACACTAAACTAAACATAAGTTCTACTGTCAGATCATCCGCCTAATGAACGGCCCAGATTGACTAGAAATTACTATACTTTTACAAGGCAATTTTACAGTTGTTTTTAGCTTCATGGGCGCTACCCCCGAAACCCCCCGCCAAGGGGGGGCTCCCAAAGGTCGCAACCGCCCCCCCTGGACCCCTCCTGCAGCGAATATTTTACGGGCGGCGTTGCCACCCCCATTTCGAACTGGGGTCCTATGTGGTGATACCTTTGAATATAGAAGATAATCAGGCTCCACACCCAACAGGTTTGTTGAGCCTACACCTTCCCTGGCTGTCTGCTAACTCCATGATCCACTCATACAACTCAGAAGCAAAGGATGTAAAGAAAATTTCATGGATTTCCATATACAAGTAGCGCTCCAAACAATGTTCCTTACACACTTGCGGATTTTTGTTTTCCTGTGTGCGAACTTGTGAATCTTCTTGTCCACCCACTCTTCAATTTATTTCTTTGTTGGATTCTAGTGGAACAACATCAGACATCATTTATGCAGATCCCAGTCCTGGAAATGGAACCATTTGTTGTCCTGTATGGGCCTCTCCTAGGTTCAGAGTTGATTTAGCAAAGAAAATACCAATACTACTGGCCCTTTCGGCAACATTCCACAGAGCGCGGACTGGGGTCTCACCCGAAGTAGTATGGGAGGGTGCTAGAACTAGGTTTCTACATTGTAGGGATGCTTGATGAGCTCCTGGAGGTCCATGATTTGACCCGTTGCTATGCACACTTACTATCACTTCACGACCTGCGATGCTACTTCCGCGCAACACTACTCAGGGCGCAATCCATATAACACCGAAGTTCCTTGTTATTTAATCTGTTATTATCCAATTACTTAACTTGTTTATGTAAGACCAATGATTATTATAGCATATTCAACAATCATATCAGTGTGTGCAATAAATAAAACAGTATATAAACATAAAGAAGGCAATGCACAGTAGATACACAAAAATAGGAATCAACTTCTCTTTATTAATATTCAATCCAAATTACAGACTCGACACCACCCTATGCACTCAGTTGCAGGGGTCTGCACACTCAGCTACGAACTCTACTAGGCCTCTGCGTACTCAACTACAGAGCCTCTTCCTACTAATACGACCCAATACACTTAGAATCCTACTATAAGCTCAAACTATTCATATTCTTCTCTCACTAATTTGCTATCTTTACAACTTAGAGCCTCACTCTATTTATATAATCCCATGGTCCACGGACCATGGGTAGGCTAACCTAACTTTACATTACATTACATTACTTTAGGGTGGACAACCATATAACTTAACCTATACCTCGCGCTCCACGCCCGCAATTCGTGGAGTCTTACAAAATCCTTGGCCAAAACTTGGGCTTTAAGCCCAAAAACATGTTATGGGGGGATTCCATGCCCAACAATTCCTCTGGAAAGCCAGCTCATCTCCCTCCCAGAAATGTGCATTTTTTCCTCCTAGCTAAGGAGACTGTTGCATGTGCAGTTGAGTTGACCGGTTCCCTACAAGACCGAACAAAACTAATTTACATGCATAGGCTCCTTCTCCCAAGGCAACATGCAAAGGCATCCCTTGATTCAGGGATCTATTTTTATCAGCTAGAGGTTACATGCAAGGATCATCTCAGAAACCTCTCGCCAAGTGTCGATTTTTCTAGATTTGTGGCATGTGCATCACAACCTCAATCTTATCAAAACTCATCAACTAGACACTACAGAGCTCATTCATCACATCAACCTTGCAACTCTGGCATCTCACATTGCATCTAGGAGTTGTTGCACATTCAGCTCAACTATCTTGGGGTAAGCCCATTGCTCATGAGTTGCACTGCATTTTTGTCGCTTTCTGTGTTTCGCTTTGTGTGAGTGCAGTTTTGACTATGTTAGCTTGTAGAAGCACCGTTTCAATTTTCATTCGCATCTCATTGTTGTCGCATGCATCACACTATTTTTGCACAAACTATCGTCATTGCAGTGACTCGCTCCACACACATGCATGCTTCCCTTTTCCCGAATCCTACACTTGTTGTTTGCATGAATGATAATTCACTCTTTTTTGCACTCATCTCATCATGTATTCAAAATTCTCATATTTTCAGACGCCTGTCGGCTGGTGTGGGTTGCCTTGGCCTGGACAATGCTTTGCTCAGCTAGCACTATGCATTTTTGGAAGCGAAGGATCTTCCGTCCCTCCAGACATTGTGAAAGTCTAGCCCAACACTGACCTATAGGCTTGCATTATGCAATTCTTAGAGGCAGTGTCATGCTGGCCCCAGAAACCGCACAATGCAGTTTGCTGGTTGCATGTAAATGCTTACTAAAATTGTGCATTGCGAAGTTTAAGTCCTTAGCAGTCTAGGTTGGAATATGCATTACATAGTTCCAGTAGTCAATCAACCTCCTGACATCTTGGACTGTTCCTTGCATAGTTTTGGCAGTCAGTCTCCCAACCTCCCGGCGGAAATTGCGCGACCTTCATGATCAGTCACACAAGTATGTTGCAACTGAGTTATCAAGTTTGTTTTGGTTTTCGACTGACAAATTACTTGCCATGAGTGTTGCCATGTCTCCATGTATCGCAAGTGTTCATCTACCTCTCAGCAATACAACTACAATGGTTTCCACGAGAGTAGAGTCGAAGACACCGTTAAGAGCACACTTGGGGATGTAGTCTATCAAGTGTCTATGAACTTGCCTACCCATGAAGACATCGATTTGTTCATAGACAAGGACATCAAGATATGATGATGGTAGCATCACAACAAGAAACACCATGAACAACAGCTTAAGGCAACATACCGGATGCAATGAACGTAAGAGGAAGGTTGTTGAAAACATATAGATGGAACAAAGTTGCAAGCTCTAGTAGATCCACTTGTAAGGAAAGAAACTTTGGAGACTCAGGCTATGAGTTGATAGCGTGACATGAAGATCGTGCGAAGTCAGAGAATGGAACAGAGAAGGAGTTTCATGTGGTGAAGCAGCAATTCAATGAAGAATAGGAGCTGCATAGATGAGAGAATGAGTGACAGCAGGAATAGTCACAACAAGGGGCACAACATGCACTCACGGATGAAACTGTTCCCATACAGGTTGTAGATCCATCCTAGAAACTAGCACAGAGTAGAGATGGTGAGTAGTGTTCTTGATCACATGCAAGGGAAATTAACAGCATGCATGTCATTGTGTGAACTCATTCAATCTAACCTATTGAAAACACTCACCAAGGAAAAGACAATAAGCAAGTCCAACTAGAGCTAAACATGCAGTTGACAGATGATGTGCATGACCACCAACACACACTGGAAGATCAACACGGACACCATGCATCATTGTGTTGTCGATTCGGCCACACCCAAGAAGACCATGCACATGCTAGCAGACGAGTTGGATGGAGGAGCCATAACAATGCACCTGGATGCAACGGAGGCAAGAGTTTACTTCAGCAAGATGTCATCATGGAGTGCATGCACACCATCATAGAAGACAAAGCTAGGCATCATCTCACCACCTTTGACCATCACAAGCATGTCGAAGAGTTGGTCTCAACACAAAAATCCGAGCCTTAGTCACGTCTTGCATGGCTTTCTCAAGCTATTTTGTCTCACATGGGCACATGTGCATTTTAATGTAACATCTTGTCAAGTGGAAGTTCAAGTGTCGATAGTTGGATGTAACATTCATACAATAGATGAAGAGTCGTGACGACAGACGAACTGTCACAAAGGGAATGTCAAGGGTCACCCCACCCTTTGCTATAAATAGAACCTCATAACTCATTGTAAAGTCTTTTGGTCATCCAAGCTTCCAATAGGACTCTCTTAGAGAGATCTTGGACAGTATTGTAATGAGCCTTGGCTTCACCACTGCGCAGAGTTGGTATATCTCTTTCGAGGAGTAAACGGTTGTGGTTGTAACATTCCTCTGTCAGAACTAGTTGTTAGACATGGATGTATTGTATGACTGGAACTTACACTTATTAATATAACATAGCCATCACATTTCATGCATATGTTGTATTGTATTCTATGCTATCTAGTTTACTATAAATGATATATGTATTTGTTTTCTTACACATACATTTTTGGACTTTTCTGTGTATGTATGTATGAATCTTTCTGTAACGTGTTGTTGGTTTAACCATCACTTTGGATTGCTAGCTAACTTGCCTTCCATGTTGTGATGCATCTTTGCTCATGTGTTCTCTTCTTTACTCCGTGTTATCAAAGGTTTCCAAGGGGCACACTCATATCAACCCTCGTGTGTCTAAACATCTCATGCACCTTCCTTGGCTTGCTGTAGCTGTCACAACCTTGCTACCAACAGAGACATCTTACTTATGTCTATGGGAAATAGAGGTCAAGGCATTACGATACGACCCACTGCTGGGACTCCTACACCAAAAGGTCTAAGTTCTAATTGGGACTTCTTACGGGGGATATCACCTTACATGTTGGTGGGTCCAATATCGTCAACAGGTCCTTCTATAGTGAAAACAAAAAACAATGGATTCATTCCTGCATCAAATGAGTAGTTAAGAGAACCATAGGGAAAGTCATCCACCTCACGCCATGCCACAAAATAATGAATTAAATGATCTCTAAAGTCTTTCCATTGTAGATTTTCATGCTACATAAGTGGCCTTAAAAATAACTTGGCATTTTCACAATTATATGTCTTAGAAATTTTCTCAAAACTCAGCTTTCATGCATAGATTTATACCACACTATCTTGAAATTCAAAATGTGGGGACCCTAGTTAGCCCTTAATGCCTTACTTTCTCTAACAAAGGGAAAGGATACCACACATAAGATAACATATAATTACATAATAAATACCATAGATGGAACACCCTCCTCCCACATCTAACCAAGTAACAGACCAACTAGTGTAAACATGTGATGAAAAGTTACTATGATATTATTCAAGTCCCTATTTGTCAGTTAAGGAAGTGGAACCAATGGAACACATCACACATACCTTCCACATCATAAAAAGTCTCCCAGGATCCATCCCAACCACTTAGGTAACCAACCCCTGAGACAAAATATGTTTTTATACCATTAAACCCCTGGATACTCCCTTGACATGGACAAGCATGTGTCCAAGAGGCTCCAGACACTCCCACGACATGAGTATGTATGTGTTTGGGGAATTTTCTCCTCGGACTCGTGTCTACAACTCCAATATTTGTGCCACTTTTTCAGGCCCCAAAGCCGAGGTCACTGCGAAGAACTTAATGACACCTTCAAAGATGAAATATCACAGCAAAACAATGACACAATTGCAAAAACATCAACAAGGACTAGATTGCACCCCTACTAGCCATGACATGCATTTCATCAAACATTTCACAAACATAAATGCTACAGGTCTTAAGAACATGACTAAGAATATGGGTCTCATACTTATCTGAGAATCACTAAGAAGCATTGATGCCTCAACGCATAAGCTAAAATTTCATCTATTAGTCCATAGATACATTGTTCATTCATTTACAAGTAAAAACATGATGAGAGATAGACATAGCCATTATCATAATACATACTCATAACCATCATAATAACAACAAAAATACTAAGGAAATAGCAACCATATAATACACATCTAAACTAGTATAATACTCATGAATTGACAAGGAGAAATAACCTCATATTAATGATGCAAAGGGTAACCCGGTTCAGGACTTCCACAAACCACCCAACTGTAGACATGGTTAAGCCAAATATCTCTTCATCCAGTCACCCTTGTGCCATATTCCATGCATGAATGTGGGATCTCATAAAACACATCAATAAAAACCATCTAGGGCTTCGAGAGGCCAAACCACCTCAACCCATCAAATAATGTTTCTACGTCAGAGTGAAACATCATAAATTGTCACCATATTGGTCTCCACCCAAGCCTTCTAGGGTTCCAACGCATTTGTTCCAACCAAGGCTCCAAGACTAGTAGGTCAAGCCACAACTGATATAGGGCTCTAGAGCATTTGTCCAACCAAGGCTCCATGACTAGTAACTCAACCCACCAAGATCTCCAAAGAATTTGTCCAACCAAGGCTCTAGGACTAGTAACTCAACCCAAGCCATTACATGGCTCTAGAGTGTTTGTCCAACCAAGGCTCTAGGAACTAGTAACTCAACGTAAGCTAAAGAAACATGAGAACCGACTAGAAAAACAATGAAATTAACCCACAACAGTGTGGCTATCCAGGAAATGGAAAGGCTAGGCAAATCCACTACCAATCTAGGAAAAACTCCATCCCAATGACAAACCATGACCAATAAACCACATTCATATTCCATGCATAACAAAACTAGTGAGGAAAAAATACATGCAACTTGGTACCTGCAAGAAAAACCAGTAGTAGTTGTTGATCCCCATGTCCTCTTGTGATTTCCTTCCCTTCGTTTTCGTTCTTACTCCAAACTACAAGTATGCCACACTCCTCCAAGAGTGCTCCAAGAAAACTCTTAGTGTCTAAGAGTATGAGAGAGAGAATAGAGAGAGAGCTCCAAAACTAGACTGACAAAAGTCTTTGAACTGATCCTCATAAGCCCTTTTATTAATGAGGCCTCTATTTTCTTTATTTTCCATTATTTTCCTTCATTTTCATCTTCACATGCAACCTGCAGTCTTTCACCTCCCTTTTCTCCTAATTTCCATTATTTTCATAAATAAATGTACCAAAATTCCCTTTTTCCTTTCCAAAGCCTTTATAATTGTGTTTTCTAATTTCCTTAGCCATTAATTAACCACAAGTGATCCCCATCACTATGCTTTTTCCTAAGATTCAACTTGGAATACGTGTCTGATGACCATGGTTATTATTTTTCCTTTATTAACATTTATTACATGGATTTTTTACCAAGGTTGTTATAGAACCCTCCTCCTTTGGGAAACAAAGTCCTCGGTGTTCAACAAAACCTACAACCAAAAAGGCTTCCGTAAGCAGAACATACTTCCCATAGAGATTTATAACTTAGCTTGTTGTACTATTTCAATAATCATCTCGCTGAGAAGAAAACCAACATGACAACATAAAAAGTATAACATCATAATGACATGGCACCCATACTGCTTATTGGGTCTTTATAACATAGCTCATGGAGGTATTTACATCCATATACATATGTAGATATACAAAACATCACCAAAACATGTACCAAAAACCTATACCAAAGACATATAAAAAAACACCCGATCAAGTAGTGAATAAGGATGATACATAGCATGCATTTGATCCTCCATGTCCCATGTAGCTTCATCGAGCCCAAATTGCTTACATTTAAATTTAACCTGCTCGATTGCTCAGTTATGGAGCATGATCATATTTCTATGCAAAATGCACTATGGTCCCAGCTAGAACTCTCCTTATAGCTCTACTTGCAATAAAGATTAGTTAATCACATGATCAAAATATTTAAAATATGTCTTAAGCAATGACACATAGAAATCACCATGGACTTTCACTGTTAGAGGCAGTTCAAGTGGACAGGCTACTGGCCCAATCCTCTCAATAATCCTGAAAGGTCCACAAAAATGGGGTGCCAGCTTGCCACATGATCTAATCTGTAAGGAGCTCTTCTTCGTTTTGATGAGAAAGTACACCTATTACCCAACCTGGAACTCCTTGAACAACATATTATGATCTTCATAGCTCTTCTACTGATCATGTGCTACTCTCAAATTCTTCTTGATTACCTATATTTCCTGCTCTATGTCTTCCAATATATCCGGTCCAATCAACACCATGTCAACTGGATCACTCCAACTGATGGGAGTATTAAAACTCCACCAATGAAATGCCTCAAATAGACTTATCCTCAATGACTCCCAATACCCATTGTTGTAAGCAAACTCTACTAGTGGAAGGTACTCTTCCCACTTCCATTGTTGATGCATCACATACATCCTCAACATGTCCTCCAATATCCTAGTCACCCTCTCTATCTATCCATATATATGTGGATGATAAGTTGTACTAAAGGCTAACTATGTGCCAAAACCTACAAATAAATCCTTCCAAAACGTGGAAGTGAACTTTGCATCCCTATCTCACAAAATATTCTTCGGAACTCCATGTAATCTAACCATGTACTTGATGAAGACCTGTGCTACATTACTCGCTATGAATGTAGACTTCACTGGAATGAAGTGCACTACCTCTGTGAACTTTTCCACCAATACCATGATGGAATCATGTTGTCTCACTGTCCTCGACAAACACGTGATAAAGTCCATGGAAATGACCTCCCATTTCCACTCTGGAATCCGAATCGACTGTAGCATTCCACTAGGATGCTTACACTCTGCCTTCACTTGCTAACAATCCAAGCACCTAGCCACAAACGCTGCTATGTCTCTCTTCAAATTTGGCCAATAAAAAAAAAAAATCACTGCTGTCAGAGTCTTCTAATAACCTGGGTGACATGAATATGGTTTCGCATGAAATTCTCTCAACAACACCTTCTTGAGCTCACTATTATCTGGCACATATATTTTGTCTCTAAACCTAAACAATCCATCTATCGTGAGACAATAGTCGACATTGTGTGGACCTGCATCTGTACCTGTACCTATAACACTACCTCTACTTGTACATGTACCACTACATGTACCTGTACCACCACATGTACTTGTACCATCACCTATACCTATACCTATACCACTACTTGCACTCTACTGCAACTTGTGCTCCATCTCCATATACCTGACATCCTATTGACCTTCCTGCAAGATCTTATCCTATAAATATCTCTCGTAGGAGCTCATAGCTGTTATGTGATTTACCTGTATCTGTCTAATAAGAGCATATGCCACCATGTTCTCTTTACCTTTGATATACCTGATCTCAAAATCCAACTCATTGACTGTGGCCAACCACTGATCCTGCCTACCATTTAGATTCGATTGGTCAAATGGATACCACAACCCACTGTGATCACTCACCAATACAAACCTCATGCCCAGAAGATAGTGCCTCCACATCTTTAATGCATGTATGATCACTGCGAACTCAAGATCATGTGTTGGGTATTTTTGCTCATGCTCATTCAGTTTCTGTGACTCATATCATACAACCTATTTATCCTGCATAAGGTCTCCACCAAGCCCTCTCTTGCAAGCATTTGTACATAATATAAACTTTCTGTCTGGATCTCCAATATTTAACATTGGTGCATGTATCAACAACCACTTAATCTACTCATAATTGGCCACACATTCCTCTGTCCATTCAAACCTCTTACCTTTCCTCTACAATGATGTGATAAGATAAGAAATCTGTGAGAAGTTCCTAATGAACCTCCTATATATCCTACTAGCCCCCTGAAATATCTCACCGCATCCACATTCCTAGGAGTTTCCCACTCCATGATAGATCTTACCTATTTTGGGTCCACTATTATGTCATCCTTGGACACCACATGTCCCAAGTAGTGTACCTTATTCTAAAAGAAACTTCCCTTAATGAGCTTAGCATACAACTAATTATGTCTAAACAATATCACCATTGCTGCTAAATGCTTTCCATGCTCTTCTTCATTCTTCTAATATACTGATATATCATCAATGAACACAATAACAAACTTGTCCAAATATGGACACAACACACTATTGATCAAGAACATAAAAGGTAGTTGGAGCATTAGTTAAACCAAATGGAACTACATCAAAATCATAATGCCCGTATCTGGTCTAGAAAGTTGTCTTGTAGAAGTACTTTTCTTTAATGCATACCTAATGATATCCAAATCTTAGATAATTCTTTGAGAACATTGTTGCTCCCTTCAAATAATCGAACAAGTCATCAATCCTCGGTAACGAATATCTTTTCTTGATGGTAACTTTTCTTAACTTCCTATAGTCAATGCATAACCTGAGAGTACTATCCTTCTTCTTCACAAACAATACCGATGTGCCCAATGGCAATACACTTGGCCTAATGTACCCCTTGTCAATCATTTCCTTCAACTGCATCTTGAACTCTACCAACTTAGGTGTACTCATCCTGTAAGGTGCCTTTGATGTTGGAGCTGCACTTGGCACCAACTCAATAGGAAATTTTACTTCCTTGTGAGGTGGCAACTTTAAAATATCCTCAGGAAATACATCCTGACACTGTTGTAGAACTGGGTATCTGCTCAAAATATCTACATCCCAAACTTCCTTACCTTTATCACTAGAAATATGTACTATAAATAACACACCTTTTCCCGCGACTACACTTGGATGCATAGTTGTCACCATTATAATTGATGTTTATTTCTTCTCACCCCGCAAGAATGTTTGTTTTCCTGACAAAGCCATCATCCATGAACTCAATGGCTTTGTCATCAGAATCCACCTTGATTCTATGAATGTACAACCAATTCATGCCCAAGAACATATTTCCTATGGAGGAGACTTCTTTCGATGGTTTGGAATCATGTCTTCTTTGCTTTCCCATTTATGTTTATTAGGTATACCTTCATGTTGTTAGTTTGTGCTCGAAGGAGTCGTATTTGAAACCAATTCTTGAGAATACTTGAGAACGACAGCTGAAACAATATTTTTCTACATTAACTTTTTTTTATAATTAACTCATCACATGATTATCCATTAGAGGTAAAACTTGAACACATAGATTTTAAAGTGAAAACCCAAACTAGGTTAAAAATAACTAGAACGTCTTGCTATCAAATCCAATTTATCACATCAATTGGTGAGGACACCAATCCTATGTAAGCACCAACCTATGGGAGACAATAACTCCCAAAATAAGCACCAACTTATTAGAATTTTTAGATGCTAACCTACAAGAAACATTGATCCCCTAATTGAGCACCAACTTAGCTTCAAGTTATTTCTTTTATCTATTGTTAAATAGGTTTTGGTCCTCAATTCTTCAGTGACTTTTCAATTAACCATGAAACCCTTATTTTTTCACCTTCAAACCTGATCACAGTTAGTTGTCCTACACTACCCTTGTCTTCATATTGAATTATTCACACCTTTCTAATCATTAGTTTGTAGTTGTCATTGTTCCTTATTATCTACACTTGTGAAAATTTGGTCTGCTAATTTAGGGCTTCAAAAGATTCTACACATGTTAGGGATTTTGAACCTCTTCAAATTTACAAAAATTCACTCATGATAGGTTTCCTTATTCTTGTAATTTTCCTTTTCTCCTTATGGCTTTCTCCTCATGAATTATGCAAAAGGTAATCACTAATATGGTTAGTTTCTTATGGGTATCCTCCTTTAACCCCTATGACTAGCACACACCATAATTCCCACACAATTATGTTCTTCATCCACAATTTGGTTTGCAACACAAATACCCTCCAAAGGCTCAACTTCACTCCACTTTGATAGACCTACTCCATGTTGATTTTCCATATTTATTAGACTGATAATTACTTCCAATGATTTTATCCATTAATTTATCTCATGTTACATTCATCATTAAGCAATTACACATAGAAAATATTGAACAGTAAACAAGAATTTTAATAAGATTGAGAGGACACAACCAAATAAGAGGACACCAAATTTATCTTGGGAAATCCCCAAACCAGGGGAAAACCCAACAACCTTTTCTTAGAAAAAAATTTCCACTCAAGAAGGAATACATCTATTATTTTCAATAAAAATAAGAAACAAGAATAATCAAAATAAAACCTAGGTCAAACCTTGTCAACCAGCATAAGAGTATTATCAAAAATTCAGTCAACTTGAGCCTTAGATTTTTTTTAATTCTCTCCAACGCTAGATTAGGACTAATATTTGTCCTTCTCTCCAGCCCTAGATTAGGCCTCAAATCCATCTTTGTTTCTAGCCCTAGATTAAGCCTCATATTATCCCAAAATTGTGTCTTAGATTGGTCTTGATTCTCTTTCAGAAGTGATCTGAAATCTTCCTCATAATGAGAGTATGAATGGATTATTTATAGTGAATGGATGAGGATAAATAGGTGTATATGTTGGGGTTATATGACTTGAACTTGTGGAGGAGATGAAATTACATTTGGAAGGAAAAATTCATAATTCATAATTTAAAATTAAAATTTTTCTTTATTTGAAGCTGACATAAAGTACAATTTGCATTTGTCAATTTTCTAGGGCTAATACAAATTATGAAGACCAGGTGAAGCTAAAAAACTCCAATACTCCACACTAACAAATATACTATTCTTCTCTACCTATACAATAATGAATATACTATTCTTAGTTGTGGTTACACTCTACTACCTGCATAGTCCTTACCATATGTATTTCACACAGGAAGATACCCTTGTTATAGAGAATATACCACAACAAATAAACTCCTTTAATAACTAGGCTCTTCCAAAAAGAAAACACATAATAATTGATTCATTCCTCCATTAAATTTGTAGCTAAGAAAACCATAGGGAAATTCATCCACCTCAGGCCCTATCATACAATAGACATAGAAATGATCTCGAAAATCCTAGCCTTGCATAGTTTCATGCCACATATATGGTGTTAAAAAAATATTGACATTTCCATAGGTTTATGTCGTAGACATTGTCTCAAAAATCATCCTTCATGCATAGATTTATACCTCACTCTATTTCCATTAAAAAGGGGGGGATACCAATCATCCCTTAGGCATGACCTACTCTAACAAAGGGAAAAGATATGCACATTAGATATCACACTAAATACCACAAAAGGCTATCCAAAATCCATCCTCGAATTGCTCCTTACATATGCCTTGAGGTTGTTTTAGCTCAACCTTGGTTTATTTTATACTTAGCCCTGATACTTCCCATAAAATATTGACCTATCTTCCTTAGCTTAACCCTCAGGCCACCACAAAGATATTTTATCTAGATTAATGAGTGAGTGTGTGTACAAATTTCCATCACACATGGGAAATAAATAATAGACAAGGGGGTAAATTTTTTGGGCGATGAATAAACCTTGTCATTTCCATTTAAATATGCTTTTAAATTTAACTTTTTTGAATGGGGGATGACATGAACATTATTTCATAAATGTTTTTAAATCTTGTATCACTCTAGGGGATGACATTTGCTAGGGGCTTGAACATATTCGTAATCATTCAAAAAATAATTTCTATTCCACCATGAAGAGTTCTATGACAAGCCATCTACCACCAAAAAGGTCTTAGAGAGAACGATTTGATGATGAGAGTCTCCCTTACATTTTTACTTAACTTGAAACTTTTCTCTTAATCTTCCAAGGAACTTCTTGACTCCCCCTTTCTTTGATATCTTCTTCTAACTTTACTTTGACAACACTTCAACACTTTTGACTTTGACATTAATTACAACACTTCAACAATTATTGGTATTAAAACTATTAAATTATTTAAAAACAGTAAATTTATATTAAAATTATTATTCTATTAAAAGTTATCGATTGAAAATAGATATTTAAAATTTTTGTTTCTTCAAAATTAATATATGAATTTATGAACTCGAAGACCTATCATATATAATATAAACACTCTCTAACATATTCTTATATGCATGATAAATATAGAAATGTGTTATTATGGAATATGTGTTGGAAATACTGAGAGGGGGGGTGAATCAATACTTCTTAGCAATTAGCAATTTTAAATCTTTTCAGAGCATTAGTTAATATTAAATTATTATTCATGTTTATACAGTAACAAAAATAAACAAAGAACACAGTAGTCACAAGAATTTTATGTGATAAATCCCCTCTGGGTAAAAAAACCACCGAACACTTTTCTAATAAATTCTTTAATATTCAGCCCCAACTAAAATGAAAGTTACAACTTCCTAGAATTCTAGAAAAGCATTCTTCTCCATCCCCCACTCGAAGGACTCCCCAATGCCCTAGTTTCTTTAGTCATCAACTAAATGGATGCCCCAACATCCTAGACCAACCTACCACCCTGAAGTTTTCACAAGTTCCAACCTATAAGTGACTTCATGGACATGCCTAACACCTCCCTGTTATGCTATAATTATTAGAAGTGGGACAAGAGTGTGGACTCTCATACTAGGGACAATTATCCACAATACAATATGATTTACAATTATTTTCTTGTACTTGACCGAACACCCAATCACACTATGGTCTACAACCTAACCATGGCATCATCCCAACAGTGACTCTTATACCTCCCAACGTTGCCTCTTCAACTCTAGGCAAATTGACTCTTTAACAATAGTCACTCTTTTAATGATGACTCTTTTACAAATTTACCATGACAACTCTTTGACAACACTGGATTTTTGACGAAACCTGACACTTGACTCGACATTGCTTCTTGGATCACTTGCAACTGCTGAGGTACTATTGTGCTCGCTTCAAGTAATGGTACGTTAGAATTTCATGTCCTTCTAGTATGGTCTGAGTTATTCTAAAGTGTTATCCTTCCTTGTTGTAGCAGACTTACCCTTGACTATTCATGTGTGGTCCTTATTGCAATGATCCTTGAGTGCATACTTTGTCTTCCCTTCTAGGAGCTTGATATTGAATCTTTTATATCTATGTAATTTCAGATCTCCAAGGTCTAAAATTATGTCCGATATTAGCCCTCTCAGTCCTCTTTCCAACGCTATAGGTCTGATCGATATTGGATTCTTCAAGAGAGAGTTATGCCCAATCGCCCACGATGACCTAATTATAAACTCATTTAGTAGAGAGAAATTGTATGAAGTGCCACGTGTAACCATTTTGACCTTTGGCCCTAAAAACAATACCCAATAAATTATAGTTTGTCCTCTTTACGCCATTTTTTACAAAATTTGAATCCAATTCTCAGAGAGAAAGTTATGACGGGTTTTTGGAGCTCACTTGTTTGACATGGAATTTGGGGGCCTGCAAAAGCCCTAACTTCCTCAGATCATATCTCCGAAAATATAGAGAAAAAAGACCTAAATTTCCGTCAAGAGGTTCATCAAGGGTTTGGGTTATATGGGTTTTAATTCCAGATTTTGAATCTTTATATAAAATTTTTTATAGAGAAAATCCCGCAATGACCTGTTTGAAGTAATGAAATCCTATAATCTAAGGCTCTAAACTTGCTTCAAAACAGATCTTCAAACTTGATCATACTTTTATGCATTAATCGGATCTTAAAGAAACTTTCAACTCCTTGCAACAGACCCTGACAAAATATCATCCTGTGGACCTGTACACACCTCCATTCCCCCTTTCTACTTAGTTAGATAAGAGAAAGATCCTAATGATAACTTGGGATAGTCCCAAGCTTTTTGTGAAGATACTCAAATGCCTCACGAGGTAATGGTTTGGTAAAGATGTCAGCAATTTGTTCCTTTATGCCAACATATTCAAGCATGATATTGTTTTCGGTGACCTTCTCTCTAACGAAATGATATTTAATCGAAATGTGCTTTTTTTTTAGAATGCATCACAAGATTCTTGGAGATACTAATGGCACTAGTGTTATCGTAGAAGATGGGAATAGGCTCATCAAACTTGACTTGAATATCTTGCAAACTTTGTTTCATCTAGATAACCTGAGTACAACAAGTTGTTGCCGCAATATATTTTTCTTCCACTGTGGATAACAAGATTTAAGACTACTTTCTACTTAACCATGAAACAAGGCAACCACCTAGATAGAATTTTTCTCCACTAGTACTCTTTCGATCATCAACACTTCCTGCCAAATCTACATATGTATAAGCTTTGATCACTAGATCATTTCATTTAGGATACCATAAACCATATTATGTTGTGCCCTTAAGATACTGAAGAATTATTTTGACGGAAATAATATGAGATTCTTTTGGTGCTACTTGGAATCTTGCTACTTGTCCAACTGCTTGCATTATGTCTATCCGAGAAGCTATCACATATAGAAGACTTCCAATCATAGATTTATACAAGCTCTAGTCCACATCCTTTGACAAATCCTCTAAACGTAAATTGCAACCTATTACCATTGGGGTAAGTACATGCTTGCAATCTTACATCTTGAATTTCTTGAGCATTTCCTTGATGTACTTGGCTTGATATATAAATATTCCTTTATCCTACTGAGATATCCGAAGCCCTAAAAATTATGTGATCTCGCTAAGTAGAGACATTTCAAACTCATTTTTCATATTTGTGCCAAAGTTTTTACTTTATCTGTCATCATTGATTCTAAAGATTATATCATCCACATATACCTCGATAAATTTTAGGTTATCTTGATCCACTTTCACATAGAGATTGTTGTCAACGCTTCCTTTCTTGAATCCATGTTGATGTAGATATCCATCAAGATGAGCATACCAAGATCTAGGAGCTTTTTTGAGACCATAGAGTTCCTTCTTTAATCTGTAGATGTAGTCTTCCTTGCCAAAGAGAAGAAAACCTTCGGGTTGTTCAATGTAAACTTCTTCTTCTAGTTCACCATTTAAAAAGGTTGATTTAACATCCATTTTGTACACCTTGATTTTTTTCAAGAATGCATAAGTGAGAAACATCCTGATAGCTTCCATTCTAGCAACGATAGCAAATGTTTCTTCAAAATCAATTCCTTATACTTGTGCATATCCTTTGCAAACTAATATTTCCTTATTCCTGGTAGCCTGTCCATCCTCATTCAATTTGCTTCTGAAGACCCATTTAGTTCCAATAACATTTTTATCCTTTGGTCGTGGAACCAATTCCCAAGCGTCGTTCTTCTCAATTTCATCTAGTTCTTGATTCATAGCCACTACCTACTGTTCATATTGACTAGCTTCCTCAAAATTGCTAGGCTTAAAAGTTGTTAAAAGAGCAAGGTGCAATCACTATGATGAATGAAGTTGTCGACTTCTTCTGGTTCTAATTCCTTCATTTATGTTACTAATGATTCGATTTGACAAATGATTCTTTTCACACCATTCTTTTAAAACTTTTGGAGAAGTTTCTTGTACATCCTGCTAATCATTTCTTATTTCCTCTTGGTTGACTGTTGTTTCCTTATTTGATTGGTCTTATTCTGGAGCTTTTTCTTCATCCTTCATAGATTCCACCACATATTTTCTTGAAGAGACAATCTCATCGTTATCCTTTGGAACACAATCTTCATCAAAAGTAACATTTATGCTTTCCACTATTCGTTTTCGCCTCAAATTCTAGCATCTATAAGCCTTCCTTTTGCGTGAATAACCAACGAAAATACCTTCATCAAAATGGGAATTGAACTTGCCATATTTTTTTATCTTCTCTTTTGATGTAGCATTTTCTTCCAAATTTTTTGTAAGTATTTGATGTTAGCTAGTCTTCCTTTCAATAGTTCATATGGATTCATGTTATAATTGTTCCTGAGAAGACCTTTGTTTATAATGAATACAATTGTATCAATTGCTTGAAGACAAAATTTATCATCTAATTTTGAGTCATTCAACATTATTCTGGCCATTTCTTGTATGGTTTTATTTTTTTCTTTCATCAACTCCATTTTGTTGTGGTGTTCTAGCTGTTGAGAATTACATTTTTATTCCATTTTCATTACAATACTACTTAAATACCTTGGAAATGAATTCTTTGCCATTATATGATCTCAGACATTTGATCTTCAAATCGGTTTCATTTTCGACCAATTCCTTGTAGATTTTAAAAACTCTAATGCCTCTCACTATTTCTTTAAGAAACTGGCGGCTATTATTCTGGTGTAATCGTCTATCATTAGCATAAAGTATAATTCTTCATTTAAACTTTTTGTTCTCATAGGACCACATAGATCAGTATGTATTAATTCCAATGTACATGAAGAAAAGTTTTCTTTTGTCTTGAACTTAATCTCTCTTTGTTTGCCTTGCCGACAAGCTTCACATATTGTATTGGTAAGTTTTGAAATTTTCAACATATCTTTTACTGCTTCCTTTTTGTTGATCCTGACCAAATTGTTGAAATTTATATGTCCCATTCATTTGTGCCATAACTAACTTTTGTCTTATTTTTCAAAAAAGAACCCTTTACGTGCCTCATCCAAAATATATATGTCATTCAGAGCTCTGCTTTATATAGCCACAATTTTACCAAAATTGCCTTCCCTGATTTCACATTTCCTAGAGTTGAATAGTATCATTTGTCCTTGATCACACATTTTTCCAACACTGAGAAGATTTTGAATCATATTTTCAACCAATAATAGATCCTTCGCTAATGCATCCTTTCTTCTAAGAGTGACCGTTCTTTCTCCTATCACATTTGAAGACCCATCATTTCCAAAAGGCATTGTTCCATCGTTCTTTTCCTTCAAGGACATGAAGTTATTTCTATCTCCAGTCATATGCGTTGAGAAACCACTCTCGACATACCAAACATTTTTGTTGCTTTGAGCCTTTAGAGTGAGAGAACATTTTTTAGTCTTCTTTTTCCATATTTTTTTATTTTAATTTTGCGAGAATTTTTTTGAAGAACTTCTAAGTATGCAATCTTTAGCCAAGTGTGCAAAATTGTTACATTTGTAACATTCAACATCATCTCTCAAATGATCAAATCTGTTGATATTCTACTGAGTTCTGGAATATCCATTTCTAAAAGATCTCCTGTAACTACATTCATTCCAAATATACATGCGACATTCTACAGCTCTATGTCCAAACCTTTCGCATGAATAACAATGACCATAAAATATAGGTTGCGACCTAAGAGGAAATATTCTTCGAGGAATTTCCTTCCAAGGTTCTTCTTGCCAGTCTTGATCTCTTGATTTAGCTGAGAGGTCTTCTTGCTTAGTATATTTTTCATATCCATATTCTTTTGTTTTCATAGAAGGACTTGAATCCTTTTCAGATTTTTATTTGTAACCAAGACAAGTCTTATCACTGCATGATCACTAATTATTGATGAGTTATTCCAAAGCCTTTGAGTTGTTGGCATAGTTTTGAAGAGTTTTTCCATTTTTTACTTCCTTTCGTAGAGAGACTATTTTAGCTTCCAGTGTTTCTCTTTACTTGTTTCTCTCCTTTAATTATTTCCTGAGTGATTCTTCAATTAGTTTGTATTCTTCAAACTTGATTTTAATATTTAGGACATGTTCTCTTCCTGTCCTTAATTTTTCTTCAAGAGTATTGACGTGCTTCTTCTCAACCTTGAGCTCTTTGATAACCCTGATCACTTCATTTTTAAATTCAACCTTAATTATCTCTTCTTATTCGTATCCTTCTTCATCAGATGCCTCTTTCTTAGTGTGCTTAGTCATAAAAAAAACTCTTCTATTGATTTCTTCTTCGTTATCACTGTCTTCACTATATGAGGAGCTATCCGCTTTGGATAAAATACTTTTCTTAAACCATTGCTTCTTACCTTTATTTGTTGAACTTCCTAGGGCCTTTCTTTTCATTCATAATAGCCTCATTTTTGTGAGGACACTTGGATGCAAAATGCCCAACCTCACCGCAATAAAAAAATACCAATGGAAGTTTACCTTTGAATTTTCCCATACTTGTTCTCATATTTCCTGTGAAGTAGGAAATAATTTTATCTGAAAATTCTTCTTCGTCTTCTTCATTTTCTTTATCTTTATAGCTGCAAGTTTTTTATTTTTGAGTCTGCTTGTCCTTACCTGTCTTCTTGAATGTGGAAAATGTTGCTTATAAATGAGATGTGCCACCCTCTTATTCAATTCTCATTTCATATGCCGTAAGAATTCCACGCAATTTGTTTATGTTGAGTTTGGTGAGATCCGATCTATCTTCCAATACAAATACCTTTAGGTTGAATCTTTCTGGCAATGTTGTGAGGATCTTTCAGTAAACAATTTTCATGTTCGACATGTTCTCCCAAACCTTCCAATGTATTTTTTGTTTCATCAACAAGCTGAAAGTATGGAACAACATTTTCATCTTCCTTCATTTTGAGTTGCTCAAATTTTTCCTTGTAAATTTGAAGCTTTGCTACTTTCACCTTTGTGTCACCTGCATATATATTTTCAAGCTTTCCCTATAACTCTTTAGTAGTTTTGTAACTGAATACCTTAAGATAAAACTATTTGATAAGTCCACTAATAATAAGATCTTTAGCCTTTGCATCATATACCATATTTTTCCTACCTTGTTCATCTTGGGTCAGACTAAAGCCTTTGTCAACAATTTCCCATACTTCATATCCTTGTGCCAACAAATGAACCTGAATTATTCCACTCCAAAGTGCGTAGTTATTTCCATTGAACAATGGAACTATATTCTTAGTATACTCCATGATCTCCTTCTAGTTTTTAGACTTCTATTGAAGGAACCAAGCTTTGATACCAATTGTTGGAAATATTGAGAGGGCAGGTGAATCAGTATTTCCTATCAATTAACACTTTTAAATCTTTTCAAAGCATTAGTTAATACCCAATTATTATTAATGATTATACAGTAACAATATTAAATAAAATAACACAATAGGAATAATAATTTTGGGTGGAAAACCCCCTCTGGGTCAAAAACCACCAAATGCTTTTCTAATAAATTCTTTAATCTTCTACCCCAACGGAAATGAAAGTTATAACTTCCTAGAATTCTAGAAAAACATTATTCTCCATCTACCACTGGAAGAACTTCCCAATGCCCTGGTTTCTATAGTAGTCAACTAAATGGATAGCCCAACATCCTAGACCAACCTACCACCCTAAAGTGTTCATAAGAGCCAAGATGTAGGAAAATTATCATTTTCCGCATCACTTAGACATTACAAGAGTTTGGAATCCATAAATATGAACATACCAAGCTCTAGGAGCATGCTTGAGACCATATAGTGCCTTCTTTAATCTGCAGATGTAGTCTTCCTTGTCAAAGAGAAAAAAAACTTTGGTTTTTTCAATGTAAACTTCTTCCAATTCACCATTTAAAATGGCTGACTTAACATCCATTTGGTACAACTTGATTTTTTTCTAGCATGCATAAGCGAGAAACATCCTGATAGCTTCCATTTTGGCAATGGGAGAAAATGTTTCTTCAAAATCAATTCCTTCTACTTGTGCATATCCTTTGGAGACTAATCTTGCCTTCTTCCTCGTAACCTGCCCATTCTCATTCAATTTGTTTCTGAAGACCCATTTAGTTCAAATAACATTTTTATCCTTTGGTCGTGGAACCAATTACCCAATTTCATTCTTCTCAATTTGATCCAGTTCTTCATTCATAGCTACTACCTAGTGTTAATATTGACTAGCTTCCTCAAAATTTCTAGGCTCAAAAGTTGCTAAAAGAGCAAGGTGGGATTTCTGTGATGAATGAAGTTGTCGACTTCTTCTGGTTCTAATTCAATCATTTATGTTACTAATGGTTTGATTTGACGAATGATTCTTTTGACACCATTATTTTAAAGCTTTTGGAGAAGTTTCTTGTACATACTGCTAATCATTTCTTATTTCCTCTTGGTTGACTATTGTTTCAATATTTGATTGGTCTTATTTTGGAGCTATTTCTTCCTCCTTCATAGATTCTACCTCATATTTTCTTGAAGAGAAAATCTCATCATTATCCTTTGGAACAAAATCTTCATCAAAAGTAGCATTTATGCTTTCCACTATTTGTTTTTGCCTCAGATTCTAGAATCTATAAGCATTCCTTTTGCATGAATAACAAACGACAATACCTTCATCAGTATGGGAATCAAACTTGCCCAATTTTTATTTTCTCTTTTGATGTAGCATTTGCTTCCAAATATTTTTAAGTATTTGACATTAGTTGGTCCTCCTTTCCATAGTTCGTATCGATTCATGTTATAATTGTTCCTCAACAGACCTTTGTTTATAGTGAATATCGTTGTATCAATTGCTTGAACCCAGAATTTATCATCTCATTTTGAGTCATTCAACATTATTTTCACCATTTCTTTTAAGATTTTATTTTATTTTATATTTCAGAAACTCCACTTTGATGTGGTATTATAGTTGTTGAGAATTTCCCTTTTATTCCATTTTTGTCACAGTACTGCTGAAATACCTTGGAAGTGAATTCTCTTCCATTATCTTATCTCAGACATTTGACCTTCAAATTGGTTCCATTTTCGACCAATTCCTTGTATATTTTAGAACAATCTAATGCCTCTGAATTTTTCTTTAAGAAATTGATGGTTGTCATTCTAGTGTAATCATCTATCATTAGCATAAAATATAATTCTTCATCCAAACGTTTTGTTCTCATACAACCACATAGATCAGTATGTATTAATTCCAATGGACATGATGAAAAGAGTTATTTTGTCTTGAACTTAATCTTTTTTTGTTTTCCATGCCGACAAGATTCACATATGATACTGGTAGGTTTTGAAATTTTCTACATATCTGTTACTACTTCCTCTTTGTTGATCCTGACCAAATTGTTGAAATTTATATGTCCCATTCGCTTGTTCCATAGCCAACTTTCATCATCTTTCACCAAAAATCAACCTTTAGGTGCCTCATCAAAAATATATATGTCATTCATAGCTCTACTTGCTGTAGCACAATTTTACCGAACTTGACTTTCCTGATTTCACATTTTATAGATTTGAATAGTATCATGTGTCCTTGATCGCACATCTGTCCAACACTAAGTAGATTATCATACTTTCAACCAATAACACATCCTTTGATAATGCATCCTTGCTTGTAAGAGTGACTGTTCGTGCTCCTATCACATTTTAAGACCCGTGATTTCCAAAAGACAGTGTTCCATCCTTCTCTTCGTTCAAGGATATGAACTTATTTATATCTCTAGTCATATGGGTTGAGAAACCACTGTCAACATACCAAACATTTTTTTTTCTTTGAGCCTTTAGAGTGAGAGCACATTTTTTAGTCATCCTTTTCCATATTTATTCATTCTAATTTTGCGAGAATTCTTTTGAAGAACTTCTAAGTCTGCAATCTTTAGCTAGGACTCCAAAATTGTTGCATTTGAACATTCGACATCATCTCTCAAATGATCAAATCTGTTGATATTCTACTAAGTTCTAGAATATCCATTTCTGAAAGATCTCCTGTAACTATATTCATTCCAAATATACATGCGACATTCTATAGCTCTATATCCAAACCTTCCACATGAGCAACAATGACCATAAAATATAGTTTGATACATAGGGGGAAATCTTCTTCCAGGAATTTCCTTAAAGGGTTCTTCTTGTCAGTCTTGATCTCTCGATTTAGCTAAGAGGTCTACCTACTTAGTATATTTTGCATATCAATCTTCTTTTGCTGTCATAGAAGGACTTGACTCATTTTTATATTTTTATTTGTAACCAAGACAAGTCTTGTCACTACATGATCGCTAATTGCTGATGAGTTCTTCCAATGCCTTTGATCTGTTGGCATAGTTTTGAATATTTTTTCCATTTTTCACTTCCTTTCGTAGAGAGACTATTTCAACTTCCAGTGCTTCTCTTTACTTGTTTCTTTACTTTAATTATTTCCTGAGCGATTCTTCAATTAGTTTGTATTCTTCAATCTTAATTTTAATATTTAGGACATTTTCTCTTTATGTCCTTAATTGGTCTTCAAGAGTATTGACATGCTTCTTCTCGACCTTGAGCTCTTTGATAACCTTGAACACTTCATTTTGAAATTCAACCATATTTATCTCTTCTTCTTCATATCCTTCTTCGTTAAATGCCTCTTCCTTATTGTGCTTGGTCACAAACAAAACTCTTCCATTGATTTTTTCTCCATTATCACTGTCTTCATTGGATGAGGAGCTATCTCCTTTGGATAAAAAAGTTTTCTTAAGCATTTCTTCTTACCTTTCTTGTTGAACTTCCTAGGGCCTTCCTTTTCATTCATAACAACCTCATTTTTATAAGGACATGTGGATGAAAAATGGCCAACCTCACCATAATAAAAACATACCAATGGAAGTTTACATTTGAATTTTCCTGTACATGTTCTCATCTATCATGTGAAGTAGGCAAATTCTTTATTTAAAAATTCTTCTTCATATTCTTCATTTTTCTCATCTTTATAGCTACATGTTTTGGATTTTTGAGTCTTCTTGTCCTTACCTGTCTTCTTGGGTGCGGAAAATGTTGTTTCTAAGTGATATGTGCCACCCTCTTATTCAATTCTCATTTCATATGTCATAAGAATTCCATGCAATTCATCTATGATGAGATTGGTTAGATCCAATCTATCTTATAAGATAGATACCTGTGGGTTGGATCTTGCTCGCAAGGTTCTAAGGATCTTTCAGACAACAATTTTCATGTCGAAATGTTCTCCCAAACCTTCCAATGTATTTGTTGTTTCATCAAAAAGCTAAAAGTGTGCAGCAATATTTTCATCTTCCTTCATTTTTAGTTGCTCAAAATTTTCCTTGTAAATTTAAAGCTTTGCTTCTTTCACCATTGTGTCACCTGCATATATATTTTCAAGATTGCCTCATACCTCTTTAGTAGTTTTGCAACTCAATACCTTAAGCTAAAAATATTCTATAAGTCCACTGATAATAAGATCTTTAGCCTTTGCATCATATACCACATTTTTCTTACCTTGTTCATCCTAGGTCAGTGTGAAGCCTTCGTCAACAATTTTCCATACTTCATATCCTTGTGCCAAAAAATGACCCTGCATTCTTCCACTCCAAAGTGCATAGTTATTTCCATTGAACAATGGAACTATATTCCTAGTATACTCCATGATCTCCTTCCATTTCTTATACTACTATTGAAGGAACCAAGCTTTGATACCAATTGTTGGAAATACTGAGAGGGCGGGTAAATCAATATTTCCTAGCAATTAGCAATTTTAAATATTTTCAAAGTATTAGTTAATATTGAATTATTATTAATGTTTATCTAGTAACAATGGTAAACAAAATAACAAAATACACATAATAATTTTAGGTGGAAAACCCTTGTGGGTCAAAAACCACTGAACGCTTTTTAATAAATTCTTTAATCTCGAGCCCCAACTGAAAGGAAAGTTACAACTTCCTAGAATTCTAGAAAAGAATTATTCTTCATCTTCCACTAGAAGGATTCCCCAATGCACCGATTTCTTCAATAGTCAACTGAATGGATGCCCCAACATCCTAGACCAACCTACCACCCTGAAGTGTTCATAGGATCCAACCTGTAGGCGACTTATGATTTTCCACATCACTTAGACGGGACAAGAGTGTGGACTCCCATACCTGTATGGCACAAGAGTGTGGAATCCCGTACTAGGGACAGTGATCCATGATACAACATAATTTACAATGATTTTATTGTAATTGATCGAACACCCAACCACACTATGACCTACAACCCAACCATGACATCATCTTAACAGTGACTCCTATACCTCCCAACAATGCCTCTTCGACTCTAGGTAGATTGACTCTTTTACAATAATGAGTCTTTTAATGATGACTCTTTTACAAATTTACAATGATGACTCTTTTAAAAATTTACAATGATGACTCTTTTACAGTTTTACAATGATGACTCTTTTACATCACTCGCATTTTGACAAGACCTCATAGTTGACTCGACATTGCTTCTTGGATCACTTGTAGCTAATGAGGTACTATTGTGCTTACTTCAAGTAATGGTACTTTGACATTGCATTTCCTTCTAGTATGTGTCCAAGTTGTTCGAAAGTGTCATTGTTCCTTCCTGTAGCAGACTTACCCTTAACTGTTGATGTGTGGACCTTACTGTAGTGATCCTTGAATGCATACATTTTCTTGCCTTCTAGGAGCTCGATATTGAATCTATTGTATCTATGTAATTTCAGATTTCTAAGGTCTGAAAATTTTTCGTATTGTAGCCTATTGAGTTCTATTTCCAATCCCACAAGTTTGATCGAGATTGGATTCTTCAAGAAATAGTTATTCCCAATCTGCCATGATGGCCTGATTATAGACTCATTCAGTAGAGTGAACCTGTACAAGGTGCCACGTGTCACTGTTTCAACCTTCGGCCTTGAAAACAATACCCAACAAACTACAATTTGTCCTCTTTATGTCACTATTTACGAAATTTTAATCTAGTGCTCATATAGAATGTTATGATGATGTTTTTGAGCTCACCTGTTTGACATGGAATTTGGGAGCCTATAAAAACCCTAACTTCCTCATATCATATCTTCGAAAATATAGAGAACCAAGATCTAAAATTCAGTCATGAGATGCATCAAGATTTCAGCTCAAATCCGTTTTAATTTGCATTTTTGAAGCTTCATAGAAAAAATGTTATAGGTAAAATTCCACGATGACCTCTTTGAAGCAACGAAATCCTAGAATCCAAGGGTCTAAATTTGCTTCAAATCAAACCTTCAAATTTCATCATAATTTTATGCCCTAACTAGACCTCAATGAAAGCTTAAACTCCCAACATCAGATTTTGTGTTAGAAGCTCATGAGGGCTGAAAAATTACAAAGGTTTTCTCACAATATAGTTCGTTTAAAAGTGCTTACTAGAGGAGGATATGAGGGTCATTATTTATAGAAATGTCTTGAATTGAGAGGGTCCTCAACAAGTGAACATTGGAGGGATTTTAGGAGCATAAAACATTATTTACTATTTACTATTCAATGACCACAACCAATGATGAGTGACATGCCACAAACCCATGGGGTTTTAGCCCACTAACTTGGGTTACTAACTTCAAACACGAATAACTCTCAAACCGTGAACTACATGGCATGCCATATATCAACGGAGACATCTCAACTAGTAGAATCCATCTAGAATATCCTTGACTTGGAATAGGATGCGTTGTCAATTAAAAATTCCCATGCAAGCTCGAGGTAGCCCTTGGTGCTTCTTGGGTTGACATCAATGACAACCACTCATCAACAATATGAAATTGAAAGACCTTTCATAGAGAATATAAACACTCTCTAATATATTATTATATGCATGATAAATATAGAAATGTGTGATTATGGAATATGAAATTGAGGAATCTACACCTTAAAACATAAATGTAAAGATATAATGAAAATGATATTTTTATATAATTATTAAATTAAAGATTCAAGTCTAGTGTGAAAAAAAGTTGAAATATTTTTAACTAAATTTCATTTAAAAAATTATATTAAAAATTAAAGATTAAAATGAAAATTTATCCTTATCTCATAATATTAAAAAAAGGATATATATATGTGTGTGTGTGTGTGTGTGTGTGTGTGTGTGTGCGCGCGCGTGTGCACTATATTAACCCATTAGCTATTAGAAATAGGCAAATGTGATTTTATTAAATGTGAGTTCAACGCGATGATAATATATAGAAAATAAAATTCCATAAATTTTAAGAATGTGCACTTTCATCGTTAAATATTAATAATGTGTTTGGTATTATTTTATAAATATTCTTTGTATTGAATAATTATTTATCAATTATTTATTCTTTTTATTTCAAAAATAATTTAATATATTATTTACTAATTTTTAATATATATATATAGATATATAAAATGGGGAACAAAATATAAGAAGAAATGTAGGTGATTATTAAGATGCCTTCATTGAGGATCTTTATTATGGAGCATTCATTATCTTTATTGATTTTGTCACTCATATAAATGGATAGGTTATTGGTGACTGGTATGGAATGAATAAGGTTATTCATTTCAACCATCCTATGCATTATTTGTTGATTCATTTTTTTGGAGTAACTTCTATTTGTGATACGAGAATGAGGGAAGTTAGGGATCAAAGATACTTATAGAGTTTTCTAAACTAGCTAAGTCATTATGGTCACCTATAGTTATAAATGAGATTATTTATACTCAAAATGTAAAATAGGGGGTGGTTTAATTTAATAGATTTTCCCCTTAAAAGGTTTCTTGATGTTGTTTTCTTGTTTCATATTTCTTCATCTATATTTGCATGTGTTTCTTACACGCTATTAAAGATAATAATTGGTATTAGAGTTAGAAGTGTTTAAAATATGGAGAGTTTTCCATCAAGTCCGATATCTTTATAAAATTTTGAAAGAGCTAGAGAGGGCATGGTCTATTTTCCTGTGTAAATGTATCATAGGGAAACTATGAACATGTGAAGAGATTGATGTGATAAGAGAAGGAACTAAGGTACTACACGTGATATACCTTGAATCTTAGTATCCCCTAAATTGTAGTTTATGTTGTAAATTTTTATATATGGTTAAGAATGATTATGCTTTTAATTTTAAATAATTATTTGGAAATAGATTATGAGTGTGATAAAGCTCATAAAGGTTAAATGGAAATTTGTATTTATGATGTTGCTAATAAAATAAAATATCTGCAAATTGATGCTGAAGTTACACATGGCTAAAGGAGTTATGGTTGCAAGTTAATTATCGATATTAATTACCACTCATTAAGTCCTAGCCACCTAATTTAAATGATTATATTATTAATCATCATGGAAATAATAGATCATTAACTGCCCTAAAAGACAGGAGGTTGTCTTGGTTACTGGGGAAGTGGATCTCATAAATAGCTAGTAACTACCTTCCATTCGTTTTGTGAGGTGGAAGTAGTTACCAACTACGAATTGATTGATAAGAGGGTAATCCAATTTTTGTCATGTTACTAGAGAATGGATTCACCCAGAGCTAATCTAGGGAGAGGAAAGAAAATGAGAGAAGTGAAATAGAAAGTAAAAACATGCATACTTAGCGCTTAGGGGGACACTTTTTGTTGACACCTAATCGTAGGGATTGGGTGAACAATTGTAAATAGTGTAAATAAATAATAAGAGAAAATTGAGAGTCATCGGGAGATGAAACTCAACAGTGACTCCCTCATGTATATAACCATGATCATCCTAAATGAATAAACATAATCTCATTTGATGAGCTACCTCCTCTCCTGACATGGTACTAGATCCAACTCCATTTTTGGCATTGCAGTCTGCCATTGTAACTCTCTTCTACCATTCTTTAGAAAAAATTTCTACATTTCCTACAATATGCCATATTATTCAGTTATCTCCCCTATGTGTGATAATTGGTGTAATTCTTGGTGTACCTCCCCTTGTAGATCCCAGCTCCCATACCATTCCGCTACATTTTTCCTTACTTCGTAGCGCATTGTTTTGTGAGGCTACTAGTAGTCCTGGTGTGCTATCTGGCCCATAGAAGCATTCTTACAGTTGTAGTCATACTCTTTGAAAGTCCTCTGATAGATATTTTTCCTAGACTGGAATCCTTTGTAGAAGTAGCATTGTTCTTCTCTTCCTTCTGCTTATATGCAATGTTTTCTTCGTGTTCTGCATTATTATCCTCTTTAGAAAGCACATCGATATAAATGGGCCACCGTTGCTCTATGTAATACGCAGCCACAATGCTCTATGTAATACATCCCCTCCGTTATGTAATACGCAACCACAATGCTCTATGTAATATGGCCCCTCCTCTCCACGTTGTCACTGCTCCATACGACCCCTCCTCTCCGCACTCCATACTAGCCCTCCTCTCTATGTTGTCACTGCTCCATACGTAATACGCAGCCACACCAATTCCTTTAGTTATCGTCCATAGTTCTTCCATATATTATTATTGAGTATTGCATTACTATTGTGAAATTTTATTGGGTGGATTCTTGCGGGAGATCTAAGATAACATGCCCATATACTCCCTTTCCTAGTAATACCTCTGTCTGTACGTATTACATTGTATTTTTTTATACACATATTACTAGGAGAGGTGCAATTTTTTATTGTCTATTGGTAGAAAAAGTATATTTTTTTTATAGTACAATGATATTTAAAATGCATTCATTGATATATATTGTGGGACTGGTTCTCACCAGCAAGGAGAACTATCTAGAATGGTCATGGAAAATCTAACACACTCTCATTTTTAATGAGCTGTGGATATGAGTGTGTGTTGGAGATGGAGACAAAGAACCAGAATAGCCTACCTCAAACAAGGAATTCACCATTTGGTAAAACAATAATAGCAATGATTATGCCTTGACTGCAGCATCAGTAAAGGAATAGGTGAGTCACCATATTTCGCCATTTTCAAATTATTTCAAAACCTTACAAAAACTGAAGGAACTCTATGACTCACACACTACAATTGAAGTTGTTCAATGATGCCAGGCTACCCCCTCTTACACCCACAGTATGCATATAAAAATGCATCCACACTTTTGTCCCAGGTATTTAACTCTCAAAGGAGTCAAATCTATAACCATCAAATGGTTAAGGCTTCTTTATCCGTTCCTTTATATCGGAACTCTATCAACCCGCTTAAGCCTCCTATCAAAACTCTATCAACCCTCGAGCCTTCTTATAAGACTTTGATTAAAGTCTTTCATTAATCCTTCCTATCGGGAACTTTAAACCTTCATAACCCCTTTAATGCATTGGTTACATATGTTTTTATCACATGAAATACTCTACCGACACTCTTTCCTTTATATACCTTTTACAAAGGAAAACTATGCAAACATAAACTTTTCCGCTTTGGTACGACCTCTACACACTTCCCAAGGATTTCCTTTATCGCAATCAGCTATCGGCTCCTCCGCGATCATACATACATGGCTCATCACCCCTTCGATTCTGATATGGGACTATCAGAATCATTAATATATTTTTTAGTCTTAAAAAGGCTTTGCAATACATCTATCACCAACACATGGAAATACACTGAAATCCCATTCCGAATACATATAGCAAATCTCAAATTCTATGCACCCGCATCTATAACATATCAGCGGTTTCACTCTTTAGTCGCTCCACAACACTACTCCTCCGAACTCCGATAAGCCCGATCTCCAATCACTGAAGCCTCCAATCAAATCTTGATGGTATCCATTGTATCCTCCGATCCAACGGTTGACATTACTCCCGACTGATTAAACTTGCACACCTATTCTCTACTGTCGATCTACAACCAACAGATCCGACCACTATTTTTGACATTGGGTAGATAACAAGCACAAGGATTAACCACCAGATAAAGTGGTTTCCTCTCTCCTCTCACTACCACGCATTGTTTGATGAGTGGAATTGGCGCTCGTCCTTCAATATTGCTTATGGTTTTAAGGCCACCCGAAATCCACTTTCATTGTTACAAAACGGCCTCCCTTCGTTAAAATTCACTGATGCAATATTTCAACACTATCTCATGCGACATGATCTGGACTGTTGATCTATAAGATCCAACAGCTGCTGAGCACTGACACTTTACTCCTTCGCTCCTCCTTTTTACTTAGTTTTTATGCTAAATCTTCAGTTCTTCTGTGGTTTGGCTCTTCTTCAAAGGTTTCGGCCATTCTACTATTTTACTGTGTGATTCCTCCTGAGCTAGGCTTTAATCCCTCTAATGGATTCAATGACCCATTTTTGTCCTCTGAATTTCTCTTCTCTTGTGTAGTTCTTTAGAACTCCCCCTTCTGCTTCCACTGCTTAGCTACCTCTGAGCTTTACTCTTCTGTGAAATCTTACTTTGATATTTCACCCCAGAGCTTCCCTTTGTTTCCTCAATTGGATTCAAGGATCCATTCATGATTCCTCTGAATCATTATGTTCCACTGAATCCTTTAGAATTCTATCTGCAACCTATTACAGAGCCTACAAATTCACAAGTAGTTCATTCATGAAATACTCTTCAACACACTAACACAGTCAGGAATAAACATATATATATATATATATATATATATATATATATATATATATATATATATATATAAACAGTCAATTACATATCCAAGACTCTGTCTCTCATAGGCCCGTTCCTCGATATCGTGGCCCCCTTTCTGAGATCTACCCATATGCTTACATTTATGCCAGAAATTTCTATTGAACTAATCCCGGTTCGACTCCTAAATCCTCTAAACTGACTCCTAAATCCTCTGTCCACTTCTACTTCAATTAATTCCTAAAATCTCTCTCTCGTCCCTCGAATCATGAAATTGTTCTAAGAGTCCTGATTGACTTCTAACTCTTGTCATTTATTCACCACTCATGTTCTCATTTATTTGAGACCATTTACAACTTCCTCTCATTATCTAATTAAATCAGTTAAAGCCTAAATATTACATTAACTTGAGACTTAGGAAACTACTTCTCTAAAGATACATGACCCCCTATGTCTACTTAATTACAATGATTTTATCTTGGGTTGAATGTTCCTACATCAGACTCCCAAAGCAGAAAATATTCATGATCTCTTGATCATGTGTCTTCTGATGTTTGTCTTCCTGGATCCCATACCTTGTTTTGCAACTACTCAAATGCCTTGTTCCTTTGTTGCTGCGGTACTTCTACTGTCCTTTGCTCCATCTTCTTCTTCTTGTCAATCAGGTTCAAACTTTGATTGATCATGCTTCCTGCTGCTACCATTTTCCCCCATTTGGACTGCTTCATCATTAGTTTCCACATCTCTTCAATCTTTGTCTCCAGTACATCTTTGGACTGGTCCATATTCCGCTTTTTACTTCTTCCTCTTTCTCTTTGCTTCAGGCTTTTGCTGTTATCCACTAGTTCTTTAATCTATTGTTCTTGTTCTTGTTTTGTTATTCTTGCTACCTCCCTATTATCCTTACCCTCTTGCACTGAATCATGATTTTCTAGCATTCTTTCCAGCAATTGCATATCATTGTTCCATGGATTGAATTCATCCACAAAATTTTCTTCTCTCATCTTTATTTGTCTGCTCAGCTGTGCCAAATTTCCTTCAGCATCTGCAACAAAATCTGCACTCACAAAACACTTGTTAAAATTAAAAACATAAGGCTTTTGTGCCTTATCTTCCTTTGGAAACAATTCAATTTGATGCTTTGTTTCTTTCTCCTTTGTCAACACATCAGTATGCTTTTTTGAATCCTCAAAAGAACTCATGAGACTATCAACTAGTCTCTCTTCCACATAATCTACTCTAATGATGTCTTCCTACTCTTGTCCACCATAGTGAACTCCTTCCTTTACAATGTCAATCTGCTAAACTTTCATATCCATCTCCTTTTTCTTATGATTGTCATTCATGACAATTCCTTTGTCTTCCCTTTTTAGCAGATTATCTTGAACATCTATCCTTTATTTTTCTAACTAGCTTCTTTGAAAGTTTAATTTCCTATATAACTCAATAATTTCAATTGGAGTAGAATTTGTAAATTTCACACAATTTTCCATAACTTCCTTTGTTATTGAGAATTCATCAGATGTCCTTTTTCCTTTTGCTAAGTCTTTTGCATAAACTTCTTCCTTCTTAACATCTTTCAATAGATGTCCCTCTTTTTCCTTGACTGCCTCAACAATTTCCATGGCTATTTCCATTGTGCCTATCATCATGGTGGATTGATGATTGTTTACTATGTTTTCAACTAACATAGTGTCTTCTTCAAGTTTGTCGTCAGTCTCTTGCTGTTTATCTTCCACAAGAGCTATCCTTGTCTCACCATCTGCATTATCATTCTCTTGCATTTGTTCATCATCAAAACCATTAATCAAACTCATTTTATTACCTTTCTGAGACAATATTCCTTCATTCTTCATCAGAATAAGATCTTGATTCCTCATCTCTATGACAGCTTCTATAGACTCATCCATAGACTTTTTCTTCTATATGCAGTCAAATTCTTCTTCTTCTCATAAGTTTTATTTGTCACTTTTTACTTCTAGATCTTCATCTACTCTGAAGATATCTTCAATAGGTTGCTTTTCTCCTGCAATACCTGACATCATACACAAACTATCAGTTTTAAAAACATAATACCCTGTGGTCTCACTGGATGCTTCAACCATCATATCTCCTTGCTATTCTAAATCCTTCATATGATTCAGAAATTCTTCAATGGTCTCTTCTTCAATCTCCTCAAGCAATTCACCTGGTTGCTTGATATCTTTCTCCAACTGCATATGAGACCTATCTATTTCATCTTCTTCCAGAACAGAATTTAGATTCTGCTTGTCTTCTTCCTCCTTTATGACAATATCAACAAGTTGTCCTTCTTTACATATTTCACCTGCAAACATACACAAATTGTTAGATTTAAAACCATGTGACACTTTGGCCTCACTTGAAGCTTCTGTCTTCAAGTCTTCATCTTCACTCTCTCCCCGAATTTGTCCCTGTTCTGGTTCACAAATGGACTCTTCCATTTCTAACTCAACTTCTTTGAGTTTTTCCATCAGGCACCTTACCTGTCTTTGTTGTAGCTTTCTCTGCAATTTATGCCACTTCATGGGTTTCTTCCTCAAGACCCAACCTAGTCTTTGGCTTTCTTCATCAAGATGTTCTATTAACTCTACAATCTCTTTGTCAATTTCCTCTTGAATCATCATCTTTCCATATGCTTTGGCATCCTCTTTCTTCATATTTCTTCTATAGTGGCTTCTCTTTGAACCTCTGTTATGAATATCAGTAGTCATCTTCTTCTCCTCTTCCTTCATGAGCTCCTCACTCATTCACTATGAGCTACATCAAAGCCTCTGCAACAACAAGTCCTCCTCGCTACAATCTTACCTCACTAAGCTCTCCTCGCTTAGTGTTTTGGTAAGCACGAGTCCTCTATCTGGAACCTCCCTTTGAGCAACACCTTTGGTCCTTCCAAGCTTCCACAATCTCTCACTCTCTCTTGAGAACACTTTAGCTATCCTCTCTGTCCAATCTCTTGTTGGATTTTTTAGGTTCACTGCCACTTTCCTTCAGAGTGTTTCCCTTACTCTATCTTCAAGAACACATCTGGTTCTCCTCTCATAGCTTCTCTTGTTGTCACCTATGCATTAGTATAAAAACACACATTCTCAATTTAAAATAGAACATATTACCTCACCTTCAAGATCTCAGCATGATCTTGTTTCACCATTCCACTTATACTTTGAATGGATTGTCTCTCTATTTCTTGCATCTGCAAGTTCTGCTACACATCACCTCTGTGTACCATCCTTCTTTCAGATTAGAATCTGATCCTTCCTTTCCTGCATAAACACCTTAACACATAACTTTTCTTTTCATTCTTTCACATAGAATTTTTTGTTTTGTTTAACCCCAACAATTTTAATTACAAACCTGGATTTGATACCAAATGATTCCAAGTTACCCCTACTTACACCCATAGTATTCATATAAAAATGCATCCACACTTTTGTCCTAGGTATTTAACTCTCAAAGGAGTCAAATCTTCAACCATCAAATGGTTAAGGCCTCTTTATCTATTCCTTTATATCGGAACTCAATCACCCTGCTTAAGCCTCCAATCAGAACTTTATCAACCCTCAAGCCTTATTATAAGACTTTGATTAAATCCTTTCATTAATCCTTCCTATTGGGACCTTGAAACCTTCATAACCCCTTTAATGCATTGGTTATATATGTTTTTATCATATGAAATAATCTATCGGCACTCTTTTCCTTTATACACCTTTTACAAAGGAAAACTATGCAAACATACCCTTTTCTACTTTGGTACGGCCTCTACACACTTCTCGAGGATTTCCTTTATCAAAATTGGCTATCAGCTCCTCCGCGGTCATACATACATGCCTCATCACCCCTCTGATTCTGATATGCAACTATCAGAATCGTTAATATATGTTTTAGCCTTAAAAAGGCTCCGCAACACATCTATCACCAACACATGGAAATACATTGAAATCCCGCTCCGAATACATATAGCGGATCTCAAATTCTATGCACTCACATCTATAATATATCGTCGGTTCCGCTCTTTAGTCGCTCCACAACGCTACTCCTCCGAAATCCGATAAGCCTGATCTTTGATCACGAAAGCCTCCGATCGAATCTTGACCGTCCGTTGTATCCTCTAATCTAACAGTTGACATTACTCTCGACCGATTAAACTTGCACGCCTATTCTCTATTGTCGATCTACAACCAACAGATCCGACCACTATTGTTGACATTGGGTAGATAACAAGCACGAGGATTAACCACCAGATAAAGTGGTTTCTTCTCTCCTCTCACTACCATGCATCGTTTGATGAGTGGAATTGGCGCTCGTCCTTCAATATCGCTTATGGTTTTAAGGCCGCCCGAAATCCACTTGCATTGTTACAAAACCGCTTTCCTTCGTTAAAATTCACCGATGCAATATTTCAACACTATCTCATGTGACATGATCTGGACTGTTGATCTATAAGATCCAACAGCTGCTGAGCACTAACACTTTACTCCTTCGCTCCTCCTTTTTACTTAGTTTTTATGCTAAGTCTTCATTTCTTCCGTGGTTTGGCTCTTCTTCAAAGGTTTTGACCTTTTTGCTATTTTACTGCATGATTCCTCCTGAGCTAGGCTTTAATCCCTCTAATGGATTCAACGACCTATTTTGGTCCTCTGAATTGCTCTTCTCTTGCATAGTTCTTCAAAACTCCGCCTTTTGCTTTTGCTACTCAGCTACCTCTAAGATTTACTCTTCTGCGAAATCTCACTTCGCGATTTCACCCTAGAGCTTCCCTCTATTTCCTCAATTGGATTAAGAATCCATTCATGATTCCTCTGAATCATTCTATTCCCCTGCGTCCTTCAAAATTTTGTCTGCAACCTGTTACAGAGCCTACGAATTCACAAATAGTTCATTCATGAAATACTCTTCAACACACTGACACAGTCAAGAATAAACATCTATATATATATATATGTATATATAAATAGTCAATTACATATCCAAGACTCTGTGTCTCTCATAGGCTCGTTCTTTAGTATCATGGCCCTTTTTCTGAGCTCTGCTCATAGGCTTACATTTATGCCAGAAAGTTCTGTTGAACTAATCTTGGTTTGACTCCTAAATCCTCTATTAACTTCTACTTCAAGTAATTCCTAAAAGCTATCTCTCATCCCTCGAAACATGAAACTATTTTAAGAGTCCTGATTGACTTCTAACTAGTGTCATTTATTCACCACTCATGTTCTCATTTATTTGAGAGCATTTAGAACTTCCTCTCATTATCTAATTAAATGACTTAAAGCCTAAATATTACATTAACTTGAGACCTAGGAAACTACTTCTCTAAAGATACATGACCCCCTATGTCTACTTAATTAAAATGATTTTGGGTTGAATGCTCCTACATCCTCCCAAAGTAGAAAATATTCATGATCTCCTAATCATGTGTCTTTTGATCTTTGTCTTCGTGGATCCCATACTTTGTTTTGTAGTTGCTCAAATGCCTTGTTCCTTTGTTTCTATTGTACTTCTGCTCTCTTTTGCTCCATCTTCTTCTTCTTATCAATCAAGTTCAAACTCTAATTGATCATGCTTCCTGCTACTACCATTTTCCTCCATTTGGATTGCTTCATCATCAGTTGCCACATCTCTTTAATCTCTGTCTCCAATACATCTTTGGACTGGTCCATTTTTTGGTTCTTACTTCTTCCTCTTTCTCTTTGCTTCAGGTTTTTGCTGTTTTCCACTAGTTCTTCAATCTGTTGTTCTTCTTCTTGTTCTGTTATTCTTGCTGCCTCCCTATCATCCTTACCCTCTTGCACTAAATCATGATTTTCTAGCATTCTTTCCAGCAATTTCATATCACTATTCCATGGATTGAGTTCATCCACAAAATTTTCTTCTCTCAACTTTATTTGGCTGCTCAGCCATGCCAAATTTCCTTTAGCATCTGCAACAAAACCTGCACTCACAAAACACTTGCTAAAATTAAAAACACAAGGCTTTTGTGCCTTATCTTCCTTTAGAAACAATCCAATTTGCTGCTATGTTTCTTTCTCTCTTATCAACACATCAGTGTGTTGTTTTGAATCCTCAAAAGAACTCATGAGACTGTCAACTAGTCTCTCTTTCACATCATCTACTCTATTGATGTCTTCCTGCTCTTGTCCACCATAGTGAAATCCTTCCTTTGCAGTGTCAATCTGCTGAACCTTCATATCCATCTCCTTTTTCTTATGATTGTCATTCATGACAATTCCTTTGTCTTCCCTTTTGAGTAGTCTATCTTGAACATCTATCTTCTGTTTTTGTAATGCCATTCGTTGAAAGTTTAATTTTGTATATAACTTAATAATTTCAATTGGAGTAGAATTAGGAAATTTCACACAATTTTCCATACCTTCCTTTGTTATTGAGAATTCATCAGATGTCCTTTTGATCCGGATTTAAACAGGAACGCAATAAAATACAGAGATAACCATAAAGACAGATATGCAGCGGAAATAATACCTCAATTCATTACTGTAAAATACTGAAATATGCTTACAAACAGAAATGGAAATAAACCAGCTAGGGCGATGGATGTGGTGGCTACATGCCTCTGAACTGTCTTACAATGAGGCTCGAAGGCCTATTTATTGTTGAGAAACAATGGAAAACCCTTCACATTCCAAAACCTAACCCTAGAAGATGAAACGCCAAATTGTGGGCCCCGTTTTTGGGTAAGTTGGTACATCAACTTCCTGGGGTCGCGAATTGATCGTACTATCTCCGTTTGACGTGCATGATAGCCCGTTGGAAAGATCTCTCCGAGGACTACAACGAAAAAGACGATTTTTATCAGAAAAATTGCTGGTGGTGGATTTCCCAAAAAACATCGTTTAGGGCCTCAAAACGGCTCCGGAAGTTTAGGACCCGAAAAACTGCTAAAAATAGTAAACTGTGCTATAATTAAGGAAACTGAAAAAACTGTAAGAAGCATTAGAGGGGATCCAAGTGGAATTAGCGGGTGGCCACCAATATCCACCTGGATCACCTTTTTCCTTTTGCTAAGTCATTTGCATAGACTGCTTCCTTCTTAACGTCTTTCTGTATATATCCTTCTTTTTCCTTGACTGTCTCAACAATTTCCATGGCTATTTCCATTGTGCCTATCATCATGGTGGATTGATGATCGTTTACTATGTTTTCAACTAACATAGTCTCTTCTTCAAGTTTTCCTTCAGCCTCTTGCTGTTTATCTTCCCAAGAGTTATCCTTGTCTCACCATCTACATTATCATTCTCCTACATTTTTTCTTCATCAAAACCATTAATCAAACTCATTTGATTACCTTTCTGAGACAATATTTTGTCATTCTTCATTAGAATAAGATCTTGATTCCTCATCTCTATGACAGCTTCTATAGACTCATCCATAGACTTTTTCTTCTGTATGTGGTCAAATTCTTCTTCTTCTGAGAAGTTTTCTTTGTCAACTTTTACTTCTAGATCTTCATCTACTCTGAAGATATCTTCAATAGGTTGCTTTTCTCCTGTGATACCTGCCATCATACACAAACTATCCATTTTAAAAACATAATATCTTGTGGTCTCACTGGATGCTTCAGCCATCATATCTCCTTGTTATTCTAAATCCTTCATATGATTTAGAAATTCTTTGATGGTCTCTTCTTCAATCTCCTCAAGCCCTTCACCTGGTTTCTTGATATCTTTCCCCAACTACATATGAGACCTATCTATTTCATCTTCTTCCATAACAAAATTTAGATTCTACCTGTCTGCTTCCTCCTTTATGACAATATCAACAAATTGTCCTTCTTTACATGTTTCACCTGCAAACATACACAAATTGTCAGATTTAAAACCATGTGACCCTTTGGCCTCGCTTGAAGTTTCAATCTTCAAGTCTTCATTGTCACCTTCTCCCATAATTTCTCCATGTTCTGGTTCACAAATGGACTCTTCCATTTTTAACTCAACTTCTTTGAGTTTTTCCTTAAGCCACCTTACTTTTCTTTTTTGTAGCTTTCTCTACAATTTATGCCACTTCATTGGCTTCTTCCTCAATAACCAACCTAGTCTCTGGCTTTCTTCTAGTATCCTCCTTAATGCATCGAGTTGTTCTTTTAAGTCTGCAATCTCTTTGTCAATTTCCTCTTGACTCATCCTCTTGCCATCTGCTTTGGAATCCTCTTTCTTCATCTTTATTCTATTGTGGCTTCTTTCTGAGCCTCTGTTATGACTATCAGTAGTCATCTTCTTCTCCTCTTCCTTCATGAGCTCCTCACTCATTCACTATGAGTTGCATCAATGCTTCTGCAACAACAACTATTCCTCGCTGCAATCTTACCTCACTAAGCTCTCCTTGCTTAGTCTTTTGGTAAGCATGGGTCCTCTATCTAGAACCTCCCTTTGAGAAACACTTTTGATACTTCTAGGCTTCTGCAATCTCTCACTCTCTCCTGAGAACACTTCAGCTGTCCTCTCTATCCAATCTCTTGTTGGATTTTTCAGGTTCACTGCCACTTTCCTTCAAATTGTTTCCCTTACTCTATCTTCAAGAACACATCTGGTTCTCCTCTCACAACTTCTCTTGCTGTCACCTGTGCATTAGTATAAAAACACATTTTCTCAATTTAAAATAGAACATATTACCTCACCTTCAAGATCTCAGCATGATCTTGATTCACCATTCCACTTGTATTTTGAATGGATTGTCTCTCTATTTCTTGCATTTGCAAGTTCTACTACACATCACCTCTGTGTGCCTTCCTTCTGTCAGCTAGAATATGATCCTTCCTTGCCTACATAAACACCTGAACACATAACTTTGCTTTTAATTCTTTCACATATAATTTCTCTATTTTGTTTAACCCCAACAATTTTAATTATAAACCTGGCTCTGATACCAAATGATGTTGGGTTACCCCTGCTTACATCCACAGTATGCATACAAAAATGCATCCACACTTTTGTCCCAGGTATTTAACTCTCAAAGGAGTCAAATATTCAACCATAAAATGGTTCAGGCCTCTTTATCTGTTCCTTTATATCAGAACTCAATCACCTTGCTTAAGCCTCCTATCAGAACTTTATCAACCCTCGAGCGTTATTATAAGACTTTGATTAAAGTCTTTCATTAATCCTTCCTATCAGGACCTTTAAACCTTCATAACCCATTTAATGCATCGGTTACATATGTTTTTATCGCATGAAATACTCTATCGGAACTTTTTTCCTTTATACACCTTTTACAAAGGAAAACTACACAAACATACACTTTTCTGCTTTGGTACAACCTTTGCACACTTCCTGAGGATTGCCTTTATCGCAATCGACCATTGGCTCCTCTATGGTCATACATACATGCCTCATCACCCCTCCGATTCCGATATGTGACTATCAAAATCATTAATATATGTTTTAGCCTTAAAAAGGCTCCACAACACTTCTATCACCAACAAATGGAAATACATTGAAATCCCGCTCCGAATGCATATAGCAGATCTCAAATTCTATGCACCTGCATCTATAACATACCGTTAGTTTTTCTCTTTAGTCGCTCCACAACGCTACTCCTCCGAACTCCAATAAGCCCAATCTCCGATCATCGAAGCCTTCGATCAAATCTTGACCATCCGTTGTATCCTCCGATCCAACAGTTGACATTACTCTCAACCGATTAAACTTGAGCGCCTATTCTCCACCATCGATCTACACCCAACAGATTCGATGGCTATTGTTGATATCGGGTAGATAACAAGCATGAGGATTAACCACTCAATAAAGTGGTTTCCTCTCTCCTCTCACTGCCATGCGTCGTTTGATGAGTGGAATCGGTGCTCATCCTTCAATACTACTTACGGTTTTGAGGCCGCCCGAAATCCACTTTCATTGTTACAAAACCTCCTTCCTTCATTAAAATTCACTGATTTGATATTTCAACACTATCTCATGTGAACTGATCTAGACCATTGATCTATAAGATCCAACAGTTGCTGAGCACTGACAGTTTACTCCTTCACTCCTCCTTTTTACTTAGTTTTTAGACTAAGTCTTAAGTTATTTTGTGGTTTGGCTCTTCTTCAAAGGTTTTGTCCTTCCTGCTATTTTACTGTGTGATTCCTCCTGAGCTAGGCTTTAATCCCTATAATGGATTCAATGACCCATTATGGTCCTCCGAATTGCTCTTCTCTCGCATAGTTCTTCAGAACTCCGCCTTCTGCTTCCACTGCTCAGCTACCTCCGAGCTTTACTCTTCTGCAAAATCTCACTTTGCTATTTAACCCTATAGCTTCCCTCTGTTTCCTCAATTGGATTCAAGGATCCATTCATGATTCCTCTAAATCATTCTATTCCCCTGCGTCCTTCAGAATTTTGTCTGCAACTTGTTATAGAGCCTACGAATTCACAAGTAGTTCATTCATGAAATACTCTTCAACACACTGACACAATAAGGAATAAACATCTATATATAAATATAAACACTCAATTACATATCTGAGACTCGGTGTCTCTCACAGGGCTATTCTTCAATATCGTGGCCACCTTTCTGAGCTCTACCTATAGGCTTACATTTATGCTAAAAATTTCTATTGAACTAATCCTAATTCAGCTCCTAAATCCTCTATCCACTTCTACTTCAATAAAGTCCTAAAAGCTCTCTCTCATCCCTTGAATCATGAAACTGTTTTAAGAGTCCTGATTGAATTCTAACTCTTGTCATTTATTCACCACTCATGTTCTCATTTATTTGAGATAATTTACAACTTCCTCTCATTATCTAATTAAATCACTTAAAGCCTAAATTACATTAACTTGACACTTAGGAAACTACTTCTCTAAAGATTCATGACCCCCTATGTCTACTTAATTACAATGATTTTATCTTGGGTTGAATGCTCTTGCATCATTCAACTCATGATTAAACTTTTCAGCCTTCAATTACAAAATGATGATCCTCTTGCTTTTGCATCCGAAGTAAGATCTATTATGCATGATATCAAAGTCACTAATGTTCAACTTGTTAGTGTCGGTGTCTTCAAACTTCCGTCGGTGATTAAATTTATCTTTTGCATTAATGTTAGGTGTCTCATTTGATCAGCTGCATTCCATTAGGTCATGGATCAACTGATGGTAGTGGTTTCATTTCAGTTTCCCTCATGTCATATACCTGCTGATTGTTCAAACAACTTTTTAGTCATTCATAGTCATTCAAATTCATTTCATTTTTAACCAGTCCTAGGGTTTAGTTTAATTAGGTCTTAGGGTTTGTCATCGTAGTCATTCAGAATAAATAAAGTGGTCAAAAGACACATGAGGAGGTTAATAACGATCAGAAAATTCAAAAATTGTTAATTTGTAAACTTAATGAAGTTCTAACACAGAGCATTGGTATTTTTCATGTAATTTGATGTAATTTTATAGTTTCTATATGTAATAAATTATCACATGTTGAACTTGGTCACCTGATGACAATGCCAAGCACTTGCCACTGCAAAAATCAAGTCATCTTAAGCACCAATCCACCTGCAAAAGCAAAAGAGAACAAACGCTAATTTCCTCCCCCACTGAGCTAGGGTTCGCTATGGGATCAGAGATATTTGAGTAGAGGAGGAATAAGGTATATCAGAAGGTATGAGGCCATTTCATATCATCAAACATCAGATCTCCACCATTTGTCAAGAATTCATTCCAAGAAACAAGCCATTCATCACACATAAGGGACGATTTTTCTTCAAACTATGTTCCTCAGCAAGAAAAGATGAATTTGGAAAAAGTGAGAGAGGTTTTTGTCCCTCAGTGACCCAAGAAGAAAATCCTCTTTTAGTTTTTACACAGCTATCAAGGTTTTATAGAAATGTCAAAAATACAGTTGTCTCAAGAGAGTTAATGCACCTCTGGAGTGACCTTGGGAAAATCAAGATTTCGCCCAGCATAGTTGGCCAAATGACTTGCTGGAGGAGTAAAATGATAACTAGACACAAATATATTTCCAATGAGTAATCATGAGATGAATTTGGAGTTGAGGAAGACCTTCAAAAGTTGACTGCAATAGCACTGTGCATTTAGGCAGCCTCATTTTTCACATTTTGACCAATCTTGGGAGATTGGACTTTTGATAGAGAAAGTGACCTTAAAATTGGAAAGTTCAAGATGTTCTGGAAATTATACTCATTCATCCTTCCAACGAGCTATCACACACCCAATTTGGACACCGTGAAGGACCCCAAAACGGGTCTACAAAAAGGTGTTGTGCATTAAATTGGCACTATGCACCTGTGGTATGTTTCCAGTGTAAAATTACACTGGCGTTGTGCATTAAATTGGTGCTGTGCACCTGTTGAAAACACCTCCAAAGCTATTTAATTCTTATGCCAAGTAATTTTACCATTCCTCCTTGCTAATAAAGAAGTGTGCTTGATTTCTTGAGTGTGTTTGGCATCATTTCATAGCAAACTCTATTGGCATTGAAAATTTCTCTCACAAACCCTAAATAAGCTAAAACTACCTTTCATAAGCCACCAAAGGTCATTTGCTGCTCTTCTCCTTCATTCGCACCTAGTTCACCAAGTCTTTTCAAAATCCATTAGTCATTAAGCCTTATTCCACTAAACCCTACTTTCTACATCAAACCCTAGCCCTAATACACTATTCACTAATCCTAATTCCTAATTCTTACATTCCTACTATCCCCATTCCCTGATCAAACTCTACACCCTAATTCTCAAGCACTTTTCACTCCCCTCATTCCCCTCATTCCCCTCATTCCCTAAGAATTCCAAACTCCCATTCCCTCAAGCATTCACATCCCCATATATCTCACTTGCCTTATATTCTAAAATCTCTTCATACTCATGTTGGTCCCACTGCAATCCTTCATCTCATATCAACTATCACATCACCAAAAAAAACCATGGAGAGAGCCCTCTCCCAACCTGGTAGGGCTAGCTACTACGTTAAGCATGGTTTGATGTTACCCTAGACCTGCCTTCCTTCAGCCTGAGGTAGATCTAAGCACTAAAATAGTGGTGACTCCACTGGGGACGTAGTTTTATGTTCCTTAGTAACATGTATCAAGTTTAGATCTGATTGTTGATGGTGGAAAATGATCAGACACGGGAAGGCTGAAATCATTCACCTGGTGATTCCAAATTAGTTCTGAGATCAGATCCAAGGACTCCAGTGGAGGATGAACCTGACCAGCAGAAACATGAAAGGAAAATATAGAAAGATCAGGTATTCAAGTTGGAATTTCATCCAAGACATTATGTTCTTTGTTATAAATTATTTCTTCTCTTTTCCCGAGAATGCCAAGAAGGTTTTACAAAGTATAATGTGTTCGAGAAAAGATCCAAGACTTGCATTTGATTCTTTCCCTCTGAAGATTGTGAATATCAAATATTCGCACGCCTTTGATCTTGATCAAGACCCTTCTTTTGAATCTTGTGATGGCCATCTTCAAACTTATGAACCTCAAGAGACTAAGACTAATTCTACACCTTCTGTACATATTTCTATACCTTGTAAAATTCCAGATCGATACAAGCCTCTAATTTTACCTCCTATATCCCATGCTTTCCCTAAAAATCATGACCTATATCTACCAAGATTTGATGGTGACTATGACAATATCACTGCCGAGAGACATGTACTGAATTTTCAGTCCTTTCTTGACCTTTTTGAAGTTGATGAAGAAGATGTCAGTATTAGGCTTTTTGCTCTTTCTTTGTAAGGCAAAGTCAAGAGTTGGTTCAAAACCCTGCCTGATGCGAGCATCTCAGATTTCCAATAGTTCGTCAAAGTTTTCCTTGATAGGTGGGTGGTTAGACAGAACCCTTTCTTTATTCTAGAAGAGTATAACCAACTGAAAAGATAGCCCGGGGAGATAGTACAACAATTTTCTGCCAGATTTAACCAAGTCTATTTTTCGATGCCAGTTAATATAAGACCTCCTCCTAGATCCGCTCTCTTGCACTACCCAGAAGCCTTTGATCCGGAAATGGAGTTTCAGCTGAGAGAAAGGAACCTTGCAACACTTGAAGAGATGCAAAACAGTGCAGTAGATGTAGAGGCTAATTTTCTAATCAGAAGGGAAAAGTTGAAGGAAGAAGAGATTAAGAACATAGATCTAGAGGAATCGACATCTTTAGAGGTAAAGCTTGACATATTGGTAAGTGCAATGGAAGAGATGTGCAAAAGATCACCACAAGAAGTGAGTATGATGTTCAAGACCATGGCTCACTGATTGAAGAAAAACAACTTGCTGATCCAAAACATTTTGTTTCTTATCCCAGTTGTCATAGACCTGATAATGATTGTTTTATAGATCATCTTGCAGAAGAGAGATCTATTGATATGACATGTATGCTTGATGATGTGTTTTATACTGATGATTTGCCTAAGTTTGATCAGTATGATGATGATGATTATGTTCTCTAAATAGAAGCTAATCTTGTAGACAAATCAACAGCTGGTTTGTGGAAGGAGGAAGTTCATTTTTAGCAGCTCGAGTACAGTGATCAGCCAATGCATATCAGCTATGGAAGTGAGGAGGAAAGTGAAGCAAATTTTGAACTAAGTGAAGGATATTTTCCTTTTTGTTTTTCTTTGTTCCATATCATGAGAGACAACTTTCGTGCAATCAGAAATCAATTGTCGATAAGTTTTGATCTTGACCATCTAGAGGGAAATGAAATCCTTGTGCAAGACTTCTCATATCTAGATTTGCAGCCCCCGAATGCCATTGATTATCAAGTTGCAGATGAAGACTTGGAAGCTGGACCATATGATCAAATGATTCAAGATGATTTCGTACCATTCTCTTTTGAATCATTTTAGTTTTTGAAGGGAAAATTGCATAGTATATCTTCAAATTACCAGCCTGTGGGAAATCATGTAATCTCATCAAAACCAATAGAAAATGGTTTGCAATAGTATTTTCAAGTTTTTCATGATCCAATAACTGATGTTTTGGATGATGTCTGTAGTCAAAGTCATTCTCCATTAGCTACCTGCGAGCTTGAAATGTGTACTAATACAAACATGATCTGGCAGCCAGTTTCTTTGTCATTTTTAGCAGGAGTCTTGTCAGAAAGCTTAGATCAAAGTTTGCATTCACGGTACGAGGAGAAGAAAAGTAATCCATTGGATGAGCTAAGTCCCAGTGTGCATGAATTTCAAGATCCTTATGCAGTGTTTTTGGAGTCAGATAGAGAATCCATATTATTCAATGGATCTGTTTACAAGTTTTCATGGGAGTTTCCTTTCAGTAGTTCTCTCTTGTTGTTCATAAGCAAGCACTTGTGGAGAATGCAAACAGCAGCCAAAATGCTTACTTGGTTGCATTGGTTGTTTCATTTCACTTGATCAGGTGATGAATGGAACAACTAGAGTAGGTTTTATTGAATAAGCTCCATTTTGAGCATATTTTCTAGTTTGTCAGTTGTGTTTTAGTATTGCGTCAGTTTCATTTCAGTTTTGAGTCTTGAGTCTTGAGTTTTGATGTTTTTGTTGCCAAGATATTGATTCCATATTGCCCAATGGATAAGGCACTGGTCTGCTCTCCCAAAGATCTGTAGTTCTTGGCACCTCCAAGGAGCTACCATCCCCATTGGAGCCAATGTTAGTGTCAGTGTCTTCACACTTTCGTCAATGATCAAATAGATCTTTTGCATTCATGTTAGGTGTCTCATTCGATCAGTTTCATTCCATTAGGTGATGGATAAAATGATGGTAGTGGTTTCATTTCAGTTTCCCTCATGTCATATACCTGTTGACTATTCAAAAATCTTTTCAGTCATTCATAGTCATTCCAGTTCATTTCATTTTTAACCAGTCCTAGAGTTTGTCATCATGGTCATTCAGAATAAATAAAGTGGTCAACAGACACATGAGGAGGTTAATAATGATCAGAAAAGTGAAAATTTGTTAATTTGTAAACTTAATGAAGTTCTAACCTCAAAACTTGTTTTGAGGTAAAATAGAGCATTGGTATTTTTCATGTAATTTGATGAAATTTTATGGTTTCTATATGTAATAAATGATCACATACTGAACTTGGTCACCTGATGACATTGCCAAGCAACTACCACTGCAAAAATCAAGTCATCTTGAGCACCAATCCACCTGCAAAAGCAAAATAGGACAAACCTTAATTTCCTCTCCCACTGAGCTAGGGTTGGCTATGGGATCAGATATATCTAAGAAGAGGAGGTATAAGGGATATCAGAAGGTATGAGGCCATTTCATATCATCAAACATCAGATCTCCACCATTTGTCGAGAAGTCATTCCAAGGAACAAGCCATTCATCACACATAAGGGACGATTTTTCTTCAAGTTGTGTTTCTCAGCAAGAAAAGATGAATTTGGAAAAAGTGAGAGAGGTTTTTGTCCCTCAATGACCCAAGAAGAAAAGCCTCTTTTATTTTTTACACAACTATCATTGTTTTAGAGAAATGTCAAAAATACAGTTGCCTCAAGAGAGTTAATGCACCTCTAGATTGACCTTGGGAAAATCAATATTTCTCCTAGCCTAGTTGGCCAAATGAATTTCTAGAGGACTAAAATGATAACTAGACACAAAGAGATTTTCAATGAGCTATCAAGAGCTCAATTTGGAGTTGAGGAAGACCTTCAAAAGTTGACTGCAATAGCACTCTACATTTAGGCAACCTCATTTTGCACATTTTGACCAGTTTTGGGAGGTTGGACTTTTGATAGTGAAAATTCCCTCCAAATTGGAAAATTCAAGATGTTCTGGAAAGTAGACTTGATAAGATTTCAAACGAGATATCACAAGCTCAATTGGGACACCGGGAATGCCCTCAAAACGGGTGTACAAAAAGGCATTGCGCATTAAATTGGTGTTGCACACCTGTGGCAGGTTTCCAGTGTAAATTACACTGGCGTTGCGCACCTATTGAAAACACTTCAAAATGACTATCAAAACACCTCCAAAGCTATTTAATGCTTGTGCCAAGTATTTTTACCATTCCTCCTTGTTAAGAAAGAAGTTTTCTTGATTTCTTGAGTGTGTTTGGCATCATTTCATAGCAAACCCTATTGGCATTGAAAATTTCTCTCACAAACCCTAAATAAGCTAAAACTACCTTTCATAAGCCACCAAAGATCATTTGTTGCTCTTCTCCTTCATTCACACCTAGTTCACCAAGTCTTTTCACAATCCATCAGTCATTAAGCCTTATTCCACTAAACCCTACTTTCTACATCAAACCCTAGCCCTAATACACTATTCACTAATCCTAATTCCTAATTCTTACATTCCTACTATCCCCATTCCCTGATCAAACTCTACATCCTAATTCTCAAGTACTTTTCACTCCCCTCATTCCCTAAGAATTCCAAAATCCCATTCCCTCAAGCATTCACATCCCCATATATCTCACTTGCCTTATATTCTAAAATCTCTTCATACTCATCTTGGTCCCATTGCAATCCTTCATCTCATATCAACTATCACATCACCAAAAGAAAACCATGTAGAGAGCTCTCTCCCGACCTGGTAGGGCTAGCTACCAGGTTACGCGTGGTTTGATGTTACCCTAGACCTGCGTTCCTTCAACCTGAGGTAGATCTAAGCACTAATAGAACTGGACATTCCACTGATAACTTTTGTCAAGGAAATTTATCCCACTTACTCAAATCATCTTGAGTCATTGAAAGCAAATGGAAACCTCAAAGAAATTACCTTTGACTCCCTTGTGAAAGAAATTGTTGAAAGAGAGAAATCTTTTGGGAAGAATACATCTCCTCAGTCTTCTGAAGAGGTTGTGTGTCTTGCACATTGAGAGACGAATCTTGCTCAATATTCTTCCAGAGGAAGAGGTGGTCAAAAAGGAAGAGGAAGAAGAAATTTCAGAGGCAAGGGGAGAAGACACTCTCAAGGAGAAAAGTAAGATTTGCATTGCATATGTTGCAATAGAGATGGATCACATGATGCATCCACATGCAAGTTTCCTCAAGATAGAATTGAGAAGGAAAGAAAGCAACCCAAAGGTAAAACTAATGAAAAAGAGAAAGATAAAGCACCTGAATCCACTCACTATGTTGTGGGACACTGTAATATTGGAGTAAATAAAGACTTATTTAATGCTTCACTTGCTTCTTGGAAAAATGATTGGTTTCTTGATTCAGGAGCCAATTGCAACATGACTTTTAGAAAAGATTTTTTTGAAGAATTTACTGACAATGTTGATGTAGTAGTATGCTTTGCAGACAAATCAAAGCTCAAGCCATCAGGGCTTGGCACAATCAGGCTAAAATTACCTAGTCTTTCATACTTTCGCCTGCATCATGTTTTATATCTCCCACAGTTGAGGAGAAACTTGTTTTCCTTGGTCCACATCTGCCAGCAAGGACACTCCATTCATATGTTTGATAGCAAGGTTGAGGCGAGAAAAGCATTAGATCACTCCCTTGTTATGATGGGGATAGAATAAGAAAGGTTTCTCAAGCTGCAAGTTACCTCTTCTCATGCACACGATTTCTCATATGATTCATTATGAAGAGGGTACATTTCCATCAAGTTTATTATGGCATGCTAGATTTGGACACTTGAACTATGACAACCTCCGCTTTTTGAATAAAAATGGTGTTACTCGTTTGACTACAATTCCTAGAAAACTTAAGTAATGTGATGCTTGCATTCTAGGAAAGGATAGCAAACAGTCTTTTCATGATTAACATTCCATAGCACATAGAAAACTTGAACTCGTTCATTCAGATTTATGTGGTCCAATGCATGTTCCTTCTGCAAATGGAAATAAATATATGATGACGCTTATTGATAACTACACTAGAATCTGTTGGGTTTATTTATTTGAAGAACAAATATGATGTCTTTCAAACATTCAATAACTTTCATATATGGATTGAAAATGAAGCACAATGTCATATTGGCTCTATTCGCACTGATAATGGAAAAGAACACACTTCAAATGAATTTGAAAAACATCTCCGCTAACATGGGATCAAACATCAAACAACTACGCCTTATAATCCCCAACAGAATGGAGTAGGTGAAAGAATGAATAGGACAATCTTAAATATTGTGTGCTCCATGATGTTTTTCAAGAATGTAAAATTGACATTTTGGGTTGATGCAGTTCTATGTGTTGTATATGTAAAGAATATATGTCCATCTAATGCTATTAGAAACAAGACTCCCTATGAAATGTGGTATGGGCACATTCCTTTGGTAAAGCATCTCAGGTATTTGGTTCCACATGTTATGCCTTGATACCAAAGGTACATAGAAAAAACTTGGTACAAGAAGTCGTAATTGTATCTTATTCGGTTATTAAAACACCTCCAAAGAATACTGTCTCTATGATGAAGTCAATAAAAAGTCTGTTGTATCTAGAGATGTAAACTTTCTTGAATCATCCAAAGCTGACAATGTTGTTGAGTGGCAACTTGATCGCTTGGATAGATTCACAAATGAAAAATCATTTTAAGAAATTGATAATCAGATTCCACATCTTGAAGGGGGGATTCCTATACTGGATCAACTTGTGGAATATTCTTCTGAAGCACTCTCTCCCCCACATGCCACTCCAACTGCTGATGATACTTTGAGTTATGTCATTGACACAATTGGGAGACTCAATCTTGATTCAGTCCCAACTCAATCAATTGAGCAGCCAGGACCATCTTAGAAAGGTCCCCCAAAGTGGCTGACAAAGACACTTGAAATTGTTCATCGTCATGAGGTTGGAAAGACAAGAACTAGAAATTCAACCCGGAAAAATGGAGGTGATGTAGATGACTCTAATTCACCTGTTGATATGTATGTTTCTTATGATTGTGAATTGAATTTGTCTACAGATTTTGAACCAACATCCTTCAAAGAAGACGCTTCTCATGATGAATGGAAAGAAGCAATGCAAAAGGAGTATGATGCCTTGATAAAGAATGGAACTTGGAAGCTGGTTGATCCTCCATTGGGAAGCAAACCAATTGGCTTCAAGTGGGTCTACAAGAACATGTATAAAGCTTATGGCTCACTTGACAAGCACAAAGCCAAGCTTGTGGCAAAAATTTTTGCATAGAAGAAAGGGGTTGATTATGAGGATACTTTTTTCCCCACAAAAAAATGGGCTACCATCCTGACACTCTTTGCCCTAGCAGCTCAGAACGGTTGGAAAGTCCATCAAATGGATGTAAAAACTACTTTCTTGAATGGAGATAAAAAAGAGAATGTTTTTCTGTCCAATACCTGTTTCTTCTGCAAATGGAAACAAATATATAATGACATTTATTGATGACTACACCAGAATGTGTTGGAATTATTTATTGAAGAACAAATCTGATGCTTTTAAATATTCAAGAACTTTCATAAATGGATTGAAAATGATGCACAATCTCATATTGGGTCTATTCGCACTGATAATGGAAAAGAATACACATCAAATGAGTTTGAAAACTATCTTCCCAAACATGGGATCAAACATCAAACAACTGTGCCTTATAATGCCCAATAGAATAGTGTAGCTGAAAGAATGAATAGAACAATCTTAAATATGGTATGATCCATTCTCTTCTTCAAAAATGTAAAGATAATGTTTTGGGCTGATGTTGTTCTATGTGCTGCATATATAAAGAATAGATGTACATCTAATTCTATTAGAAACAAGACTCCATATGAAATGTGGTATGGACATGTTCCTTCGGTAAAGCATTTCAGGGTCTTTGGTTCCACCTGTTATGCCTTGATACCAAAGGTACATAGAAACAAACTTGGTGCTAGAAGTTGTAGATGTATCTTCCTAGGGCATTCAAACACCTCCAAAGCATATCGTCTGTATGATGAAGTAAATAAAAATTTTGTTGTATCTAGAGATGTAATTTTTCTTGAATCATCCAAAACTGAAAATGTTGTTGAGCGGAAACTTAATCGCTTGGATAGATTTGCAAAAGCAAAATCATTTCAAGAATTTGATAATCAAATTCCACACCTTGAAGGGGGGATTCCTATACTATATCAACATGTGGAATCTTCTTCTGAAGAACACTCTCCCTTGCATGAAACTTCAACAATGGATGATGTTTTAAGTGATGTGATTGACAAAATTGGGAGACTCAACCTTGATTCAGTCCCAACTCAATTAGCGGAGCAGCCTAGACCTCCTGAGAAAGGTCCCCCAAAGTGGCTGACAAAGAAACTTGAAATTTTTCATCCTGATGAGGTTGGAAAGACAAGAACTAGAAATTCAAACTGGCAAAATGGAGGTGATGTAGATGAATCTAATTCACCTATTGATATGGATGTTTCTTATGATTGTGAATTGAACTTGTCTACAAATTTTGAACCAACTTCCTTCAAAGAAGCTACTTCTCACGATGAATGGAAAGAAGCGATGCAAAAGGAGTATGATGCCCTCATAAAGAATGGCACTTGGAAGCTGGTTGATCCTCCATTAGGAACCAAACCAATTGGCTGCAAGTGGGTCTACAAGAACAAGTATAAAGCTGATGGCTCACTTGACAAGCACAAAGCTAGGCTTGTGGCAAAAGGTTTTGCACAGAAGGAAGGGGTCGATTATGAGGAGACTTTTGCCCCCACAGCAAAATGGGCTACCATCTGGACACTCTTTGACCTAACAGCTTAGAACGGTTGGAAAGTCCATCAAATGGATGTAAAAACTGCCTTCTTGAATGGAGATCTAAAAGAGAATGTTTTTATCTCCCAGCCTAAAGGATTTGTTGTGAAAGGACATGAACATAAGGTATGCAAAGTTGTGAAATCCTTGTATGGCCTTAAACAAGCACTACAAGACTGGTATGAGAAACTAACAAAGCATCTTCTGAAACTCAATTTCTAACATTATGATCTTAACGATGCAACTTTGTTTGTCAAGAAAGTTGGAAAAATAGTTGTATATCTTGTGGTATATGTAGATGATCTTTTGATGACATGGAACAATGAGAGATACATTGCATCCATAAAGAAGGAATTGAGGAAGGGTTTTGAAATTACTTATTTGGGCTATGTTCATTACTATCTTAGTATTTAAGTAACTCAACATTTAAAGTCCATATTCCTTTTTCAAAAGAAGTACATTGGAGATCTCTTGAATAGGTATGGCATGGTTGAATGCAATCCTCTGACTACTCCAATGGAACAAAACTTAAAGCTCACATCCATTGAAGGAAAAGAATTTGAGGATGAAACAAAGTATAGACAACTTGGAGGAAGTCTCAACTACCTAACTACTATCAAATCAGACATTCTTTTAGCTATCGGAATCCTCTCCAGGTTTATGCCAAAGCCTTGTGAGGGACATTGGTCTACTGCAAAAAAAGTTGTAAAGTACTTGAAGGGAACTCAAGCCTATGGGTGGGTGACTTCAACTTGATTGGATACTCTCATTCAAACTTTGATGGAGATAAAGAAACTAGGGTATCTACTTCTAGTTATGCTATGAGTCTTGGATCAAGAGTTGTCTCCTAGAGAGCACGCAAACAATCAGTTCTAGCAGATTCCATAATAGAGGTAGAATATGTGGTAGCAACTCACAAAAGAAATTGTGTGGCTTAGAAAAATTCTAGAATATTTGCAGGTAAAATAAGTACATTCGACTACACTCATGATTGATAATACCTCTGCAATAAAGTTGGCCAAGAACCCAAAGTTCCATGATCAAACGAAGCACATCAATACAAAATATCATCTGATTCGACATCATGTTGAGGCCAAAACAATCCATCTTCACCATTGTTCAGCTAATGAGGTAGTGACTGTTAACTCTACGGGAGAGTTGAACAATGGTGAAGATTAGGAGGAGTTGGTTAACTCTAATAGTTTCGTGATATATAGTTTTTCAAGTCATATCCTTAACTTTCTGAATGCCTCGAAGAAGTCATATCCTTAACTTTCTCAATGCCTCGAAGAAAATAATTTATTCTATTAAATTTTATATGTTCTGGGAATTTAAAATGGGAAATGGAATGTTAGAAAAAGTAATGGAAAACTATAAATTGATTCAGAAATTATGTTGTTTGAACAAGTTCTTTCCTGTATTTGGAATAGTAATGCCTCGAAGAAAATAATTTATTCTATTAAATTTTATATGTTCTGGGAATTTAAAATGGGAAATGGAATGTTAGAAAAAGTAATGGAAAACTATAAGTTGATGCAGAAATTATGTTGTTTGAACAAGTTCTTTCCTGTATTTGGAATAGTAATGCCTCGAAGAAAATAATTTATTCTATTAAATTTTATATGTTCTGCGAATTTAAAATGGGAAATGGAATGTTAGAAAAAGTAATGGAAAACTATAAGTTGATGCAGAAATTATGTCGTTTGAACAAGTTCTTTCCTGTATTTGGAATAGTAAAGGTTATGGTAAAAGCTCAAAAGAAAAGAAGATAATTTATTTGTTTAAATGTGTTACTCTTGAATTCCATAATTTATGTTGCTATGTGAAAGATAAAAAAGAATAGTTGTATTCTCTGGAATATTTGTTTAATAAAAATTTATTAAAGTATTTAGAATATGTATATATATCTATATATATTCATGATTTAAAAATAGTATAAAATGTCATAGTAATCTTTTTAAAAATAATATAAAATGTCATAGTAATCTTTTTAAAAATAATATAAAATGTCATAGTAATCTTTAGAATCATAAAGGCGTAATTTAATAGTAGTATATACTTATAAATGCGCACACACTAGAAATGGACATAAATATTTGGATGCATATACATATACATTCACGATTCCGAAAGTAGTGTAAAGCGTCAGTATTATCTTTAGAATCCTAAAGACCTAAGTTAATAGTAGTATATAATTATAAATGTACATATACACGAGAATATCTATGTCCGTTGGACAATGGATTAAAGGATAATACATAAAGTATATAAAAAAAACGTATATATATGCAACCAACATTCAGCAAGTCTAGCAAATCTACGCATAATCTCTAGGTATTTAAAAAGTTAAAAATATATTCATTTCTGAATATAGTTGGAGAACCAGATACTATTACAATATATATATTGTACAAAGGGTTGAAAGACCTGATTAAATTATAGTTAGACACAGAACGATAGTGACTGTATGTATTATAGGAAAGGCAATAATTTATTTACGCATATGAAAACTGAAATAGAGATAAACCGAGTTATATTGACATAAAAATCTGAAAAACTACTTTAAAATATAGTATGCGTAAAATATATATATATATGAATGAGAACTAATGTTGGTTTCTATGTTGTCGACACCTTGAAAAAAATACATTCCAAGCATTGAAGCCTATAATCTTCCATAAAGGAGTGAAAATTTTATAATATTTATTATAAATTAGAAAGTGAAAGATAAAAAACCATGGTAATTCGTCTTGAACACAGAGATATGCACATGCAGAGAGATAATCCAGAGTTTATAGGATCATTCGACCTTGAGCAAAGTAGTTGAAACCTCCATGAGTGATAGGAATATTTTGGACGTCGCCAAAGGAAAACGTTTCAAAATAACCACGTCAAAGGTAGTTACCTGTAGCATACACGTAAGGAAAGGATAGGTTAAGTAACACATATAAAATGACTAAAAAAATTAAATTATCAAAAGAGATAAGGGAAGAAGCGGTGAAGGTCCTTTACCGGAATAAGACATTTATAAACAACAGGCTTGTCAAGTAAAAACAAATTCATGAGTAAACATAGTTTTTATTCTATAGAAAAAATAAAATGCATAAACAAAAAGGAAAAAAAAGTCCATTGATTAATTAAAGGAAAATAAATAAGAGGCTGGTCAAGTTAAAACAAAAATAAAAGGAAAAAGAGTTAAGCATGTATGTCGGCTTTTATTTTCATAAGAATAATATAATTAACAATGTGTACTTTCCATTCTACCGATAACCCAGGTAGGAATTTATGGCTATTGTGAAACATGACGATGATACTGACCGAGAAAAATCGTGCAAGTAACCAGATAAATTATTTTCTCCTATAGGGTTAATACCCTACATACATAATTTGAACAACAATAATGTATTGAAAGATAATTACAAACAGAAGACTATGTAACAAAATCGAAAAACACTGGAACAACAACTATGACAGTTTGAGAACCGAACAACTAAAACCCACGAGTACAAGACTGAACTTCTCTTCCGAGAACTCTATTGCTACCAAATCAAACATATTACTAGATGAAATCAGGTACCCAATTCTTGAAATGACCACAAATGAAAAATACACTAAGATACATCCAGCATCGTATTAAGGTTTAAATTTAATAACTCTAAAATACACATTAAAATGAGAAAACGGAATTGAGAACAAACCCTAATATTTTACCTAGACAAATGCAGTATTAAATTTTTTCGAGGAGTTTACAAATAAGCCGAATCCAGAGGAAACCTTGTAAAAATAATTTGAAAAATATTGTAGTCGAGGAAATAGTCCCAAACTAATATAAATCAGCTGCCTTGAATACCTGTGAATGGAACATATTAAGGGGTCAGATAACTTGTTTGAAATGAGAAGAGGACACCCCAAAATAAAAAGAAATGAAAGTAAAAACCCCTGTAAATAAATAGATATACCTTTAGAATGAGCGGATAATGCAAATACACTAGACCTTGGCTAAATGTTTCAGAATCAACAAAGGATTTTAATAATAACCTGTAACTGAAACTTCAGAGTAGTTGCATACACCAGTCACGGAGGAAATGAAGCGTCATCCAAAGATAAGTGAATAAATGAGTTCACATGTCGATGGACGGAGTAGCCATTTAAACGAATAATAACCTAAACGATGTTCACTGTAGATTTACTCAGAAACACTAACAATTGTCGACCGTAGGGTTTATTCTTAACGTTTGTGTCATAACGACAAGTCAACATGTGGAATCAGATATGCATGTAGCATTTTCAAACAATCTCAAAGGTCTCCATTGAATTATACCACATGTAAACTATATACAATGTTTTCTTAATGTATATTAAGACCTCTTTGAGTCGTGGATATGTATCGTGCCTACAATAAAGGCCTCGTAGCATATAAACATATGTGGTGGTAACGATTCATTGCACTATGTTAATAATATATAATATAAAGTAGGAGACTTATATAATATAACAATGAATCATCATTTAACCAATACCAAAGTAGGTTCCAAAGAGTAAATTGCAAAACCAAAGTAGGTTCCAAAGTAAATTGCAAAGTAGGTTCCAAAGTAAATTGCAAAACCAAAGTAGGTTCCAAAACCAAAGTAGGTTCCAAAGTAAATTGCAAAGTAGGAGACTTATATAATATAACATTGAATCATCATTTAACCAATTCCAAATATAATATAACATTTAACCAATTCCAAATATAATATAACAATGAATCATCATAGGAGACTTATAACATTTAACCAATTCCAAACTTATAACATTTAACCAATTCCAAATATAATATAACAATGAATCATCATAGGAGACTTATATAATATAACAATGAATCATCATAGGAGACTTATATAATATAACAATGAATCATCATTTAACCAATTCCAAAAAAGTAGGTTCCAAAGTAGGAGACTTATGTAATATAACAATGAATCATCATTTAACCATAACAATGAATCATCATTTAACTAGTTCCAATCATCATTTAACCAATTCCAAAGTAGGAGACGAGACTTAGTACATGAGTGTACATCATTTAACCAATTCCAAAGTAGGAGACTCCAAAGTAGGAGACTTTAACCAATTCCAAAGTAGGAGACTCAGTACATGAGTGTACATCACTTAACCAATTCCAAAGTAGGAGACTTAGTACATGAGTGTACATCATTTAACCAATTCCAAAGTAGGAGACTCCAAAGTGGGAGACTTGAGTGTACATCATTTAACCAATTCCAAAGTAGGTTGATTTAACCATAACAATGAATCATCATTTAACCAATTCCAAAGTAGGAGACTCCAAAGTGGGAGACTTGAGTGTACATCATTTAACCAATTCCAGAGTAGGTTCATTTAACCATAACAATGAATCATCATTTAACCAATTCCAATCATCATTTAACCAATTCCAAAGTAGGAGACTTAGTACATGATTTAACCAATTCCAATCATCATTTAACCAATTCCAAAGTAGGAGACTTAGTACATGAGTGTACATCATTTATCCAATTCCAAAGTAGGAGACTTGAGTGTACATCATTTAACCAATTCCAAAGTAGGAGACTTAGTACATGAGTGTACATCATTTAACCAATTCCAACCATTTCCAAAGTAGGAGACTTAGTACATGAGTGTACATCATTTAACCAATTCCAACCAATTCCAAAGTAGGAGACTTAGTACATGAGTGTACATCATTTAACCAATTCCAAACTAGGAGACTTAGTACATGAGTGTACATCATTTAACCAATTCCAAAGTAGGAGACTTGAGTGTACATCATTTAACCAAGTCCAAAGTAGGTTCATTTAACCAATTCCAAATTCCAAAGCAGGTTCATTTAAACAATTCCAAATTAGGTTCCAAAGTAGGACACTTAGTACATGAGTGTACATCATTTAACCAATTCCAAAGTAGGAGACTTGAGTGTACATCATTTAACCAATTCCAAAGTAGGTTGCAAAGTAGGAGAGTTATATAATATAACAATGAATCATCATTTAACCAATTCAAAAGTAGGAGACTTAGTACATGAGTGTACATCATTTAACCAATTCCAAAGTAGGTTGCAAAGTAGAAGACTTATATAATATAACAATGAATCATCATTTAACCAATTCCAAAGTAGGAGACTTAGTAGATGATGTTAAATTCCAAAGTAGGAGACTTAGTATATGATGTTAAATTCCAAAGTACGAGACTTAGTACATGAGTGTACATACAAGGAAACATGAATACATACAACTTAGAAAATACATTAACCAAGGAGACTTCCAAAGTACGAGACTCAGTACATGAGTGTACATAGACTTAGTACATCCTTGTCCATACAAGGAAATCATGTACATACAAGGAAACATGAATACATAGAACTTAGAAAATACATTAACCAAGGAGACTTCCAAAGTATAAGACTTAGTACATGAGTGTACATAGACTTAGTACATCCTTGTACATACAAGGAAATCATGTACATACAAGGAAACATGAATACATACAACTTAGAATACATTAATCAATTCCAAAGTAGGAGACTTAGTACATGAGTGTACATAGACTTAGTACATGAGTGTACATACAAGGAAATCATGTACATACAAGGAAACATGAATACATATAACTTAGAATACATTAACCAATTCCAAAGTAGGAGACTTAGTACATGAGTGTACATATACTTAGTACATGAGTGTACATACAAGAAAACATGAAGACATACAACTTAGAATACATTAACCAATTCCAATGTAGGAGACTTAGTACATGAGTATACATAGACTTAGTACATGAGCATACATACAAGGAAATCATGTACATACAAGGAAACATCAATGCATACAACTTAGAATACAATAACCAATTCCAAAGTAGGAGACTTAGTACATGAGTGTACATCATTTAACCAATTCCAAAGTAGGAGACTTAGTACATGAGTGTACATAGACTACATGAGTGTACATAGACTTAGTACATGAGTGTACATACAAGGAAATCATGAACATACAAGGAAACATGAATACATACAACTTAGAATACATACAACTTAGTACATGAGTGTACATAGACTCAATTGCCAAGTAGGAGACTTATATAATATAACAATGAATCATCATCTAACCAATTACAAAGTAGGAGACTTATATAATATAACAATGAATCATCATTTAACCAATTCCAAAGTAGGAGACTTAGTACATGAGTGTACATAGACTCAGTACATGAGTGTACATACAACTTACTAGATGAGTTTACATACAAGGAAATCATGTACATACAAGGAAACATGAATACATACAACTTAGTACATGAGAGCACATAGACTTAGTACATGTATGTACATACAAGGACATACAAGGAAATCATGTACGTAAAAGGAAACATGAATACATGAGAGTACATACAACTTAGTACATGAGTGTACATACAACTTAGTACATGAGTGTACACAGACTTAGTACATGAGTGTACATACAAGGATTTACAAGGAAATCATGTACATACAAGGAAACATGAATACATGAGTGTACATACAACTTAGTACATGAGTGTACATAGACTTAGTACATGATTCTTAGTACATGAGTGTAAATAGACTTACTACATGAGTGTACATACAAGGAAACATGAATACATTTGTGTACATACAAGGAAGCATGAGTACATCAGTGTACATACAAGGAAACTCATAGGAAACATGAGTGTACATAGACTTAGTACATACAAGGAAACATGAGTGTACATAGACTTAGTACATGAGTGTACATAGAAGGAAACTGAAACACGAATGTACATAGACTTAGTACATGAATGTACATACAAGGAAACACGAGTAGACTTAGTACATGAGTGTATATACAAGGAAACATGAGTAGACTTAGTACATGAGTGTAGATACAAGGAAACATGAGTGTACATAGACTTCGTACATGAGTGTACAAGGAAGCATGAGTGTACATAGACTTAGTACATGAATGTCACATGAGTTATGTACTGAGTGTGCATACAAGCATACAAGAATGAGTGTACATAGACTTAGTACATGTGTGTACATACAAGGAAACATTAGTACATGAATGTCACATAAGTTATGTACTGAGTGTACATACAAGCATACAAGAATGAGTGTACATAGACTTAGTACATGAGTGTACATACAAGGAAACACAAGCATACAAGCATGAGTGTACATAGACTTAGTACATCAGTGTACATACAAGGAAACATGAGCATACATAGACTTAGTACGTGAGTGTACATACAAGGAAACATGAGTTATGAGTTATGTCATGGTGTTTTCTGTGAATATTTAGATAGGTTTGATATGAGTGTACATACAAGGAAACATGAGTTATGTCATGGTGTTTTGTGTGAATATTTAGATAGTTTTGAATGTTTTGTGTGAATATTTAGATAGGTTTGAATGTTTTGTGTTGCAAATCATGGATTGATGCTTTGCAGCAAGAGGACAATATAGTTTGTCTAGAAGCATTCAAAAAGTAGAATAAGTAGCCACCATGAAAATGTCTCTTTCAACAATTGCATATATGATATAACAATGAATCATCATTTAATGAATTCCAAAGTAGGAGACTTAGTACATGAGTGTACATACAATGAAACATGAGTGTACATGAGTTATGTCATGTTGTTTTGTGTCAATATTTAGATATGTTTGAATGTTTTGTGTTGTAACTCATGGATTGATTCTTTGCAACAAGATGACAATATACTTTGGATACAAGAATTCATAAAATAGAATATGTAGCCACCATGGAAATGTCCCCTTCAACAATTTCATATCTGATCTGTGCCGAGTAAAGATGATGGCATTACTTTTGACGATGATATTTCATTGGTATTAATTTGTCACTCCATAGTTGCAGTGTTTTGTGTTGTAAGAAGGTGAGAATGTTTTAATTACTATGAATATTTAGATAGGTTTGAAATGAATCGTGATTTAACCAATTCCAAAGTAGGAGACTTAGTACGTGAGTGTACATACATGGAAACATGAGTGTACATGAGTTATGTCATGTTGTTTTGTGTGAATATTTAGATAGGTTTGAATGTTTTGTGTTGTAACTCATGGATTAATTCTTTGCAGCAAGAGGACAATATACTTTGGATAGAAGCAGTCATAAAATATAATAAGTAGATGTCTCCCTCAATAATTGCATATATGATCTGTGCCGAGTAAAGATGATGGCATTACTTTCGAGGATGATATTTCATTGGTATTAATTTGTCACTCCACAGTTGCAGTGTTTTGTGTTGTAATAAGGTGAGAATGTTTTAATTACTGTGAATATTTAGATAGATTTAAATTTTTTGTGTTGTAAAAAGGTAAGAATGTTTTAATCACTATCACTATTTAGATAGGTTTGAATGTTTTGTGTTGTAAGAAAGTTAGAATGTTTTAATTACTGTGAATATTTTGTTAGGTTTGAATGTTTTGTGTTGTAAGAAGGCTAGAATGTTTTAATTACTCTGAATATTTACATAGGTTTGAATGTGTATCAAGAGGTACAAAACAAAATTGTTTTTGTTAGTTGGACAGTTAAGGAAGGTAGATGAAAGTGTATAGAGTGCGTAGACATCACTAAATCTAGTTCTAGAAACCCAATTCCTTCCCACGAACCTAGTTTCAAGTGGACAACAGTGGCCATTAAATGTGTGCATTGATTAGAATCAATGTGGATGTGGCTAATTACAATCGTATAATGAATGGTGAGAAGCACAACATCTCCGATAATTTGGGGCTATGTTTGCATTTATTAATTGGAAGCCTTACTTTTTCTTAGAAAAAAGAGAATCTTATTTTCCATAAGATAATTCTCATACGGGTGAAGTCCTAAGAGCTTTTGCATTTCATAAATAATTATTTCAAAGAGTTTAGCTAAATTCATCTTGAGATTTTACATATGAGTTAAAATATTTAAGTCAAAAAGTTTAAAATTCCAAGATAAGTGAGTAATCTCTAGGGTGGAAAAGTTTAAATTTTTAGATAGCCATAAGTGACAAGATGAAGAGTCATTTACTAGATAAAAATGTTCAAAGTTTTAAAGTCACTTTGTCACCACGATTATAGCATAACTTTGAAATTCATTTTGTTATTGTGAATTTCCTTGTGACTATAGTAACAATAACATGTGTATTGTGAAGAGTGCATACTAATTTGTACTTGACATCCTACAAAAAAAAATTCCCCTAAACGTTTAGGCATAAGAAAGTTATTTTCCCTTAGTTTGTTTTAAGCCCTAATAAATTAGGGTGGACATGTATTTATCATGTAGCATTTATCCTCCTATACATAGAAAGGACGTGATATGAAGTTGTGGAATTAACCACTAGGATATGTATTAGGGTGTCACATGTACTTGTAAACTAACTTCATGTAAAATTAAAGAATTTGAGTCTTCAATTAAAGTGGGAAGGTGAGATAGACTATTATTCAAAGGTTGAGATAATCTTATAAAGTTAGGACCATGTTATAATGAATAAAAAATCTAACATATTAATGAATCATGTAGGTGAAAAGGATTCTTAATCTACTAGTGATTACAATGGATGACATTCATGTATCTTGGTAGATGGATTTTGATGCAGGAGCATCCTTGGCATCGAGAAATACCCATCAACCAAAAACAACTTTATGTTAAGTTAGTAATAAATGTTGTTACTCCTATTTATTTTAAGTTGTTGATGTATCTATTATGTTAGTTTTGATACTCCTCATTGATAGTTGTTGCTACTCCCATAGCTGCCTTTTATCAAAGAGATTAATTCTTCTGAGTTGTTACCACTCCTAGGATCGTGTGATGGTACTCTTTCTACGTGGAGTTTCTAACACATTGTTGATGGTGCTGGAAATCCATCAACCAAAGGGGTCTCCCTAGTATGAAGTCCCAATCAGACGTCACACTATTTGGAGTATGAACCCCAACCATAAATATGGTTGGTTGCCATTACTCTTAGGAATATTCCTTGGCTGCAATTATTAGCATAATAGATTATACAAACAATCCTTGAAACAAGCAAGTAACGTGATAATGTGAGGCATATAATTGCAATGCATATAATGTTCTTTTATGAAAAGGAAAGAAAGAGTGAGCCCCCAAAAGCAAAGCAATATTACTATCCTAAAAGAGACACACAAGAGCATGAGAGGATCGTTAGTTAAGCTACAAATCAGTTCACAAGATAACAATGATAATAAAAGCAAGTAACAATGCACATTCAATAAGGTGCATACCAAATCTAACGAAATAGTTCATTTTCATTAGTATGTGTTAACATAAAAATACACTACAAAAAATGAAAGAATAGTATTACAATCATTCATCACATACGCATGAAGGTGTGCCAGCTTAAATAGATTCATATATTAAGTGAAAATGCCAAGATAGACAAGTACAATGTTGCCACATTAGTCCAAATAGTGGAACATTAAGTCACCACTTGCTCATCCAAAGAAACATCTTCTCTCCTATGCCAAGCTAGAGAAGCCAAGGTGAAAGTTCCAATCCTAAAAGTCCCTTTTCTTGTGTTATAAGGGTCTATTTATAACAAATGAGGTGACTCTCCACCTCCCATGTGACTCTTCAGATCCCTCATGAATCTTGCATGTCTACAATGACATTTCAAATTCTTACATGACCTTTGAACTTCTACATGACTTTAGAACTCTGCAGTGACCTTTCACATTCCATGTGGGACCCTTGGTCTTCCACATATTTTTCATTTTCTCATTTTTGATAATACAATAGTTGCATCCACAAATGATGCAGAAAAATATATCGACACATGAGACTCTTGTGGTGGCACTTGAAGATGGCATGACTTGGTAATGATGGCATGGAACTTTATTGTGATGTGTTTGAGTCAAGCCTTTATCCTAGCTTCCATCTTTGTATCTTCTTCATGATGGATATTTGATTTTTCTTCATCTTTATCCCCTAAATATGGATAAGTATTGAAACCTTCGAGTCAACATGTGATACCACCATTCTTTCAAGGTCCAAGGTTTCTTCATGTCTTCATGATGGTTCTTTCAATGCTTCTTCTCCACAAGTGCTCTCATGTAGCCTCTTCTTAATGAAATATGTTGTATCTTCATTATATATATCACATGTATTTCATCTATGTCCTCCTAGAGCTTGGATGATACAGAGTCTTCCATGTTACTTTTATCCTCCATCTTCTATTGCGATCTAGTGTCCCTTTATCTTCCTTCTTGATGATAATATTTGGTTTTGCAGCTTCACAAGGGTCTTCTTGAATGGTCTCCTTGGAATCCTCCTAAAGAATCATCATGTCGTGTCAAGATACAATACTTTTAGATGTAATTCACTCATGACAAGATGAAAACAATCAATAAGTATCCTAGTCTACCTTGTCCTTCATGCAACACTAAATAACCCTGGAACATAATGTAGGACTTAGGAGGGGTCTTAGGGATTGCACAATGCATAATTCCATGAGATAGTGAGGAAGTTTTGATGACTGTTACTATACAATGCACAGTGGATGGGGCACTGGAAGACAGAACTACACATTTGGGGGAGACAATGATAGAAGGAGGTAGTCTTTCCCACTATGACTACGCAATGCGTAGTTCAGGAAAGATAGGGCCATATGATTATGTAGTTGCACAGTTCAGATAGAGTGATACTGACTACTAAGAGAAACTATGCAATGCGCAATGGGAGGTTGGCTCAGAGGTAGGATTGTGAAATTATAGGGGACATGAGGCAAAAAATGGGCATCGTGACTGCGTAACAGATGGTCCTTGGAGGAAATTATTGGAAGTGTGTAATGCTAGGAGGCATGGAATGCTCATTGAGGTTTGCAACCATGGAATGCACATTTAAGGGAAGAAAAATGAAGTAGGGTTGGTCGGGCAAGGAACCCTTCAAAATTTTACTAAGTGTGGGATCAATGAGGCGAGAGATGAAAAAAACATGACTTGAGCATGACCACACACTCATAGATAATCAAACATAGGACAATCAAAATGTACCCATTGAAATGATAGTTAAAGAACACTTATTTATAAGTGCAACAGTTGAATTGTCACTTTGCGACACTTAGAATACAAGTTATGATAGAAGTGTCAATTGCAACCAGAAAGTTCTCTAAGTTGTGGGAGAGTATCTAGCAAATAGTTTTATGATATATATGATAATTTAATGTACAAGAGTGTGTTATATCTTCCTCTAGTAATGCACAAAAGTGCGACACATGCATTAGTGAAATCAATCAAAATCAGCACTTGTGACCATGAGGAAAGGTGGAAATGACACTTGAAAAAGCTAGGGAAAGTGAAAGCGACACCTCCTACAGTAATTAGAACACAAAATGACACTTTATAAAGTGAAAACAAGCAAAAATGATAGTCGTGAAAGTGAAAGCAACAATCATGAAAGAAGAAGGTGTGTGTTGTAGCGGCTACAACCACCCTCCAAAATTTTGGCCTGCACCAATTTCAGAGCCTCCCTTGAATATTTTCTCTTGATGAATGCACATGCTCAGGTTCACTCTGTGAGATCGTGTGGGTCTTTACACTCACCTTTCTTGTCCATTGCACTCAAGTCTCTGCATGTTGATGTCTAATTCATGCTTGCAACAATGTTCTGGTTATGCTCAAAGTCTTCACTTCGTATGTGTTTGTTGTGTTTGTCATGAAAGCATCTGTCCCACTCACACATGGAGTCACATTCACTGTCACACAAGCATCATCTCGATCATGAAAGATCAATAATGAGTGTTGCACTTATCACTCGCACCATCGGTTAGTCATGTTGAACATGTATGTCTAGATGGTTTGGTCGTTTCATTGTTGACTCATGGGAGTGTGTGTTCGTATGATCACCTATGCATCTTTTGACTATTCACACACTTAGTCATTTTTTCTGAAGTTCTGATGACCAAACTCCTCACTGACAACAAGACCATCACCCCACTTTTGACTTGATCGACTACCAACTAGAACAGAGCAGACACACCAAGCTAGTTCTTTCAAGTTGCACTGCCCACAAGCATCTCAAGTAACACTCATGCTGGCCACCCAGACATTCGACCGACTAATCATCTTAGAAATTACGTAGTTCTCATGAGCAGGTCTCCCGCTGCCCATCAGTCATCTTAGCGCAAAAATTGCATAGAGATGATCAGCAGGCTGAGCTCCCAGCAGTAGGCTGCCTGTTCCCTTTAGGAATTGCGTAGTTTCTGTTGCGAGTGACTGAGTAGCTAACTGGAAGTTCCGTCTGGGAATTGTGTAGTTTTGGCTTCTAGGACCCCAGCAGCTGACTCGCAGTTCCCTCTCAGAATTGCGCATTTTTGGTTGCCAGTGACCCCAACAGCCAACTGGAAGTTCCCTCTGGGAATTGTGCATATCTAGCTACTAGTGACCCTAGTAGCCAACTGGTAGTTCCCTCTAGGGATTGCACAGATCTGGCTTCCAGTCTCCCCGGCAGTTCTCCAGAAAAATTGTGCAATCCCTACTTATTGACCCTTCATGCAGTCTGGCCCATTCTTCTGGAAATTTGTGCAAATTTGGCTATCTAGCCCCCACTGACCATTCATTTTTTAAAATGCACAGAACATGCCCACCTTACCTTCCAGTAGCCCGGACTATCCCTCTTGAAATTTGTATAATGCTGCCTCTCAACTGAGCTAGACCTTGCAGTCAGTCACTATCGACTCAAATTGTCCGTTTCCATTATTCAGTGACTCTTGAGCATTTTTCATCAATAGTTGCCTGGAGCCATCATCTCGCATCATAGCCCTGCCACCTCTCTCGATCACTTGAATCCGAATGATCATGTGTCATGGTAGACTAGGAGGTTTTGGATTTGATGTCGTCTCGTCATGGGTGAGTGCAAGTATAGGTACACCAACAAACATGTCAAGATGATGAATGTGATGAATGAAGGGAGCACATGCAAATGGACAGGTTCACCAATAGATGAACGAACAAAGCATGCTAAGTGAACGAATGCAACAAACATGCACCTTCGCAAACAAGTTAACCTTGTTGGTGTCCCAAATTTCCCTTTTTTTACACCATTTATATAAAAATTAACCTCTATTTTATCTCAAATTAAACCTCTCTTTCCTACACTAGTCCAAGATAACTACCTATTCCTGCATATGCTTCGTATTTTACATTAAGATTTATTAAAGTGCCTTATCAATCATTTTTACATAGATTTCATACCTATTAAGTACCTCTTGTAACTTATGATAATTTCCTAGAAGTAATTGAGGACCTTAGTGCTAATTATCAGTTAGTATGATTAGTGTAGGCAGATTCTTCCACCACCACGATGATTGGTTTGAGATTTCCATAAGATGAATCTTTCCACGCAGACATTTTGATCCATGACTCCGAGTTTGGTTGTTGATTAACGGAGGATGGATATCGGTAGCGCACAATCAGGGATGTTTTGCAAGGATGGTCTATGGTCGGTGAAGTACATGTTCCATTATAACTGTTAGCCGAATTTGTAATGTTTGGTTGTTAGTCTATTCAGCTGAAAGGCCTGAATAAGAAAATGACTGTAATTAGTGGAATATGGCTAAGGCTAAAAGGATGTATAAAATATATATTGTAGGTAGAACTAGCTAGTGATCCTTAGACTGTAATTTCATTTTCCATGTAATCTGGTATCGCCCTCAGCTCTGGGCTGGACTCACACTACTATGTACATTTGTTGATCAAGTAATACAAGGAATCCACCATTTTATTCATGCACTGTGTTTAATTTATCTTTGATGCGTACTTGAGGATTGAATCTTTTCATTTCTTAAACAAGAAATGAGCTGGTTGGCTAAGGCCTAGCCAACCCAGCTCGTTTACCCTTATGCTTTCGTTATTCAAAAACACTGTGTGGATATTTCCCTTTACAGTTGGTTGGTGTGAATAGTTTAATATTTATTTATGAAGTTATGATTTAAATCTATTTTAGAGTTAAGTGTGAACAAATCCGTGGCTTGGGAGTTAATTGAGTTATTTATTTTCTGTAATTCCTTTCTCGCATTTATTTACTCACAATTCTTCTCTCGATTTGCTTCCACTTGGATTGTGCAAGAAGCCTTTTTCCTATACCAATGCATATGATTTCCTGCACTCCGGTTCAATCATTTATTTTACAGCGAACAATGCATTTCTTTCCTTGATTATCATTTCAGTTATTCTTGCAAGCAAATGGAATGCTAATTTTAGTAATTGTCTTTAGAATTAAAATTATATTTCTGAAAGATCTAAGAACAATTGCATGAATTTATCAGAGACACGTTATACTTGCATTTTATGCTTTACGACCAAGGAACATAAACAGTTTAAGTGGATTGTTGAAGTTAGATGATACATGCAAATCACTTAGACTACTTCTTTGATTATTTCGAGTTGCTTTCATTTCATGAAATTTACTTCCTTTGCAATATTTAATTAATTAAAGCATTTCTTTTCCATAGACAACTTATCTCAGAATTTCGTTTGCAATTGTAATTCTTTTTCAGCATGTCTTTCAATCTTTTTGAAAGTAAATTATAAACTTGGTGAAGGAAACTCGGCCTCAGTGCAAGAGCGGGTCTCTTGTCACAGAAATAGAGTGATCTAAATCCTGAGGCTTAGAGCACCTCCACAAAGACATAAATCTTTATTAAGGGAGGTAAATTATACTTTTACACAGAGGCATTATACCTACACTAGAGAAAGCACATTGCAATAGTACAAGAACAGGTTGTTTGTGTAGAAGGAAGATCAAGAGGAAAATAGATCTCTGTAAGGGCCCACTTGTCAGACTGTTAGCTATCTATCTGAAGATAAACATAGCATTTCCTTCCAGCATTTAAGATTGCTTTAGTTGTGTCAAACCTCCTTTTCTTGATTTACTTGCAAATTGTTCTTTTATATTCCACCACTAGAGTTGCTCTGGTGTTAATTGCCTTTAAGATTGTTTTCTGCCTGATTTTTCAAACATTTCCTTTAAGAAGTAGGATTAAGAATAGGAAATGTTCATACCACTTCTGGCATTGCCTGTGCTTCATCTCTAACTTTACGAAACCACCGGGTTGACAATTAAGTGTTGAGGAGTTTTCTTAAGTGCAATTCCTGAACCCAACATTTTGGCATCGTTGTCAGGGAAGTGAATTGAATTGGTAAGAATTTTCCGTTTTTGCAATAGGGGTAAGTTTGCTCTTATTTTTTCCAGTAGTGTGCTTCTATTGTTTGAAGGAATTTATAGGTGTTAAGTTATTTTTTTGAAGATTGCAACTTTTTATTTGAATTTCGTTTTATCATTTTTTGAAATAAATGCCTAAAAGAGGTAGGGGTTCGAAGCCCACTAGGGGCCAACAAAATACTGACAAATCTGAAAAAAAATCTCATATTGGGCCTTTTTTTGCAGGCCAAAAATCCAAACAAACTCAGAATCATCACGCAGGAACAATCCACTTGGGTTCTCTTAGCATTGGTCTAGGTCTGACACAGCCCATAAAGGGCAAGAAGGGGGTTGTTGGAATCCATAGTCATTCTTCTCAGCCCGTTGAGAGTGGTTCATGTGGAAGATTAATAATGGAAGATGAGGAAGACCATGCAGAAGGAATTGGTGAAAATCAGGTAAATGAGGAACAATCCACTTTTGGATTCCTGATTGTGAATCCTAATATACAAGTACAAATGAAAAATATTCCACTATCAACTCTTCCTCATTTCTATGGTAAGGTACATGAAGATCCAAAATCTTTCTTATTTGAGTTTCATATTTTGCGTAGAAGTTATGATTATTCATTTGATGCCTAGAAGTTAAAAATGTTTCCTCCAACTCTCAAGGACGCAGCACTCCGCTAGTTCATGGGACTAGGAGTAAAAACTATAACTTCTTGGGAGAAAATGAAGAGAGTGTTCTTATCAAAATATTAGGAATATTTTAAAACTAGAGAGATTCAAGATGAAATCTTTACTATTGTGCAAAATGATGATGAGATGCTAGAGGACTACTTGGAGAGATTCTTGTACATCCTCCAAAGGTCAAAGCACAATTTTGATCTAAGTACCATTAGAACCTTGTTATTACGTGGGCTTACTGATAATGCTAGGAATAATCTAAATCTATTAGGACAAGGGGATATTTCTCAAAAATATTTTGATTAGATCTTTGAATTGTGCAGGAAATTCTTCGAGGAACCAATATAGATCCGATAAAGGAATTCAAAATAGAAACAGAAAAACTGAATCTACTGATGCTATGATTATTGGATTAGAAAACAAAATGGACAATATGAAAATTGAAATAATGAATACTGTTAATAAACAAATTGACTCTTTGAAGTTTAAGCAAAAACTTGTAGAAGAGCAAGAGTCATTGTCTATTTTCTATCCAAGATGTAGAAGAAAGCATCCTTTAAGATAATGTCCTCTAGATATTAAAGAAACTAATAAATCCTCAATTTGTGCAGAGAACCATGCTACAGAAAAACGTCCCTCCATACCTAGGCTAAATGTTGTACTTGAAAGAGGACAACTTGACGCCGAATCACTACATGCTATGGGAGCACAAAGAAATTGGCCTCAGGTAAGTGCAGGTATGGTTTCTGAACCACCACCACATTTTTTTGGTTATAATGCACACACATATTCCTATCCTAACATTGGTCACTCTCAACATTGGCAGCATGGGAACCAATATCATAATGGACAACCCTCCCAAAATTGGCAACAACAATGGAGAGGGAAAAACCGTTCACATCATTCATATCCTGCACCTATGCAATCATACCCTCCTACATATGCACCTTACCCAATGCCACAACCATCATTACCTCAGCTGATTCAACCTATGGCACCATTACCTTTACCTCCACCATTTTGACCTTCTTAGATGCCTACTCAACCTCTACCCAACCCCAATAATAAAGTGGTACAAATGATCCATTATATGAACATTCTTTCTTCATCCAGATATCATACTATGCCAGTTGGAGTCAATGATCTCCAATTGAGATCAAGGAAGGTAGTAACCTCAGAAAATCAAAAGCAGCCTATGGCGATTACCATTGAGAAGGGAGAGGAGGAAACTCCTGACCGTTCTGAAAAATATGACACCATTCAGCCTATCCCTGTACATTTTGATCTCTTGTCATCTTCTTCCAACTGACCTATCTATCTAGAGAGGTTAGTTGTAGAGAAGAAAGACCCCATTCTTAAGTCTATCCTAGCTTCCGAGCTTAGGAACCTTTTGATAAGGGTACCTTTGCTCCAAGCTATTAAAGAGATCCCTATCTGTATAAAAATCATTATGGAACTCTGTCTCAAGAAGCCAGGAAGGAGAAGAATGGAACCTCAAACTATTCAATTTGTTGGTAGAGGAGTAGAGTTAATGACGGGGTGTATGCACATGGAAAAATATACTGACCCCAGAAACCCTGTTGTCTCTTTTCAGATAGGTGATGTTCTTGTCTCCAATGTACTTATAGAACTAGGGGAAGCCATTAATGTTATGACCAAGAAAACCATGGATCAACTTGGATTGATCCATATTCATCCTACTCCCACTGTGCTTGAACTAGCAGATAGATCTAAAGTCAAACCGGAAGGGGTGTTGGATGATGTGGTCATTTCCCTAGACTCTTGGGAATATCTCGCACGTTTCATTATGCTTCAGCTAAAGAATCCTTTGGGAGGGCATCCCTTGATCTTGGGATGACCATGGCTTGCTACGGCCGATGCTTTTATCGGATTTCGTTCTGGTGATATGTATATTTCCCATGGAGATTCCAGGAAGAAGGTCACCTTATATCCACCCACTAGATCCATTCAGGAGCTCTGAGACACTTTATGGTTAGACTATAGTAGTGATGAGGAGACTCAGCCTATTTCCTTGATACATCAGAATGTTGAGTCCTCGCAGGAGGGTGAGATTCAAGACTTCTTGAACAATCTAGACACCATGCCTAATTTTGAGTCATTGAGTCAGATTTTTAGTCTAGATTTTCAGGAAAGATATGACTCTCTACCTCCATCACCACCATCTCTAGCGACACCTTTGTGTACTCTTGAGCCTGATACTACTCTTGTTGAGATTAGTCTAGGTAAATCCTTGTATATCAATTCAGACTTGGATCCTTCTCAGTAAGAGCAACTTGTGAATTTGTTGTGAAACCATCTCAATGCCTTTGCATGGGGTTATGAAGATATGAAAGGCATCCCTCCTGAAACTTGTACACACCATATCTATATTTAGGATGGAGCCCAACTTGTCCGACAACCCCAAAGGCGAATGAACCCAGCTCTAAGAGACATTGTAAAGGAAGAATTGCAAAAACTCTTAGATGTTGATTTTATCTATCCCATTTCTGACAGCGAGTGGGTCTCTCCATTAGTATTAGTCCCAAAGAAATATGGGATATGGTGCATTTGTATTGACTATAGAGAATTGAATAAATCCACTCTCAAAGATTACTTCCCCCTTCCTTTCATTGATCAAGTACTCGATACCCTTGCTGGTAAGAAGTACTTTTCTTTTCTAGACGACTTTAGCGGATATAACCAGATACAGATAGCACTCAAGGATCAAGACAAAACCACTTTTACATGTCTATGAGGTATATTTACTTATCGAGTGCTTCCCTATGGGCTATGTAATGCCTCGGCTACCTTTTAGAGGGCAGCCTTGGTTATTTTTGCTGACCTTGAGTGTGTAGAAATCAATATTGGATGACTTCTCTGTGTTTGGTGATTCGTTTCAGGAAGCCCTCAAGAATATAGAAAAAGTGCTTCTTCACTGCCAAGAAGCTCATCTCATCTTGAGTGACAAGAAATGGTGATTAATGTGCAAGGTGGGAGTGGTTCTTTGCCATCTTATTTCTGACAAAGGTATCCAGGTTGACCCTGCAGAAATAGAAGTCGTTTTGAGTCTCCCTATACCCAAAATTCAAAGGGAATTTGAGGTTTTCTAGGACATGCAGGCTACTATAGGAGATTCATTGAGAATTTCTCAAGGACAACTACCCCCCTTTTCTGACTTTTGGCTAAGGATAGTGAGTTTTCTTGGTCCACAGCTTGCTAATAGTGTAGACATTGAAGGAAAAACTAGTCCAGCCACCACTTTTGAGAGGACCAAACTGGTCCCTGCCATTTCATATTTCCTCTGATGCCTCAGATACTGCTATTGGCATAGCTTTAGGACAAGAAGAAGACAAACAATATTATACTATTTATTTCATTAGTAAAAACATGTCACTCACCGAACTCAATTATACGGTTACTTAGAAAGAGTTTTTAGCTGTAATTTTTTCTATTAATAAATTCAGACATTATATTACAGGATATGAATTCTTTGTACATACTGACCATTCTGCAATAATATATCTGATGAATAAACCATTAACTAGTGGTAGAGTGACTAGGTGGTTAGTATTGTTACAAGAATTTAATATTACTACTGTTGATAGACCAGGAAAATCAAATGTAGTAGCAGATTATCTTTCAAGGTTAAATAATCATGGTGAAGCAATTCTGTTCATGATGATTTTCCTGATGAACATCTTTTTTCTGTGTCAACAAAAACCCCATGGTTTGATGACTTAGCTGACTATTTAGTCATTGGAAAATTACCACCTCACTTATCCGCTCGTGAAAAGTGGAATATCATTCAGAAAAGTGCTACATATTCCTGGATCCAAGGAGACCTCTTTTACATCGGAGTATATCTCATTATCTGTAAATGTGTAAGAGAGGAAGAAGTGATTGATATTTTAAAATCTTCCCATGATGAAGCTTGTGGGGGTCACTTCGCTAATAAGCGGACTGCATACAAAGTGTTATGAGTTGGCTATTTTTGGCCTTTGTTGTTTAAGGATGCCAAATAATATGTCAAGTGATGTGATAGATGTCAGCGAATTTGCCATCCTATTCAAACCAATGAAATGCCTTTATGTCCTTAGGTTATGATTGAGCCTTTTGAAAAATGGGCCATTGATTTCTTAGGACCAATAAATCTAGCATTATCAAATAAAAAGCATATTTTGATTTGTACAGATTTTGTTGCGAAATGGGTAGAATCTAAAGTTGTTTCTTTTGCTACTGAAAGAGTTTTTGTTGATTTTCTTTTTACTGAAATATTTACTAGATTTGGTGTGCCTAGAGAAATTGTTTCTAACAATGGACCATATTTTATTTCTAATCTAGTATAGGGTGTGATGGAGCAGTATAAAATACGGCACAGGAAATCTACACCATATCACCCGCAAGAAAATGGTCAGGTGGAGTCCAAGAATAAGGGGATTGAGTCCATCCTAACAAAGAAGGTAAAAATCCACATAAAGGATTGGGCTGACAAATTACTGGAAGCATTGTGGGTGTACCAAACCACTTGGAGAAACATCACAGGACACACACCATATGAGCTAGTGTACGAAAAGCAAGTCCTCTTGCTGATAGAATTCTAGATCAAGACTTTCAGAACTGCAGTCCAATTGGGGCTAGATCTCTCTAAATCACAGCAGCAGTGTCTTCTACAATTAAATGAGTTAGATGAATTCTGAAGGGATGTTGTTCAACAAAACATCATGGTTCAACAGTAGTGCAAGAAGTGGCATGAAAAGTCCATTCAGAAGAAGCAGTCCCAACCAGGTGATTGGATACTCCTTTAGATTCTAGATTCAAATATTTTAAAGGAAAATTACATACATGCTAGATGGGACCATATGAGGTGGTCAAAGTGTTCGAAAATGGAGTGGTAGAAATCAAAAACTATTGATGGATGCAATTATGTGTTCCAAGTAAATGGGCATAGATTAAAGGTATATTTTCAGCCCCTTACTAAAGAAGATTCTATGCAACAAGTCCAACAACCATTTGAACAAGAGTTGGTAGGTGGTAACACCAACCTATCAAACATTTGATTCCTTCTTGTCCTTATTGAAAAAATGAAAAAAATAAAGAAGAAAAGAAAGACAAAAAAAAAAGTATGAAAAGAAAAAAAAAATCCTGTAATTATGAAAATCAATTGACTGACATGATTGCAGAAGGATCAACCTAAAAAATAGCATGCTAGTAGGAAGATCAAAATTTTAATAAAAAGGGAATGTTACTTGATTTTTATATATGTTGGCTGCCACCAAGAAGAAGCAGGTTCACGAAGCCGAGCACTTTCCCAAGTTTGGGGTAACTAGCATGGACATTTTTATGCAAGTAAGTGATTACTTCCCACTGCAATTATTTTTTTTTTGCAGCAGTGTAGGAAAATTTCAAGGTGAAAACTTTGCCTTTATTCTATTTCTCATTTCAAAAATTTCCACTAGTTTCTTTTCTAAAATCCAAAATGAATTACCTTCCTCTTTCTTCTACGAAACTACCCTTGCCTGATTTCATAAAATCCCTCTTTTCCCTTGAATTTTTTCCCACATCCCATTTCGTTTATCCCTCTTGGTGATATTGTTTCAGGAATCCCTACTGTAATGTTCCTTCCCATTCTAAAAATTTTTACCCCCCTTTGCACGTCTTTATTCTGTCATAAATTGATTGCAGAATTTGATGCAGTCAATCCAGAAGGCATGCTCATGAAACACCAAAGGATGGCGAATAAATTTTTCTTGTATAATGAGGCAATTTTTTTTAAGTCCAGCTACAGAATTATGTTCTATCAGATTTTATGTTTTGGTAAAAGTCCCTGGTGCAAGATGTGCAGTGCAAGTAGGTTTAGTGCAGGAACACAGCTGACTGTGAAAGCAAGTAAAATTCACACAGTCTAGGAGTGTTTTATCAATGATATTTATTGATCTTTACTTTCCTACACATGAGTATTGATATATCATAGCATTGGATGTTTTAATTAATACTCTGTTTCATCATTTACGGATTTAAGAAAATCTTTAAAGTGCAAGGTGTACAGGGTTTTGAAATCTAATTTTTTTATTAAGTGCTTAAGTATGTCTTGATTAAATTACGAGGCAAACTGTGGGATAGTACTATTGTCCGATAGCCTGTATTTGCCTTGAAATAATTTCACATTCCTTGTCCATTATTACCTTCCCCCATAACTCGATCATTGTAACCGTTGCACCACCACCGCATAAACCTCCACTCCACCCAATCATTATGACTCACCTACAGTAGGTTGATATGAATCTGCACCTAATACGAAGAGTTGTTTTCATCATGACCGGGTGAGTGGGACTAAAAAGACAGAGGGTGACGAACCTCTAATGTAAATCTCTCGAAAAAGCATTGGTGTCACTCGCTGGAATTATTTCGAGGGTGTGATCGGAAAGGGTGAAGTGCAGTTCAAAATGGCACCCGTAAGGAGTGAGCCATTGTCTTTCCAAGAGATTGACCAAACCACAAAGTACTAGAACAATCTTGCACTACTGCAAGAATCTGGGTTCCTACCATTCTTACAGAATTTTGATGGGTTCGACATGGATGTGGTACTAGAGTTGACAAGGAAATTCAAAGGAGGTCGAGTTAGGGTTGGTCATTGAAGTTCAAAGTTACAGAAGAGTCTATTGCACAAGCTACAAGCTTGCCACTTACAAGAGAGCATTGGTTTAAAAAGAAGTGGCTCGGGAAGAAATGATGGCACCAGTTCGTGGTCGACAAAAAGCTTAAGGTTGACTGGAGGAAGGGACTTCTGCAGAGCGCCATGATCGGGAAGTGGCGAGACCTCCTGTTCATACTGCAGAAATTCATGACTGGAGAGGGACACTATACATTGGCGTTCATGTATCGCCTTCGATTGTTGTTGGACATTGAGTCGGAAAATTAATTAATTTCCCTTACTGCCTACTATGGAGTCTTGAGAAAATGGTGAAGGGTGTGCAGAGTGGAAACACGAGCCAAGTTGCAAACAAGCTCTACCATAATGGGCTTATCATGATTCTAGTAAACAAGAAGCTGGAAGAAAAAGGAGTAACTTGGGGAGCATTCTTGAAGGAGTTTTGAGCAAAGAGTGTAGAGAAGTCTGCTAGCAGGAGCACAAGTAAGAAAAGGAAAGTAGAGACATCATCTCTTGCCAAGCAGAAAGATGAAAGCACACCAGTGCAAGTAGGGAAGAAGACTGTTAAAAATACACCACCCTCGGCTAAGAGGAGAAAGACCAAAACCTCTGTGAGGAGGAAGACTGTCTCCCAAGGGAATAACCAGTCGAGCTCACTGATTATAATTGACAAATCACCCCAAGTTTCCCCTAAAGTTCATAATCTCTCATTTCTCGCAGATTCAGCAACACACACTGTGGAAGATGAAGAGAATGTGGAAGATGACATATTGTTGTCAACTTTTGTCAACAGATCAAGGAAGAGGAAGACGACACCGAGTACTAGTGAAGTCCAAATAGAGGGTCATGAGGATGAAGAAGAGCGGCATATAGAGACCATCGATAATTTCAGTGAACCAGACATTGAAACCCTCAATGCTTTCGAGGAACAAGGTACTAAAACCACCATTGTTTTAGAAGAATGGGGTAAGCGAAGCCCCTACTGTTTTAGAAAGACAGTGTACTGAGACCCCTGCTGGTCTAAATGAACAGGGTACTAAGTTCCTTGAGAAACTGGAAGAATAGGGCGTTAAAAACCTTGAGGAGTTGAGTGCACAAGGTACTGAAACCCTTGGCATGAAGATTATGGAGGGCATCAAAACCCTCAGTGACAAGGAAACCCTGAGTGTAGAAACCCTCGATGACATCATAATGCAGACATTTAATGGCCTTGACCTTGACAATGATGGGACCTATTTCGAGTCCATTGCAGAGAAGACATTTACACCTGAAGATCTTAGCATGACACCCTCTACTCTCTACCTCAACAGCCGAATAGTAGAATTGGAGCAGCAAGTTCATGACTTGGAGGCTTTGAACCAGGTCATGAAGGAACAAAGTTGGAAGAAGTAGAGCGAGGTGGAGCTACTTGCAGAGTTAAAAAGGTAGAAGAAACAACTAAAAGTGTGGCATTATCGTGATTCCAAATGCTACAATTGCCTCAAGAAGATGATGAAGAAGCTGAGAATAGCCCAAGAGAAAAAGCCGAAGATAGTGAAAGAAGGAATAAGCATTGAAGTTGAGGATTGAGAGTTGGCTACTCATTTTTTGAGGATTTTTTTGCAGAAGGTAAAATGTTGTGTGAGGACACACAACAGCTTAGGGATGGGAGGATGTTGGTGTCCCAAATTGCCCTAGTTCTACCCCATTTCTATAAACATTAACTATTGTTTTATCTCAACTTAAACCTCTCTTTCCTGCACTAGTCCAAGATAACTACCTATTCCTGTATATGCTTCATATTTTACATTAAGATTTATTAAAGTGATTTATTAATAATTTTTACATAGATTTCACACCTATTAAGTACCTCTTGTAACTTATGATAATTTCCTAGAAGTAATTGAGGAAATTAGTGTTAATTATGAGTTAGTATGATCAGTGCAGCGAAATTCCTACACTGCCACGATGATTGGTCTGAGATTTCCATGAGCTGAATCTTTCCATGCAGATGTTTTGATCCATGACTCTGAGTTCAATTGCTGATTAACTGAGGATGGATATCGATGGCACACAATCAGGGATGTTTTCCAAGGATGGTCTACGGCCCTTAAAGTACACGTTCCATTATAACGGTTAGCCGATTTTGTAATGTTTGGTTGTTAGTATGTTCGGCTAAATGGCCTAAGTAAAAAAATGATTGTAATTAGTGGAATATGCCTAAGGCCGAAAGGATGTATAAAATATAGATTGTAGGTAGAACTAGCTAGCAATCCTTATACTGTAATTTCATTTTCTATGTAATTTGGTATCGCCCTCAGCTCTGGCTTGGACTCGCACTACTATGTACATTTGTTGATCAAGTAATACAAGGAATATTCCATGTTATTCATGCAATGTGTTTAATTTATCTTTGATGCATACTTGAGTGATGAATCTTTTCATTTCTTAAAGGGGAAACGATTTGGTTAGCTAGGGCCCAGCCAACCCAACTCGTTTACCCTTGTGCTTTCGCTATTCGGAAAGACTATGTGGATATTTCCCTTTGTAGTTGCGTGGTGTGAACAATTTTATATTCATTTCTGGTGTTCTAATTTAAATCTATTTTGGAGTTAAGTGTGAAACAAATCCATGGCTTGGGAGTTAATTGAGTTATTTCTTTTCTGTAATTCCTTTCTTGCATTTCTTTACTTGCAGTTCTTGTCTCGATTTGCTTCCACTTGGATCGTGTAGGAAGCCCTTTTCCTGTACCAGTGCATGTGATTTCCCGCACTCTCGGTTAGACATTTATTTTATAGCGAACATTGCATTTCCTTCCCTGATTATCATTTTAGTTATTCTTGCAAGAAAATGGATTGCTAATTTCAGTAATTGTGTTCAGCATTAAAAGTATATTTCTAAAGGATCTGAGAACAATTGCATGAATTTATCATAAACACGTTATACGTTCATTTTATGCTTTACGACCAAGGAACATAAACATTGTAAGTGGATTGCCAAAGTTAGATGATACATGTAGATCACTTAGACTACTGCTTCGATTACTAAAAGTTGCTTTCATTTCATGAAGTTTACTTCCTTTGCAAGATTTAATTAATTAAACCATTTCTTTTCCATAGATAATTTATCTCAGAATTTCATTTGCAATTGCAATTCTTCAGCACGTCTTTCAATCTTTTCCAAAGTAAATTAGAATCTTGATGAAGGAAACTCTACCTCAGTGCAAGAGCTGGTCTCTTGTCACAGAAATAGAGTGATCTAAACCCTGAGGCTTAGAGCACCTCCACAAATACATAAATCTTTAGTAAGGGAGGTAAAATATACTTTTACATAGAGGCATTGTACCTGCACTAGAGAAAGCACATTGCAATAGTACAAGAACATGTTGTTTGTGTAGAAGGAAGATCAAGAGGAAAATAGATCTCTGCAACGGCCCACTTGTCATACTGTTAGCCATATATCTGAAGATAAACATAGCACTTCCTTCCAACATTTAAGATTTCTTTAGTTGTGTCAAACCTCCTTTTCTTGATTTACCTGCAAATTGTTCTTTTATATTCCAGCACTAGAGTTGCTTTGGTGTCAATTGCCTTTAAGATTCTTTTATGTTTGATTCTGCAAACATTTCCTTTAAGAAGTAGGATTAAGAATAGGAAAATTTCATACCACTTCTAGCATTGCCTATGCTTCATCTCTAGCTTTACGAAACCACCGGGTTGACAATTAAGTGTTGAGGAGTTTGCTTAAGTGAAATTCCTGCACCCAACAAACCTGTCAAGCCTTCCAACATGAAACCAAGGAACAACATGCTAGAGCTTCATCAAGTGAACCAAGGACCATCAAAGACTGCACACTTCACCAAGCAGATGTGAAGCTATGATAAACCATGAAGACATCCATCATTTAGTAGCACTATAGCTCAACATGAACTCTAGCAGCAACACAAATGTACCAGCATTGTCTTATCAAGTCATGTTGAGTCAAGTCATTAGTCATGTTGACCACATCTCCACTATGGGCTTGTTGTCAATCAATGTGACGTAACATGGAAGTTCATGAGACCCACTTGTTGAACATAGAGTCATGTAAGTTAGAAAGTCATGGAAGTCGAATGGTCATCAGGGTAGTTGAACAACCACAAGGGTCAGTTTCACCCTTGGCTATAAATAACCCCTCATTTGTACATGAAAGTACTTTTCACCTTAGCTCCTCCCACATAGCTAAGAGAGTGTGTAATATTTTCTTTGAGGAGTAAGTAGTGGCTCCAATGCCCCACTGATGGGGTTAGTGATGTATGGTGTAATGATGTGTCTTGGAACTTTCGCTTAATTCAGAAACCTGTCAACAGGCCAACACATTTTTAGAGAAGTATTGTATTTGTTGTAAGACCGATCTTTAACACTTGTAATGCATGTTGCTTTAACCATGTGATCTACATATGAACTGATTCATTTGTTGTAATGCATAGTCTATTAATGGAAATGTGTTGTATACGTTGTTAACGTTGTCCCATCCATGTCGACTTCTCTTATAGACATCAGACAGACCTTTCACATGAACCTTGTTATAAAAACTATTGAACTCGTCTCGGACTGACCCGTGAGTGTTGTACATGTTATATTACCTCGTATGTTGTGATTGTCGCATCTGAGTGGACTACTCTACTAGAAGATGTGTATGTCCTTTATGTTGTGTGTTCTTAGTAGAGTTGGGACTAATCCCTTTCAACCTGGAACTCACCTTCACCTTTTCCCTTCACAGTGAAAGAACCATTGACATAGGTACACTTACACTCACCAGGCACATGAACCTCACTTCTCGAAGACAAAGCAAACCACTCTCCTATGCTGACAAGCAAGAGTTGAGGCAAATCATTAATACAATGGCGATCGGGCCATCATACCAAATGGGACTTCCACACTAAATGGTGTGAGGTCTAGTTGGGACTTCATATCGGAGTGATCCCTTGAATGTTGGTGGGTCCAACACTGTCAACATTTCTGGCACTAGAAGGAGGGAAATCACTTGTACATGGATGAAATTACCCTCACACTCACTCATCAACCATCTGGTCAAGGAAGTAACTTGCAACCCCTCTCTCACGACTCTACAGTTGGTTACTCATCACCTCCGAGAATTGAACACGAAATTTCATATCAACACCTTCACTCTATCCATCCCACCACTCGCCAGTCCGTGAAAGCAGTTGGACTAATCCCAGGAGTATAGTACCTTCCACACACATCTAAGAAGACGAAGGCTACTCCCACAGGAGTGGATGTATCATCAGTGGAAGAAGCAGTCCTTGCTACTTTTGAAGGGTTCAAAGAAGCTATTAAAGATGAAGAAGAACCTCCAATATTCTTTGAAGATGCACAAGGCACTCTTGTTGTCTTGGGATCGAACTCTGATGTACGAGGTGGAGGGGAAGGAAATGGAGGAGGTGGAGGTGGAGACGAACTGACAAACGCAGATCCAGAACCATCAAATTTGAATAGAGAGGAAGAAGAAGAAGAAGAAGATGAAGAAGACGAAGAGATGGCTGACCCAAATCTTGAATGGATGATTTAGGGACCATTGGCTCTCTTGGATGTTCTACACAAAATACCGAAGTGAGTGGAGAGAATGAACATCAAGTTTAACCCTGCCAGCACAGTGAAGGAAGAAGACCACTTAGACAACTTCTACCTACAACTGCAGACCCTTGAGGTACGTTATGATGACGTAACATGTAAACAATTTCCATGTATCTTAGATGGTTGGGCAGATGCTTGGTATCATATCCTTCCACCCAACTCCATACAGAACTAGGGTTCTTTCAAACGTATGTTCCTTGAAAATTTTGTTGATGACCAAACTCCAGCCATGCTACTCAAAGAATTGGGAAGCCTAAAACGAGCAACAAGGCTATAAATTCAGAGAGTAATGTTTCTTAAATTGCAGTATAGATCTTTGACAAAAGAGTGAATGGATGTATCTAATAAACTCAAACTGAAATTATTAAAGGAAATACGATATCTAGCTTCAAAACTCAATCCTCTAATGAAATCAAATCTTACAGCAATTCAAGTAACAACAACATCAGCCGAGAGCACAATAGCAATAACTCATCTCTTCCTCGCTGATTCAATCTAAACTATACTCAATCTCTATAAAGAAATCAAAATAGAAATGATATCAATCTAAGATTCCAATAGCAATAACTAAACTCTTACAGCTAATTAAATCAATGTGATTCACTGTCTAAGTAATTTACTCTGTAATAAACATAAATCGAATCAAATGGAAGCACTGTAAAGTATATAAAGAACATACACTACTTCAATATAGGGAACGATAAACAGCGAATAAAGTAAACTCACATAAACAAGAAATTATCAAACCAACCAAACTTTAGAAGAATCATAAATATAACACAAGAAAGCAGTTCAATCGACCAGAGGCCAGGCCCTTAGCTGCCAACGAACACTGTTGAGCTACTTCAGATAATGCGAGGGAACAACAACTTCAATTATATATTAATCATCAAACTTAGGTAGTGTTACAATATAATTGTGTTCTCCAATAGTGCAAGTCTGTAATTAAATTTACAATTTGAAAAATAAGAGAGATTCCTCCCCTTCTTCCTACAATCGCTTTCTTTTATAATAAAAAAGGGGTAAAGGATAAATGGTAAATGTGATCCCTCAGGATCTCTCGATACTGAGGGATTCACAACTGATTGCTAACTTCAGACACCTTTCCTATTTCACGTTGATCCTTCTGATTCGCCCTTAGCCTTGTCTACAACCGATGCATTCCATCCTTTGTTTGTTGGTTTGTGTTTTTCCATCGTTAGGGAATAGTAATCATTCATTTTGTCGCTTTCCTGCATAAAGAAGAGTGAAAGTTAGATAAATTGTAACTGCAAATAATTCCTTCGTCTCTTGTCATAATTCCTCAATATATTAGCGCATTAAGATATGAAAAAGATAAGAATCAAGGAAAAAGGTGCTGAAATCAATAGTAAATACATACCCATCTCATAACTCAACACCTAGGTCACATACCCAAAATGAAGTTTGAAGATTGGGACCTCGCGAATAGCGAGAAGTTCGCACACTTGGAGACAGAGAGCCTCATGAAGCAAAGAACGGAGGGGTCATTCACAACACTAGAGCCACGGAGATGGCTGCGCGGTGTGGAGAAGGTTGGATTACTTCATCTGCTGTGGATTCCACACTTTCATCATGCACCTATCACTATTTTCGTCATCAGGCAACTGCTTTTCCTGGTGCACGATGGGTACTTATGGCTGGAAGAGCCTATTCCCATCACGGTGGATCGCATCCATAGGATTTCTTGGCTCCCTTATAAGGGGAAGGACCCCGTAGTGATAGCAGGCAAAAGTAGAGATTTGGTGCTTGCAAAGTCCATGAAGAAAAAATGCAAACTCGAGAAGAAAAAGTGGGGTTACACAATCAATAGCATTAAAGATAAAAGGGTGCGCGTAGCCACCCAACTCCTAGTTGGGAAAGTGATGAGAAAATGTTGCGAAGATGAGGTACCAATGCCAGTAGTTGCGCAGGAAAAACAATGTGCACAGGGGGTCCAATTCAACTGGGCTGAATTCCTCTGTGAGGAGTGCCTGACTAACCGTAAGGAATCCCAGGAGTAGGGCAAGAGCTTCCACTACGCGTGGTTTCTCTTGTCTATTTTACTGGTAACAGGGGAACTGCCTAAGGATAGTCAGTTCCATGGTATTGAACAGGACTTACCAGAGGCCACAAAGTATGCATCGCAATGGGCCACAAAGGACACCAAGCACATTTGCGAGACTAAGATCTTCTAGGTGCTGATGGAGGTGAGCATCCGAATGTGGATCAATAGATGTCCACGCCTGTCGCCCACAATGTACAACAGTCTGCAAAGCTTTGCAGACTTCAAGGTGGACATTCATAATGGACACATCAAGGTGCGTAAGGACTCGACACAGGAATCGACCAAGCTATCCTTCATCACTATTGATTATGTGATATTTTCATTTCTAGAATCATCTCCCTTTGAGTGGCGCGCCCTGAATCTGGCGGAGATGGATAGAACAACAGCACAGAAGCAGAAGGATGCAACCAAGTTCCATGTCATGAAGTTGGCCTAGGAAAGGTGCAATGGACAAGCGGCCATGGAGGTAAGGGCTGTCTGCGAGGCAGCAAGGGTGTTACAGGGAAAAGTGTCTATATAGAACTACTCTATCCCACTAAGGTGTGGCAGTTGCCTTAGCAACAAACAGAGAAAAGCTACTTTAGTTTTTCCTTTATGAATTATAGATAGAGAGGAACAGAAAGACCAACCTCTATCTTGCGCTAATCTCCCGATTTGATCCCTCTCTTCTTTGATAGTCTTCAGCTACCTGCTTCATTGCACGCCCAGCTTCACAAAGTACCTGTAAGATCACAGAATCATAGCACTATACAAAGACATGGATCTATAATCATAAACAATCTAGGATCAGATGTAAATTGACCATACAAATGTAGCAAGCATCAATGACACAAAAGCATGGAGGAAAACTCGAATAGCTTTTATTGATAAACAAGAAAAGAGCCAAGAGGATTTACAACCAGTTGTTCTGACCCAGCATCAACCTCCTAGCAAAGAAGCCCCTATTCACCTCAAACAAAGCTTAGATCACCCAACAATCTGATGTTTGTCTCAAGAAACCAACAACAATTCCTTACAATATCCAAAATTCCAGCCTCTGGATCTCTGGGATGAGGGATCCATATATAGATATCTGTAAGGGGGATGAGTCAGCTTGTGATTTGATTAGTTTCTTCTCTCTGATAGTTCTTGCTTCCACTTGGAGATTGATGGCCTCTTACTCATCCTTGGTCGAATTCAGTGAGGCAAGTGTCACAGGAGAAGATTCTGGAAGCTTCCATTGCCTTTCCACCTCGCGGAATGACACTGCCATTTGTCATTTCTCACCCATCGCACCCCACAGAAGGGGTTTTTGAAATGCAACGAACCCACACAGTTTATTTAGGTGAGATGCAATGCACCTAGCTAGTGGAGTAGCTGAAATGATCCTGTTTTGACCAATTCTGAGCAGTTTTTCATGGAGAACTTCTGGGAGAAGCTGTAATCTGTTGACCTTGTTCCTTTAGGGGTTAGAACAACACTTTTAGGGACTTAGGAGCCCTTGGTTTATGGACATTTCATGCTTGGGGTTGTAGGGCACAAAAATGTCTATAATAGTTGCCCCCTAAAGCATGAGGTCGTTAATCTTTTGATGTCGGGTGAAATGCTTTATTATGAGGATCCGAAGTTCTTTCAATGCTGGGAGGAGACCTGTAATAAGATACAATACAATACATTATCTTCATAATATTTTCATGATCTAGCTGAGGCGGGCATTCCCATGCTCAACTTTATAAATTCATTTTCATGTACATAGGACAGACAATCTTCTGAGTGTAGACTGATGATTCTGATAGAGCCATCATCCTTTTGAGTGGATGATTATCTGTGCAGCAATGATGTACATTTAATGTCTTTATTTCCCTGAATATATATCGTAGCCCGGATGGATGAAACTAGATCCGGGGTCTTCAATCTCGTTCGATCTTCACTCGAAGTACAAGTCGATCCATGTGAGAAATGCTCTGAAGTCGAACATGCAAAGACATTGCTTGATTACCAGCCAATGATGTAAATTGTTAACAAGCACGAGAGGAATCACTGATAATGATAATGACCCTCAAGGTACCGCAATACAATTCACGTGGTGTGAATAAAGGACTTGGCATCGAACACCACGCAAAATCTTTCGGTCGAAGGCCATTGATGTAAACCTGTTGCCGGAAGTGAGAAACTTGCCATTGAGGCATGCAAGCTTCAAAGTACTGAATGGGGTGTTCCTAGATCAACTTCTTGGATAGTGAGCTGATGTCGACAAGAAGTGATCCGTCACAGGAGGGCCTTAATGAATCCCACATCAATGACACGGAACGGAGAAAATGATTTTAATGGAGGTGAAAACGATCTGGTGATATAATGTTCAGGGTGGCGGTCATGAAAGAATGGAGCATAAATGTATGGTAGTGGGTGAGACACAGGTGAATTCTCTGCATGAATTCTCTTGAACATATCGGCGACACTGATGTGATGGATTGGTAGCATTAACCCCAAATGTGGATGGTATGATGTGACCGGTGAATGAAACAACCCAACCCGACTTGGACATGGAGTGGAAGTGTCATGTTCAAGAGCGACTTGCTACCAACAAATTTTTTTCAAGTTTTCTTCCCAATTTTCCCCAGTCATTGCTGACCAGTACCTCTTTATTTTTGTCAAGCTTGAGGAGGATAACATATGCTTGTTCTATAATTTTCCCTTTGGGCAAACCCATCGCTATGTTTTAACGAGCCTAGCGATAGTGAAACTCGTTCTCGTCTATAGACAAGTTTGTCGTTATTAAAATTTTAATGAGCTTAATGACAAAGATAACTCGATCCTTTTCCATTTTAGAGAGTCTGAAAAGGAACGTAAAGGTAACTCCAAAATTCCTTTTTCGTCATCTAATCCCTTATGTCTGAAAAAGTATAAAACAATACAGAAGGGATGAATTTTCGATACTTTTAACAAGCCGAACAAAACAAGCGCTCGATATTTTTGTGTAATAATCCCTCAGGTCCAAAACGATTAAAATCTAGAGGAGGGATAGCACTTCCTGTCCCTTTAACGAGCTGGAGAGGTCAAGGGCTCGGCAATCTTTTCATATTTTACGAGTCAGTTGAAAAGAGCTTAAAGGAGACTCGTCTTTTGAGGAACGAGTGATAAAATGGGTAGCAGCTGATTCCAGGTAAGGTTTGGAATTTTCCAATCACGGCAGTGTTACAAGGATGGCTAGTGAAATCACTCTTTGCAGCTGTTCCTCAAAATGGGTAAACAATCAAATGGGGGTGAATGATCAGCCAATGCAAAAGTGGAGGTGACGGTGCAAACACGACCAAGGCTTTAATGGTTGAAGTACTACATTCACAATGGTTATTTACCGGGGAATAGTTCATTTTTTAATGAGCTTAAATGCGAGGGGAAACATTTGCTCATGGCTTATGTTTATTTTTTAACGAGCTTGAACTATGTGCTTAAACTGCTTGATGCAGGTTTATTTTTTAACGAGCTTGAACCTTGCGGTAACACTACTCGATCAATCCAGTCATATGATAAGAATGTCTCATATAAAAACGGCAATTTTTAGAGTTTTGCCCCACATCCTTTCTTTATGCAAGTTAGGAAACGACCAATCCTACGAGTTTAAAGGGTTAGAGGACCTACAAATTTAAAAAATAAATAGTCGCTCTTCGCTTGCACGCCAAAAGGTTTGCATGCCCCCAGGTATAAAACAGAGTTTCAAGGTCACCTTCTGTTCGAGCTGACAAAACATTTGTTTTATCAGGAAAGGTATACCTCTTTCAGGCTACCCAAAGATTGCTCTATTCACAGCGCAAACAAAACACTTCTTCGGCGATGTCTATCGAAATAGACAAAGGTGAGTAGAGGAGGTTACTCCACTCACGTAACTTTGACAAGAGAATCTTGTTCTAGAATAACCCCCTCTTCCAATCACGGACGGGAGTACAGACTAGTCATATTTTCTCGCAGAAACCTACCCTATACCCGAAGTTTTCCTGCTGAAGCAGACCAGGACGCATGCCCCCTGGGTTTTAGTTATGTCTCCCGAATCACTCGCGCTCATCAGGTGGACGGACTGGGGATTGAGACATTTCTTGCGTGAAAAGACCATTCAGGGATGGTACATGACTATTTGCTATGCGTGATTCGGGAAATGAAAGCTGGTCTACGAACTTGACCACTCTTCCTTCGTGTGGAAAACACATCACTCTAAAGAGTGATGAGACAATGGCTCTCATGCAATAAATATAGTCTCGTCCAAGGAGTAGATTGTAATCCAGGGGTCCTTGAACTACCATAACGTTCATGTGAATGGTTTTCCCTCTCAATGTTATGGGCACATTGGGAAGGATCCTTAAAAGTCGACTGGTTCCTTTATCAAAGCCTGTTAGATTTCTCATCTCAGGCAAAAGCGATGGCGAACCAAGCGCTTTCCAAGCAGCTGAGGAAAGGATACTCACAGAAGCCCCCTCATCTATGATGGTACCAGCCATAACCATTCTATATATTTGAACAATGATTCAGAATGGTATACTAGCTGGTAAATAGGGTCTGCCTAGTTGATTCCAGTCGAAGGAGACAACTAGGTTGCTTGGAGGTGGGACTGAATAGACGGTTGGGTACAACTCTGATGAACTTCCTTCCTGCGGTAAAGGAACGGGTAAATTGTCCCCATGTTCGTTCGAGTCTGTGCTTATGAAAAGAATTTGGACAGTGTCATCCTTGTTCTCTTCAGTGACTGTATCATCTCAAGATGGAACCTCTGAAGGCAAGACCAGGTCAACTGCTGCCTCGACCTTTTGACTTTTGTCTGGTATGGGTTCAGATGGTTTATCTTCAACAACAGATGCTTCAGCTAACCACCTGAGCGGGCCAGCCGGATTTTCAACTAGTGATGGACTCGGCAAGAGTTTTTTATATCCAGGAGGAAGTCGTAACGGTGAAACCGGACGATCGTCCAAAACTCTTTTAGCCTCTTCTAAGAAGGGACAACAGTGGATGGCATGATTGCCTTCGCATAGTTTACAAGGAAATCTATATTTTCCTTTTTGTCATGGAGCTTCACTTTCACTAGTTGATGGTGTGTTTTCAACATGATCATCAGAGGTTGACGACACCGTTGTGCAAACGAGGAGACCAGTCCCTTAAGATCCTAGGGATGCAAGGACAATCTCTGTGATAGTGGTCTCCTTTGCAAATGACACATGGCGATTTAGGCCTGCTCGGTGCAGTGTGTGGATTTTCGCTAGACGACACTCGTTTGCCCCCATTCGCTTTTGGCTCCTTAGAGGAAGTAGAAGGTTGGTGGGTAACTCTGGACTCGTCTAGTTGTTGGTTTGATTGTTCAGGAATTGTGGTGTTCTGAACGATAGAGGTTGAGAAGAGCCATACAAGCAAACCAATTGTCAGTCCTGGAAGTGACAATGTGGTCATATGGGGCGCACCAACATCTCCCCAAGAGGAGAAGGGACTAGGATTTCCTCCAAGGGGAATTCCTTGGTTTGTGGATTCCATTTTCTCAACCCAAGATCAACATAGGAAAGGGTAATGAGTATTCCGTTTAAAATAAAATTTAGACGCTTTGACACGACTTATTTTTTCAATTTTTAAGATTCGAGAAAAAACAAAAGATGACTCTAGTCTCCTTCGATTTTTAATGAGCCTGAAGTGACAAGTGCTCAGATGGACCTTTTCCGTTAAGGAGTCTGAAAAGGAATGAAAGGGACTTCTCCAGAAATCTAGGTAGAGGGATTACCAAACCAATCGCAAAACTGCAGAATACATTTTACGGTACGACAATCAATCTTCCCGAATGTTGTGTTCAGTGCATTGCGATCGATAGGGCGGTAGACACGGCTTCCTATCGATAAAGGATTAAGCCTATTGGGGTCTCCGAAAATATACTCGACGGTACGTGGGAGCACAAGTCCGTACTGGCACTTATCATCTCAAAGTGGAGGAATCACCCAACCATCAGTGAGAACAACAGTTACCAGGTTTTACGATGCTGTAATACTTCTCTAGCCTAGACTTCTAAATGTTGCGCGTTAATTTCCAAAGCATTGTTAGATTCACTGAATTTATTTTAAGTTGATCTTGTTTATGAAGTTTGCCTTTCAGGTTCACCACGAGATGTAGATTTAATTCCTAAAATGCAATCTAAGATGATAAACAAACTTTTTATCTTCTTTGTGCAATGAAAATCCTATCTACTAGGGAAAAGAAAGACAGGCTCTTTTCACAAAGAGCAAAGAGCACACTCTAAATGCACTTTCCTAAATCAAGCCAATCAGACTGTCTATATGCAAATGCACATGCATGTATTTGTTTTCGACTTTCTTAGTATATGAATGCTAAAAAGAAAGTTGATGTACAAATCTGAATTTCTTTTCAAGCGACAAATATCAACAAGTTTCTTTTCGAAATCAAAAAATGGAGACGATCACAACACCTTACAATTATGAAATGAATACTTGTTCATGACACTAGAAAATTACAAATTCAGACCAAAAGCAATAGTAACAGGATAATCGACCATCAACAACAATGAGACTCTTTCGTACGATCGAAATCGACACTTGCGATAGTTTTAAATCAAAGGACGATAGCATGATTATGTTACTTTTGCAAAGGAGAACTGTAAATGACTCAACAAACACACAAAAACATCTACAATTCTTTTGTACAAAGGAGGCAGAATAACAACAAGGAAAAGGGGTTTCAAACAGACATATACTAATCACAGGCAGCAAAATTCAGGAATAGAACTGGGAAGAATGAATCCCAGAAGCCACAACTGTACAAAGCTAGTCTGATCAGCACACCTGTAACACAGAGAATCTGAAATGTAGCGCAGCTTGTCCACTCGGGAAGTACACTGAAATTCAGAATCTCTGAACAGTACCTGCGTTGGGCCAGAAACGAGACACTGTTTTCGGGTTTCCGGGTCACAGTTTGCAGTTCAGTTCTTGGGTTTTGGCCGAACAAAAAGCAATCAGTAATGCAACAATCAGGGGTAGATCTAAGGAGGATCTAAGAACTATCACAAGGGCAATCAGATAGTTTGTGAATCAGTTGTTTAAATCATAAACAGTTCCAGTGGATGGATTGAAGCAACAGTTATCTACTTTGCATTTGTTATGGCAAATGCATTTCAAATGCTACTTGTAAGTTTATAAAACAAACAACAAAGAATGATAAACAAACAAACTAATTATGTCCCTAGTGGAGTCGCCATTTTGTTACAGGGAAAAGTGTCTATATAGAACTGCTCTATCCCACTAAGGTGTGATAGTTGCCTTAGAAACAAACAGAGAAAAGATACTCTAGTTTTTCCTTTATGAATTATAGATAGAGAGGAACAGAAAGACCAACCTCTGTCTTGCACTAATCTCCTGATTTGATCCCTCTCTTCTTTGATAGTCTTCAGCTACCTGCTCCCTTTCACGCCCAGCTTCACAAAGTACCTGTAAGATCACAGAAGCATAGCACTATACAAAGACATGGCTTTATAATCATAAACAATCTAGGATCAGATGTAAATTGACCATACAAATGTAGCAAGCATCAATGACACAAAAGCATGGAGGAAAACTCGAATAGCTTTTATTGATAAACAAGAAAAGAGCCAAGAGGAGTTACAACCAGTTGTTCTGACCCAGCATCAACCTCCCAGCAAAGAAGCCCCTCTTCACCTCAAACAAAGCTTAGATCACCCAACAATCTGATGTTTGTCTCAAGAAACCAGCAACAATTCCTTACAATATGCAAAATTCCAGCCTCTGGATCTCTGGGATGAGGGATGCATATATAGATATCTGTAAGGGGGATGAGTCAGCTTGTGATTTGATTAGTGTCTTCTCTCTGATAGTTCTTGCTTCCACTTGGAGACTGATGGCCTCTTACTCATCCTTGGTCGAATTCAGCGAGGCAAGTGTCACAGGAGAAGATTCTGGAAGCTTCCATTGCCTCTCCACCTCGCAGAATGACACTGCCGTTTGTCATGTCTCACCCATCGCACCCCACAAAAGGGGTTTTTGAAATGAAACGCACCCGCACAGTGTATTTAGGTGAGATGCAATGCACCTAGCCAGTGGAGCAACTGAAATGATCCTGTTTTGACCAATTCTGAGCAGTTTTTCATGGAGAACTTCTGTGAGGAGCTGTAATCTATTGACCTTGTTCCTTTAGGGGTTAGAACAACACTTTTAGGGACTTAGGAGCCCTTGGTTTATGGAAATTTCATGCTTGGGGTTGTAGGGCCAAAAAATGTCTATAAAAAAGGGCAGTCGTGGAGCAAGCAAAGGCCACCGAAGAAGCAGCAACAACATAGGAAACAGGGGCCACCACAACATAGAACGAGGAGGGCCAGGACTTGTCTGCAGGATAGGGAGCAGAGAACACAGAAGAAGGCATGGACCCAGGCACAACTTCCACCTAGCTGAAAATACCGCGCGTCTCAGAGAGATCGGGTCAGCAGAAAAAGGTCAAGGCATCCAAATTGGCCATCGAGCTGATCACATTAACAGAAGGTGACCTCTATGACATTGGCGACAGAGTTTGTGAGGTCACAAAGGAAGCGTTCTAGGAAGCCATGTTGGAGCAGCAGATTATGTTATGGGCACTAAGGGCATAGCTACAGAAACTACAGGTGCAGCCCCCATAAGAAGGAACCGTAGCCAGCTACGGCATAGTAGGTACATAAGCAGCAGAGCAACTACTATGTGCAAAGATGGCCAATACCATAGTGCTACCAGAAGGAGCACTAACAGTAAAGAAAGAGGACGACAGAGCCACGGCGGGCAGGATCAATGGAATGGGCCTTAATTTGGGCAGAGCAACTACTATGTGCAAAGATGGCCAATACCATAGTGCTACCAGAAGGAGCACTAACAGTAAAGAAAGAGGACGACAGAGCCACGGTGGGCAGGATCAATGGAATGGGCCTTAATTTGGTTGCCCTTCCGCGAGACACATTGCATCAACTACAATATGGAATCACAGCAGAGCTCCACACCAGGGAGGGTTGCGTGACCTAGGTAATGAGTGAGCAGAAGATCAACATCGAATAGCTCAGCTTGCAGCGGGACAAACTGCTGTCACAAAATTAGCAGATCATGAAGACAGTTGATGAAGCATGCCGACGAGTCCCAGAATTGTCCATCACTGTAGACCTACCAACAGAGATGCAGATCCACTGTCTAGAAAGTGGAGTCCAAAGTGCGCACAAGGAAACAACGCGAGTGCAGTTGGAGCTGAACCTCTAGATTACTGAGTTGTGGCTGAAGGCGTAGCCTTCCATGCCTCTAAAAGTTAGAGAACAGTGCATTAGCACGATTCAAACATGACTAGAAGAAATTGGACGAGCAGTGCAGGACTATACCATTATGTTGGACCAAGCTTTTGATGTCCTCACATCCTTGCAGGAGGACCCCAACATATAACGCCTGGAAATAGAGTCGCATGAACTATAGGAACAATATAATAATGTCAGGGGAACTGCGTAAAAAATCATCCTTACCCAACGACTGCCAAAGATGGAGCAGGCAAGGGTGTTGAAAGAGCAGGTGGATGTCGCCAGAAAGAAAGAGGCACTTCTCAAGGTGCGCATCCTGCCATGGATTGATGAGGCCTTCAGCATTACGACCGATATTGAGGGCAAGCTCGCACAGATGCAGGGACTCTATGCGCTAAGGTAGGTAGCAGATCCTCACAAAGAAGCATCAAAAGAGTGCATGCAGCAGGTTCAACAAACCACAAAACAGTGCGCTACGGACCTTTGAGCAGTACAGGACCAGTTGGAGGGGATCCATGCCAAGGTTGCTGCACCAGTAGAGTGACTCGGGACAAGTCAAGATGATTGTGTTGGGGGCCTATTGGGCATGGAATCCCCCCACAGCATGTTTTGGGGCCTGAGCCCAAGTTTTGGTCAAGGGTTTTGTAAGGCTCCGCGAATTGCTGGCACAGAGCGTGAGGTATAGGTTAAGTTATAGGGTTGTCCTCCATAAGGTAATGTAATGTAATGTAAATTCAGGTAAGCCTACCCATGGTCCACGGACCATGGGATTGTGTAAATAGAGTGAGGGATTGTACGAATGGTTCGAGCTTAGAATAGGATTCTAACTGTATTGGGTCGTAGTAATAGGTAGAGGCTCTGCAGATGAGTGTGTAGGGCGGTGTAGAGTTTGTAATCCAGATTGAAGACTAATAAAGAGAAGTTGATTCCTATTTTTTTGTATCTGTTGTGCATTGCCTTCTTTACATTTATATACTATTTTATTTATCACATGCACTGATATGATTGTTTAATATGCTGTAATAATCATTAGTCTTACATAAACAAATTAAGTAATCAGATAATAATAGATTAAATAACAAGGAACTTTGGTGTTATATGAGTTGCGCCTTGAGTAGGGCTACGCGGAAGCAACACCGCAGGTCATGAAGGGATAGTAAGTGCGCGTAGCAACAGGTTAAACCGTAGACCTCCAGAGGCTCATCAGACATCCCCAGGGTGCGGAAACCTGGTTCTAGCACCCTCCCATACTACTTTGGGTGAGACCTTAGTCTGGGCTCCGCGGACTATTGCTGAAAGGGCCAGTAGTACCAAGATTTTCTTGGCTAAATCACCTCTGAACCTGGGTCAGGCCCATACAAGCCAACACGGATTGCACAATTTCTAGGCAAAGCAACTAACTGCTACCCAAAATTGCACAATTTCTGGGCTAAGTAGCCCTACTGAGAGGAATTGTGCAATTTTCTCAATGAAAAGTGATAGGCAGATTTGCGCAATTCTAGAGCCCAATAGGCTACCAAAAAGAATTGCATAATTTCTTGAGGGAGTTGCTCAACATGCAGCTGGACCGAATCTAGTGAAATGACCTATGAGGGGAATGCAACAAGTTTTGATGAACGACTGTCATTCTACAAGAAAATCACTGAAGCTTGTGTACTTGACAAGACAAGACATGCTACTATGAAAGGTTGGTAGGGAGGCTCCAAAACTAAGCTAAGGAAAATTTTTGGAGGGTGGCGATACAACACTTGCTGACACACTAGTAGAACTCCAGCTCTTTGAATGGACGTTGTTCGCGAAAATCAAGTTTAACACCTCTGGAACTATAGTTTAGTTCTTAGTTCATCTTGGTTTCCACACTAGCTTGGTTGTAAGATATAGCATCTGCCAAGCCCTTCATTGGTCGACACACAATCCAAGCCAAGCCAAAAGAGTTGTTTTGATTGGGGTTGAGGAGTATATGATGCAAAAGTAGTATAGTCGTCAGAGTCTTAGTTTCATCTCTAGTGTTGCTCTGCTGCCAGCAGGCCTGGAAAATACCCCAGTGGATTAATGAAGGAACACAAGCATGGCTCCGCTACTAGTGAGCTTGGTTAGTAACCCAGTGGTGTTACTTGCATCACCTATCTGCATAGGAAGGCTTTCTCTTCTTTCGCCTTATTCATTGTTCATTTTTTTTCAAACTTTTTTCACTTTTTTGGTTTTTTTTTTATTTTTCATCTTTATAACTATGCATAACACTTATTCATTTTAGAGGCAGAAGAGGGATCTCGACTTATTGAGAGAAGAGGAGGTTTTTCCTTCAGAGAAATATTTTATGCATACCTCTCACATGCTTGTTAAGGTTTTCCCCCTCACTTTACTCTACTTGACTGAGTTGACAAGGATTAACCCAAAAACAACTCAATAGAGTAGGTGATACTAGTTAGCATGCAAGCGTTGTGTTTTCACCAAGGTTCACTTCGACCAGTAAGTATTTTCCATTGATGTATAACAGACTGAATACAATAAGTTCTTACATTCGAGAATGGGTAATAGATACCCAAATGTTGATAGTTGTACAAGTCCTCTTGTACTTTACCCAACTTGTTTCAAGAGTTGCACACAGTCTATGCGAAAATAACCTATGGACAATAAAAAGAAAACAAACCAAAAAGAAGCAGAAGAAAATGTGGAAGCAAAGCAAGTAAGAAAACAAACAAACAAACAAACAAATACACAAATAAAGAAGCAAACATGCATGCAAGGAAACAACTCAAAAGCAAACACTGCTCTTACTCCTATGCTAATAATGCATGGGTCATATCACATGAAGTGATACTTCTAATGCAACCACTGATGCATTGGTTGACCCATGTTAGTGAAGGCACAATTTGCGAACATCACAGTTGCACAAACCATTAAGCATGAAAGATATAACAATGAAGACGGACACACTACGAGCTTACAAGCGACCACAGAACAAAGATGGGTGAAAGCACAAGACGTCCACTCTGTGGAGATACCATGGTGTTGTGCTACACTATGTGTAGATGTCGAGTGTATGAATTATCTTGACAGTGACATGCAAGAAAATGTGAGAAAGGTAGACCACTTACATTGTGCATGTGTGCTTGTTGTGTAAGATTCATCCAATGCATGAGTTATGGGATCGTGTAGTTCGAGCAGAGGAAGCAAAATCTTAGTGTTTGGTTGATATTCAATGCAAAGTAGAGAGTGATGAGGAGCCTTGAGTGTTTCAACAATTTCCTGACTAGAAGTGAAACCAACCTCTGAATAGCGAGGGCTTGACATAACCATTAGCTTGGGCTGAAGTGCCTCGATAGTCTACAGGGTTTTGACTTATTTTACAGAAAACAATGATTGAATCAACATCGTGATTAGATGAAGAAGTAGAGAGATCACGACAACCAATATCACAAAATTCAAGATGTTTTTCGACATCCTCATGATTTGATGAATCGGGTAGAGCAGTAGATGAGAAGCAAATATGTTCACCCTCTATGTTTTTAGAAATGAACAATGACTGAACCCACAAATTTTTAGAGGAAGATGTGTCCTCTCCAAACTGTGATGACAGATTGACATCCGATGTGTCTTGTGAATGATTGGAAGTAGAAATAAAAGGAAATGGGTTTTCATAGGGGAAATCAATAGTGGAAGAATCACAAGGGATGTTAGGATAAAGCGGATGAGGTGCGGCTCGAATGGATACATCCTTTAGCACGAGTTATTCTTTAGATTCCTACACACACTCATCATGAATGATGGCACAAGTTGGCTGCATAACACTAACTTCATCGATAACTTGATCCTCGTTCACAGCTGGTGAGGAGTCTAGAATGGAAGAACACAAGATAGTACAATCTGGAGGATCAACAGAATGCGGGGACAGAGTTTGAGGGAACGAATCCACGTGACAACCAACAGGATGACAAGCCAAATCTATGTAGATATCAAGAGCAAGTGGGGTTGGAGGATGTGACAGTTCAACATATGTGTGTGCATGATCTCCCACATCACTTCACGGTGGTGGAGCTGTTTGAGGAGGTGAAGGCAAACAGTCACTTGTGACAGCAACTGTGCCTACCTGTGATTGCACAGCTCCATTATCAAAGTGTGCTAAGTGGGGTTCAGATATGTGAGGAAGATACTAAAATATTCCATAAATAAATTCCCACCCAATTTCATCTTCGGGAAATCGATATGCATGATCACAAAAGCGTGTGTAAAACTGATCAACGGATTCATTGGGTGATTTCGTAATTTCATAATTTCTTGATTGAGTGATTTATGGTTAAAGTGATTCAAAGCACAGTTTATCTCTATGACCGGATGAGCAATAGAATGAATAGATTTTTGGAGTAGTGTGGCACACCAGTGCATGGGGTGCCCTCGAAGCGTGTAGGAAAATAGTGCGTAGGCTACATGGCCTCCACCATAAAAAAATTTATGTGACAAGTTATTCGAGAGATTTTCTGAGATAATGAAGTTATTTCCATAATACATACACTCCGGAAGAGAAACTCTGTAGTTAGTCATGATAGATATGTAGAGATTCAAAACAAATGTGAGGACTCAGCCTGTCATCTGGCCCTCTTCTAGTGCCAAAATGTTGACAGTGCTAGACCCACCAACATGTAAGAGGATCTCCCTAGTAACATGTCCCAATTAGACCTTAGATCGTTTGGTGTAGGAGTCCCAGTAGTGGTTCGTAAGGTAATGCCTTGACCACGATTTCGAAAGAATCATGTAAGATGTCTCTGTTGGTAGCAAGGGTGTGACAGCTGGAGCAAGCCAAGGAAGGTACATGAGAGGTTCAAACACACAGGGGTTGAGATGAGTGTGCCACTTGGAAACCTGTGATAGCACATATTTAAGAAGGGAACACACGAGCAAAGATGCGTCACAACATGGAAGGAAAGTTAGCTAGAAATCCAAAGTGATGGTTAAACCAACAACACATTTCAGTAAAATTCATACATACATACACAGACAAGTCCATACATGCATGGGTAAGAAAACAAATACATATATCATTTAGAGTAAAACAAATAGCATAGAATACAATACAATACAACATATGCATGAAACGTGTTTGCTCTATTATACTAAGAAGTGTAAGTTCCAGTCATACAATATATCCATGTCTAACCACTAGTTCTGACAACGAAACATTACAACCACAACTTCCTGCTCCTCCAAAGAGATATACTAGCTCTACGCAATGGAGAAGCCAAGGCTCATTACAATACTATCCAAGCTCTCTCTAAGATAGTCCTATCGGAAGCTTGGCTGACCAAAAGCCTTTACAATGAGTTATGAGGTTCTATTTATAGCAAAGGGTGGGGTGACCCTTGACATTCCCCTTTGTGACAGTTCATCTACCCTCATGACTCTTCATCTACTCTATGATTGTTACATCCAACTATCGACACTTGAACTTCCACTTGACAAGACGTTACATTACAATTCACATGTGCCCATGTGAGACAAAATGGCTTGAGCAAGCCATGCAAGATATCACTGACACTCGAACCGTTGTCATTAGACCAACGCTTTGACATGCTTGTGATGGTCAAAGGTTGTGAGTTGATGCCAAGATTGGTCATCTGTGATGGTGTGCATGTGCTCCATGGCGACATCTTGCTAAAGCGAACTCTTACCTCCATTTCATCTAGGTGCATTGGTATGGCTCCTCCATCCAACTTGTCTGCTAGCATGTGCATGGTCTTCTTGGGTGCAGCCGAACTGACAACACACTGATGCATAATGTTCATGCTGATCTTCCAGTATGTGCTGGTGGTCATGTGCACCAACTGTCAACTACATGTTTATCTCTAGTCAGACTTGCTTCTTGTCTTTTCCTTGGTGAGTGTGTTGAATGGGTGCGATCTCATGAGTGCGCACAATGACATACGCGCTTTTGAATTCCCTTGCATTTGATCAAGAACACTACTCACCATGTCTGCTCTGTGCCAGTTGCTGGGATGGATCTATAACTTGTGCAGATGCAGTTTCATCCATGAGTGCATGTTGCACCCCCTACTGTACATGTTCCTACTGCAACTCATTCTCTCACCTATGCAGCTCCTGCTCTTCCTTGAGTTGTTGCTTCAACACATGCAATTCCTTCTCTATTTTGTTCTCTACCTTCGTGCAAAGTTCATGTCGCAATGTCACCTCATAGCTTGAGTCTCCAAAGTTGCTTTCATCACAAGTAGATATGCCTGAGATTGCAACTTTTTTCCACCTCTATGTTGTCAACAACATTCCTCTTGCGTTCATTGCATCCAGTATGCTGCCTTTAGCTGTTGTTCATGGTGTTTTTTGTTGTGATTCTATAGCCATCATATCTTTATGTTCTTTTCTATGAACAAGTTGATGTCTTCGTGGGTAGGCAAGTTCATAGACACTTGATCGACTGCATCCCCAAGTGTGCTCTTAATGGTGTCTTTGACTCTACTCTCCTAGAAAGCATTGTACATGTACTGCTAAGAGGTAGATGAACACCTACAATACCTGGAGACATGGAAACACTCATCGAAAGAATTATGTCAGTCGAAAACCAAAACAAACTTGCGAATTGACTTGCAATATACCTATGTGACTGATTGTGAAGGTCACGTAATTTACATCGAGAGGTCAGGAGACTGACTGCCAAAACTATGCAAAGCACAGTCCGAGCTGACAGGAGGTTGATTGACTATTGGAACTATGCAATGCACAGTCCAACTTGACCTTCTAAGGACTGAAATTGCACAATGCGCAATTTCTATTAGCGGTGACATGCAACCAACAAACTACATTACGCAGTTTCTGGGGCCAATAGGACACTGCCTCCAAGAATTATGTAATGCAATCTTCGAGGTTAATGTTGGGCCAGACTTGCACAATTTGTGGAGAGAAGGCAGAGCCTTCGCTTCCAAAAATGCGCAGTGCTAGTCATGCAAGGCATTGTCTAGGTCAAGGTAGCCCAGACCGGCCGACGTGTGACTAAAACATGAGAATTCTAAATGCATGATGATATGAGTGCAAACAAGAGTTAATGATCATCCATGCAAACAAAAAGTGTAGGATTTAGGAAACAGGAAAGCATGCATGTGTGTGGAGGGAGTCACCACAAGAACGACCATTCGTGCAAAAACAGTGTCATGCATGTGATAACAGTGAGATACGAATGAAAATGGAAATGGTGCTTATGCAAGATAATATACATCAAATCAACAACAAGGGCTCACTGAAATCAAGCAGACAACACTCACACAAAGTGAAACAAAAAATGAGCAACAAAGTCCAACGTCAGGACCATGAAGCAACAGTGGGAAACTTGAGGTGACTTATCATGAGATCATAAGTAGGATTCAAAATTCAAGTGTAAGAAAAATTTTGGAGTGTTTTTGTCACAAAGACAACACACGTCCAAAATTGGCAGTTGTTAAGTTGTGCTGCTACAAGACAACTCCGCGTAGACGCGGTATAAATGGGGCATAGGTTAAAAATTAGGTTTGTCTGCATGCTGAGAGGAAGTGAATCACTTTAGTTCAAGAAGGAAAATAGTTCGACAACATTGGAAATGAACTATTTCTATTGGAATGTGAAGAGGTCAGCAACATGATAATAAATTGTCGGCACACATAAGAAAGGAGGCTTTTTTCTTTTTCTTATTGCCTATTGGTTTTCTACGGGTTCATTTCAGGCTCTTGGCTCTTAGGATGTTGGCATTGGTTTTGTATGTTGCACGATTTTCAGAGAGTGTGAATGGATGTTGTATGAGTGTGTTATGAAACCAGCTCACAAAAAGATAGAAAAGAGAGATCCACGCCTTAGAATTCAGCCTCTTCGAGGGGGCAACCTCCTTTACATTACATAAATGAACAATTCTTGGATGATACAAATGACAAAACCTCCTTTCTATATATAGGAGTCTAAGGAGTCACAATATAATCCAGCCGACCTAACAATAATAATATAAAGCCACAAAAATAACAATAGGGGGATTCTATAGGGCACAGAAATAACAATATGGGGGTAATAGGGGCACAACAATATAAATAAGGGGTATAACTACAATAGTAATGGGGTAATCACTAGTATTATAGGGACCCAACATGCCCCTCTCCTTCAAAAAAGTGTTGTCCTCAACGCTTGAGTAGTTCTGGATACTTCTGCATAAAATTCTCATCCTCCCATGTGGAATCTTCAGCGGATAAGTTCTTCCACTTGATAAGATACTCTGAAATTGATCGATTTCGTAGCTGTCGAGTTCTTGTTTCTGTGACTGCTTCCGGTTCCAATATAATTTTTCCTTCCTCGTCAAGTTCTGGCAATATTGTTTGAATTGGGAGCTTGTCACCTATAACCTTCTTTAAACATGAAACATGGAAAACTGGGTGCAATCGAGAAGCTGCAGGAAGCTCCAATTTGTATGCCATAGTACCAATCTTTTGCAACACCTTGTACGGACCATAATACTTTGGTGATAATTTATTATCCTTCTTAGCTTGCTTTAGGGACATTTGCTTATATGGTTGTAGCCGTAGGAATACCCAATCACCTACATCAAAACTTCTTTCACTGCGATGTTGATCTGCCTGTTGTTTCATTCTATTTTGTGCCAACACGAGGTTATCCTTTAAGAGTTGGAGGACTTGTTGTTGATGTTCGATGTGATGTTCCACTGCCTGAACCTTAGAATTTTCTCTTAAATATGATGTGATGGATGGTGGTTGATACCCATAAAGTGCCATAAATGGGGTCATTTTTGTTGCTGTATGGAAGGAAGTGTTATACCACCATTCAGCCAGAGGCAACCATTTGACCCATTGTGTCTGTTTATCAGATACAAAGCAACGAAGATATCCTTCCAAACATTTGTTTACTATCTCAGTTTGCCCATCAGATTGAGGATGATAAGATGAGCTATGAGCTAACTGAGTACCAAGACAAGAAAATAATTCTGTCCAAAAATTTCCAGTGAAAATGGGATCTCTGTCACTTACAATAATCTTTGGGTTTCCATGTAGCTTTTGAACTGTTTCCATAAATGCAGTAGAAACTGTACTGGCTTTAAATGGATGTGATAATGCACAAAAGTGTGCATACTTGGTAAGTCTGTCAACTACCACCATGATGACACTCTTTCCCTCAGACTTGGGTAAACCTGTGATAAAATCCATTGAAACCTCCTCCCAACGTTGGCTTGGAATGGATAAAGGTTGTAATAGACCCGGTGTCTTAATTGTTTCAACTTTATTTTGCTGGCAAACCAAACATTCCGCCACAAACTTTTGAATATCTGATTTAAGGCCATCCCAAAAAAATTCCTTCTTAACCCTGTGGTAAGTTTTTAAAAATCCTGAGTGCCCTCCTAAGGGAGAAGTGTGCAATTCCATAAGAATCTTTTGTTTTAGCTGGGAATTCTTACAGAGGTATAAGCGATCTTTGTACCATAACGAATCATTTTTCCAGCTAAATGTATCAGAAGTACTGGAATCTTGTTGTAGCTTTCGAATAAGTGCCCACACTTCTTCGTCATTCTTCCATTCCTCCCTTGCTTCGTTTATCCAATCTGGTTGGATAATAGAAATGGCACACAACAATGCTTCCACATCCTCATCCTTTCTTGAGAGTGCATCTGCCACCACATTTTGCTTCCCTTTTTTGTAGATGATTTCAAAGTCATAACCCAACATCTTTGTGACCCACTTTTGTTGCTCTTCAGAGGATAATCTTTGTTCTAAAAAGTATTTAAGGCTATCATGATCCGTTTTTACCTTGAAGTGTCTTCCCATTAGGTAGGGTCGCCATTTCTTAAGTGCATGGAGTATTGCCAACATTTCCTTCTCATAAATAGCTTTGCTTAAAAACTTTCCCTTGATTGGACGACTTTCAAAAGCAATGGGTCTTTCATCTTGCATTAGAACAGCACCAATTCCATTTCCTGAAGCATCACATTCCACAATAAAGGTTTTTGTGAAGTCCGGTGTAGCTAAGACCGGTGCTTGGCACATTGCCTCTTTAAGATGTTCAAAGGCCTTTGTTGCTTCCGGAGTCCATGAAAATGAATCTTTCTTCAATAATGTTGTTAGAGGTGCTGCTATTCTCCCATAATTCTTAACAAACTTGCGATAATACCCTGTCAACCCAAGAAATCCTCGCAGATGCTTTATGGATGTGGGGATTTTCCATTCCTTAATGGCTTTAATTTTGCTAGGGTCTACCTTAACTCCTTCATGAGATACAATATGACCCAAATATTCCACCTCCTGGACTCCAAAGAAACATTTGGATCTTTTTGCATATAATTGTTTCTCCTCCAATAGTTGTAGCACCCTGTCAACATGTTCAACATGATCCTTCCAAGACTTGCTGTAGATTAGTATATCATCAAAAAATACTAACACAAATTTTCTAAGGAATGGTTTGAAAATTGAATTCATCAAACCTTGAAATGTTGAAGGTGCATTGGTAAGGCCAAAAGGCATGACCAAAAATTCATAATGACCCTCATGAGTTCTAAATGCCGTTTTTGGAATGTCTTCAATCTTCATTCTGATTTGATGATATCCCGAACGAAGATCCAACTTGGTGAAGTAAATTGATCCATGCAATTCATCCAGTAATTCATCAATAACAGGAATGGGGAACTTATCTTTAATAGTGAGCTTGTTGAGCTCCCTATAATCTGGACACATGCGCCATGATCCATCCTTCTTGTGCACCAATACTACTGGAGCTGAGAAAGAACTTTGACTCGGTTGAATTATACCAGCCTCTAGCATTTCTGCAACCATACGTTCAATTTCACTTTTTTGGACATAGGGATATCTGTACGGCCTGATGTTTGGAGGAACACTTCCTGGAATCAGATGAATAGCATGATCATGATCACGCATAGGTGGGAGACCCTTGGGAGTCTCAAATACCTTGGAATGATTGTCCAAGACTTTTTGGAGATCTGGAGAAATAGATGATTCCAATGTGGAAACATCTAGCGAACATAATTGTGCAATTACACCTCTTTGCTCCTTTTTTAGAAGCTTTGTCATACCATTAGAGCTGATTATCTTTCCTGGTTTCCCTGCAATACCCCTTAATTCAACTTCCTTTCCTTCCGTAGAAAATTTGATGAAAAGTTCTTGAAAATTAAAAGCTATTGTAGCCATTGGACTCCTAGTACAACATCGCACCTCCCATTGGAATGGAAAGCATTGGGCTAGTCAATACATATTCTCCCATGGATAGCTTGATATTATGGCACTTTCCAGAGCAATTTATTGTTCCTCCATTTGCAATCATCACTTGACACTCTGGTGCTGGATATAGGAAGCAATTCAATTCTTTTGCTACCCTACAATGAATAAAATTGTGGGTGCTTCCTGAATCAATCAACACTATTACCTTTTTCTTCTTGATTTGTCCTTCTATCTTGATGGTTTGAGGAGTGGTAATTCCCGCCAATGCATTACAAGATATGGTCGGATTTATTTGTTCTTCATCTAGGCTTTGTTCCTGGAATATATCCTCTTCTTTTGACCTTTCTTGCTCCTTTTCTTCTTCCTCTTCACAATCTATGTAGAATAATTTCTTCTCAGCACACTTATGACCTTTTGTGTATTTGCTATCACAATTGTAACAAAGCCCTTTTGCTCTTTTTTCTTCCAATTGTTGTGGTGTCAACCTTGTAGGTTGTGGAAGACTATGGGCAACAACACTTCCATCTTTATAGTTGTGAGTGGTATGCTTCCTAGTTGCCATAATTTTGCTTTCCATTTTTCTTGCTAACCTGAATGCCTTCTCTAATGAATCAGGTTCCCAAAGGCGCACATCATGTTGGATATTATCCTTTAAAGACCCTATGAACACATCAATCCTATGCTCCTCTGGAATATCTTTTACCCTTATGTTCAATTTTTGGAACTCCTCAATGTGCTCCATTATTGAACCCTTTTGTTTGAGACTTATCAATTGGCTAAAAAAAGTGTTGCTTTTTGTATCCTCATAATGTGCTATCAATTCTTCCGTAAAAATTGCCCAAGTGATAAATTGTTTACGAGAACAAAGCCATTGATACCATACAAACTGATTTGGTTCCAAATATAAAGTTGCCATACGTACCTTTTGTGTGTTTTGCACATTATTGAGATCGAAGAATTGCTCCATCTGTAATATCCATGTGGCGGGATCCTTGCCATCAAACTTCCTCATATCGATTTTTGGAACATGGTGAGTCTTCGATCCAACATTAGAGTCTATGGAATCATGATTAACATTTCTTTTGTTCTCATCATGAGTTTCCTTTACTACCTTTTCACCATTAGTGACCCTTTCTTGTAGCAAGTTCTTCAATTCTTCCATGTCTGTCTTCAAATCTATCTTCAAATTTACCATCGAATCCTCCACCTTAGTTTCCATGCCCTTTATCTTAGATTCCACGCCATTTATCTTAGATTCCACGCCACTTATCTTAGCTTCTGTTAGCTTTTGTGAGCGTGACATTTGTTGCACTTGTTCTTGTAATTTTGATATATCATGTAGCATTTCTTCCTCTTCTTCATGAGTCATGCTAGAGCTTTCAGGTTCCTTACTAGGTGTTTGCATTTTCTTTCCTCGGGGCATCAGTTACCGATAATAATGCTTTACTATGCCCTTTGAATTCCGTTAAACCAAGCTTACATAAAAATTTAAAAAAAAACTACACACCTTTTTTCACTTTATAGAAGCCTGATATTGAATCTGATGTATCTCTGTAATTTCGGATCATCCAGTTTTGAAATTGCTACCTGTAGTAGCCTTCTGCGTCCTCTTTCCAATGCCACAAGTCTGAGCCAAATTGGATTCTCCAAGGAAGAGTTATGTGAAATCTCCCACAGTGACTTGCTTTTAGACTGGTTCAGTAGAGCGAACTTGTACGACGTGCCACGAGTCACTGTTTCAACCTTTGAATCTGAAAAACACATACAAGAAACTACAGTCTGTCCTCTTTCTGTACCTTTTTACGAAATTTCAATCTGATCCTCAGAGAGAGAGTTATGACGATTTTCCCCAGGTCACCTGTTTTGAATGTAATTCAGGAGTCTGCAAAAAGGCCAACTTCCTCAGATCATATCTCCGAAAATATCACGCAAAAAGCTCTGAAATTCAGACCCAAGGTTCAGCGCCAATTCTTCTCAAATGGGTTTTTTTTGTGACTTCTGAAACGTCACAGAAAAAACGTTATAGCGAAAATGCCACGATGACCTGTTTGGAGCAGCGAAACCCTAGAATCCAAAGCTCTGATACCAAATGTTATGAAACCAGCTCACAAAAAGATAGAAAAGAGAGATCCACGCCTTAGAATTCAGCCTCTTCGAGGGGGCAACCTCCTTTACATTACATAAATGAACAATTCTTGGATGATACAAATGACAAAACCTCCTTTCTATATATAGGAGTCTAAGGAGTCACAATATAATCCAGCCGACCTAACAATAATAATATAAAGCCACACAAATAACAATAGGGGGATTCTATGGGGCACAGAAATAACAATATGGGGGGTAATAGGGGCACAACAATATAAATAAGGGGTATAACTACAATATTAATGGGGTAATCACTAGTATTATAGGGACCCAACAGAGTGAGTGAGGGTGTTTAGTTGTTGTTCATGGCATTGTTGTGTAACAACATGAGAATTTCAAGTACTTTGAGAAATTCATTCTTAAATTTTCATTCTTTTCTGTAACAACACATTTTTAATAAATAAAAGTATTTGAATCCTTTTGGTTTTCTTGTGATAAGGCTCAAATTTCTCTCTTTTTATTGTCTATTATTTAATTCTCGAATTAATTAATGTAGTATCAAAATTCAAATGGAATGGGTTGTGCGCTCTGTAACAATGGTCTAGATTATGTAGGTGTTGTAAAATCTATAGAACCTAGGATGTATCAAATGGTATTAGAGTTGGATTTTCACCATGAATTTCTTCGTGTAAAATGGTTACTTGATAACCCTTTTGGGTGGTTGAACAACAAGAGTGTCGAAGGTACAAGTTGGTTCACAAAACCTGGGTTGAGGTTTGTGGATGTTGGTGAGACATTTACAAATGGTAAGGATGCCACTAAGGATAAAAGGATAAGGTCGAGGAGATGCACGGAATCGAGAGATAGAAGTGTTAAGACAAAGAATAGAAGATTTAGAGAAGAGAATAAATGGATATGCAAAGGTAGACTCAGGGCCCAAAGAAGAGATTGATGAAGAACATGATGCTGAGGAGAGAGACCCAACAACAAGGTTTATTTCATACTTGAGCAATAGAGGCATTGCAAGAGCTAAAGTTTATCATTATGATGGAAATATAAAGGCTGATGTGCTCATAGATTAGATTGGAGAAATTTAAAGATATTTTGAGTATGGAAAATTTTTAGATACAAATCAGGGGAAATTTTCCATGACATAGTTAAAATTTCATGTTTCACTATGGTGGGATATGCTACAACAAGACAAATAAAATAATCAGCTAGAGAATATCAATACTTGAAAGAAGATGGTCACGAAGATCAAGAAAAATATTATGCCTATTGATTACAAGAAAAAATCGTATAGACAAGTCTCGAATCTAAGACAAAAGGAGACATCGATTCATGAGTAAACCAAGTTTTGAAAACTATCGCTTCGATTAGGTATAAGAGAACCAAAATTCCAAAGAGTTGCAAGGTATGTGAATTTACTAAATACTTGATTCAAGAAAAAATGAGTACACAATGTTTCGATACTATTGATGAAACCTATCCTATTTTCATAATGGTAGAGGAAAATTTGAATATCAAAACACAATAGAAAGGCAAAGGGAGATTTTTTAGAGCTAGAGGTAAGACATGGACTGATCTGAAATCAAGATCTTAGACAATTATTAAGGTATTATAGACTCATGTGCATGGATTTTCCTATGTTACTTTGTGCAATGGATCGATAAGATTGCGAAATACATAGACAATGAAGTAGTTAAAGAACATAATAGACAAACACACATAAACACAGAAAGTTTAATAAGGAGTTCACCCAACACTCCTGGGCTACGTCTCCTGGTCTAACCTTCAGTGTTGACCTCTCTATTATGTCCTCAGAAGCAGAGTTTCTACAAAAGTGAGCTCAATTTGAGTCTCACACAACAAATACAAAACAACAAGCCTTTACTTGGACCCCCCAAGTCTTTCTGAGTACACAAACTCTCCTCATTGACTCTCTGTCTCTGTTTGCTCTTTGTCTCTATCTTATGTCTTTTGTGGCTTTAAAGCCAATCAGCGTTGTCTGTTCATTTCCCCTTCTCGGGCTCTCTAGCTCTTGACCTCTGTCTTGTCGAATCCCTCTCTAAGTGTTAGCAATCATTGCTAAATGCCTTCAGGGATGGTGGCAACATGTTCTGTAACAGAAGAGTCCATCAGGCCTTCAAAATCCCCGAAATATCCATTCTCTATTTACATAGAGAAATACATTCAAACATGGGAAAAATCGGCCAAAACACAATTTTTCAGACTTCAAAAGTCCTTAAATCTGCTTTATACTCCTATCGGGTCTGCTTGAAATCACTTATCGCATGTTGCAAGTGCCCATTCCGTGGTTTCCCTTTGTATTTTAAAATACATTAAAAACATTGAAAATATCACAAAAATGGCTTTATGCAGACTTGAAATATTATACATATGCATTCATAAACCCTTTCGGGTCCGGTTTCATCGCATCGGCGCATTCCCTTCGCTTTTCGTTTATTTAACAAAAATGTAAAAATACATAGAAAAATTCCATTTTACGAAACTCAAAACATATGGAATATCATTTATATCTCTATCAGGTCCAGCTATCACATCGCATATATATATATATATATATATATATATATATATATATATATATATATATATATATATATATATATATATATATATATATATATATATATATATATATATATATATATATATATATATATATATATATATATAGTCCCGCTCTTCTATGTAGCTCTGATGCGAGATTGCGATGCGATTGATCACAATCGCATATCGCACATACCCCTGGACTATTTGGTAAGTGCTCCACTGTGGTTTGCTGACGCGATATTGCGATGCAACTTGGTCCTCGTTGATACCGTTGATCATTGTCACATTTTCCATGTAGTAACCTTTGATAGCCTCTGCTTGTCACCGCCAATTGCGATTTGCCGATCGGATCTGGACTGTTGATCGGCTAGATCCGACGGCTCCTGTGCATCACTATCCAAGCCGCTGATAGCTCTGTTTTTGGTCATTTCTTCGTGTTTTTTCCTCCCGATAGTGTAATCCGATATTTCTAAAACTTCTTCTTTTGCGATGGTTTTTTGGATTTTGAAGACTTAGAGGGTGTTTTGGATCCATTTTGGATCATGCCTTCCCACTGAAAAAGCTTTTGGACCACCAAAAGTTGGCTTTTAAGCATCGATCAAGTGAGGATATAGCTTCCTCACTTGCCCAATTTCCATCCATCGTGCACTGCTTGGTTTTGAACCTTTGAGTCCGATTCTGAGGTACTCAACATCTCCTCTGCGTGTAGTTCTCAACTTTTTGTCTAGAACTGTACCTTCCTGCAACTCATTGAGATATTCAGGCAACAGATCATCAATAGAAGGCAACTGACGTTGCTCTTCGGGATCCTCACTTAATGAAAGTTCAAACAGTCTCAAATTTTCTACATTAACCATTGAATAGATGTGCATGTAAGCTAGCAAATCAAGGCGAAAAGCATTCTCACCAATTTTCTCAAGTATCTTGAAAGGCCCATACCTTATTGGCTTCATCTTCTTTCCTTTACGTTGCATTCTATGCTGATATATAGCTAGACTTGATCACCAAATTGGAAGCTATGTTCAATTCGATGCTTATCATGCCTTGCCTTGTACTTGGCTTGGCTCTTTTCTAGCTATTCCTGCACCGCCTTGTGAATTTCTTGGATCTATTCAATGAACATGGTTGCTTTGCCAACATCACTGTGTCCATCAACTGCTATGTTTTTTTCAAAGACAAAATGCAAGGGAAACCTTGGTGTAAAACCAAAACAAGTCTCAAAAGGAGATCTTTGTGTAGAAGAGTGCTTAGCACGGTTGTAAGCATGTTGCACATAACATAAATGTTCATCCCAAAGCTTGGGATGCTTGCTGCAATAACCCCTGAGCAACTAGATCACTATCCTGTTGACCACCTCTGTTTGGTCATCTATTTGTGGATGAAAGGTTGTGCTCTTCTTCCGTCTGGTGTCCATCAGTTTCCACAGACTTGGCCAAAACTTCCCAACAAATAGGGAATCTTGATTAGATACAATAGAAGTGGGTATCCCAAAATGAACCCGTACATGCTGAAAGAACAACTTTGTTGTTTGTTCAGTTGTAATTTGCTTGTTACAAGGTATTAAAATACACATTTTGCTAAACATGTCCACAATAACATATAAATAATCATGACCTTTTCTAGATTTCGGCAATCCCCCAACAATGTCCATGGAAACACTTTCCCAAGGATGAGAAGGAACTGGAAGTGGAGTGTACAAGCCTAGTTTTCTATTATTGGGCTTGCTTTTAGCACACATGGTACACCCTTTAATATATCTAGAAACCGTTTCATGCATTCTTGGCCAATAACAGAATCTTTGCAGCTGTGCAAATGTTTTACTTACACCAAAATGACCTGATATTAGAGAAGTATGTGCTTCTCGGATTATGTTAACTCTTTTAGTTTTAGGAATCCATAACTTTCCCAAATGATACAAGAGTTGGTCCTTAACATGATAATCCAATTCTTCTACTTTGCGATGACTTAAAGTTGCATATACATCTTTAAAATCTATATCTTGAGCATATTGTTCAATGTAACTTTCATGCGTTACTGAGTTATGCTTAAGTACAGTAGATGCATTTATGATTGGTCTGGACAACATATCTGCAACTTCATTGTGTATGCCCTTCTGATATCTGATGACTAGATGAAACTGCTGTAGAAAACCCATCCACCTATAGTGTCTTGATTGCTACAATTTAGTTTGTGAGTGCAAATACTGAAGTGGTTGATGGTCTGTATGTATAATTTTTTCCTTGCCCAATAGGTAATGTTTCCACTTTTTCACACTCTACAGTAATGCATACAATTCTTTATCATATGTGGGATAATTATATACTGCAGAATTAAATGTATCAGAATGATAACATATGGGTTTACCGTGTTGCATCAACACTGCTCCCATGGCATAGTCACTGGCATCTGTTTCAATCTCAAATGGTCTTTGAAGATCTAGCAATGCTAGGATTAGTGCTGTACTAATTTTTTCTTTCAAGGTGTCGAAGGATTTCTGCTACTTGCCTCCCCACTGAAACACCTTATTCAATCCTATCAAGGCATGTAAGGGATCTGCAATCCTTTTGGGTGGCAAACCTTTAGGTTCTTGAAATAGGATATCATATTCTGAAACAACTTTTTCTAAATCAGCTTTCTGTTTAGCATCACAGCCTTCAAATACGTTGGTTTTATCAAGTTTATTTTCCTTTACAACCATCAGTAGAAATTGCTTGCATGAATTTACAATTCTTTTCCTCTGCCCTGAGTTTATGAGAGTATAATTTTTCTTGAGTTTATGAGCTCTTACAGTATATTCTATTCCATCTTTAACGAGTTGATACTTATTTTCAGCTCTATAGAAAATGGCTTTTCTATCATACAAGTAAGGACTTCCTAAAACAATTCCACATATATCCAGGGGAACTATATCTAACTCAACCTCATCTACAAATGTTGGCCCAAAAGCAAACCTAAGGTTACATTGTCTAGTCACTTGTAGCTTTGATTTATGACATACCTAACCTAATGGATATGGCTTCTTGTGAGGTGTGGTTAGTAATCCCAACTTCTTTACAATTGCTTTAGAAATCAAGTTTACTTGTGAACCAGTATCAAATAAAGTATCAATCTTTTGGTGCTTGGAAATAACTCTAATATGAAAAATCCCATGTCTTTTCCTTTCATTTTCTTCATTATCAATAGATTGTGCAGAATTACTAGTAGATGCTTCAGAATTTTTACCTTTTATACCTGTAGCTATGACTGTTATTTCATCACCTGAGTCTGACCCCAAATCTTTCTGAATAGCAGCAGCAATCTTCTTCTTCTTGCCATCGAACTTCTTGGGTTTTAGCTCTGGATGCAAAGACCAGCAGTGTTCATCATCATGTCCACCCTTCTTGCAGTGAGTGCATGAAGGTTTGTCTTTCTGTACAACGTTTGCCTTCCTCTCCTTCCATTTTTGCTTCTTCTTTTCCTTGTTCTTGCTTGCAGTGGGTTTTGATGATCCCCCAATCTCTGGGTTCACATTCTTGCCTCTAGCCTCTAGATGTGTAGCCTAAACTAATACCTCATCTATGCTAGTAGGGTTAAACTTGAGAATGGTGTGCATCAAATAGCTATGCAGACCACCTATATACTTCAACAATGTTTCAGGTGAGTCTAGAGAAATGCCTAGAATTAAAGCTCTTTTTCTAAATTCCTAGGTATAGCTTTGTCCACTTTGGCCCTTTAATTGGCAAAGAGTTTGTGAACTCATCATCACTTGTTTCATATAGGCTAGTGGATAGAACTGTTTTTTAAGGGCAGAAAAAATTCACTCCAGGTAGAAAGAATTTTACCATGCTTCTTCAAATCAGCTTGGGTCCTACCTTCCCACCACACTAGGGCAGTTCCTCCAAGGTGAAGGCTAGCCAGCTGAATCTTAGTCCTTTCTGAATCGATGTTCTACACCTTGCAATACACATCAATCTGTCTAATCCAATTATCTAGCTTTTCTGCATTTAATTCTCCATCATAGATTGGAAAATCAAACTTTACATGTAATTTAATCAAAGATGTTTTCTTCTTTTTATTTTCAGGGCTAGAAGGAGGTGTTGATGGAGGAGGATTTTCTCCTTTCCCTTTGCCTTCTGAATGGGAAAATAGAAGAGGTTCCTATACTCCTTTGCCTTGTTCGGGTGTTGAGGTGCTTGCACCTCAATCCTTATTAAATTCCCGATACATTTCTTCCACCATGGCTCTCATGGTCATGAAACTGTCCATGAACTGAGAGTCTGATTCCAATGGAATCTCTTCTGCCATTTTCCTCATAGGATAGACTCTTCGAATTTCTGGTTTCGCCTCAACTAGTTCTCATTCTCCTAATTTTGAGCTTTGACCTAGTTAGCATTCAACAATCTAGCACAAGCTTGTCTAAACTTAGCAAACATAAGGCTCTGATACCACTTGATCTGAAATTAAGATCTTAGACAATTATTAAGGTATTATAGACTCATGTGCATGGATTTGCCTATGTTACTTTGTGCAATGGACCGATAAGATTTTGAAATACATAGACAATGAAGCAGTTAAAGAACATAATAGACAAACACACATAAACACAACAAGTTTAATAAGGAGTTCACCCAACACTCTTGGGCTACATCTCCTAGTCCAGCCTTCAATGGTGACCTCTCTATTATGTCTTCAGAAGTAGAGTTTTTACAAAAGTGAGCTCAATTTGAGTCTCACACAACAGATACAAAACAACAAGGCTTTACTTGGATCCCCCAAGTCTTTCTGAGTACACAGACTCTCCTCACTAACTCTGTATCTCTGTTTGCTCTCTATCTCAGCACTTCTTGTCTCTGTCTTCTGTCTTCTGTGCCTTTAAAGCCAATCGATGCTATCTGTTCGTTTCCTCTTCTCGAGCTCTCTTGCTCCCGGCCTCTCTCTGCTCAAATCCCCCTCTAAGCATTAGCAAACATTGCTAAACGCCTTCAAGGATGGTGGTCACCTATTCTGTAACAGAGGAATCCATCGAGCCTTCGAAATCCCCAAAATAGCTATTCTCTGTTTACACAGAGAAATACATTCAAACATGGGAAAAATCTGCCAAAACAAAGTTTTTCGGACTTCAAAAGTCCTTAAATCCGCTTTATACTCCTATCAGGTGCGCCTGAAATCGCTTATCGCATGTCGCAAGTGCCCATTCCTTGTTTTCCCTTTGTATTTTAAAATACATTAAAAACATTGAAAATATTACAAAAATGGCTTTATGTGGACTTGAAATATTATACATATGCATTCATAAACCCTTTCAGGTCCGGTTTCATCGCATCAGCGCATTCCCTTCGCTTTTCGTTTATTTAACGAAAATGTGAAAATACATAGAAAAATGCCATTTTACGGAACTCAAAATATATGGAATATCATTTATAACTCTATCGGGTCCAACTATAGCATTGCATATATATATATATATATATATATATATAGATATATAGAGTCTCGCTCGTCTGTGTAGCTCCAATGTGATATTGCGATGCAACTTGGGCTGTCGATCTACACGCTTGATCGATGGTCCTCGTTGACCCCGCTGATCACTGTCGCATTTTCCACATAGTAACCTCCGATAGCCTCCACCTGTCACCGCCGATTTCAATTTTCTGATCTGATCTAGACCGTTGATCGGCCAGATCCCACGGCTCCTGTGCATCACTATTCAAGCTGCCGATAGCTCTGTTTTTGGTCATTTCTTCATGTTTGTGCCTCCCGATAGTGTAATCCTATATTTCTAAATATTCTTCTTTTGCAATGGTTTTTTGGATTTTGAATACTTAGAGGGTGTTTTGGATCCATTTTGGATCATGGACTACTAGAATCAGCGAAAAGAAAGAAGAATCCATGACTGTTCAAGGTGGAAGAGGTGGAAATAGTGTTGGAAGAGATAGCAGGAGTCCAAGAAGAGGAAAGTGAAAGTATGTAATTACTTGTTCTTGTTGTGGAATGGAAGGACACAATAAATATGAGCTCCCAGAAGGAAAATGTTCAGGGAGAAGAAGTGATGCCAGAACAGAAGTTACACAAACCGATTAAGCTTCTATTTCTGGAGAAAATGTGACCGTGCTTCAATAAGAATAGGGAGAAAATTTTATTTTTCATAGAGTGTAGTTCAAGCCTGAGAAAAAGACAGTGGAAGAATGAGAACGAAGAAGGAAAGTTTTCAAAAATAAATGTAAGGTCCAAGGAATGTGTTGGAATTTGGTTATACATGGTGGAATTACAAATAATTTAGTTTCCACTAAAGTCATACACAAATGGAAACTCAAGAATTTAGTCGAAGCAAATCCTTACAAAGTCTCATGGTTACAAAAGGGGAATAGGTGGTTGTGACTGAGTAATGTTTGGTGAATTTTCAAATCGGTAGTCTTCAGGAACAATTACTATGTGATGTGGTTTACATGGACACCTACCACATGCTTCTCGGAATATTGTGGTTATTTAGCAGACAAGTTCACCATGATGGTCGAGAAAATACATATGAGTTCAGGAAAGATGGACAACAATACAAACTCACTCTAATACTAAATAATGTAGTTGTAACAACAAGAAGTTATGGAAGTACTAGCACTTGTAACAACACGATCATGTTGTGTTAAACCAAGGAGTTTGTACATGAGGAATGAAAGGAAAAATTGTGTTTAGCACTGATTCCAAAGGCTATGTCAGAGGAATTGAAATTAGAAACCATACTAACTGAAACTAAATCCTTGTTAGATGAACTCAAGGATATTATTATTGATGAATTGAAAAAGAGTCTACCTCCTGTGAGAAGTATTTCTCATTATATTGACTTAATTCCCAAATCGAGCTTACCAAACAAGGCACCTTACAGGATGACTCCAGCAGCAAATGGGGAAGTAAATAAGAAGCTATAAGATCTTCTTCAGAGAGGATTGATAAGAGAAAGTTTGAGTTTCTGTGTTGTACCAACAATAATGACTCCAAAGAATATAGGTGAATGGAGAATATGTACATATTCTAGAGCCAATAATAGGACAACCATCAAGCATTCGTTTACCTTAGCAAGGATGGAGGATATTATGGATTGTTTGGGTGGGGTTGCATATTTCACAAAGATAGACTTGAAGAGAAGTTATCATGAAATCCGGATCATGGAAGGTGATGAGTGGAAGATTATTTTCAAGATTATGGATGGAGTTTTTAAATGGTTGGTTATGAAATTTGGAATAAATAATGTTGTAACACATTCATGAGGCTCATGAATGAGGTCTTGAAACTGTTTTTGGGAAAATTTGTTGTCGTACACTTGAATGACATTTTAATTTTTAGCAAAAACAAAGAGGAGCACTTGGAACATGTAAAACAAGTGTCTCAGTGGTTGAAGGAAGAGAAATTACTTTGCAACTTGAAGAAATGTACATCCATGTAGGATGAGTTAGTGCACTTTGGATTTTTTTTATTTCCAAGGAAGGTTTGAAGATGGATTTTGAGAAGGTGATTGTTATCTTTCAATGGAGAAAACTTAATTCTACTTTTGAGGTGAGGAGATTTTATGGATTCACAAGATTCTTCCATAGATTTTGTAGTAATTTCAACCATTTTTTTTCACCTCTTACTGAGTGCATGAATAAAGGAAATTTTTAATGGACAAGAGTAGCAGGAAAGGCATCTGTAAATGTGAAAAAGAATGTGATAGAGAAACCTTCTTTGCCACTTCCAAACTTTGATAAATTATTCCAAGTTGATTGTGATACAAGTGGGACATCGATTGGAGTAGTTTTATGTCAAGAATATATGCCAATAGAATTCCTCAGTGAGAAGTTGAATGGAGCTAAGAAGAAGTATTCCATATATGATCAAGAATTGTATGCTATTGTGTAGGATTTGAAGAAGTGGAGACATTATTTGTTTCCTAAGGAATTTGTCTTGATTATTGATCATAAGGCATTACAATATATCAAAATTCAAGGTAAGTTGAATCAAAGGCATTCTAAAGGGGTCGAATTCATGCAAAGTTGCAAATGCCTTAAGTAGGAGAGTGTTCTTAACACTTTTTTAGTATAAGTGGAGGGGATGGAAAGCATGAATGAGTTGTATGATGTCAATTTTGGAGAAGCTTGGACAACTCGTAAGGTGCCTTGGTGTGTCGATAGGACTATGTTATTACTACCATATGAAAGAAGGCTTTTTATTTAAAAATCAGTAATTGTGCATTCCTCAAGGGTCAATGTTGTTGAATCTTATTAAGGAGCTACATGGTGGAGCCTTAGGTTGACATTTTGGCATGGATAATACCACAACATTAGTAAAAGAGATTTATTTTTAGCCTAGCATCAACAAGTATGTCAAAAATTCTATTGAGTGTTCTAGAGTTTGTCAACTAGCTAAGGGGAGAAGTCAAAATACAAGTTTGTATACTCCATTGTGAGTACAAGAAATACCGTGGGAAGATGTGAGAATGGACTTTGTCTTGGGGTTTCCAAGGACCCAAAGGATGTATGGTTCAATGATGGTTGTTGTAGATATTTTTTTGAAGATGTCACATTTCATAGCATCTATGAGGGAAAGTGATTCTACTGCAGTGGTTGTTTTATTCTTTAAAGAAGTAGTTAGACTTCATGGGTTGCCAGGAATCATTATTTGAAAAAAAGATACAAGATTTTTTGGTCACTTTTGGAGGATTTTGTGAAAGAAGATGGGATCTCAATTCTTATATAGTCTAGGCTATCATCAACATATAGATGGACAAAATGAAGTAGTGAAAATGAGTCTTGGGAACTTGTCGAGAAGTTTGAGTGCTAAAAATCCCAACTACTCGGATATGGTCTTGGCGTAGGCATACTTTGCATAGAATGATTATGTAAATAGGTATGTTGTTAAGATTCCACTTCATATACCTTATGGGCAGTCAATGAAAGGTATTTTGGACTTGTTAGAGTTTCCAAATTTGTAGGAAAGGAAGAGTACTAATGCAAGTGATTTTTCTGATAGCTTGTAGTTCATACATGAATAGGTGAAGAAGCGATTACATGAGAGTAATTATAGGTGCAAGGAGACGGTAGATTTAGAAAGAAGAGCAAAGTTTTTTGTTGAAGGAGAACTGGTAATGGTGCATCTACAAAAAGAGAGATTTCCTAGGGGTACCTACAACAAGCTAAAATACGAGAAAATAAGTGCTTGTAGAATTGTTCAAAATTTTTTGAAAACACCTATAAGATAGAGTTACCGAGAGACTTGGATATATATCCAATATTCAATGTGGCTAATCTATATGAGTTCCATGAAGGAGAAAATAACGAAGAGATAGGTACACCTATTGAGTGGAAGGAATAGTTGCTAGTCAAACTTGTTTAATAAGTTGATGAAATTATAGGGACCAAGGTTGGAAAGAAGACTCACAGTAGGGAGTACCTAGATTATTTGGTCAAATGGAAGAATAGGGGATTTGAAGATGTGTTTTTGGTGACTAAACAATAACTAGAATGCCTACAAGCGACTTCAATCTTTGTCTTTGAAGGAAATACCACATGAGATGGTAGCTCATATTTTCTTACCAAGGGTGTCTAATGCATGAGCATCCTTGGCTTTAAACAATCCTCATCAACCAAAAACAAGCTTATGTTGCGTTAGGAATAAGTTTTGTTACTCACATGTGTTTTAAGTTGTTGATGCAACTATTATGTTAGTTGTTGATACACCTAGTTGATAGTTTCTTTTACTCCCATACATGTATTTTATCAAAGAAATGAGTACTTACGAATTTTTGACACTCCCATGACTGCATGTTGATACTCCTGCTGTGTGGAGTTACTGACGTATCAAAAATCGTAATTATTTAGCTATGAAGATACAAGACACTTGTTACTAGACCCGCTACATCAAATGGGACATAAGTTATAAATTTGGTTTGTTTGCACGTTGAGAGGAAGTGAATGAGTTAAGTTTAGGAAGTCGGAGAAGCCAACAACGCGAGGAATGGAATATTTCCATTGGAATGTGAAGAGGTCAGCACTGTGATAATACATTGTGGGCACATAGAATAATGGGGTAATTTTTCTTTTTCTTGGTGCTTATTGGATTTTTGGAGGTTCATTTTTGGCTCTTTGCTCTTACGCTGTTGGTGGTGGTTTTGATTGTTGCACAATTTTTAGAGTGTGTGATTTCCTACTTTCTGAGTTAGCAAGGGTGTTTGGTTATTACATGTGGTATTATTGTGTAACAAAGTGGGAATTTCAAGTACTCTGAGAACACCATTCATAGATTCATATTTTTTATGTAACATTAAATTTTGAGTAAATAAAAGTATTTGAATAATTATGTGTTCTTGTGAGGAGACTCAAATTAATCTTTCTTTGTGCTCTATGATTTATTCCTTGAGTTTATTAATATAGTATCCAAATTCCAATGGTCTAGTCTATGCACTTGACAAAAATGATCCAAATTCTAGAGGTGTCATGAAAGCTACAAAACTTAGACCACTTCAAATTTCTATATGGACAATAATGATGTAGGAAGAAGTAACATATCCTATATAGGTACAAAAATGAAGAAATAGACTCCATGAGGAATAAGTTAATAATGGAAGAAGATGTTGATAGTGATAATGATGAATAACAACAGGATGGCATGAAGAAAAAAATTGATGGTAGAGATAATAATGAAACAACAAAGAGAATGAGATGGTGAAAGAAGATGCTGACAGAGAGAATGATGCAATAGCAAAGAGAATGTAAATATGAAAGAAGATGATGTTATAGAATGACGTAGTAGCATGGAAAAATGAATGATGAACTCATAAAGCAAAAATATATAAGGTAAAAAGGTATGGGAAGAAGAAATATGAGAATGAAGATGTAGCGACTCGAGAAAAAAATGATCCAATAGCAAAGAGAATGGAAATATGAAAGAAGAAAATATTTGAGAACAATGTAGTAGTATGGAAAGTGAATGATGAAGTCATAAAGAAGAAATAAATAAGGTAAAAATTTAAGGGAAGAAGAAATAAGAGAATGAAGATGTAGTGACTCCAGAAAAGACATCCGTAAGTAGTCCAATGGTCCTATCTAAATAATATTTGTATGTGAAAAGGAAATTTGTATAAGGGCTAGATTGGCATGTATGGAAATTTGAATTCTATGTATGTAAATCATTGATGATGTAAGCCTAATGAGGCATGTACACTCCCAAAATCTGTTATATTGAAAATGTCATGGTACTCTAAGAAACACTTTGTAAAGGAAGGTTTTTGGTGAAACCCATTGATGTTTGTGGTAAGAATAAACCACATAAATCAATTAATGGGATGTGATGTTTGTGGAAAGAAAAAATTACTTCATGTCTTGAGGAATGTGATAGTTAAGGGAGCCAATGTGAAAGCCCATAAGTTTAATGCTTATTGGTGAAATAAAAAAAAAAACTGAAGATGTGGTTGTAGGCAATCCAAAGAAAACCCCAATTAATGATTGGTCATGGTATAGGGATGAAATTGTTTATGTTTTCATAGGTATAAAATGAAAATTGAAGAATATGAAGGATGAAGAATCTTGAATGTCCAAATATTGTAGAACACACAAGATGAAAACAAAGAGTAGTAAAGACAAAGATATTTGGCAATGAAGATGAAGAAAAACTAGTTCAAAGACAGTTGAAGAATGCATATTAAGATCAAAAGTACTCATTAAATAAATGTTCATATTTTATCTATTTATTACTTCTCTTCTTTAGCTATTTTATCTTTCATTCTCTGTCTTGATGATGGATCCTCTTTGGGATTCGAAACGTCAACAAAATTCATACTCTACTATGGAAAATCTGAATGATCTCTCTCAAAAAGAAAACCACAAAAGTTTAAAATCTAATGCTCATTAAGGAATTGTATGTTGGAGTAACTCTGAGTTGTGATACAAGAAATGAGGGAAGTTAGGGATAAAAGATAGTTATAGAGTTGGTTGAACTAATCGAGTAACTATGGTCACCTATAGTTATATATGGGACCATTTTTACTTAAAATGTAGCATAAAGGATGGTTTAATTCAATAGAACCCTCCCTTTAGGGGTTAAATGATTACTATTTTCTTGCTTCATATTTCTTCACATGTGTTTGCATGTGTCTATTACAAGCTAGTAGTGCTAACACATCCTATATTTAGGCATTATTTAGAATTGAGTGGCACACATATATAAGAATTATTGTGGCTTGGGTAGCGTACATACGCACACACATAGACAGTGAAAATAAATTTCATTGGGGAATAAAATATAAGAAGATAAAATCCCCATTGCGGGTGATTATGAAGGATGGCCCCAGTTAAGATCCCTAGAATGGAGTGTTCACCACCTATGTCTATTCCATCACTTACGAATACATGGGTACATGGACATGTTATTGGTCACACATGATAGCCAACAATAGAGTGAATAAGGTCATTCATTTCAACCATCCCTTGAATCATTTAATGATCCATCCAATGTATAAGCATTATTGTGGTTTGGGTGGGCTTGGTTTCATATACAAAATGGTTCTCTTTAAATCTATAGCCAATAGGTACCCTAAGCTCTAAAATCATCACTAGTCTTCATCATGAGCTCTTTACTTGGGTAAGTTACCTAGGGCCTCTATACTTTTTCTATAGTTTCACGTGTTTCTCAGTGTTTTTTAGGGTTGCAATCCCTTTATATTCCCTCTAGGTCCTTGTTTCAAATCTCCTTCTCACTAGTTCCTAACCCTAGTCCTCCCATCTCTTCTTCCTTATGCTCTCTCAAAACCTAGACCCTCACCCCTCTCTTCAAGATTTTTCTTTGCTTGCAAAAATGAGCTATTTGGAGTTTGTTGTTATTCTTCCCTATAAAACACTTCATTCTCATTGTCCCTATCTCACCCTTGTCTTCAGCAATAACTTGTTGTGGCCACTGCCAATTTGGATGAGAATACAGTCGAAGAAGGGATCCCACTCATATGTGTACTAAACCTCGTGTTGAAGATTTAGTGAGTCACTACTGGGACCACAACATGCTAGACTCCAAAGAAGAAATGGAGATTATAGAGGAGTAAGCCCATGTTGAATGTCATTTCATGTCGGCTTTAGAGGTGGAGGATAATCTAAATCAATGGATTTTGAACATAGGGAATACCCATTCTAGACATACCTAGTACATGCACATTGTACACTGGCATTGGAGATTAAAATTTGTCATGGGAAATGTTTTGGTTCAATGTCGTAGAATTTATGAGAGCCCCTTGCCAAGTGAACTCCCCTATTGATTAATACATGTTTTATACACTAGCTCTTTTCATTTTTACATGAATATGTTGGAAATTCTGCTATTAGTTATAATTTTTCTTTATTTTCTAGTTTCTTAAATAAATTCCCACTCAAACAAATATCTGAAGCCATTTGGAATAATAATTTTTATAGCAAATTTAGTTTCCATCTAGAAAAAAAATTTCAAATGACTATGAACCTACTTTAACTTTTCTCAAATACTATTACAATAAAAATCATATATCTATATATATATATATATAATTTTATTTATTTTTATAATTCCATTTATGATCATAAACATCTCTACCCAGCAAAACATTCCAATCATGATCCAATTTCAAAGCATTCCTCTTTTCTCCATTTAGGAAAATGGCTTGGTTGTAAAGGCAACCGGAAACCAAAATCCATCGCACTAATTCTAGACGTGACGTGTGATTCAAAGCTCTCAAACATTCGTCAAGGGCGGCCGCTTTAAGGACACGGGAATCTCCTTTTTACCTTTGATAAGTAGATCGTAGACGAGAGGAAGCTGCCAGGTTAGTCATTCAAGTCGTCTTCATCATCAAGTTGCCTGTCCTTTTTCCTTTTCGATGTAACAATAAAAATAAAATCAAAGAAGTTAAATAAAAAGAAAATGCTTATTTTATGTTTATATAATTTATCGTAGTCAAATTGCACTTTGATTTCAGCATCTAAATTTGTATTGGCTGGATGAGGTATTATTAGTTTTGAGAACGCGCATCATATATGTTTTTAAGTTTAGTTGGTGAGATATGAATTTGACGATTCAATTTTTATTACTAAGATAGAGAAGGGATTGCTGGTCAATATGTTTTTTGGTCAATTAGGTTATATTTAGATAGACAAGGGTTTTAGATAGACAAGGGTTTGTTAATATGTTTTTTTTATGTTTTTTTTGAATTGTGTGATATTTAGATAGACACATTTGGATACACAAAAGTTTGTTAATATTTTTTTTTGGTCAATTGTGCTACTACAAGGCTTACATATTTGTAAATATTTTTATCGTCATGTATTTATATATTTTAGATGAGAAATAAAAATATTTTAATTTTTAAAAGATTATTTATTCTCAACAATAAAATTTGATATTATTATATCAATAACAAATTCTTACATCAAAGTTCATCATCTTATTTGTAGTAATTAGTTTTGGGTTGCGAAAATAATAATCTTTCTTTCCAAACATCAAATATACATCTAATTAACATAGCTTTAAGATATTACTATATTTATTTTTGAGAAAAAATCATGATAGGTTCTTTATATATATATGAAATATACATATTGTTGTTATTTTAAGAAACTATTTAACTCTTAACAAGAAATTTTCAAATTATCCTATTAAAATTATTCTTATTATTTACCAAAATTAAAAACTAATAATGACAAAGATAACAATATTTCCTTCCAACTATTATAAATATACTAATCTAATTCTTTTTTCTTTTCTTACCTTTTATTTTTAAATTTTTAATTCAAAATTTTAAAATTTAATTTTTATTTTTAGATTTTCTAATTTTTACTGTTTAAAGTTTAAACCACTAATTTTTAACCTTAACTCTTTAACCCATCCTTTTAAATTTTAAAACCTAACTTTTATATTTAAATGTTCCAGTCTTAACTCTTTAAACCAATCGCTTTTAACTTTAAGCAATAAATTCAAGTCTTAACTCTTAAACCAATCACTTTTAACTTTAACCAATAAATTGAAGTCTCAACTTAGCTTTAACCAATAAATTTTTATCTTTAGAGGTTACTCTAACCAATGATTTCATTGAAGTCTTATCTTTATTGTTCTCCTTTGAACTCTCTAACCAATTATTCTTAGCTTTACACTTTCTTTTTAACTCTCTAACAAACAATTTTTGGGTTTTCATTCAACTCCAGAATCGAAATCTCAATCTCATCTTTAGATGTTCTCTTTCTAACTCTAACCGATATTTTTTGGGCTTTCAATTGAACTCCAGAATCGAACTCTCAATCATTAATTCTCATTTTGAAATACTGATTTAATCTGGAAAACAACTGAACTAAACTTAAACTTACCCATCTAAGTCTGAAATCTTGAGCCCTCGCCATCAACACCAACCAGAAAACCCTGAAGCTTCACCGAAGACACCGGCAATGGATGGTTCCCCTATATTCCATTATCGAGTCACGCGCATGACTGATTGGATAGAATGTATACAGACTTTGACCTGCACATGGATGTGGGTCAAACGCGTTTGAAAATTTCGGCATGTTGGAGCAGTTCACACATGCCATACATAATTTTTGGGCTTAGGCAATAAGTGCCCTCACTTTTTTCCATTACAAAACGACTTGATATTCTTTGCTGGTCGTCTGTCAGGTTGACTCCATTGCAAAAAGATATTTCCTTCGTCGACTCCCACTTGTATAAGAAGCCCCCAATTCTGAAGTCTTCCCACACCGTCTTCCCCCGTTCATTTCCATTCCTCTTTCAATTCTATTAAATTCCACTGTATTTTCTGCTCGGTTTCAAAGCATGAAGGGAATTGTCATAGTAATGTTGATTATATGCTCCATTATTAACATTGGGCATGGGCAGCTGACCTCAACATTTTATAACAAATCGTGCCCGAGGGCTCTGTCGATAGTGCAAGCCGCAGTCAAGCAAGCGGTGGCCAAAGAGAAAAGGATGGGGGCATCCTTGCTCCGCCTTCACTTCCACGATTGCTTCGTCAATGTAAGAACAAAATTCATAACTGTGTCGTTGGATTTGGTTGAATTGCGCCATCTCAGGCCCCTTTTGATTTATCTGCAGTCTTGATTTTTGGTTTGGGTTTTCTTCAGGGTTGCGATGGCTCCATACTATTGGATGACAACTCCACGTTTACAGGAGAAAAGACTGCAGCCCCAAATAATAATTCCGTGAGAGGATTCGACGTAATAGACACCATTAAAACTCAAGTGGAAGCAGCCTGCAGTGGTGTCGTGTCGTGTGCAGATATCGTTGCCATCGCTGCGCGCGATTCAGTCGTCGCGGTAATCATGAATTCTTTTCTTCTCTTTTCCATTTCTTTAACTTTCGTAAATACAACCGCATTTTTCATCACGTTTTTTTGTCGTGTATGATTGCAATTTGTTAGCTGGGAGGCCCAACATGGACAGTACTGTTGGGAAGGCGAGACTCCGCGACTGCGAGTTTAAGCGCTGCAAACAACAACCTCCCGGCTCCCACTTCCAATCTCAGCGCACTCATCTCATCTTTTCAAGGTCACGGTCTTTCTACCAAGGATCTCGTAGCACTCTCAGGTAGAATATCACTCATGCTATCATTTTTCCATCTGATTGCCTTGTGATTTGTGAATTGTAATTTTCTGCAAAGAATTTTTACATATTAATTTGTAAGAGTGGTTATGCAATTTATAAGTAGAAAAGTTCATTTTACATTTTAGTATAATGTGTAATTTTATAATTTTTATCAAAATTAAAATTCTATTATTTTAATCAAAATAAAAGAAAATTCACATTAAATTGGATCTCTCTAAACTTACAATAAATAGGTATTTAAAATAAATCTATACTGGTATTACTGCAGGTGCACATACAATTGGGCAAGCTCGGTGCACTGTATTCAGAAGTCGCATCTACAGCGAATCCAACATTGACGCTTCGTTCGCCACGTCTGTGAAGGCAAACTGCCCAAGCGCTGGTGGGGACAGCACCCTCTCGCCTTTGGATTTGGCCACCCCTACCAAATTCGACAAGAACTATTACAGCAATTTGAGAAACAAAAAGGGACTTCTCCACTCCGATCAGCAGCTTTTTAATGGAGGTGCTACAGATTCTCAGGTCACTACCTACAGCACTAGTCAGAACAACTTCTTTAGGGACTTCGCATCTGCCATGGTGAAAATGGGTAATATCAAACCCCTCACTGGTACCAGCGGACAAATCCGCAATAACTGCAGGAAGTCTAATTAAGATCTGGGTTTACTATTGCCTCCATACTTTTCGGATTATTTTTTTAACAGTAAATCAATAAACTATGATTCTATAAGATTATGTACAGGCTTGAAGGGAGCACCTGTGACATCTGGGATGTTGAAATCTAATGCGCTCTCATTATAGATTTCGAAAACTATTTCGGAAATCTTATAAAGTATGTTGCAGAGAATTGAGTCGATGATGCTTGTGGGAAACTATTTGGGAAATCGTATAAAATATGCAGCAGAGAATTAAGTCGATTGTGCTTCTGAAGCCATGGCCTTACGTGGATGTGTGTGGGCAATAAAGCTACTACTAAACTACTACAGCCGAATGTGTGTAGGAATTCAAACTATGATCAAATTCCTCCTCCATAAATAATGGAGATTTGTTAATTTCCACTTAATAATGCAAAAGCAAACTTTAGCTTATAATATATGCGCTTCCGATTTTGATATCGCATCTCCACTAAGTGGGAGATAGCGTTGTTGCTTCAATGAGAATCTTCAAAGCAGCTATAGGGCTGTTCTTTTGCGCTTCACATCATATAAGGGGTTGTCTTTTTTCTCTACCAAAAAGTAGAAGTACAGTTGTATTTTTGGGCGAGTCTTATTTGTTAGGTTATAGAGTTATAAATGTTTGGGGCAGTATATAGTTATAAATGTTTGTGGCAGTATATACTTGTAGGATAATGGATTTGTTTAGATTCAATTGTGGGTATATATTGCTTTTTTGTGGCTCTATAGCATAACAAATAAGGCTTGCAATTTCTTTGGGTATTGAATTCTGGAGTTCTGTCATAATAACGGAATGGATGTGTATTTCTAAGTTGTTAGTGTTAATATTGATTGGTAATTAATGATTTATTTAAAATTATATAAAAGTTTTGAAAATTTTGTAGTTGGTTTTCATTTAATATAATTAGCACAACCATATTTAATTAATTAAATGTGGTTGATATAGGTTGAAGGTTTCATTTATTTCTACCACATAAATCATTAATAAATATATAATAATAATAAAAGATATTAAAAAAAAATACAATAAAATTATTATTATTATTATAAATAATAAAATTAATTATTTTTTAGTATTGTTACTTAAAAAATAATTATTAAATATTAATTTAATTATATATTAATAATAAATAATCAATTTATTTATTTTAAAAAACAAAGATAACAATAATTATTTAATTCATTTTTTTATAATAAATAATAGATTAATAAATTTCAAAACCTTTGGGATTAATAGTTTTATAAACCATTGGGATTAATATTATAAATGTAAGTGGCTATTAATATCATAAAAACCAAGAAATTTATATTATAAACACTAGGAATATGAACCCTTACATTAATAAACCCAAGGGATTGATAATATAAACCCAAGGGATAATATTACCCCTGAAGGATTAATATTATAAACCCAAGGTATATAAACCCTAAGATAAATATTATAAACCACAACCACATTTATTAATGTGGTTGATATACGCTAATAGTTGTATGATTAGTATACATTTATAAACCTTAAGATAAACCCTTTGGTCATTGTGTAAGTATATATGCGGATACACGTATGATTAATATACATTTATTAACATAACTATATAAACCCTAAGATAAATATTATAAAACCAAGAGAATAATAAACCTAAGGGATTAATACTAAAAACCCAAGTAATTATAAACCCAGGGGAATAATATTAGACCCAAGGGATAAATATTATAAACCCAAGGTATATAAACCCTAAGATAAATATTATAAGCCCTAAAATAAACATCGTTCACCACGGTTGATTTTCATATTGACACAATCTTTGCCACAATGCGACAATGGACTATGGTGGACAATGATTGATTTTCATATTGAGACAACCATTGTCACAATGCGACGTTGGTCAATAACTGACCATGGTTGATCTCCATATTGAGGCAATTTTTGTCACAATACAACATTGGACCATCGTTGACCATGGATGAATATACATTTATAAACCCTAAGATAAACCATCTTGTCATTGTGTTAGTATATATGTCGATAGGTGTGTGATTAATATACATTTATTAACATAACTATATAAACCCTAAGATAAATATTATAAATCTTAAAATAAACATCGTTGATCACAATTGATTTTCATATTGACACAATCTTTGTCACAATGCAATGTTGGGCTATGGTTGACAATGATTGATTTTCATATTGAGACAACCTTTGTCACAATGTGATGCTCATCAATGATTGATCGTAGTTGACCATGGTTTATCTCCATATTGAGATAATTTTTGTCACAATGTGACATTGGACCATGGTTGACCATGGATGACCATGGTTGTGATAATGTGATGTTGGACTAAGAGACGATCTTTGTCACAATGCGACGTTGGACCATGGTTGATCATGGATGACAATGATTGTGACAATGTGACATTGGACTAAGAGACGATCTTTGTCACAGTGCAACGTTGGACCATGGTTGTCACAATGTGACATTGGACCAAGAGATAATCATTGTGACAATGTGACTATGGTTATTGACCATGGTTCACCATGGTTGATTTTTATATCGAGATAATCTTCATCACAAAGCGACGTTCAAGCATGGTTGACAATGGTTGCTTTTCATAATGAGTCAATATTTGTCACAATGCGACATTGGACCATGGCTAACCATGGTTGACCATGGTTGTCATAATGTGGCGTTGGAAAAAGAGGCGATCTTTGTCACAATGTGACCATGATTATTGACCATGGTTGATTTTCATATTGAGACAATCTTTGCCACAATACTAAAAGCCCAAGAGATTATAAACACAAGGGAATAATATTAAACCCAAGGATTTAATACTATAAACCCAAGTTATATAAACCTAAGATAAATATTATAAACCCTAAAACATGTTTGACCATCATTGACTATGGTTGATTTCCATATTAACACAATATTTGTCACAATGCGACGTTGGACCATGATTGACAATGATTAATTAAAAGCCCAAAAAAATTATATTAAACCCTAAGCACTAATAAAAACAAAAAATAATAAATTTATAAAACCAATCCACTAATAAATTTATTTTAAATTATAAATACAAATATATATTTATAAATTATAAAAACATTTATTTATAATAATTAACATTAACACCAATAATAATGTTAATACATTAATATTATGTTAATATATTAATTAATATTAATATGATTAAATTAATATTCATTGTTATTAATATTTATAATTAAGTTATTAAAATTTGATGTCATTTACGTTCATTAAAATTATTTGCTCAGATAATGAGATCTAAGACAATGCTTAAGGTATTACAGACTCATGTGCATAGATATGCCTATGTTATTTTGTGCAATGGATCGATAAGATTGCGAAATACACACGCAATGAAGTAGTAAAGAAGCATAATAGACAACACACATAAACACAGCAAGTTTAATATGGAGTTCACCCAAAACTCCTGGGCTACATCTCCTGGTCCAGCCTTCAGTGGTGGCCTCTCTATTATGTCTTCAAAATAGATTTTTACAATGTGTGAGCTCAATTTGAGTCTCAACACACAACAGATACAACAGTAAGAGTTTTGCTTGAACCCCTTAAGCCTCTCTGAGTACACAGACTCTCTTTATCACTCTTTGTCTCTATCTTTGCTCTCTCTCAGCACTACTTGCCTCTGTTTGCCCTCTGTCTGTGGCTTTAAAGCCAATCTGCGCTGACTGTTCATTTCCTCTTCTCAGGCTTTCTAGCTTCTAGCCTCTGTCTGGTCGAATCCCCCTTCTGGGCGTTAAATAATCATTGCTAAAAATTTTAGGGGAGTTGGCCACCTGTTTAACAATGGAAGAGTCCATCTGGGTGTTGAAATCCCTGGAACAGCCATTCTCTGTTCACGCAGAGAAATACATTCTAAACTGTGAAAATCTATCAAAAACATAGTCTTTGGGACTTCAAAAGTCCTTAAATCCGAACTATTTTCATATTGGGTCCACCTTTAATCCCTTATCGCATGTTGCAACTACCCATGTGTCATGGTTTTCCCCTTTGTATTTGGAAACTACGTTAAAACACTGCAAAATCCCACAAACGACTTATATCGGATTTGAAATATTTATGGAATATCGTTTGTAATGCTATCGGGTCTGGCAATCGGATCGCATATATGTGTGTGTGTGTGTGTGCCCACTCCATTGTGTTTGTTGATTGCGATATCACGATGCGATTGATCGCAATCGCATATCGCGATAACCTCGGGCCATTTGGTGAGAGCCCTATTGTGGTTTGCCAATGCAATGTTGCGATGCAACATAGGCCGTCGATCTGCGCGCTTGATCGATGGTCCTACTTGACCCCGTTGATCGCTGTCGCGTATCTCGTGTGGTCTCCATTGATAGGCTTCACTCGCCACTACCGATTTCGATTTACTGACCAGATCTGGACCATTGATCGGCCAGATCTGGCAACTACTGTGCATCACTCCTTTGACTACCAATAAGCTTGTTTTCCAATATTTTCTTGGTGTTTTTGGGTCCCGATAATGTTTTCCACTGTTTGATGAAGGTTTTCTCAGGCGATTGTTTTGATCTTTTAAGCGATTTTGAAGACTTAGAGAGTTCTTGGATCCATTTTGGATCACGCCTTCCCATTGAAAAAGCTTTTGGACCACCAAAAGTTGGTTTTTAAGTATCAATCAAGTGAGGATACAGCTTCCTCACTTTCCCAATCTCTATCCATTTTGCACTATTGGGTTTTGAACCTTTGAGTCCAATTCTGAGGTACTCAATATCCTCTCTACACGTAGTTCTCACCTTCCTGTCCAAAACTGTATCTTCCTGCAACTCATTGAGATATTCAGGTAACAGATCATCCATGGAAGGCAATTGACTTTGCTCTTCAGGATCTTCAATCAATGAAGGTTCAAACAGTCTTAAATTTTCTGTATTTACCACTGAATAGATGTGCATGTACACTGGAAAATCAAGGTGGAAAGCGTTTTCACCAATTTTCTCAAGTATCTTGAAAGGCCCATACCTTATTGGCTTCAACTTCTCTCCTTCACCTTGCATTCTATCCTTGCTAATATACAGCCAGACTTGATCACCAACATGGAAGTTATGCTCCATCTGATGCTTATCATGCCTGGATTTGTACTTGGCTTCACTCTTTTCCAGCTGTTCCTTCACTGCCTCGTGAATTTCTTGGATCTGTTCAATGAACCTAGTTGCTTTGTCCACACCATTGTGTCCATCAACTTCTATGCCTTTATTAAAGACAAAATCCAAGGGAGACCTTGGTATGAAACCAAAACAAGTCTCGAAAGGAGATATTTGTGTAGAAGAATTTTTAGCACGGTTGTAAGCATGTTGCACATAACACAAATGTTCATCCCAAAGCTTGGGATGCTTGCTGCAATAGCCCCTGAGCAACTGGATCATTGTCCTGTTGACCACCTCTGTTTGGCCATCTGTTTGTGGATGAAAGTATGTGCTCTTCTTCTGTCTAGTGTTCATCAATTCCCACAGACTTGACCAAAACATTCCAACAAATCGAGAATCTCGATCAGATACTATGGAAATGGGTAACCCAAAATACACCACGACATGCTGAAAGAACAACTTCGCTGCTTGTTCAACTGTAATCTGTTTGTTACAAGGTATTAAAATACACATTTTGCTGAACCTGTCCATAATAACATATAAATAGTCATGACCTTTTCTAGATTTTAGCAATCCCCCAACAACGTCCATGGAAACACTTTCCCAAGGATGAGAGGTAACTGGAAGTGGAGTGTACAAGCCTAGTTTTCTATTGCTGGGCTTGCTTTTAGCACACATAGTACACCCTTTAATATATCTAGAAATTGTTTCATGCATTCTTGGCAAATAGCAAAATCTTTGCAGCTGTGCAACTGTTTTACTTACACGAAAATGACCTGATATTAGAGAAGTGTGTGCTTCTCGGATTATACTAACTCTTTCAGTTTGAGGAATGTATAACTTTCCCAAATGATACAAGAGTTGGTCCTTAACATGATAATCCAATTCTTCTACTTGTTTGCCATGACTTAAAGTTGCATATACATCTTTGAAATCTACATCTTGAGCATATTGTTCAATGTAGCTTTCATACAATACTGAATTATGCTTAAGTATAGTAGATGCATTTATGATTGGTCTAGACAACATATCTACAACTTTATTGTGTATGCCTTTCTTCTATCTGATGACTAGATGAAACTGTTGTAGAAATCCCATCCACTTATAGTGTCTTGATGGCTGCAACTTAGTTTGTGAGTGTAAATATTGAAGTGGTTGATGATCAGTATGTATAATTGTTTCTTTGCCCAATAGGTAATGTTTCCACTTTTTCACACTCTGCACTAATGCATACAATTCTTTATCATATGTGGGATAATTAACTACTGCAGAATTAAATGTCTCAGAGTGATAACATATGGGTTTACCATGTTGCTTGTATCATACAAGCAAGGACTTCCTAAAACAATTCCACATATATCCAAGGGAACTATGTCTAACTCAACCTCATCTACAAATGCTGACCCAAAAGCAAACCTAAGTTTACATTGTCTAGTCACTTGTAGCTTTGCTTTATCACATACCCAACCTAATGGATATGGCTTCTTGTGAGGTGTGGTTAGTAGTCCCAACTTCTTTACAATTGCTTCAGAAATCAAGTTTACTTGTGAACCACTATCAAATAAAGTATCAATCTTTTGATGCTTGGAAATAACTCTAATATGAAAAAGCTCATGTCTTTTCCTCTAATTTTCTTCATTATCATTAGATTATGCAGAATTACTAGTAGATGCTTCAGAGTGTTTACCTTTTATACCTGTAGCTGTGATTGTGTTTTCATCCCTTTAGTCTGGCCCCAAATCCTTCTGTATAGCAGCATCAGTCTTCTTCTTCTTGCCATCGAACTTCTTGGGTTTGAGCTCCAGATGTAAAGACCAACAATTTTCATCATCATGTCCATCCTTCTTGCAGTAAGTGCATGAAGGTTTGTCTATCGGTATAGCGTTTTCCTTCCTCTTTTTGCATTTCTAGTTCCTCTTTTCCTTGTTCTTGCTTGCAGTTGGTTTTGATGATCCCCCACTCTCTGGGTTCACATTCTTGCTTCTAGCCTCCAGATGTGTAGCCTGAATTGATACCTCATCTATGCTAGTAGGGTTAAACATGAGAATGGTGTGCCTCAAATAGCTGTGTAGACCACCTATATACTTCAGCAAAGTTTTAGGTGAGTCTAGAGAAATGCCTAGAATTAAATCTCTTTTTTTTAATTCCTGGGTATAGCTTTGTACACTTTGCCCCTTTAATTGGCGAAAAGTTTGCCAACTCATCATGGCTTGTTGCATATAAGCTAGTGGATAGAATTGTTTTTTAATGGCAGAAACAAATTCACTCCAGGTAGAAAGAATTTTACCATGCTTCTTCAAATCAGCTTGGGTCCTGCCTTCCCACCACACTAGGGCAATTCCTCCAAGGTGTAGGCTAGCCAGCTAAATCTTTCTCCTTTCTGAATCGATGTTTTGCACTCTGCAATATACATCAATCTGTCTAATCCAGTTATCTAGCTTTTCTGCATTTAATTCTCCATCATATATTGGCAAATCAAATTTTACATCTAATTTAATCAAAGGGCTAGAAGGACGTGTTGATAGAGGAGCCCCTTTTCCTTTCCCTTTGCCTCCAGGATGACCATCTAGAAGAGGTTTTTCTGTTTTTTGTCTTGTTTGGAGGTTGAAGTATCTTCACCTCGACCTTTCTTAAATTCTCGATACATGTCTTCTACCATGGCTCTCATGGTCGTGAAACTATCCATGAACTGAGAGTCTGATTCTGAGGGAATTTCTTCAGCCATTTTCCTCCTAGGATAGAATCTTCATATTTCTAGGTTAGTCTCAACTAGTTCTCCTTACCCTGATTTGAGCTTTGACCTAGTTAGCATTCAACAATCCAGCACAAGCTTGTCTAACATTAGCAAACCTAAAGCTCTGATACCACCTGATCTGATAATGAGATCTAAGACAATGTTTAAGGTATTACAAACTCATGTGTATGGATATGCCTATGTTATTTTGTGCAGTGGATCGATAAGATTGTGAAATACATAGGCAATGAAGCAATAAAGAAGCATAATAGACAACACACATAAACACAACAAGTTTAATATGGAGTTCACCCAAAACTCCTGGGCTACATCTCTTGGTCCAGCCTTCAGTGATGGCCTCTCTATTATGTCTTCATAACATAGTTTTACAAACTGTGAACTCAATTTGTGTACACAGACTCTCTTTATCACTCTCTGTCTTTGTCTTTGCTCTCTCTCAACACTGCTTGCCTCTGTTTTCTCTCTGTCTATGGCTTTAAAGCCAATTTGTGTTGACTGTTCATTTCCTCTTCTCAGGATTTCTGGCTTCCAGCCTCTATCTGGTTGAATCCCCCTTCTGGGCGTTAAATAATCATTGCTAATGTTTTTAGGGGAGGTGGCCACCTGTTCTGCAATGGAAGAGTCCATCTAGCCATTGAAATCCCTGGAATAGCCATTCTTTGTTCATGCAGAGAAATACATTCTAAACTGTGAAAATCCGCTATAAACACAGTCTTTCGGACTTCAAAAGTCCTTAAATCCAAACTATTTTCATATCGAGTCCGCCTCTAATCGCTTATCGCATGTCACAACTACCCATGTGTCATGGTTTTCCCCTTTGTATTTGGAAACTATGTTAAAACACTGCAAAATCCCGCAAACGGCTTATATCGGATTTGAAATACTTATGGAATATCGTTTGTAATGCTAACAGGTCTGGTAATCAGATCACATATAGATATATATATATATATATATATGTGTGTGTGTGTGTGTGTGTGCCCGCTCCATTGTGTTTGTCGATTGCGATATCGCGATGCAATTGATCGCAATCGCATATCGCGATAACACCGAGCCATTTGGTGAGTGCCCTATTGTGGTTTGCCAACGTGATGTTGCGATGCAACGTGGGCCGTCGATCTGCACGCTTGATCGACGGTTTTCGTTGACCCCGATGATCGTTGTCGCGTATCATGTGTGGTCTCCGCTGATAGCCTTCACTCACCACTGCCGATTGCGATTTTCCGACCAGATCTAGACCGTTGATCGCCCAGATCTGACGGCTATTGTGCATCACTCCTTTGACCGCCGATAAGCCTGTTTTCCACTATTTTCTTGGTGTTTTTGGGTCCCGATAGTGTTTTCCATTGTTTTATGAAGGTTTTCTCATGCGATTGTTTTGATCTTTTAAACGATTTTGAAGACTTAGAGAATTCTTGGATCCATTTTGGATCATTATTAATATTCCCATTAATCAAATATTATTATTTATTTATAACATTATTATTTTTTATTGTATTTTTAATATTATTATTTAACACTAATTAATTATTTAATATTTAATATTATTACTACATCCGCTTGTAACATGCAAGGGCCCCCCAAGAAAATAAATGAAGACAAGAAAATATATGAAATCATGTTAGTATGTGAAAAGAATTATTTCAAATCTGAAATTCTATTTATCATTAATATAATGATATATAAAAGTTGATATTTTTATTATTAATATATTATAATAATATATAATAATTGATTGACTGAAATATAATGAAATTTAATTAAATATAATATAGTTATTACACACTTTATAAAAGTGAATTTGCTTGCAACACACAAATTTATTCAAACTTCTAACCCTTTGGGTTACAAATAGTAATCTCGTCTTATCGGCAATGGTTATCGGCAATGGTTTTTAAACCCTTATAAATAGTATTCCCATCTTATCAACCATGGTTTTTAAAGTACATATCTATTATCTGAGAGAACCAATATTTAGCCATGATTAAAACATTTCTTCACATAATTGAAGTATCCACTTAAAATAAAAATAAGTGCAAATGGTATATCTATTAAATTTGCAATACAATGTTGTTGATATCGAAATTTTCAATCTAACTAAATCAAATATACATTATATCACTTATAAACAATCATTCGAAAACTAAAAATAAATTTATACTTAATGATTTTTAAATGAAATGTGAAATATAAATATGATTTAAGATTATATATACACTTAAATCTGAGGCTTTTAAGAAAAGGAATTTTGCCTTTAAAATAATAAAAATAACAAAGAGGCAAAAGAGCTTAGTAAGTTAAATAATACAATCAAAACTAAAAGTAGTGGTTTCTTTTTTTTCATATAACTAAGTAATATTATCAAATGAAAACCATTATTTATATTAAAGTTGAATACTATAAAGTTTATGATTAATGTAAATACTTATAATTGAATTTATTATTTAAATATATTTTTTTAAATAATTAGGTAGAAGTAATAGTGTTTTAATAATTGAGATTGTATAAGAAATAAAATGACAATGTATAAGAAATAAAATAAAAAATACACCATAGAAGATAATGTATAAAAATTTGGATTACCACATTAATTGTGTTATTAAAAATAAAACACTTTCTTTATTGTTTGATTGGACATAACTAAGCACACAGATCATGTGTCAACCTCTGCACAGGTATCCTATTCATAAGGAAAATAATGTCAATCCATGATTAATGAATTCCATTCGTGGTACGAGTGTTTTTAATGGTTTACAAAATCATATTAAATAAATTCATGCCTCAGTCAATCTACATGGGTTTCGGTGCAAGTCTTGATGTGATAATGGTACCATGCATTGAACCATTCTATCCACCCGGACACCAGGGCTCACACTGTCCTTTCATCTGTTTGGGATTACATCTGACATTGGTAGAGTATCTGTTCATTTGGTAACCAACCTACCCATGATTCGCACCTCACTCGCCATTCTTTCACTAGTTGCTAAGGTTTCTAAGCTTCGTTCTCCATCATCGCAGTTCTGGGTCTTTCAACTATCTTCCTATATTCCTCTTCAAGGGAATCTGCTCCCAATATTACTACTATTCAACCCATTTCCTATTTGTTGAGCAATATCCCTTTTTTTGGAATGATGACATATTTCCTGCAGTTGATTTCTAAGTTGTGGCTTTCCCTTGATAACGAGGTCGAAAGGGATGTGGTGGAGCTAACTCAGGTTGTTAAATTTTGTCGATTTACTTTACTCAACAAGGTATTATCTATTTTCACTGGTCATTCTCTAGTGACCAAAGTTTACTCGCTCAATTGTAGGTTCACCATATCTTATATTCTGCGTTATATTTTCTTGAGATGGTACACTAGTTTTGGTTCAATTTTTCTTCTTGAGCGTTGTATCTTATTGTAATGGAATTGTTACTAAGTTTCATCTTTTGAGTTGTAGGTTAGATCTCTTTCCCAACTCTTTGGTTTCGATGCTACAAGCTCCAACTGGAAAGCATTTATAAGGTCTTATTGGATTTTTTCTTCACTCTTTCCACGTTTTTATTCATATCTTCTCTCCCTCCAGGGTTTGTCCACAAACCGTTGTTCTGGTTGTTGATATTTAACCTCTATCCTATGAATAGAGAGGTTGGTTTGGGCTTTCTAAATGCAAGCTTAATTTCTTTGGTTGCACGTATAAAGTTTGGTACCATAGTCAGTTCTGGAGTTAAGCCTAGGATTTTCTCCACAATCTTCCATGTTTTTAATTTCCTATCCTCCTTTCTAACTTCTAAAGCTTTCTCGCTCCTCATCGCAAACAAGGCCTCCAAAATTTACACAGAGTTAAACCCTGTTATAACATGAGAGGGTTTACCACCATTGGAGCAACTCTGTAACCCCCGTGCCGAGGGTTTTCTCGAAAGGTAAGACAAACCCCTCAAACAGATTTAGATTTGATTCTAACTTAATATATTCGAAGCACAAAATATAGTTACCATGACTCTATGATGGGTTGATTGTTGTTTGAAACTATTCTAGGTACAAGGATTGTGTCTCGGTTCTTGACAGTGGCCATCCTTAGGATGCAACACCACACACAAATAGGTAAATTTCTCCCACAGTTCTGAATACCACTTACGTGTTCCATTGACTGGGGTTTTACTAATTGTTCCTCTCACTTTCGAGATACCTTGATATGGTGCACATATCAAGGTGATGGAATTTTCAAGTATTGTTTCTCCTTGTAAGATTTGTTCCTACATATTTGTCCTGAGCACAACAGACCTTTATTTTTCTTGCTGAATGCAAGTTTAATTTATTTGGCTGCAAGTATAAAGTTTGGTTGCACAATCGGTTTTGTAGTTAAGCCTAGGGTTTTTTCCATAATCTTTTAGGTTTTTAATGATGCAACTGAATCTATTTCATAACTAAATCTGTTTCTTCATTTCAAATACTCGTCCACTTCAATTTCCTTATGTGTCACATTACCATATCCTCATTCGCTTTGATTTCCTTATCTGCCACATTACCACCAGTGGATGATCCACCACTTAAAACAAACCCAACAAACTCTAGAATTAGATAAGTTTAAGATGAAAGTATATTCCCAACATATTAAATCTTTATCATCGGTTTAAAAATTCAACCAACCTTCATCCACCCAAACATTGAAATATATACACCGCGACTTGTAGCATACAAAAACACCCCAAGAAAATATACGAAAGTAAAAAAAAAATGTTTGTATGTGAAAATAATTTAAAACATAAAATTATTTTTATTATTAATATAATGATATATAAACGTTGATTATTTTATTATTAATAAATATATAATAATATATAAAAGTTTATTACCGGAAATATAATGAAATTTAATTAAATATAATATAATTATTACGCACTCCATAAAAGTGAATTTGATTCAACACAGAGAAATTTATTCAAACTTCTAACCCTTAGGGTTATAAATAGTAATCTCGTCTTATAAACAATGGTTTTTGAAGTACATGTCTATTATATATATTATGTGAGAGAGCGAATATTTAGACATGATTAAAAGATTTCTTCACATAATTGAAGTATCAACTTAAAATAAAAATAATTTTAAATTGTATACCTATTAAATTTGGAATACAATGCTAATATCAAAAGTTTCAATCTAACTAAATCAAATATACATTATATCACTTACAAAGAATCATTCTAAAGTGAAAATAAAATTTATGCCTAATTCTTTTTAAATGAAATGTCAAATATAAATATAATTTAAGATTTTATATACACTTTATTAAATATCAAACACGAGTTTCTTAAGAAAAATAATTTTATCTTTAAAATACTAAAAATAACAACGAGGCAAAAGAGCTTGAGCAAGTTAAGATAATAAGTTTTAATTAAAATTAGTGTTTTCTTTTATTCATATAACTAAGTAGTACTATGAAATGAAAACAATTATTTATATTAAAGTTGAATACTATAAAGTTTATGATTAATGTAAATGTTTATAATTAAATTTATTATTTTAATATAAATTTTAAAATAATTATGTAAAAGTAATAGTTTTTTAATAAATGAGATTGTATAAGAAATAAAATGGTAATGTATAAGAAATAAATAAATAAAATATATTATAGAAGACAATGTCTAAAAATTTGGATTACCACATTAATTATGTTATTAAAAATAAAATACCTTCCTTACTATTTGATTAGATAGAACTAAACGCACAGATCATATGTCACCCTCTATAAAAGTATCATATTCATAAGGAAAATAATGTCAATCCATGGTTAATGAATTGTATTCGTGGTACGAGTGTTTTTAATGGTTTACAAAATTGTATTAAATAAATTCGTTCCTCAGTCAAGCTACATGGGTTTCGGCGCAAGTCTTGATTTGATAATGGTACCATGCATTGAGCCTTTTTATCCACCAGACACCTGGGCTCACATTGTCTATCGATCTGTTTTGGATTGCATCCTATGGTGGTAGAGTATCTGTTCATTTTGGTAACTAACCTACCCCTTATCCACACCTCGATCGTCATTCTTTCACCAGTTTCTAAGGTTTCAGAGCTTCGTTCTCCACTATCATAGTTATGGGGATTTCAGCTATATTCGTCGATTCCTCTTCAAGTGAATTTCCTCCCACTATTACTTCTATTCAACCCATTTCCTGTTTGATGAGCAATTTCCCTTTTTTCTATAATGATGAGAGTTTCGTTATTTCCAGCAGTTGATTTTCGAGTTGTGGCTTTCTCTTGACAGAGAGGTGAAAAGGGCTGTAGTCGAGCTAACTTAGGTTGTTCAATCACTAGTAGAGAATGATAAATTAGTGACTAGGTGACTAAAAACATTAGTCACCACAACTTTTCCAAGTGAAATACTACAAAAAATAAGCAATCTTAAGTGAGACAACTAAAAATGACTAACATAAATCACTACTTTAGTCATGGGTGAAAATAGATGACTAGCTCATAAGGAATACAACTAAAAATGACTAACATGAATGACTAATTTAGTCTAGGAAAAAAAATACGACTAGCTAACAAGTACTACAATAATATGAATGAGTTGTTTATGTTAGTCATTTTAATTGTGTCAAGAAATTTAAACTTACAAGTGATAGAGGATTGAAAGGTTATTAAAGATTGGCTTAAAGGTTATCATTCCTTAAACACTTCTTCATCCTCACATGGTGTATAGCTGAGCCAACTTTGCAATATTTATCTCTAATAATTTGTAATTTTAAAAATATATATTTTTAATAAAAAAATAATTATTTTATATATTTTTTTAAAATCTATTCATTGAATATAATTGGATCTACTTCCAATTTGAAATTAATTTGAAGAGAAATTTTAACTTTTAAGACTATAATATCAAATAAAAACTACTTTAATTTCATATTAACCAACCTAGATCCATCTTAACCCCGAATCTATCAAGCACCGAGAGGGATCCAATCTCTCGAGGTGCAAACTTAATTTTAGTGCAAAACTTGAGGAAAGGTTTGCACCTTAAGATATTGGATCCCTCTCGGCACTTGATAGATCTGGCGTTAAGATGGATCTAGATTGGTTATATAATATCTATATTTGTATTTGTATCTCTTTTTTATTCCCTCTCTCTATCTCACCCCCAAAGCATACACACTCTCCCTCTCCCTCTCTTTCCCTTCTCTTTCTCTCTCTCTCTCTCTCTTCCCATTATCTCCCTCTCTATCTCTCTCCTTCTCTCTATTTCCTCCCAGTATCCTCTCTCCCTCACTCTCTCTCCATGACTCCCTTGTCAACCCCTCTCTCTCTCCACCTTTCCCCCCTATGTTCTTCTTGTTCCCTCCCTCTCTTTTCCCCTTCAATTCCATCTCTCTCTCCTCATCTCTCTCTTCCTTCCTCTCTCTCCCTTCTCTCCCTCCTCCCTCTCTCTCTCCCCCCTAATCAATCTCCCTCTCTCTCTCTTTCTCTCTTCTGTCCAACTCTATCACTATCTCCCTCCCCCTCTCCTTCTCTCTCTCCCCTCCATCTCTATGCCTCTGTCTCTCTCCCTTCCCCTCCTCTCCCTATCTCTCTCCTCTCCTCTTCTCTCTCTTCCCTCCTGTGCTCTCTCCATCACTGTCTCTCCATCTCTTCCTTCTCACTCCCTATCTCTCTATATCCACCTCTATCTCTCTATGTCTTTGTTATTTCCTCCATCTCTCTCCCCCTCCAACTCCATCTCTCTCTCTGTGTGTCTTTCCGTCTATCCTTCTCTCTCTTCCTTCCTCTCACTCTCTCTCTCCCCATCTCTCTCTCTCTCTCTCTCTCTCTCTCTCTCTCTCTCTCAGCCCTCCAACTTTTTCATTATCTCCCTCCCTCGCTCCCACATCTCTCTCTCTCTCTCTCTCTCTCTCTTTCCTCCAACTTTTTCACTATTTCCCTCCCTCTCTCCCCTTTTGCCCAACCCCAAGCTCTCTCTTAAATTTGATCACATTGTATTGTGTTTAAGAAATTATCTAAATTAAAAAAACTTAATTGGTTGTAAAATATTAAACCTATATTTTGGATCAATCATGTCAAAGAAAATAAAATAATGAAAAACTTAAAAAAATCATGCACTATATTTAATCTATTATTGCTAGTCACTTTGCTTGCTCTCATCCCTTGGATCCTTAGCTAAGATGGATATATGTTGGTTCTTTATATATATTTAGCTAAGATGGATCTATATGGTTCTTTAACTAGCATAGATCCATCTTAGCTTAATTTTATTAAAACCTTAATTTAATTTCTATGGGAATATTTTTAGTAGTTGTGAGGATAGAGGGTTTAGATATATCTCAAATTGTAACATTTTACCTTTTAGATTCAATTAAAAAAATGTTATAAAATAAAATTAAAATAAAATATTTTTACTATGAAATAAGTTATGGTTTTTTGGCATGTGGTATTGATAAGCCATGGTATTGGTCCATGGTATTGTAACAAAGCCTATTTACAAGTTAATATCCATGGTAAAGTGAGGGTGAATATCCATGGTTAACAATCTTGTCATATTGTTATAAAATATTTTGATTGTAAAAAAAGTTATGATTGTAAAATATTTTGATTGTAAAAAAAGTTATGATTTTTGGGCATGTGGCATTGATAAGCTATGGAATTGTAATATCAAAGGAAAAGTGGGGATGAATATCCATGGTTAAAAATGTTGTCATATTGGTATAAAATATTTTGATTGTGAAATAATTTATGTTTTTTGTGCATGTGCTATTGATAATCCATGGTATTGACCCATGGTATTGTAACAAAGCTTATTTTTTACAAGTTAATAATATCTACGGTAATGTGGGGGTGAATATCCACGATTAAGAATCTTTTCACATTGTTATAAAATATTTTTGTTGTGAAATAAGTTATGGTTTTTGGGCTTGTGGTATTGATAAGCCATGGTATTGTAACAAAGCCTATTCACAAGTTAATAACAAAATAAAAATATAACAAATTGAATTTTATTATTTTTATTAATTTAACTTTTATTATTAATTGAGCTAATATTTAAATGTTTACACTCATCCCCAATATCACTTTTAACTTCTTCTTCTTCTTTTTAATTTAGCCTCTAACACAAAAATAAAATTTTCTTATTAAAAATAAATCATTTAACCCAATTACAATTTATATCTTTTATTTTTCTATTATAAATATTTCTTTTATTTTTTCCATTATAAATATTTCTTTTCTTTTTCATTTCAAGTTTAGCACTGGGTTCAAATAAAATGTTCACAAGTTAGAACATCACATTTTAGCACTGCATTTTTCTCTCCCTTGTAGATATCTGTGTGGAAATGTCAAAATAAATATTTCTTTTCTTTTTCATTTCAATTTTAGCCTTGGGTTTGAATAAAATGTTCACAATTTACGATTATCTTGATATGGTTAAGAAGTATCTCGGAAGGGTTCAAATGTTCACAAATTTTGGGAGCTATGAACAACTTTCCAGTAATGGGGTAATTGGTGAAAGGCCACTAAAGTCCAAACTTTGTGGATATATGAAGATAGATATGTAGGGGCGGGATAAAGGCAGTTTGTATTGGACTTCGTGAAGTCCTTTCTTGGAGGTTTCCTCCCTACGCTCAATCTCTCACTCTAAACCCCAAATCCATCACCCTTCTGCAATTTTCTTGTTTTAGTGGGCTTGAACAAATTATGTGTAGAGAGATGGGTTGCAGTTAGCGTGAATATTCCCATTTTCATAGGTCACACTTTTGTAGTTGTAGATCTACTTTTAAGTCTATGCCTTTATAAACGTTGGTCAACTCAACTAGAAACCTTGCTTTGAATGGCGGTGGATTAAAAAGGTAAAAATATGTGGAGTTCTAGTATGTACTTCGGTTAATATTTTAGGTTCCTATACATATGTTAATTGTATAACTTGAGTTTGGGTAATTTTTTACATTCAAAATTGTCAAATAGGTAGAAGTTACTTTACATGTAGCTTAGATGAGAAAACAATTGTTTTAATATAACATGTAAACTTCATATTACTTACAACTAATGATATTGTATCTTATTCTACATATGTTAATTGTATAACTTCAGTTTGGGTAATTTTTTACATTTAAAATTGTCAAATATGTAGAAGTTGCATTACACGTAGTTTAGATGAGAAAACATTTGTCTTAATATAACATGTAAACTTCATATTACTTACAGTTGATGCATATTGTATCTTATTGTGCATATGTTAATCGTATAACTTCAGTCTCGTTAATTCTTTACATTTATAAATTTTCAAATATGTAGAAGTTACATTACACGTAGCTTAGATGAGAAAAAAATTGTCTTAATATAACATATAAAATTCATATTACTTACAGCTAATGCATATTGTATCTTATTGTGCAGATGTTAATCATATAACTTCTCTGTGGGTAATTTTTTACATCTAAAATTGTTAAATGAAGTTACTTTACAAGTAGCTTAGATCTGCACACAAATAAAATATCCGAAATATGGCAGGGGAATGAGTAAGAATTTTCACACTAGTTTCAAATTTCCCCTTGGTTGGTGAATAGAACCAATTCAGAACTCTTGCTATTTTTGGGGGAGTATTAAGTTATTAACCCAAGATAAAAAAAAATATTAGTCTCTTAAATGATTGAAAAAGGCTATTTCTAATGTTATATATAAGTTACATTTTAGGTAGCTATATCTATCCTGGCGTAACTATAATATTCCATATCCATTTTCACACTTTTCAACATTTTAAAGGTTTGTCTAGTTTAGTGTGATTATGCAATTAAATTGTTGATATTGTTTAAGAAATCTCCTATTTGCAACATTTTGAATTCTTAAGTGGGATCTTGGGTAGGTAGTTTTAACTAGATGGTGTTTTATAATTCAGGCAAGAGACTTTAGGAGCAATATGGAATTGCATGCTTGTTTCCATTATGCATCTAATATTTCAACTTTTTCCAGGTGAATAACCCAACTTCCTGTGTTGAAAATGAAGCAAGTACCTCAAAAATTAGGGAAAATTAGTTATTGTATTTCCAGAGGGGGTAGATTTAGACAAGGAAACGACAACTATCATAAATGGATTTTTCGAGTTGTATTTAATGAGATCTCACTGGAATTTGCTACTGAAGTAAATCAATTAATGAGTTTGAAGCTTGAAGGTAGTGTTGAAAAGGTGTTGCACGGTCTCTCTATAACATTATCTATCTACATGATTCTAATACCATGATATTGTGTCTCAATAACACTATTGTCCAGTGTTTGGTCTTAGATGTAGATAGTTTTCTCATGTCCTACAGGTAAATTGTATCATTATATTTTCTATGAAATCTCAAAATGTGTTCAAAGTTTGTCTCAGATAAGGAAATATGTATGTACTCTTGAATTTATCTATGTTGTAATAAGATCAAGAATAAAGTTTTCATTGCAAAGAATTGGGATCTACCATGTAAGTTTTCTTTACTACATGAAATTCTTGATTTGTTAGATCCCAACTAGTTAGGGTTGAATTTGTTTTTGTTGTAATGAGATTAAGAATAAAGTTTTCATTTCAATCACTGGAATCTACCATGTAATATTTCTTCACTACATGAAATTTTTTATTTGTTAGAGCCCAACTTATTAGGATTATGAAGAGTCCTCTTTCATGAGAATATTTATGAATTCTCTATTCTTGCTCAAAGAATTACAAATTACAGAAAGGTGGAAAATAAATGAGATGCAACTGAAGGGTTTATGTTTTAAAATACGTGGAGGGAGTATAAAATCATTTTCAATTACCTTCAAATATTTTGGAGAACCCACTAAAGTGCTTCATTTTCCTCCTAGTTAATTCCCTTTCTACTATCACAGTGCTGCTAGAAGCCCTTCTCCAAAGTGATCTTTTAACTACCTCTGAGGGAAAGTGATTACTTGATTGGAACCCACAAATTACAATTTGATTGGAGCCCACAGATTACAAGTTAAAAGCATATTGAACAATTTCCTTTCTATTTAATTGATATGACAATCACTCCAGCAGTTGTTAGGATTTTGAGACCTTTTTCAATGAATTTTTTTCTGAAAGTTTTTTTTTTCTAAGTTAGGCTAATTCTATTACTGAAAAAATATTGTACACTGAGGTTGTAGCCTTTGCATATCCATGCCTGAGAGTTGGCAAAAAACAACAGAAAAAACAGTCTAGACTGCCCAAAAAGGGAAGCCAGTCCGAATCAAAAAATGAGTGCATAGTTAGCTTGCTACCCACGCAAGGGAAACCAGCAATTGCGCATAATTGTTTTAGCAGTTTTTCAAAATTAAACAAAAACCTCCAGGGAATCTGAAACTATCAGATTTTCCTAAACCCCATTAACAAATCTAAAAAGCATAATTCCAGTAAAAAACCTGAGAGGAAGCATACACGTGGCAAACATGTGGCTGGCCATGTGGCGAACACGTGGCAAGCAGAGTGGCTGACTAGGAGCGAGGTGGAGGTGACAGGTGTTCCTCCATAATGAAGCACCTGTATTCTTCCATGTCGACATCTGCCTGGTGGAAAGCCTTCGTGTCATCAGGTTGCTGCGTCGGTTGTTCTTCCTCAATGAAACATCTATAAGGGTCTGCCTCTTCTTCAGCCTTCTGGTCCTGGTCCGTCTCCTTCCCTAGTTGTCTCGTGCCCTTCTCAATTTTCCACATACTTGCTCCTTGGGTGCTCGTCTGAGCCATGTCTAGAGCTGCTCTATTGTGGCTACCGCCAACAGTGGCTGGCTCCTTAATTGTACTGGTTTGGCCACCACCTGCAATTGTCTGTCCCTCAATTGCAAATTTCATCTCATGAAAGCTAATGAAGATGGTGGCAATAATGAGGGGCCTATTCATGGAAGAACAAAAGGTGAATTGGGTTGTCTGGAGATGTGTTTGAGGATTTGAGGGAGGAGCCTTGGGGGGAAAAGCATGATTGGATGGACTACCACTGAAAGGCGAGGCAGGGGGCGTCGTATGGTGGTTGTGAGGTTGAGAGCGGCCTCTGCCTCTGCCACTGCGGGTGTTTGGGTAACCCCCTGTAAATTGTTGGGCCAGAGAGGAGGTGGACTCAGAAACTGGGGAAGGTGGGGGACGAGCCAGGCTGCCTCTGCTTCTGCCCCGATGACTGCGCATACGATGACGAGTTCTCATCATGTTGGCTCTAGAAATTTGTGAATTTCTTCCTGAATTGGGCTCAGTGTAATGCAGAGGCTCAGTGAGATTATCAGGCGGCTCTGAGAAGGGACCAGCTGCAGAGGCCGAGTGGAAGATGTAATGGCAGTCCAGTCTCTGGGAGAAGTGAATTCCTGGGCCGAATTCAATACAACAGAGGAGATGGCAGTGCCTCCAGTGGAAGTGTGATGGTTGGGAGCAGCAACAGCTTGAGGGCAGCGGCATTGTAGTGGCAAAGGAGGATGAACAGGTGCAGTGGTTAGAGCATCATCGGTATTCATTTTCATGCGGAGCCAAGGTTGGTGGTTGCAGTCATGTTGGAGATGGTATCCCCTTAATTGCCATTTATGACTGTGATTAATTGCATGTTTAGACCAGTGTGCTAGATTATGGAGGGCCATGTGGTTTAGCCACATGCCATTCCGTTCAGTCGCCACCGAATTATTCCTGCTGAGCACCCGCATCTGAGGGAATTTTTTTCTGAAAGTTATCTTCTCAATTAAGGAAATTAAAGAAAAGGTGAAAATAATACAATGGAAAGATTTTATGTTTTAGTGTTTAAGAATGCCTTGCTAATGTGAAGGGCTTGGTATTTTCTTGACTCAAGATGAGTCACATTTGACTTCCTAGCATTCCTTTTAATTTCATTTTTGTCATGTTTATATTGTTATCCTTGAAGTTGGTGATCTACTCTGTGTGTGATAGGAAGTATTAATGGATGACAAACTTTAAATGTCCCTACTTGACACTCTAGTATTACATGACCATGCAAAGAAATTGTTATTCAATATTAAAGGGAAGATGGTTAACATGCAGTGTTTCTTATCTTGTCATATAATTACTACATTTTGGCCCCCAATAATATATTTGAGGCTACTTATTGGTTGTTACTGGTGGAGCTTCCTTTTGGCTCAGAAAAACATCCAGGATAAATGTCCATTGCATTGGCATTAGAAATCATCAAAGAGGACTTCACCAAAAGCAGTAGAGGACATGGGAGAAATTGGTAGAGTGAGCAGATAACCACTAGAGAAACACCGAGGAACCATAATTTCTTGTGTATTTAGATTCACTAGAAATTAACTAGTCACGAAAAGTAACTTTTTTCGAATATTTTCATGTATACATAAATACTCAAAACACAATTTCAGACTAATTATTCAAACTAATAATTATCTGATAGTAATAATTTTATAATAAAATAGTATAACATTATTAATATTATAGGACACAACTATAGGGTTTGACTGTGAGGGGCATTACGACAATATATGTACACTTCTCATTGTATTAGACAATAATCTCTCAGAGTGTGATATCCATCCAACGAAATGTACTACCAGAGGCCATTGTGGGATTGAATTTTTTTCTTTTAGTGGACTATGGTGATATATTTTCTTGGGCCTTAGTGTTCTTCTTCCCTAAGGTTTTGACATTGCTCACAGCTAGCACCTTCATTCAACCAAGTGAGGTACTCATCTTGGAAAGTTGAATCATTTTTTCTCCACAATCCAATATGATGTTGTATCAATCTCATGATCCTAAAAACATAGGTCATAATAGACAAGAACTTTTACCGTGGGAAAAAGCATCTCCGAATTTAAGGAACATGACTCTTTTAGGACAAGCAATAAGGAGATTTTTTACACTACACATATATATATATATATATATATATGATATATCATATATATATATATATATATATATATATATATATATATATATATATATATATATATATATATATTCCATTTGATTTCACAATTTATCTATTGTCTAATATTCTTAGCATGTAATTTAGTTGGTATGATTATGTCTAAGATTTTCTTGAAGGTTGAATACTAAATTCGTAAGGTGTTATTTTCTATGATAACATTTTATTTTCTTTGTTTATACAGGTCATCTAGCCACATAGTGGCCACTATCACCCAACTATAACTATTTCCCAATTGAGAAAACATTTTTGAGTTTCTTAATTTTCTAGGGAGGAAGTGGCATTGACATTATTGATATTGAGGTATATGTCGTATAAATCCTTTATAGTCTACTTTAGTTTATATTCCAATGTTCATATTCTTTGATGTATTATACTTTGCATTGTATCTTCTTTCATTTTCATAAGATGAACTCAATATTGATGGTAAGCAACAGGAATTAAAGAAAGAGAAAAATAACATTGGAGTAAAAAATGCAAAAAGAGAGAGAAGAGGATCAATCTAGTGATGCCCTTAAATCCAATATCTTGCATGAGACACACACATACAGACTGATTTTCAAGTCTTTAGAGTTGGTGAATTAACCTACAGTGCCTTGCCAAAGTAATGATAATGTTTTGAAGCGATGAAACACTATTTCATGTGTGAATTGTAGTCTAACCAATATTAAGTTGAAAACTCATATTGTAATACTTGAAATTTCATATAATATAATTTATGTGGTTGAAATTATTTATAGTTGTATTTGATATTATTTAGTATTGTAATAAACATATGTAACTTTGTGTTTTCACATTAGATGAACATGTGCATTGTATGACATTTTTTTAATTTAGTCACAAAATCATACTAATTAATTTATGTTGACTAATAATGAACATAAAATCAATCTAAAAATACTAAATTAATAGTTCATATTGATTAATAATGAACACAAATAAAATGAATATATGACTAAATTAGTCGTTTATAATAATTATTAATGAAATTAAATGAAATGAATATAAACTACTAAATTAGTCGTGTATATAATGAATATAAAACTACCAAAAAAAGATAAATGAATACTGCAAATGATAAATTTGCGATTACAAATGACAACTAAATTTTGCATATGTATGAATATTAGTAGCTAATTTATAGTTTTTTATAACACGACGAAAAATTAGTCATATTTCTTTGGTCATTAATTGGTTTCAAACGATGACTAAAATTTTCATATATATGACTATTAGTAGCTAATTTATAGTATATTATAACATGACCAACATTTTGGTCATCTTTCTTTGGTCATTAATTCGTTTTCTCGGATGATCTTATAGTAATATATTTTATTGTAGATTTGGTCATTAATTGTGACAATTAATGACTAAATAAATGAATAAATAAATGACTAAATTAATGACAAAATGTATGACTAAATATACTACTAAATTATAAAATTGAGACAACCAATTAATGATTAAGTTACAAATGAATAAAAGTTGGTCACTTTATAAGATACTGTAAATTAATGGGGTAGAGATTCCAAATGTACTGGTAGACCTGAGTGCTGCCATTAACGTTATCACCACTAAAACTATGCATACATTAGGTCTTCGTAACTTGAAACATACACCTACAGTGTCAGAATTGGTAGACCGATCTACAGTAAAACTTGTAGGGAAGTTAGAAGATGTAACAATTTCAGTGGATTCATGGCACTATCCCATAGATTTCCTTGTTTTACATACACAATCTTCGGTGGGCAACCATCCTTTGATTTTTGGCAGACCATGGCTGGCTACTGTGGATGCTTACATCGGGTGCCATTCAGGGTACATGGTTATTTCAAATGGGCACAACACTAAGAATTTAGTGTTATACCCACCTGCAGAGCCAGACCCATCCATAAAACCAATAGGTAACAAGAATGGTTTATCTAGGAAAGAGTCTGAAACGAAAATGAGGAATTGAGACCAGTCCTCACTATTGGACAGGCCCTTCATTTAAAAATGGAATCGGAGGACGATGTAATCACCTCTTTCATGGATGATCCTTTCTCTGTTTTAGAGCCAAATCAACAAATCCTAGAATCTATCCTAAGCTGTGCGACACAAGAAACTATTGAAACAGTAGAAGGATCAAGGGAGCTACCTGTTGATGCATCGCATGGAAGCGTCCCAGTGGAATTAGAACCAGGAAAAACCATGAATATTAATCCAATCCTGTCAGAATCCCAGAAGAAGCAACTTGTATATGTCCTTCGAAAACAAAAAGAAGCCTTCACTTGGGATTACTCAGACATGAAGGGGATTCCTGCTGATTTATGTACCCATCATATATATATTAAGGAAGATTGTTGTCATGTAAGACAACCTCAGAGAAGAATGAACCCTGCATTGAAAAATGTTGTGAAAGAAGAACTTCATAAATTACTGGACGGAGGTTTTATTTACCCCATTTCAGATAGCCAATGGGTTTCGCCATTAGTAATGGTCCCCAAGAAAAATGGTAAATGGTGGATATGCATGGATTAGAGAGAATTGAATAAGGCAACGTAGAAGGATCATTTTCCTTTACCATTTATTGACCAAGTTTTGGACACATTGGCTGGCAAAAAGTTCTTCTCCTTCTTAGATGGATTTAGTGGGTATAACCAGATCTAGATAGCTCCTAAAGATCAGGACAAAACCACTTTCACATGCCCCTGGGGAAATTTGCGTACCGGGTCCTTCCTTTTGGCCCGTGTAATGCACCTGCAACGTTCCAGAGGGCAATTTTGGGGATCTTCTCTGATTTGGTGGACGATAGTGTTGAAATTTACATCGACAACTTTACTCCATATGGGGATTCATTTGTAGAAGGGCTAAAAAACTTAGAGAAAGTTCTCGAAAGGTGTATACAGGCGCGTGTCTCCTTAAGTACAGTAAAATGCCATATGATGATGGAGGAAGGAATTGTTCTGGGACACTTGCTCTCGGCTGAAGGAATCTGGATGGACCCAGCCAAGATAAAGGTAATTCTACACTTCTCGACACCCAAAACGCCCATGCAGGTACGCAAATTTATTGGTTGTGCTGGTTATTACAGGCATTTTATAGAAAATTTTGCAAAAGTAGCACATCCACTTTTTCAATTGCTAACAAAAGATTCAGATTTTGTGTGGATAGGTGACTGTGATACAGCCTTTACGAAAATCAAGGAATTAGTCTGTAGCACTCTGATCCTTAGAGGGCTGGACTGGGCATTACCTTTCCATATTCACATGGATGCTTCCCAAACAACGATTGGTGCAGTATTAGGACAGCAAGAGGACAGGTTACCATATGCAGTTTACTATGTTAGTAAGAAGTTGGCTCCTGCTGAATTAAACTACACAGTGACTGAAAAAGAGTTCCTTGCTGTTATCTACACCATCAACAAATTCTGGCACTACATTACCGGGTATCCTACCTTTGTACACACTGATCATGCAGCTATCAAGTATTTAATGAATAAACCTGTTACCCCTGATCGCATTACAAGATGGCTGTTGCTACTATAGGAATTTGACATTACTATAGTAGATAAACCAGGGAAGGACAATGTGGTTGTAGATTTCTTTTCTAGGATAGAAAATGATGGTAAGAATACACCAATTGAAGATAATTTTCCAGATGAACATCTTTTTGCAGTTTTTGCTAACACTCCGTGGTATGCAGATATTGCTAATTATCTTGCTACAGGGAAGTTTCCTCGTCATCTGTCATATAAGGAGCAAAGGAAGATTATTCATCAGAGTACCCGATATTCATGGATGGCAGGATATCTCTTTCATATAGGGGTTGACCAACAGATTCGGTGTTGTGTGGCAGAAGATGATATCTATGAGATATTAAAGGCTGCACATGATGGACCCTGTGGAGGACATTTTGCAGATAAAAGAATAGGTCACAAAGTGCTGCAAATGGGATATTACTAGCCTTCCATCTTTCATGATGCTCGGGATTATGTCCAAAGGTGTGATAGTTGCCAACGGATGGGACAACTTGGGAAAACAGATGAAATGCCTCTACAACCCCAGATAGTCCTTGAACCGTTCGAGAAATGGGCCATAGATTTTGTTGGACCCTTCAACCCACCTTCTCATCAGAAAGCTTACATCTTGGTTTGCACTGATTATTTGACCAAATGGGTGGAAGCCAGAGCGGTCACGAGAGCAACAGAGCAAGTGGTGGCAGACTTTCTCTTTGAAGAAATCTTTGCCCGATACGGTACTCCAAGGGAAATTGTGTTGGATGGAGGATCACAGTTCACATCTCACATGATAGGGAAGTTGATACAGAAATATGGGGTCAAAAATAGAGTGACAACCCCCTATCATCCTTAGGCGAACAGACAAGTAGAGAGCACAAACAAGATATTGGAAAATATCTTGACAAAAACAGTAGCAAGTCATCACCGAGACTGGGCACAGAAACTTCCAGAAGCTTTATGGGCATATAGAACAACATGGCGGAACACAACTGGGTTTTCTCCATTTGAGTTAGTCTATGGGAAATCCCCCTTGTTTCCGGTGGAATTTGAGATCAGTACGCTCAGAACAGCTTTAGAAGTAGGTATAGACCTATCAAAAGCACATAAACACTGACTGGAACAACTGAATGAGTTGGACAAGATTAGATCAGTAGCTGTCCAAAAGACTACTGCTGTGCAACAACAAAGAATGAAATGGCATGATAAATTTAGCAAAAGTAAGGTGTTTCATGTGGGGGATTGGGCATTAATTTATGACTCCCGATTTAAGGATTTCAAAGGTAAGCTTCGCACTCGCTGGATGGGACCATATGAAGTGGACGCAGTGTTCAACAATGGAACGGTTAGACTAATTACAATCGCTGAGAATCATACCTCGTTCTTAGTAAATGGACACCATCTAAAACTATACCACCGTCCAGCTTCTAAAGATGCCTTTTTCAAACACCTTTCTGATTCATCTGATTTAATGGTTGTTGGAATAAAGGACACTCTCACTATGCTCTAAAAAAATAAAAATAAAAATAAATAAATAAATAAATAAATAAATAAATATATATATATATATATTGCTATTACTTACTTGTTTGTATTTTGCAGGAATAACAAAATAATATGGCCGGGAGAAATGTAACACTCGACGCTATTACTCCACTAGTGTTGTTACTCCACTAAGTTTGTTACTCCACTGGTGCTTTTACTCCGCAATTGCTGTTACTCCACTGGTGCTATTACTCCGCAACTGTTGTTACTTCGTCGGTGCTGTTACTCTGCAATTACTGTTACTCCACTAGTGTTGTTACTCCGCAAATGCTATTACTCCACTGGTGTTGTTACTCCGCTGGTGCTGTTACAACACAATTGTTGTTACTCCACTGGTATTGTTACTCTGCAACTATTGTTACTCCACTGGTGCTGCTACTCTGCAACTGCTGTTACTCCATCAATGCTATTACTTTGCAACTGCTGTTACTCCGCCAGTGTCGTTACTCCGTAACTATCATTACTCTATCGTTGCCATTACTCTCTTTTGCTATTACTCCGTGCTGTTGTTACTCCCTATTGCTATTACTCCATCAGACATGTTGTTGTTACTCTGTTAGACATTTTTCTATTACTCCACCACAAGGTAGGTCCCCAGGTACGTCTCCGATGACTTTTACGGATTTAATTAAAATATTCCAAAAAGGACATTAATACGTGTCGTGGATGACCATAATTAAGTTGGGGGGGAACCATCATAAGAAACGACGGTGTACCACGAAAATGCATTCATGACACATGATTCATACCTAACTAAATCTAATAATTACGGTACTCCGTAATCACTACCTTGACGCATTGGAATGCGTATTCATAAGTGAAGAGTCATAACCAGTCACCTCACCAACACGGTGCATTAAACCATTAAAATATCCAACAGTACTGCCATAACCCACCATCATTCCCAAATGTACCAGTACTATTTTCATCTGTTTCCCCAAAGTGACCATGATGTTATTACAGTTGCCAACGGTTTGGGTCCCTGTCATTCTCCCCTACCAGCTAACTACATTCGTCGTGCTAATCCCACCTCTACAGCAATGGGTGGATGGCCTGTGCGGCATGAGCCAGAAGATACAACGAGAGTTTGGAATAGTCAGGAGGTATGGCAAGTCTTTGAAAACGCAAGATGGAATGTCTACTTTGACAGGTTGAGGGGGTCGAACGAGGAAATTGCAGCAGAATTTGCACTCAACCTGGGAGAAGAAAGCTCTCGGGTCCATGGGATAGAAATCCCTATGACGGAGGAAGCCATTGCAGAAGTTAGTGGGCTCCCTCAAAATGGACAATGATGGTTTTCAAGAAGGACTTCCCTTCCGGAGTTTCTCGAAGCCTTTTTGTAGGCAGGAGAAAGCATCGTGCAAAGGGTCAGGGATACGACCGAAACTCGCTACTACATCCATGTGGAGGAGTAGCAGAGTTTGTCATAAAATATATAGCTTGTGAGGGGAGATACTCCACCATATTCAAGTATCACCTCCGAATACTGGCTCACCTCAGATTCCCCCAAGCAGAGGCCTTTTCATTGAATTTGCCTTATTTCTTACTGAGAAGTCTTCATCTGATGGCACATTCGGCTCAAGGGTCGCGACAGGTGTTGGCGGTCATCACTCACCACGGGCTGGTCCAACTGTTGGTGATGAATGCCATCAGACGAACCCCGATCCCATGGGAATTGTTTTAGGATTCCACAGAGGAAGAGATAGCAGCCACTGTGGCCGCCAGGGAAGATGAATTAGAAGCCATGGAGGAAGAAAATGTAGGAGAAGATGATTATGTTGACCAGGAGGAGCCAGAAGAGATGGAGATGGAAGATGAAGAATTTGAAGAAGAGGTTGCTCCCCAAGAGCAAGTTGAAACCATGGAACCAATGGAAGATGCAAGAGTCGACACAGAAAGGCCCACTAGTACCATGGCCGAGGCTGACCCACAAGAACTAGCCTCGACTGTGGAACTAGTAGAGCAAATAGATAGCATGGCAACAATAGAGGCAGTACCATAACAATCAAGGATGGGTGAATTGGTCGATATTGTGACCGAGGATACCCAACAAAGACCTCCTGCCACCGTGGAGCTGATGGAGGAGGATATCCCGAATGAAGAAGAGGTCATGACCACCCCGACCGTACAACCGATGGAAGAGGAAGAACTAGGGAATGAGGCTAGCGCTGCCCCACAAGATCCAGCGTCAACCTCGGGACTGAATGTTGAAGATCCCTACCAGTTTTCCTTTTTCTCCTCTATCCCAAGGGGAGCAAGGGTAAATCGTTCCCCTCGACGCATAGAAGAAGATCTCACCATTCCTTTTGCTTTAAATTTGTCACAAAGACCACGACCGTGTGGGGTGGATGCTACTCAGGCGATAGACACTTCGGAGCCTAAAAGGAGAGAAGAGATAGAGGTTCCAGAGGTAGGGGAACAGGAAAGGGTTCCAGCAGATGCATTAACAGGAGAGCATCTCGCAAGGGCACCACCGGTCGCAGTGAGCACACAACAAAAGGAAGTAGCCATTGTCGAAGAGGAGGGACCAAGCGAAGTGGTCCCAACGAATGAGCCAATGGAAAAGCCAGGCGAAAAGGTTGTGAATCAAGAATTAATCGAAGAAGAAAGAGTAGTGGAGGAAAACCCAACAGTCGGCATTGCAAAAGCTGTCCCAGGGGATTTACCTCCAGCTGCTGAAACTAAGGAAGTTTTGGTTAAGCAGGAATGGGTAGAGCTGTCAGAACAACGAAGACTCCCTGTCAAGCAAAAATACCAGCTGGAATTTAAAGAGACAATGCAGCTTAAGATGGAGGTCAGGAAACTAAGGAAGCAGGTACACAAAATTCAGAAGCAGATTAAGAAATACAAGCGGCAAGCTAAAAAGTCCAAGGCCATAGGAGTAGAAGCAGAGACTTAGGTGGACCAGATAGCCACAACCTCTGCTGCCACTCAAACAGACTCAGTCGAGCGATTGTTTGAAGACCGTGAGTATGCCTTAACGGCTGAGGTGCAGACTTGGAAATCTACTACAGCTCGATATCAAAATGAGGTCGGAATAACTCAGGAACGAGCCTCCACAACCATTTTTGAATATGTGGAGCACATAGATATCATGAAATTGAGGCATGCGAAGCAGCAACTCAAGATGGAGCAGCTGGAAAAGCAAGTGGTAGAGCTAAAAACTGATAAGGAGCAGATGTTTAATTTGGCGCAAGAGGTGATGGCATGTCGTCCCCCTGCTTCTTGTTATTCTTTATTCTTGCATGAATGTTTTCTTTTATTCTGCATGGAGAGCATAAAAAATGAGATTAGTTATGAAATAGAGGATGGTGTACAATTCCTCCGAATAATGAGGAGCCATGACGTGCCAACTCAACATTTGATGTGTGAGTTTTACCTGCACGGGTATCTACTATGCCTAGACAGAGAATTCAACCCGGTCCCATATGTGGGGGACATTCATTTAAGGGCCCTCACCTCTTATACTTTTAATCATATTAGCTGGCAAAAGGCCTTTAACACATTTGAGTCCAATCAGGTCATAAAACCATTTATAGTAAGAGGAGAACATGAAAGGTCAATCACCATGTTCACTAAACACAACACCTTTCTGGGAATCAAGGCGAATAGAGAAAGAATGTTGAGGACACAGAATTGGTTCCTTGATCTTTATGTCAGGCAGTTGGTCACATTTCAAGATGAGGCTCTTGATTGCTATCAAAAAAGGTGGATGATGTCACCTACAGCTCTCCGGAACAGGGAACCTTTTGGGGCACCAAAGTTTGCACGAGTGCTCCCCAGAGTGCCCAAGTATGTGGCATGTGTCTGAACATGTGGGGTCCGGTGGATGGGGATCTGGTTTCAGTTCCCCACTATCTAGTTTCTAGTAGAAGATTACACCCCAACATATAATGTTCTGGGAGATTGGTGGAAGGAAGTTCTCCTCTTAGATGGTTTTAAAGTTTGAGGGACAGAGATGGCTGAAGAGTACAATCTCACCCTGCTCCAGGAGGCCAACAGTCTGCAAAACCCAGACCTGTGGAGGTGGCGAACTGCATGAGGGCATGCAGAAGGATAGTTGGGGGGAGATGTTGGGCACCAAATTGGGCTATCTTTCTGTTGCATTTACATCACCCTTTTTGACCTCTTTGCACTTATTTACCTATGTTTACTATGCTAAATCTGCAAGGTAATTACCCCCTCTGTCCATTGGAATATTTTATTAATGAAGTAAAGTCACGGGTTTTGCCTATTCACAGCACTAAAATGTATGTTTGACCGCAGCTTCTGGAGAATAGGAACCAATGCTTCAACATCCCACAGCAGATCCACAATTCATAGCAACGACCAGCCATAAGGAGGCTGTGCAGCTGGAGTCACAGATCCCTGAACCATTCTTGGGCCTTTCACTGATCTTGTCTATTTGGTGTTGGTGCCATTCCAAACTAATGTACATTTCTGGGTATACGGTTACCAGGTTTTGGGGAAAGATGTTGTTCTCCCTCACTGTGTATAAAAGACATGTTATTCCTGTAATTGGGGGACTCCCCATCGATATTGTAATCGCCCTTTTCAGATTAATAAAGTATCATCTATTTTGCTGCTCCAATCTTTGCTATGACTAACACAGCCCTGATCAGAGAGCTAGGCCTGCTCTTCTGATCAGGTGCTGTGTCTTTCTCTGTGTGTGTTATTTGTTATTTTATGCTTGCTGTTACAGCTCTTTATTTCTTGTAATCGCTTTTCTGGAGTTCTGTATTTAAGTTAGTTTACAACAATGTTTTGAATCTTAATCGCGAACCCTTGGTCGGAATGGATTGTACTTCTGCCCCTGCATATACCTTGCGTGTTTCCTTGAAAGGATACACACCCAGATTGATAAATTAATGTAGGAAAAGGGTGAATAGATCGTTCATACCTGGACCCCAACACCAGATATATGTTAATATTAAATTATTATTAATGTTTATCTAGTAACAATAGTAAAGAAAAGAACACAATAGTCACAAGAATTTTAGGTGATAAACCCCCTCTAGGTCAAAAACCACCAAATGCTTTTCTAATAAATTCTTTGATCTTCAGCCCCAACTGAAATGAAAGTTACAACTTCCTAGAATTCTAGAAAAGAGTTCTTCTCCATCTCCCGCTGGAAGGATTCCAAAATACCCTAGTTTCTTCAATAGTCAACTGAATGGATGCCCCAACATCCTAGACCAACCTACCACCCTGAAGTGTTCACAGGCTCCAACCTGTAGGCAACTTCATGGACTTGCCTAACTCCTCCCTGCCACCCTATAATTATTAGAAGTGGGACAAGAGTGTGGACTCTTGTACTAGGGACAATGATCCACGATACAATATGATTTACAATGATTTTCTTGTACTTGACCGAACATCCAATCACACTATGATCTGCAACCGAACCATGACATCATCCAAATATTGACTCCTATACCTCCAAATGATGCCTCTTCGACTCTAGGAAGAATGACTCTTTTACAATAATTACTCTTTTAATTATGACTCTTTTACAAATTTACAATGATGACTCTTTGACAACACTAGCTTTTTGACAAGACCTGACACTTGACTCGACATTGCTTCTTGCATCACTTGCAGCTTCTGAGTCACTGTTGTTCTTGCTTCAAGTAATGTTACTTTGGCATTGCATGTCCTTCTAGTATGTGTGTGATTTATTCTAAAGTGCCATCCTTCCTTATTGTAGCAGACTTACCCTTGACGGTTCATGTGTGGTCCTTACTGTAGTGATCCTTGAATGCATACTTTGTCTTGCCTTCTAGGAGCTCGATATTGAATCTTTTGTATCTTCGTAATTTCGGATCTCCAATGTCTAAAATTATGTCATTTGGTAGCCCTCTGATTCCTTTTTCCAACCCTATATGTCTGATCGATATTGGATTCTTCAAGAAAGAGTTATGCCCAATCGCCCACGATGACCTTATTATAGACTCGTTAAGTAGAGTGAAATTGTACAAAGTGCCACGTGTCACTTTTTCGACCTTTGGCTTTGAAAACAATACCCAATAAATGAAAGTTCGTCCTCTTTCTATCATTTTTTTATGAACTTTGAATCTAATTCTCAGAGAGAAAGTTATGATGATTGTTCGGAGATCACCTGTTTGACATGGAATTTGGGAGCTTGCAAAAACCTTAACTTCCTCACATCATATCTCGGAAGATATAGCGAACCATGATCTAAATTTCAGTCACGAGGTTCATCAATAGTTCGGCTCAAATGGGTTTTAATTCCAGATTCTGAAGCTTCGTAGAAAAATGTTATAGAGAAAATCCCGTGATGACCTGTTTGAAGCAGTGAAATCCTAGAATCCGAGGCTCTAAACTTGCTTCAAAACAAACCTTCAAACTTGATCATAATTTTGGCCCTAATCAGACCTCAAAGAAACCTTAAACTCCCTACAACAGATCCTGAGAAACTGTCATCCTGCGGACCTGTACACACCTCCATTCCCCCTTTCTACTTAGTTAGATAAGAGAAAGAGTCTAATGAGAACTTCGGAGAATCCCAAGATTTTGGCAAAGATACTTAAATGATTCACGAGGTAATGGTTTGATAAATATGTCAGCAATTTGTTCCTTTGTGCCAACATATTCAAGCTTGATATTCTTTTCGATGACTTGCTCTCTAACGAAATGATATTTAATTGAAATTTGCTTTGTTTTGGAATGCATCACAGGATTCTTGGAGATACTAATGGCACTGGTGTTATTGCAGAAGATGGGAATAGGCTCATCAAACTTGACTTCAATTATTGTAAAGTTTGCTTCATCTAGAGAACTTGAGTACAACAAGTTGTTGCCGTGATATATTTTTGCTTCCATTGTGGATAACAAAATTGAAGACTACTTTTACTTAACCACGAAACAGGGAAACTGCCTAGATAAAATGTTTCTCCACTGGTACTCTTTCGATCATCAACACTTCCTGCATAATATGCATGTGTATAAGCTTGGATAACTAGATCATTTCCTTTAGGATACCATAAACCATATTCTGTTGTGCCATTAAGATATTAAAGAATTCTTTTGAAGGAAATAATATGAGATTCTTTTGGTGCTACTTGGAATATTGCTACATGTCCAACTGCCTGGATTATGTCTGGCAGAGAAGCTGTCACATATAGAAGACCACCAATCATAGATCTATACAACCTCTAGTCCACATACTTTGATGAATCTTCTGAATGTAACTTGCAACCTATTACCAGTGAGGTAAGGACAAGCTTGCAATCTTCCATCTTGAATTTCTTGAGCATTTCCTTGATGTACTTGGCTTGATATATAAATATTCCTTTATCATGTTGAGTTATCTGAAGCCCTAAAAATTATGTCAGCTCGCCAAGTAGAGACATTTCAAACTCACTTTGCATATTTTTGCCAATTGTGTTACTGAATCTATCATCATTGCTTCCAAAGATTATAACTTCCACATATACCTTGATAATTGTTAAGTTATCTTGATCCACTTTCACATAGAGATTGTTTTCGATGCTCCCTTTCTTGAATCCTTGTTGATGTAGATATCCATCAAGATGAGCATACCAAGCTCTAGGAGCTTATTTGAGACCATATAGTGCCTTATTTAATATACAGATGTAGTCTTCCTTGTCAAAGAGCAGAAAACCTTCAGGTTGTTCAATGTAAACTTCTTCTTTCAATTCACCATTTAGAAAGGTTGACTTAACATCCATTTGGTACACCTTGATTTTTTTCGAGCATGCATAAGCGAGAAACATCATGACAGATTCCATTTTGGCAACGGGAGAAAATGTTTCTTCAAAATCAATTCCTTCTACTTGTGCATATCCTTTATAGACTAATCTTTCCACATCCCTGGTAACCTATCCATCCTCATTCAATTTGTTTCTGAAGACCTATTTAGTTCCAATGACATTTTTATCTTTTGGTCTTGGAACCAATTCCCAAGTGTCGTTCTTCTCAATTTGATCTAGTTCTTCATTCATAGCTGCTACTTAGTGTTCATATTGACCAGCTTCCTCAAAATTGCTGGGCTCAAAAGTTATTAAAAGAGAAATGTGGGTTCGCTGTGATGAATGCAGCTGTTGACTTCTTCTGGTTCTAATTCCTTCATTTATGTTACTAATTATTTGATTTGATGAATTATTCTTTTGACACCATTCTTTTGAAACTTTTGGAGAAAATTCTTGTACATACTGCTAATCATTTCTGATCTCCTCTTGGTTGACTATTGTTTCCTTATTTTATTGGTATTATTCTGGAGTTGCTTCTTCATCCTTCACAGATTCTACCTCATATTTTCTTTAAGAGACAATCTTATCGTTATCCACTATTTGTTTTCCCCTCGGATTCTAGCATCTATAAGCCTTCCTTTTGAGTGAATAATCAACGAAAATACCTTCATCAACATGGGAATCAAACTTGCTCAATTTTTTATCTTCTCTTTTGATGTAGCATTTGCTTCGAAATATTTTTAAGTATTTGATGTTAGTTCATCTTCCTTTCCATAGTTCATATGGATTCATGTTACACTTGTTCTTGAGCAGACCTTTGTTTATAATGAATACAATTGTATCGATTGCTTGAACCCATAATTTATCATCTAATTTTGAGTCATTCAACATTTTTGTGTCCATTTCTTGTACGGTTCTGTGTTTTTATTTCAGAAACTCCATTTTGCTGTGGTTTCTGGCTGTTGATAATTTCCTTTTCATTCCATTTTCGTCACAGTACTGCTGAATTACCTTGGAAATTAATTCTCTGCCATTATCTAATCTCAGAAATTTGATCCTCAAATTGGTTTAATTTTTTACCAATTCCTTGTATATTTTAAAACACTTTAATGCATCTTACTTTTTCTTTAAGAAACTGACGGCTGTCATTCTAGTGTAATCATCTATCATTATCATAAAGTATAATTCTTCATCTAATAGTTTTGTTCTCATAGGACCACATAGATCAGTATGTATTAATTCTAATGCACTTGATGCAAAGTGTTATTTTTCCTTGAACTTAATCTTGTTTTGTTTTCCGTGCTGACAAGCTTCACATATCATATTGCTAGGTTTTGAAATTTTCAACATATCTCTTACTACGTCCTTTTTGCTGATCCTGACCAAATTGTCGAAATTTATGTCCCATTCATTTGCGCCATAACCAACTTTCATCTTTCTCCAAAAAGAACCCTTTAGGTGGCTCATCCAAAATATATATGTCATTCGAAGCTTTGCTTGCTGTAACCACAATTTTATCAAACTTGCCTTTCCTAATTTCACATTTCTTAGAGTTGAATAGCATCATGTGTCGTTGATTGCACATATGTCCAACATTGAGCAGATTGTGATTCATATTTTCAACCAATAACACATCCTTCGGTAATGCATCCTTACTTCTAAGAGTGATCGTTCTTGCTCCTATGACTTTTGAAGACTCGTCATTTCCAAAAGACATTTTTCCATCCTTCTTTTCCTTCAAGGAAATGAACTTATTTCTATCTCCAGTCATATGCATTGAGAAACCACTGTCAACATACCAAACGTTTTTGTTGCTTTGAGCCTTTATTGCGAGAGCACATTTTTTAGTCTTCTTTTTCCATATTTGTTCATTCTAATTTAGCGATAATTCTTTTGAAGAACTTCTAAGTCTACAATCTTTAGTGAGGTGTCCAAAATTGTTACATTTGTAACATTCGACATCATCTCTCAAATGATCAAATCTATTGGTATTCTACTGAGTTTTGGAATATCCATTTCTGAAGTACCTCACATAACTATATTCATTCCAAATATACGTGCGACATTCTACAGCTCTATGTCCGAACCTTCCACATGGATAACAATGACCATAAAATATAGGTTGGTACCTGGGAGGAAATATTCTTCGAGGAATTTCCTTCCAAGGTTCTTCTTGCGAGTCTTGATCTCTTGTTTTAGCTAAGAGGTTTGCTTGCTTAGTATATTTTTCATATCCACCTTCTTTTGTTGTCATAGAAGGACTTGACTCCTTTTTGGATTTTTCTTTGTAACCAAGACAAGTCTTGTCATTGCATGATCGTTGATCGTTGATGATTTCTTCCAATGCCTTTGAGTTGTTGGCATAGTATTGAAGAGTTTTTTCATTTTTTAATTACTTTTGAAGAGAGACTATTTAAGCTTCTAGTGCTTCTCTTTCCTTGTTTCTTTCATTTAATTATTTCTTGAGTGATTCTCTAATTAGTTTGTATTCTTCAAACTTGATTTTAAGATTTAGGACTTGTGCTCTTTCTGTCTTTAATTTGTCTTCAAGAGTATTGACGTGCTTCTTCTTGAACTTAAGCTCTTTGATAACCCTGATCACTTCATTTTCAAATTCAACCTTAGCTATCTCTTCTTCTTCCTATCCTTCTTTGTCAAATGCCTCTTTCTTATGGTGATTGGCCATAAACAAAATGCTTTCCTTGATTTCTTCTTTGTTATCATTGTCTTCATCGGATGAGGAGACATCATCTTTGGATAATTCTTTTTTATTAAACCATTTATTCTTACCTTGCTTGTTCAACTTCCTTGGGCCTTTCTTTTCATTCATAACAACCTCATTTTTGTGAGGACACTTGGATGCCAAATGCCCAACCTCACCACAATAAAAACATACCAATAGAATTTTACCTTTGAATTTTCCCGTACATGTTCTCATCTTTCATGTGAAGTAGGCAAATTCTTTATCCAAAAATTCTTCTTCATCTTCTTCCTTTTCTTCATCTTTATAGCTGCAAGTTTTGGAATTTTGAGTCTACCTGTCCTTACCATTCTTCTTGGATGCAAAAAATGTTGTTTCTAAGTGATATGTGCCACCCTCTTCTTCAATTCGCTTTTCATATTTCGTAAGAATTCCATGAAATTTATTTATGCTGAGATTGGTCAGATCTGATCTATCTTCCAAGATAGGTACATTTGGGCTGAATCTTGTTGGCAAGGTTCTGAGGATCTTTCAGACAAAAAATTTCATGTCAACATGTTGTCCAAAACCTTCCAATGTATTTGTTGTTTCATCAACAAGGTGAAATTATGCAACAATATTTTAAACTTCCTTCATTTTGAGTTGCTCAAATTTTTCCCTATAAATTTGAAGCTTTTCTTCTTTCAGCTTTGTGTCACCTACATATATATTTTCAAGCTTGCCCCATACATATTTAGTAGTTTTAGAACTCAATACCTTAAGATAAAAAGGTTTGATAAGTCCACTGATAATAAGATCCTTAGCCTTTGCAAGATATACCATATTTTCCTTACCTTGTTCATCTTGGGTCAATGTGAAGCCTTTGTCAACAATTTCCCATACTTCATATCCTTGTGCCAGCAAGTGAACTTGCATTCTTCCAATCAAAGTGCAGAGTTATTTCCATTGAACAATGGAACTATATTCTTAGTATAATATCTGATATCCTTCCAGTTGTTAGACTGTTATTGAAGGAACCAAGCTTTGATACCAGCTGTTGGAACTACTAAGAGGGTGGGTGAATCAATATTTCTTAGAAATTAGCACTTTTAAATATTTTCAAAGCATTATTTAATATTCAATTATTATTAATGTTTATCCAGTAACAATAGTAAAAAAAAATAACACAATAGGCATAATAATTTTAGGTGGAAAACCCCCTCTGGGTCAAAAACCACCGAACTCTTTTCTAGTAAATTTTTTAACCTTCAACCCCAACTGAAATGAAAGTTACAACTTTGTAGAATTCTAGAAAAGCTTTATTCTCCATCTCCCATTGGAAGGATGCCCCAATGCCCTAGTTTCTTCAGTATTCAACTGAATGGATGCCCCAAAATCCTAGACCAAACTGTAGGTGACTTGATACACCTGCCTAGCACCTCCCTCCCACCCTATAATGATTGGAAGTGAGACAAGAGTGTAGACTCCCATACCAAGGACAATGATCAATGATAGAATATGATTTACAATGATTTTCTTGTACTTGAATGAACACCCAATCACACTATGACCTACAACCCAGCCATGACATCATCCCAACAGTGACTCATATACCTCCCAACAATGCCTCTTCGTCTCTAGGCAGATTGACTCTTTTACAATAATGACTTTTTAAATAATGACTCTTTTACAAATTTACAATGATGACTCTTCTATAGCACTCACTTTTTGACAAGACGTGACACTTGACTCGACATTGCTTCTTGGATCACTTGGAGCTACTGAGGTACTGTTATGATTGCTTCAAGTAATGGTACTTTGGCATTGCATGTCCTTCTATTATGTGTCCGAGTTGTTCAAAAGTGTCATCCTTCCTTGCTGTAGCAAACCTACCCTTGACTGTTGATGTGTGGTCCTTACTACAGTGATCCTTGAATGCATACTTTTTCTTTCCTTCTAGGAGCTCGATATTGAATATGTTGTATCTATGTAATTTTGGATTTCCAAGGTCTGAAATTTTGTCTTGTGGTAGCTTGCTGAGTTCTATTTCTAATCCCATAGGTTTGATGAAGATTGGATTCTTCAAGGAATAGTTATTCCCAATCTCCCATGATTACCTGATTATAGACTCATTGAGTAGAGTGAAAATATACAAAGTGTCATGTGTCCCTGTTTCAACCTTTGACCCTGAAAATGATACCCAACAAACTAAAATATGTCCTCTTTATGTCACTATTTACTAAATTTTATGTCACTATTTATGAAATTTGAATCCAAGCTCAGAGAGAACATTATGAAGATTTTTTTGAGGTCACTTGTTTGACATGGAATTCATGAGCCTGCAAAAACCCTATTTTCCTCATATCCTATCTCTGAAAATATAGCGAACCAAGATTTGAAATTAATTGACGCAATTCATCAATTTTTCAGCGCAAATGGGTTTTAATTTACACTTCTAAGGCCTCGTAGAAAGAATGTTATAGGTAAACTTCCACGATGACCTCTTTAAAGCAACGAAATCCTAGAATCCAAGGCTCTAAACATGCTTGAAAACAGACCTTCAAACTTGTTCATAATATTGTGCCCTAACCAAACATAATGAAACCTTAAACTCCCTGCAACAAATCCTGCATTAGAAGCTCATGAGGGCTGAAAAATTACAGAGGTCTTCTCACAAGATAGTTCGTTGAAAAGTGATTACTAGATGAGTATATGAGGGTCACTATTTATAGAAATGTATTTAGTTGAGAGGGTCCTCAACAAGTGAACATTGGAGAGATTTTAGGAGCATAAAATAATATTAATTATTTACTATTCAATGACCACAACCAACGATGAGTGCCATGCCACAACCCGATGGGGTTTTAGCCCACTAATTGGGGTTACTAACTTCAAACATGAATAACTCTCAAACCGTGAAGAACTACGTGGTGTGCCATATATCAAGGGAAACATCTTGACGAGTAGAATCCATATAGAAGATCCTTGACTCAGAATAGGATGAGTTGTCAATTCAAAATTTCCATGTAATATCTGGGTATCCCCTAGTGCTTCCTGGGTTGACGTCAATGACAACCACTGATCAACAATATGAAATTGAAAGACCCATCATAGAGAATATAAACACTCTCTAATAGATGCTTATATGCATAGTAAATATAAAAATGTATGATTATGGAATATGAAATTGAGGAATCTACACCTTGAAACATAAATATAGAGATATAAATGAAAAAATTATATTTTTATATAATTATTAAATTAAAATTTTAACTCTAGCGTGAAAAAATTTGAAATATTTTGAACTAAATTTAATTTAAAAAAATATAATAAAAATTAAAAATTAGAATACAAAGTTATCCTTATCCCATAATAAGATAACATTAAAAAAAAAGGCATCTATCTATCTATATATATATAACCACTATCTATCTATCTATATATATATAGCCACTATCTATTAGAAATAGGCAAATGTGATTTTATTAAATGTAAGTTCAACCCAATAATAATATATACAAAACAAAATTGCATAAATCTTAAGAATGTGCAATAATGTTAAGAATGTTAAATATTAATAATGTGTTTGGTATTATTTTATAAATATTTTTTATATTGAGTAATTATATATATATATATATATCTATATCAAAAAAAAAAATTAATGGGAACAAAATATAAGAAGTAATGTAGGTGATTATTGATATGCCTTCATTGAGGATATTTATTATGGATCATTCGCCATCTTTATTGATTTCGTCACTCATAATATAAGAATAGATGGATAGGTTATTGGTGACACATGCTAGCAAGTGGTATAGAATGAATAAGGTTAATCATTTCAATCATCCTATGCATTATTTGTTGATTCGTTTTGTTGGAGTAAATTCCACTTGTGATAAGGGAACGAGGGAAGTTAGGGATAAAAGATACTTGAGTTTTCTAAACTAGCTAAGTCATTATGGTCACCTATAGTTATAAATGAGATTATTCATACTCAAAATGTAAAATAAGGGGTGGTTCAATTTAATAGATTTTCCCCTAGGGTTTCTTGATCTTGTGTTCCTGTTTCATATTTCTTCATATCTATTTTCATGTGTTTGTTAAAGGATATTAAAGTCAATAATTGGTATTAGAGTTATAAGTGTTTAAAATATGGAGAGGTTTCCATCAAATCTCATATCTTTATAATTTCTTGAAAGAGCGAGAGAGGGGATGGTGTGTTTCCTGTGTAAATGTATCATAGGTAAATTATGAACATGTGAAGAGATTGATGTGATAAGAGAATGAACGAAGGTAGTACACTTGATATCCCCTGAATTGTAGTGGTTATGCTTTAACTTTAAATAATTATTTGGAAATATATTATGAGTGTGATAAAGCTCATAAAGGTTAAATGTAAATTTCTATTTATGATGTTGTTAATAAAATAAAATATCTACAAATTGATGCTAAAGTTACAAATGGATAAATGAGTTATGGTGGCAATTTAATTATCGATATTGATTGCCACTCATTAAGTCCTAGGCACCTAATATAAATGATTAGATTATTAATGAGTAATTGATGCTGAAGTTACACATGGCTAAATGAGTTATGGTTGCATGTTAATTATCGATATTGATTACCACTCATTAAGTCCTCGACACCTAATATAAATGATTAGATTATTAATTATCATGGAAATAATTGATCATTAAGTGCCCTAAAAGATAGGAGGTTGTCTTGGTGAGTGGGGAAGTGGATCTCATAAATGAGCTAGTAACTACCTTCCACTTATTTTGTGAGGTTGACATAGTTTCCAACTACGAATTGATTGGTAAGAGGGTAATCCAATTTTTGTCATGTCAGTAGAAAAAGGAGTCACTGATATCTAATATGAGGAGAGGAAAGAAAATGAGAGACGTGAAATAGAAAAGAAAAACTTCCATACTTAGTGCTCAGGGGGACACTTTTGTATGAAGGCGTCAAGGTTAGGAGGAGTTTCTTAGCTCAAGTACTAGTTTCCTGATACATAGTTTTTCAAGTCATATCCTAAAATTTCTCAATGCCTCAAAGAAAATATTTTATTCTATTAAATTTAATATGTTCTGCGAATTTAGAATAGGAAATAGAATGTTAGAAAAAGTAATGGAAAATTCATGTATTTGGAATCATAAAGGTTATAGTAAATGCTGAAAAAATTCTCTTATGTGATTTCTACCGAAAGACTTTGCTTAAGAAGATATTTCGTTTACTTAAATGTGTTACCTTTGAAGTCCATTATTTATGTTACTATGTGAAGAATATGTGAAGGATAGAAAAAAATAGTTGTATTTATGGAATATTTGTTTAATAGAAATATACATAAATATATAGAATGTATATATATACATTCATGATTCTAAAAGTAGTGTAAAATGTCATAGTTATCTTTAGAATCATAGAAATCATAAAGACCTAATTTAATAGTAGTATATACTTATAAATACGCACACACAATAGAAATGCACCTAGAAATGGACATAAATATTTAGATGCATATATATACATTCATGATTCTGAAAGTAGTGTAAAATCTCAAAGCTATATTTAGAATCCTAAAAACCTAAATTAAATGTACACACATACACAAAAACAACCATATTCGTTGGACAAAGAATTAAAGTATAATACAAAGAGTATATAAGTAAAGACATACATATACAACCAACATTCACAAGTGTAGCAAATCTACACATAATCTCTAGGTATTTAAAAAGTTAAAAATATATTCATTTCTGAATATAGTTGGAGAACAAGATACTATTAGAATACATATATTGTATAAAGGGTTGAAAGTCCTCATTAATTTATAGTTAGACAAAGAAAAATATTCACTGAATGGATTATATGAAAGGCAATAATTTATTTAGCCAATAATTTATTTATACATATGAAACTGAAATAGAGAGATAAATTGAGCCATATTGACATGAAAATTTGAAAAACTACTTGAATATATATAGTATGCGTAAAAAATGATATATATATATATATGTTGGTTTCTAGGTTGTCAATACCTTAAAAGAATACATTCCAAGCCTTGAAGCCTATAATCTTCCATAAAGGAGGTGAAAATTTTATAATATTTATTATAAATCAGAAAGTGAAAGATAAAACGCCATGGTAATTTGTCTTGAACACAGAGATATGCACATGCAGAGAGATAATCCAGAGTTTATAGGATCATTCGACCTGTTGAAACCTCCATGAGTGATAGGAATATTTTGGACAAAGTCCCCAAAGGAAAACTGATGGAGGAGCATCTGGCTAACAGGGCAAAGACGGAAGGAAGGTTGACATGGTTTCTGAGAAGGACAAAGAACACAGCTCACTGGACGGACAGCATGTCTGTCTTTATTTTACTTTTCTGTTTAAAATGCCTAAGAATAATGTAATGACTTCTAATTAGGAACAATAGTAATTAGTTAGAATCATTCGTTTCCGAACAGTTATATTACTGTTGTAAATACATGTAAAGGAAAATGTGCTAGTTATGAAGAAGTTTCAAATATGAAATAACTACTATAACCGACAACAAAAAAACTAACAGCAGTTATCCAACTGTTTGAGAACAGTGATACAAAAGGAGGAAAACAAGCCCAATACGGGTTCGACTGTGAAAAAGAAATTACCAGAAAAGAATATATTCATTTTTTTCAGTGCACATACAATTCCTACGAGCGTCCTCAAATACTGTATAATTCAATGCTGTGCAATTCTTTTATGGTGTGAACGTTGTTAAATTACCACTACAGATTCTGAACCAGAACGAAAAGACAACTAAATCAAACGAAGAGCCACAACGACCAGTACAGGCCACACAATCATAGCGTTCAGGCGTATACAATTATAACAGGTATGTAAACAAACCACGAGAGCGGTTCCAGATTTATTTCCACATAAATTCACAGGGTTATAATATAGTCATCCAAAGTCCATATAAACATTCACATTCTCTGTTCAAAACAATTACAAGACCAACCCAGTTCGCAGACGTGGGAACTGACACGACTACAAACAAAAGCCACCAGCATAGAGTCCGAACTCATTTCTTGAAGCTACCACCAAGCCTAATAGCTAAGGAACCAACAACAGACAGTGGCACAAGGCCAACGAAAAACAAACAGACCCTACAAGTCGGAAAACCCAGCCAAGCAAAGCTAGAACAACAGAACGATTCTACCCGTATACTGTTCGGGGCAGCCGGAAGTCCAGGCATCCAGACCAACGAACGGCTCCACCTGCACAAAGGCAAACAGAAGAAGGGTTAGGTTCCAACCACAGAAAAACAAAAACAGAGAACTGGGACGAAGATATTGAGTAAGATAAACGAGTGCCATTACCTGACAGGCAAGCCATAGCTGTATTTTCTCACCCGGACGAACCCCCTGCTCACAGAGGAGCCAGGCCATTAGACTCAAAACAAACAGCTAAAGAAAAGTCTAGCATAGAACGGAAGCTTACCAGGTTAAGTTGACGGAGGAACGAACAGAGCATGCCACCACAACCTGTCGAATTTGGAAGCCAACGAACCAGAGCTGAAGCGAATGTCACCATGAACCTTACAGCTCTCGACTAGCTGTAAACCCTTGTGAGATACGGGCAGAAATTGACCAAAACACACAGAGGCAGACATTAAGGCCGAATATATACCCACAGTGACAGAGAATATACATGCAAACAAATCCCGTAATGCAAACCTTACCAGGGTTTCGCTGAGCAAACAATAGCATACAGGCCGAGACTTAGAACGATTGAGACCACGACCGCAACCAGGAGCACATCACTCCGTCGACCAGGCAGACAGAACTCACAAACTCACAACGGAAAATACAGAAGTCGCAAGGAATCGCCAGGAGCTCGCAGAGCCAAAGACCGGAGGAACAATGAAAACCAAAGGAGCGCGAACGGTGTAAAACCCCAAACCAAGGCGGGTTTTGCAAAATCCCGAGGAGGGACAGTTGTCCAATAGACAGACAATCAAGGTACACATACCGTAACCCAAGCAGATTAAAAATCAAACGACATTTATATCCAAAATCAATTGCATTGTTATACATATTGTGAGTACATAACACATCAACGTTTAGACGGCGGGACCACGTGGGCTGGCCCCATCAAGTGGTATCAGAGTAGCATTTTGAGGAAGTAGAGGAAGATGGAAGTACAAAGACGAGGACGTGGGAGAGGTGCACGCAGAGTAGCAGACGAAGGTTTGAGAGAACAGTTGAGAATCCTTACAGCTCGCTTGGAAGCAGTAGAGGCAGGTAGGCGAAGAGACCCGGAACTTGGGGATGATAGTGAAGATGAGGCAGCAACTGTTACAAATGGGTCAGAGGAAGAAGCCCCAGAGTTAAGACTATTGCGATCAGTACTGTTAGCCAGCAGCAAACCCAAACCGGAGATCCCTAACTATGATGGCAGTCTATCCGCAGATGTCTTGCTGGATTGGGTAAGTGAATTAGACAAGTATTTTGAAAATGAGGAAATCAGTGAGGACAAAAGAGTTAGATTTGCTGCAACTAAATTAAAAGGGCACGCCGCCTTATGGTGGGATAGTGTCCAAGCGGACAGGAGACGAATGAACAAGTTGCCAATAAGAAAGTGGCCAAGGATGGTGGCAAAACTGAAGGGCAGATTTTTGCCTAAAGACTACCAGGTTGAGCTTTATCGACGAGTGCAAAATTTAAGGCAGAAAGGTATGACTGTAAAGGAGTACACAGAAGAGTTTTACCGTGTAAATTTACGTGCTGGTTATACGGATGATACTCCAGAAAAAACAGCGAGGTATGTAAATGGCTTGAGGTTGGAAATATTGGACGAGATCAGTATTCTCTCTCCCTGAAATATTGAAGAAGCCTTTCAGAGTGTTGTAAAGGCTGAAGAGAAAATCAACAGGAAGCAGAACAACAGGAGAGGGAGAGGGAATGGCAGAGGACGAGGACAGTCCTACGGCAGAGGGAGAACTGCCACAAACAGCGAAGAAGGCAGTAGTTCCAGAGCTTCAGGGACAGCAGAGAAGGGAGATAGCACTAGAGGAGGTCGGCCATATCAGCGGGGAAGAGGAAATGGTCGCGGAAGGGGGACTAATGTCCAGTGCTATAGGTGCCATAAGTGGGGGCACAGATCCTTCGAATGCCCGGAAGCTGAGCACGCTGGCCAGAGGGGAGCATTTGTTGCGCAGCCTGAGGAAGCTGAAGCACAACCCCGGGAGATAGAAAACGTGGCGGAAACGGGGGAAGCTCTAATTTTGAACAAAGTGCTGTTGAAGCCAGCCAAAGAGATGGCTGAACAGACCCAGTGAAAGGCGCTGTTTCGAACAGTTTGCAAATCACATGGGAAGTGCTGTAAATTGATTATAGACAGCGGGAGTACAGACAATTTGGTTGCCACCGAAATGGTGGAAAATCTGGGCTTGAAGCGGCTTAAACACCCCATGCCTTACAAGGTGTCGTGGCTACAGAAAGGCCACCAACTACTAGTTGATGAATAGTGCGAGGTAGAATTTCACATTGGCAAATATCAAGACACGGTGGTCTGCGATATTATGCCAATGGATGTGTGCCATATACTGCTTGGGAGACCGTGGCAGTATGATCGGAAGGTGACACATGATGGGAAGACAAATTGTTATAAATTTGTGAAAGACGGGATCAAACATACGCTTGTACCCATCAAAGAGGAGGATGCAGTAGAACCGAGTGGAACAAAAACATTGTTAATTGGAGGAAAACAGTTTGTGAAGCAGATTGAGGAAAATGAGGTCAATTATGCAATTGTAAGGAGGACAAAACCGATGTTGCTAAACACAGAAAAATCAGAACTGCCTGTAGAAATTCAGGAGTTGTTGAAAGAATTCCAAGACATTGTAGTTGACGATCTGCCAGATAAGTTGCCTCCCAAGAGGAGTATTAGCCATCATATTGATTTTATACCTGGAGCAAGCTTGCCAAACAAGGCAACGTATAGGATGAGTCCGAAAGACAATGAAGAAATTCGTAAACAAGTGCAGGAGTTGCTAGATAAGGGACTGATCAGAGAAAGTTTGAGCCCTTGTGCGGTACCAACAGTACTTGCACCTAAGAAGGGTGGAGAATGGCGAATGTGTACAGATTCGCGGGCTATTAACAAAATTACTATTCGATATAGATTTCCCTTACCCAGGATGGACGACATGATGGATTGTCTTAGCGGAGCAGCTTATTTTACAAAGATTGATCTGAAGAGTGGTTATCATCAGATCAGAATTAGGGAAGGAGATGAGTGGAAAACAGCTTTCAAGACTAATGAAGGGTTGTACGAATGGCTGGTCATGCCATTTGGGTTAAGCAACGCTCCTAGTACCTTTATGAGATTGATGAATGAGATGTTAAAGGAATTTATTGGCAAGTTCGTGATAGTTTATCTTGATGATATCCTAATTTTCAGCAGAACGAAAGGGGAACATCTTCAACATGTTCGAAGGGTGTTAGAGAAGTTACAGCAGAACAAATTGCTGATAAACTTAAAGAAATGCACTTTCCTGCAGAAGGAGCTGGTCTATTTGGGGTTTGTAGTTGCAGAAAATGAATTGAAAATGGACCCCGAGAAGATTGCAGCAATTATAAGTTGGCCGTCACCGAAGAGCTTATTTGAGGTACGTAGTTTCCACGGATTGGCAAGTTTTTATCGAAAATTTATTAGAAATTTCAGTGAAATCTGCGCACCAATGTTAGAGACCATCAAAAAGGCCGAGACCATCAAAAAGGCCAGTCAGCCTTTTTGTTGGACCAAGATGGCAGAAGACAGTTTTCAGCTTTTGAAGCGGAAGATCATGGAGAGGCCAATCTTAAGGCTGCCCGATTTCAATAAACTTTTTCAAGTTCGGTGTGATGCAAGTGGAACAGCTATTGGCGCTGTGCTCAGTCAAGAAGACAGACCAGTGGCATTTTTTAGTGAAAAACTAAATGAAAGCCGGCAGAAATATTCCTCGTATGACAAGGAATTTTATGCAGTGGTCCAAGCTTTAAAACATTGGAGGCACTACCTGCTGGGCAATGAGTTCGTTTTGTTTTCTGATAATTCGGCATTACAATATGTAATGCAGCAGCACAAGTTAAACCATAAGCATGCCAAGTGGGTAGAATACTTGCAGAGTTTCACTTTCGTGTTAAAACACATAAGTGGGCAAGCCAACAAAGTGGCGGATGCCTTGAGCAGAAGAGCCTTGCTCTTACAGGAGAGTAGCATACAGGTACTGGGATTCGAACATTTGAAAGATTTGTACCAAATCGACACGGATTTCAAGGAAGCTTTTGAAGCCTGCCAAAATCCCGTATTGAGGAATGCAAGCCCATGGTTGGACTATAATTTACAGGAGGGATTATTGTTCAGAGGTGGGCAGTTATGTATCCCGGACTGTTCAATGAGGGAGAATATTGTACGGGAAAAGCATAGTGGCGGATTAGCGGGACATTTTGGCATCAACAAAACTTTGGAGCAACTCGGACATTTTTATTATTGGCCTAAAATGAGCAGGGATGTACAGAGATATGTAAACAGGTGTAAAGTCTGCCAACTGTCAAAAGGACACAGTCAGAATACTGGACTTTACACACCACTACCTGTTCCAAGCAGGCCATGGGACTCGGTCAGCATTGACTTTGTTCTCGGACTGCCTAGAACACAGCGGGGGTATGATTCAGTAATGGTGGTGGTAGATAGATTTTCAAAAATGGCTCATTTTATTCCTTGCCGGAAAACTAGTGACGCCACGTACGTGGCACACTTGTTTTTCACGGAGATTGTTAGATTACATGGCCTACCCAGAACTATCATTTTAGACAGGGATGTAAAATTCACAGGACACTTTTGGCGCACCCTGTGGAAAAAGTTGGGCACGCAACTGAATTTCAGCTCTGCGTATCATCTGCAGACTGATGGACAAACGGAAGTGGTGAACAGAAGCTTGGGGAACTTATTACGGAGTTTAACTGGAGAAAATTCGCGGTTATGGGATCGAGCCCTCGCCCAGGCAGAATTCGCTTATAACGATTCGCCCAATCGTAGCACCGGACACAGCCCATTTCAGATCTTGTATGGCATGCATCCTCGGGGAATACATGAACTGCGAGATTTGGGAAAGTTGGAACGGAGAAGCGCGGATGGGGAAGACTTTGCAGAAGCAATGAGCGAACTTCATGAAAAAGTCAAAATAAGGTTGCAGGACAGCGTACAGAAATACAAGCAGCAAGCAGATTCAAAGCGACGAGAGGTGCATTTTAATGTTGGGGATGAGGTCCTTGCGCACCTGCGCCGGGAACGGTTTCCTAAGGGCACGTATAATAAACTAAAATATAAGAAAATTGGTCCATGCAAAATCCTACGTAAATTTTCAGCCAATGCTTACGAGATTCAGCTGCCACCTGACATAGGCATATCACCTATTTTCAATGTGGCGGATCTGTTCCCATATAATGCCCAAGTAGAGGATGATAGTGTGGTACAGCCAAAACGGGACACCCAACTTGGAGATAGTTCTTGGAAGAAACAATTGCCTTCGGCCCAGTCCCATGAGATTGAAGGGATCCTCAGCACCCAGGTAGCCAAGAAGACATGTAGGAAAGAATATCTACGTTACCTCGTCAAGTGGAGAGACCATCCAATGGAGGACAGCTCATGGCTCGACGCGGCGCAGATACAAAAGGCTGGTTATTCGGTGGAGGAATTCATGGAACAGAGCCATGAATTTCTTTTACCCCGGGAGCCTAATTCAGGAGCATCTGGCTAACAGGGCAAAGACGGAAGGAAGGTTGACATGGTTTCTGAGAAGGACAAAGAACACAGCTCACTGGACGGACAACATGTCTGTCTTTATTTTTATTTGTTGTTTTTATTTTACTTTTCTGTTTAAAATGCCTAAGAATAATGTAATGACTTCTAATTAGGAACAGTAGTAATTAGTTAGAATCATTCGTTTCTGAACGGTGTAAAACCCCAAACCAAGGCGGGTTTTGCAAAATCCTGAGGAGGGACAGTTTTCCAATAGAGAGGCAATCAAGGTACACATACCGTAACCCAGGCAGATTAAAAATCAAATGACATTTATATCCAAAATCAATTGCATTGTTATACATATTGTGAGTACATAACACATCAGCATTTAGACGGCGGGACCACGTGGGCTGGCCCCATCAAAAACGTTTCAAAATAACCATGTCAAAGGTAGTTACCTATATCATACACGTAAGGAAAAGATAGGTTCACTAACACATATAAAATGGCTATAGGAATATTTTGCACAAAGTCCCCCAAGGAAAACGTTTCAAAATAACCACGTCAAAGGTAGTTACCTATAGCATACACGTAAGGAAAAGATAGGTTCACTAACACATATAAAATGACTAAAAAAATTAAATTATCAAAAGAGATCAAGGGAAGAAGCATTGAAGGTCCTTTACCTGAATAAGACCTTTATAAATAAGAGGCTTGTCAAGTAAAAGAAAAGTCATGAGTAAACATAGTTTTTATTCTATAGAAAAAATAAAATGCATAAACAAAAAGGAAAAAAAAGTCCATTGATTAATTAAATGAAAATCATTAGGGTTATAATTCTGTAAGAAACCCTATATTGTCAACTCAGAAGAAAGTAAACAAGAGTGGGAAATTTATAAATATATTGTGGTTTAAAAGGAATCCCTTGTGGGTTGAAAAACCGGAAGGGCATTTTAGGAAAAATTATGTTAACAAAAAAATAATCAGTAAAAGAAAAAAGAGTTAAGCATGTATGCCGGCTTTTATGTTCATAAGAATAATATAATTAACAATGTGTACTCCATTCTACCAATAACCCAGGTAGGAATTTATGGCTACTTTTTTGAATAATGACGGTGATACTGACCGAGTAAAATCGTGCAAGTAACCAGATAAACTATTTTCTCCTATAGGGTTAATACCCTACATATACAATTTGAACAACAATAATAACAAAATCGAAAAACCCTAAAACAACAACTATGACAGGTTGAGAACCTTGTATGGTAGAATTTCAAATATAAAGAACTAAACAGCTAAAAACCACGAGTACAAGACCAAACTTCTCTTCGGAGAACTAGACTGCTACCAAATCAAACATATTACTAGATGAAACCAGGTAACCAATTCTTGAAATGACCACAAATGGAAAATGCACTAAGATGCATTGAACAATGTTTTAGGGTTTAAATTTAATAACTCCAAAATACACACTAAATCGGAAAAAAGGAATTGAGAGCAAACCCTAATATTTCACTGGGACAAATGCAATATTAAATTTTTTCGAGAAGTTTACAAATACGTCGAAGCTAGAGGAAACCTTGTAAAATTAATTTCAAAAATATTGTAGTCGAGGAAATAGTCCAAAACTGAAATAAAGCAGTTGTACTTGTGAATGGAACACATGAAGGGGTTAGATAACTTGTTTGAAATGAGAAGAGGACACCCCAAAATTGTTAGAGTATGCACAGCAGAAACAAAATAAATCATCCACACAGTAGAAATCATGACACAACTAATTTAATGTGGTTCACCCAACCAATCTGGGCTACATCCACCAAACAGAGGCATCGGCAATTTTATTATTCAAGAGGAGATTACAACACATTAATTCCTCACACCCTCTTAGCTCAAAAAACCTCTACGGGCTTACATTTTATAGCTGGGAGTAGAAAATTGAATCATAAATTCTCTCACAACAAATATAGCAAGCAATAACTCATCCTGAGGAATAACTGGAGCTAACTTAGCAACAAATCCTATTGTTGTCACATACATGAGATTTTTTCCAAAATTAATTAACAGAAAAATCTCAACAATCTCCACCATGACAACAATTAGCCTGATACCGTGTTCCTTTATTATTTTATCTTTTCTCCAAGCCAAGAGAAGCGAGACACCAATGTAGCTTCTCTAACAAAATGGGTTTCGTGAACATGTCTGCACAGTTTTCCTTTGTATGCACTTTTTCAAGAGAGACGCCCCTTTTAGTGATAACCTGTCTTACAAAATGGTACTTGATAGGTATATGCTTTGATTTACTATGATAGGCCGGATTCTTAGCCAAATGAATTGCACTTTGACTATCACAAAATAACTTGATGTTGTCCTCTAACCTACCAAACTCACCAAACAAACCTTTCAACCAAATCGCCTCTTTGCAAGAATGTGAAGCAGCTATGTATTCTGCTTCAGTAGTGGATAAAGCAACAATGTTCTGTAGCTTTTACATCCAGCTAATAGCTCCACCAGCAAGAGTAAAGACATACCCTGAAGTTGACCTTCTCTTGTCCAAATCACCTGCAAAATCAGAATCAACATATCCGCAAACAAATTCACTACTCCTGTTATAAGTGATACAATAATCACTTGTGCCTCTCAAATACCAAAGCACCCATTTCACCGCTGACCAGTGTTCTTTTCCTGGATTTGTCATATACCTGCTGACAACCCCAACTGCATGTGAAATATCTGGTCGAGTACAAACCATCGCATACATCAAACAACCTACTACATTTGTATATGGAATTCGAGACATATATACTTTTTCTTCATTTGTATTAGGAAATAAACTTGAAGAAAGCTTAAAATGGGAAGCTAAAGGGACTGAAATAGGCTTCACATTGTTCATACCAAACCTCAAGAGTATTTTCTCAATATACTTCTGTTGTGATAGCCACAGCTTACCATTGCTCCTGTCTCTGAAAATCTCCATGCCCAAAATCTGTCTTGCTGCTCCTAGATCTTTCATATCAAATGTCCTAGCCATCTAAGCCTTTAACCTGTTGATTTCTATTATGCTTTTGCTTGCTAAAACCATATTGTCATCATACAACACTAAGATAATGAACATGCCATTACTTAATTTCTTAAAGTAAACACAATGATCATATTCACTTCTTATATAATTTTGACTCATCATGAAAGAATCAAATTTCTTGTACCATTGTCGAGGCGACTACTTCAGACCATACAATGATTTCTTGAGCCTGCAGACAAATTTCTTGTTGCGATTTTGAACAAACCCTTTCGGTTGTTCCATGTAAATCTCCTCATCTAAATCTCCATGTAAAAATGCAGTTTTAACATCTAGTTGTTGTAATTCTAAATCAAGTAAAGAAACTAATGCTAATACAATTCGAATTGAAACAATTTTTACAACTGGTGAAAATATCTCATGAAAATCAATGCCTGCTTTCTGAGAAAAACCTTTTGCGACCAGCCTTGCTTTGTACCTGTCCTCTGTATCATCAACACCCCTTTTCAATTTGTAAACCCATTTACATCCCACAGTTTTTATGTCTTTAGGAAGTTCTACCAGATCCCATGTGCCATTCTTGACTAATGCCATCATCTCGTCCTTCATAGCTTCTTTCCACTTTTCACTTTTAAAACCTTCTACAGCTTCCTGGTAGCATAAAGGTTCATCATCATTAGCAGTTAAAGCAACTGAAGTAACATAATCATCATACCTTTTAGGAGGACGTTTCATTCTTGTGGACCTCCTTAAAGATGTTTCTGGTACTTCCACAATTTGTTGATTATTATCTATAGGAACTTCTTCATGATCTGCATCTGAAACATGTTCATGATCTACATGTGAAACTTGTTCATGGTCTGCATCTGAAACTTGTTCATCTTGACTATCATCAGTATTTGAACTGGTTTCAAACTGAATGTGTTGAAGTTTAGATACATTATCCTGTTTCAATTTATCATCTACATCTGGATTTTCAAGTGAAGATTCATTAAATTTAACATCTCTGTTAATGATGATCTTGTGAGTAGTAGGATCCTGCAATCTGTATCCCTTAGTCCCATCACCATATCCAACAAAGATATATCTTTTTTATTTAGGATCTAATTTAGAATGCTGATGTTTCGGAACTAGAGCATATGCATCACAACCAAAAATTTTAAGTTTAGAATAATCACAAGGATGACCTTTCCATACCTCCTGAGGAATTTTTCATCCTATTGTAGTTGATGGTGATCGATTTATCAAATAACAAGCTGTAGAAACTGCTTCTGTCCACAATTCCTTCTGCAAATTGGCGTTACTAAGCATACTTCTTGCTCTCTCTAAAAGAGTCATGTTCATGCGTTCAGCAACTCCATTTTGTTGAGGAGTATATACAGTGGTTTTATGTCTTTCGATCCCAGCGTCCTTGCAATAATTATCAAATTCCTTTGAAGTAAACTCACCACCATTGTCAGTTCTTAAACATTTAATGGTTTTTCCAGTGATGTTTTCAACTAATGCTCTAAACTGTTTGAAAACTGTGAATACATCAAACTTCTTCTTTAACATGTAGACCCACACTTTTCTAGAGAAATCATCAATAAAAGATACAAAATATGACGATCCTCCATATGAGGTTGTAGGAGATGGACCCCAAACATCAGAATAGATATAATCAAGGATTCCCTTACTAGTATGTTTTCCAGTTTTAAACTTCTGGTTTCTTTGTTTCCCAAATAGAAAATGTTTGGAGAAATCTAACTTAACAGACTTTAAATTAGGAAGTAACTTACGATCAGATAAAATCTTTAAACCTCTTTCGCTCATATGGCCCAACCTTTGATGCCATAAACGAATAGAATTATTGTCGTTTTCAGATACTGTAGAAACATGATCTGACTTTGTTCTTCCTTCTAACTGAAAAAGATTTCCAACTTTCTTTGCTTTCATTACTAGTAAAATTCCTTTATAAATTTTCATTACTCCACCTTGAATAAAAGTTCTATATCCGTTAGTGTCTAGAACTCCTAGTGAAATGAGGTTTTTTCTTAGTTCAGGTACATGTCTTACATCAGTCAGAATTTTATTTGTCCCATCAAACATTTTAAGCTGGATGCTTCCAATTCCCACAATGTTACATGTGACATCATTTCCCATGTAAACTACTCCATCATTGATTGATTTATAAGTTTTAAACCATTCTCTATGAATGCACATGTGATTTGATGCACCAGAATCTAACAGCCAATGTTGATCATGATTAGACAAATTAACTGATAACACTTCATCACTCATACCTGAAATGGATGCCAAACTTGTATCTGTCGTGTTTTCTTCTTTCTTCTCTGTCGAAGAGTCTTCTTTGGATGTTTGTTGTCTCTTCCAATAGTCCTTCTTCAAATGTCCCGATTTGCCACAAAACCAACATTTTACCTTACTCTTCTTCCCTTTCGATTTTGAACGCGAGTTGTTGTTCTTACTAAAGTGTCTTTCTTTAGAATGACCTTTGACCATTATTGCTTCTGATGTAGAGGTTTCTGAATTTGACCTCTTCCTTGTTTCTTTGGACAACAAAGCTCCAACAACATCATCAAATTCAAGGGTTTCTGATGAACTAAGACTTATAGAAGTAACAAAATGATCCCATGACTCGGGCAACGAGCATAATAAAGTTATAGCTTTATCTTCTGATTCAAATTTTACTTCTATACTTTCTAACTGCACCAGGAGAGTATTAAAGGTATTAAAATGATCAGTAATAGATGTACCTTCCTTCATGCGCAAACTGTATAATTGTCGCTTCAGAAGAATCCTATTGGTTAAGGATTTTGTCATGTACAGCTTTTCAAGCTTTGTCGACAAACCAGCATCAGTTTTCTCTGACACGATGTTAAACAAAACATCATCCGCCAAACACAGTCAAATGCCGCTCAGTGCTCTTTGATCCAAGTCATTCCATTCATCATCTGTCATGGTGTGCTATTTGGATTTTCCCAACAATGCCTTTGCCATGCCTTGTTGCATGAGTAGATCATACATCTTCACTTTCCAGATCTCAAAGTTGTTTTTGCCATTGAACTTCTCGATCTCAAATCGAGCACTTTGAGTTTTTGCCATGTTGTGTCACACAAAATCTCCAATTCCAACTTTTAATAAATGAAGTTTTTATTTAAAATTAAAACAATTCCTCTGTGTTAAGGCTTAGATCGATCTCTTCATTTCCTTTTTACACAGATCTACCAAAACAAATGAATTCCCAACCATAAAACCCAGAATTCTCGACATACAGGCTTTATCAAGACGTGTAATTCAGTTCCGATTTCCAGCAATGAATTGATTCTTCACATGGAACTTTACGCATACAATCAAACAGCTAACCATAATACAGTTATTCACACACCTGAATATTATGCCTTTGCCTTATAAAAAACATTTATGCCAATAAAAAACATTTCCAAACTACCGAATTTTAGAAGGCCCAACTAACCATGCGTATGACCACATGTGGACTCACTGTTTCAACGGTTCTAAAATTTTCAACAGCGGCAGTTTAAAAAACATTTCAGCAAAATGGCATTTAACAATCATTTCAATAGAATGGCATTTTAAACAAGTCAACACTACCTTTCAAACGATAATTGTGGAATTTTATATGAAGAGACGTGGATAACAGAATGGCATGAGACAAACTCTTCTGCTAACAGAAATATGCAAGAAGAATGACATGAGACAAACCTTTCAAACGATAACAGAACGACATTGAATGGTGTCAACAGAACGGTATTTTAAACAGTTCAACGCTACCTTTCACCACTCCAACAACGTGCACAGCCACAGCCATGCACTTCCAACCTCTGTCCAATGCTGCCTGATCTCTGTCACACGCAGCAGGTCAACGGGCTGGTCCAACGCACAGGCAGTCTACGCACAAGCAGTCTATGCATAGGCAGTCTACTGGTCCAACGCACAGGCAGTCTACTGGTCTTTGCGCACAGCCTCTCAGCCTCTCGGGCACAGTCAACAAGTGCCACAGTATTGTGTAGTCGCTCAGCAAACTTGGCCTCGCAAGCTCTAATACCAATTGTCAGGGTATGCACATAAGAAACAAAATAAATCATACAGATAGCAGAAATCATGACATGACTAATTTAACATGGTTCACCCAACCAATCTGGGCTACATCCACCAAACAGAGGCATCAGAAATCTTATTATTCAACAGGAGATTACAACACATTAATTCCTCACACCCTCTCAGCTCAAACAACCTCTATGGGCTTACATTTTATAGCTGGGAGTAGAAAAATGAATCATAAATTCTCTCACAACAAATATAGGAAGCAATAACTCCTCCTCAGGAATAACTGGAGCTAACTTAGCAACAAATCCTATTATTGTCACATACATGAGATTTTTTCCAAAATTAATTAACAGAAAAGTCTCAACAAAAATAAAAAGAAATGAAAGTAAAAATCCCTGTAAATAAATAGATATACCTTTAGAATGAATGGATAATGCACATGCACGAGACCTTGGCTAAATGTTTCAGAATGAACAAAGGATTTTAATAATAACCTATACCTGAAACTTTAGAGTAGTTGCATACACCGGTCACGGAGGAAATGAAGCGTTGTCCAAATATAAGTGAATAAATGAGTTCACATGTCGATTGACAGAGCAGCCATTTAAACGAATAATAACCTAAACGATGTTCACTGTAGATTTACTCAGAAACGCTAACAATTGTCGATCGTAGGGTTCATTCTTAACGTTTGTGTCATAACGACAAGTAAACATGTGGATTCAGATATGCATGTAGCATTTCCAAACAATCTCAAAGTTCTCCATTGAATTATACCACATGTAAACTATATACAAAGGGTTTGTAATGTATATTAAGACCTCTTTGGATTGTAGATATGTATAGTGCCTACAGTAAATGCCTCGTAACAATGAATCATCATTTAACTAATTGCAAAGTAGGAGACTTAGTACATGATACGATGGCATGAAACGATCCTAAATATGTTGCTAAAACAATAGGTCAACTTGTGAGTTTAGGTTCGAATCACATATACCCTTATTTATTTGTAGGATGTTGCTAAAATCACATATACCCTTATTTATTTGTAGGATTTTGCTAAAACAATAGGTCAACTAGTGAGTTTAGGTTCGAATCACATATACTACAACTAAACTAAGGGTATAGGTATATGAATATTAGAACAAATGTGATTCATAATGTAAATAATAATAAGTATTCATAATGATAATGTATTTATGATTCATAATGTAAATAATAAGTATTTATAATGATAATGCATTTATGACTCATAATGTAAATAATAAGTATTTATAATGATAATGTAAATAATAAGTATTTATAAAGATTTATTAGATGATTACATAGATAAAGTATATCATCTAATTATATAAATGATGAGATCATAAGGCCAACAGCTATAGTTGGAAATATTTTATAAAATGAAAAGAACACTTGGTGAGAAAAATCAATGTCTTTTGTGAATACACTTGCATATCATTATGTAAGAATTGGAACTAGAAGCATATCAATCTATCTAGTTAGGAGTAGGATTTAATATTCAAGCAATGAATATAGAGAAAAACAAACTCATGCAATAAATAATTGTTATAAATGGTTGTGAAGTAGTGCTTTATGAAAATCATAAGGCCAAGAGTTATAGTTGGAAATGTTTGATAAAATGAAAAGAACGCTTGGTGAGAAAAATCAATGTCTTTTGTGAATACACTTTCATATCATTATGTCAGAATTGGAACTAGAAGCATATCAATCTAGTTAGGAGTAGGATTTAATATTCAAGCAATGAATATAGAGAAAAACAAACTCACGCAATAAATAATTGTTATAAATGGTTGTGAAGTAGTGGTTTATGACAATCATAAGGCCAAGAGTTATAGTTGGAAATATTTTATAAAATGAAAAGAACACTTGGTGAGAAAAATCAATGTCTTTTGTGAATACACTTTCATATCATTATGTAAGAATTGGAACTAGAAGCATATCAATCATGTTAGGAGTAGGATCTATTATTCAATTGATGAATATAGAGAAAAACAAACTCACGCAATAAATAAATGCTATAAATGGTTGTAAAGTAGTTCTTTATGACAACCGACAATTGTAAAATAGAAATTTATGTAAAGTAGGAACTATGCATACTTTAGTTAAAAATAAATAGTGTATTAATGAGGTTCTTTTTTCATTTCTTTTGCTAATGCAAGAGTCGGACCTTCCCATTCATTAATCAATAAATATAGTACATATAATTACAACACGACCCTCAAGTTCGTTGACTAAGGAAAAAACCAAAGAAAGACTTTTCCTTGCTACCAACCATCAAACTAAACCTTTCTAAAGAAGAAAAATAAATGAGTTTAGACATGGAGTCATAAAAACTCAAAGCGTTTGACAAGAAAAGGTGGCACCAACGCTCGAGATCTCAAACTGTGATTCGACCTCTCGGGTAAGACAAAACAGTCCAAAAACGTACTGAAGAGCTGCTTGCCTGTACACCCAGGACCACAAACCTGCACGGGTGATCTGAACCATTGAAACCCCAAGAGCCAACCAATGGTGTGTATTAAAATTAGAGTAGCCAACAAGCACGGAAGATAACTTGCGATGAGGGCAGTTTTCCTCCCGACCCCACTGCCACGTGGAGCTCAACGATTGCGATGGCTTCTGAGTGGGGAAAACCACTTCCTGCCTGTTGGGGCCGCAAAAACCACTTCCTGCCTATTGGGGCCGTGAAAACCACTTCCGTGCCACAAAACTGCTTGATCCATCTAGACCGTCGGATGGCTTAGAAAAAAAGGACGGTTGTGCTTGATATTGCACAGCCATAAGGCACCGAACTTTAAGGCGCGATGAGGGTGGTTTTCGAAACCATACCACCACCACGTGTCACTCTTTATATGTAATCATTGCCCATACTCCGAAACCACTTTCTGATGGAAAGTAGTGCGAACTCCTGAATACCGCTCCACCTGCTGGATATTCGCCCGACCATAGGAATTAGGATGCGGAAGCCCCCGACTCCACTACCAACGATTATTCACTAAAACATTTTCCTAGATTGGGGAAAACTTATGCCAAACACTGAGGATTGTAGAAGAAGAGATAAACCAACCATTATTATCCACCAGTGCCATTCTTTTACCCTTTTGCCCCAAAAGAACGAAACCAACCAGGATCTCAACACAAAACCGGCAGGGAAAACTGATCCAATAACTGAAGGAATATCCCTCCCGCCACTTCCACTCTAACGAAGGACCCTTAACCGGAGAATGATCTGAAGAGGCGAAAAGAATTGTCTTAAAACCATCCGCGAACTAATGACGCCCAAAGGGAAAATCAAGAGGCTGAGGAATCATTGGCTGGGGACACTTCACTTCTGCAAGAAACCCTCCCACTACAACAGGCCACCTGAATGTTGTCTGCCCCTTGGTTATAGAAAAGAACCTTTAAACGATTCTGGGGCAAATCCTACCATTTCTTCACCATCCTGCAATCTTCATTGTTCACCCCTTGGTTGGCTAGAATGTCCGCAAGCTTGTTGGAATTTTTGTGCACATGATTGAAACTAACAGATCCCAAACCTTGAAGGTGAACTTGAATCCTTTGATAAACCTGGATTAGTATCCAATGATTTGAGACTTTCTCCGGTTTGGATCCACAGCTAATTCTTTCTTTTAATAAAGTTGATGGTGATTTTGGAGTCTGCCTCTATAATGACATTTGAGCTATGATTTTTAATCAGAATATCTAGGCCCTGCTCCATCGCCATTAGTTCCACCATGTTATTGGTTGCTTTACCTGAATGGTTGTGGAAGATTAATATGATTCTTCCCTCTTCATTCCTTAAAACTCTTCCAAACCCAGCTAATCCAGGATTACCTTTGGAGGCTCCATCAATATTGAATTTCAGGTAATTTTTCGGAGGAGCATGCTAGCAATCTTCCTCTGTATTCTTTGTCATTTTATTTTTTCCAAGCCCTTATGGAATGATCTTGTGCAATCCCAGCAGTCTGATTGTTCTCAACTCCATTGTTGATGGAGGAGTTTCCGGGATATTGCGCACTGTGGTGCTGACTGTTTCCCTTATCTGCTTTAGAATCAAATCATACAGCTTCTAAGGGTTGGCTTTTTCATCCTTAAATATTCTCTTATTTCTTTCTTTCCAAACATTCCAGATAATGAATCCTGGTGTGAAAGCCCATGCCTGATTAATCGCCTCATTCTCCGAAAAGCTCCTCCTCCAATTATTTAGGGTATTTGTGATGCTCTCTCTGTCCCTGTCTGATTGTTGGAAAATGTTAGAAAAGGAATTCCACAACCAAGTGGTGTAAGAGCAGCAATTGAGGATGTGCTCCATAGTCTCCTCTTGCTCTTCACAAAGCTGACATTTAGAAGGCCCCAAGACGCCCCTTTTTCTAATATTGTCCCAAGTCAAAATTTTCTTATGGTGCACCAGCCACATAAAGAGCTTGATTTTCATCCATCCTTGGTGAGACCAGAGTTGCCTCCAAGATTTTTCTGGAACACAGGACTCCAGCCCCAGGAGAATATACTTTGCCTCTTTGAGATTGAAGGTACCTTTGTTGTTGTTACCCCATCTCAATTGATCCTGCCCCTCTGTGACCATGATCATCCTCTGTTTTAAAATGCTTCTCAGTGCTTCTGCTTTTGTTGTTATGAGGCTGTTATTTCTACAATCAATGTTACTCCAATTTCTCCACTTGTCCTGGCCCTGAGGGAAGTTCCAAAAATCTTTAACTTTGTTCAATCCTTGGGAATCAGTTTCCTATTTGAGACTTATGAAGTCCTCCTTTAACAGCACCAGTTCTTGTTGCCATTTGTCCTCCCAAAAGAGTGCTTACTCACCATCTCTGATTTCCCAGAAATTGTGTTGTTGCACTATATTTCTATTCTCCCAAGCCCTGTTCCAAATGAGAGAGCCCATTATATCTCCCAACATTCTAATGAGATTATTAGTGTGCCAAGAGTTGGCATATTTTTCTTTCCAGACCCTTGCCCAAAGGGCTCTTGGCTCTTGCACCCATCGCCACCAAATCTTGGCTCCTAGAACTTTATTTAGAATCTCTTGATCATATAAGCCTAGACCCCCATGGCTTTTGGGTTTGCAGATTTTTTCCCATGAAACCAGGGCCCATTTCTTCCTTGTTTCCTCCTTACCCCACAGAAAATATCTTTGAATATTTCTGATTTTTTCTAAGACTCCTTTGGGAGTTGGAAGGGCTGATAACATGAAAACCAAGATGGATTGAAGAACTGCCTTTGTCAGAACCAATCTACTCGCCAAGTTCAAGACTCTGAAGGTCCATTTTTTAACTTTATCCTGCAACTTAATTAGCATAGGTTCCCAAATATTTTTAAGCATTGGTTTGTCTGTGAGAGGTACTCCCAAATATTTTGAGGGGAGGGAGTCCCTTTGGAAGCCAAGGATTCTTGAGATATTCCTTTGAATAGCAATGTTAGTATTAAAGAAGAATATTTTTGATTTTGTGAGATTAACTTCCATACCTGAAGCCTTTGCAAAAGCATTGAGGATTTGCTTGTAGGCAGCCACTTCTTTGACTGTGGGAATACCTTGCAACATGGTATCATCTACAAATTGTTGATGAGTAAGAGTCTGACCATTCTCCGATACTTGAAGACCCTTAATTTTGCCCATGTTTTTAGCCTACTTGATAGCCCTGCCCAGTCCTTCCATCATGAGGATGAAGAGAAAGGGAGAGAGCGGGTCTCCCTGTCTCAGGCCTCTAGAGGGAAAGAAGATAACTGAGGGAGAGCCGTTAACCAAGATAGAAAAGCTGGAAGTAGTTACCAGAGCCATTACCCATCTTATCCAATTATGATCAAACCCAAAGGCTGTGAGTATCTTCTTGATATACCCCCAATTGACCTTATCATACGCTTTAGCAATATCCAGTTTCATGATCATCCCCACCTTCTTTTTTCTTTTGAGAGAGTGAACCACCTCATGAGCTTGAATAATGTTATCCAAAATTTGCCAGCCCTCCACATAACCAGATTACTCCTCAGACACTAGTTTAGGGAGGAGGGGTTTGAGTCTGTTAGCCACTACTTTGGATATAATCTTGTAAACAACATTGCATAAAGATATGGTTCTATACTTATCTGCTGTTTGAGCTGAGTTCTGTTTGGGAATCAGGGAGATGAAGGAGGTATTGAGGGCTTTCAGGATAGTTTTATTGACCCTGGAATCCTCCACAACATTTAAAATATCCAGTTTAACTATATCTCAACAAGCTTTGAAAAAATCCACATTAAAACCATCTGGGCCTGGTTCTTTGCCATTCTACATATCTTTGAGAACTTCGCTAACCTCCTCTTCAGAAACTGGTCTATTTAGGTTGTTATTGTCCTCTCTAGACACCAGCTTAGGGATATATCTTGTAATTTCCTTTATGGAATCTTCCTTGTCTGGATTGTTTTCTCGTGCAATGTCTTGAAAATGCTGAACAAGCACTTTTTCAATTTCCTTATGAGTGTTCTGAGTCTCTCCCTTTTTATCCCTTATTGCCGAGATTCTGTTGAATGCCCTATTGGCCATGGTGGATCTATGGAAAAAGCTCGTATTGCGCTCTCCTTCTTTGAGCCATTGCACTCTAGATTTTTGTTTCCATAATATTTCCTCTTGTTTACATAGGCTTTCCCACTCATGGTTCAATTTGTTAGACTGTTCATTTATGTCATAGTTAAAGCCTTCTTGGATCAACTTTTGGTTGAGGTCTTGAATATTACTTTGCACAGATTTATTATTCACAAAAATGTGTCTGAAATCCTTCCTATTCCAGTCTTTGAGTTTGCTTTTAATATACTTTAGTCTTTTGTGAAGGAGAAACATTTTAGATCCTTGGATTTGTAAGTCCTCACTCCACCATTATTTGATATTACTCAAGAAGTCCGGGTGGGCAAGCCAAATGTTTTCGAATCTGAAGGGTTTGTTCCTTAGAGAATCCAAACCCTTAATTTCCAATTGTATCAGCCAGTGATCTGAGCCCCCAAAGGGAAGATTTCTTGTTGTAATTTCATTATTTATAAGCATAAGCTCTTCTGATACCAAGAACCTATCTAACTTGGAGGCCACTTGGGCTTCCCCTCCTCTCTTGTTGTTCCAAGTAAATAGGCCATTCTCTGAGTCTGAGTCAACCAATTTCAAGTTCTCTGTGAATGCTTGAAATGCTGATGAATCTTTGTTTAGCACTCTGGTTCCTCCTTTCTTTTTCGAAAGAGATTTTATCATATTAAAATCCCCTCCCAAGATCCAAGGGATGCCATTTTTTCTGGTCCTGAGATCAGTGAGGGATTCTAGCAATCTGAGTTTATCCTCTACTCTTTGAGGACCATAAACATTAGTGACTAGGAAGGTTTTAGCCACCCCTTCTGGTTGAATGACTACTGACAAATAGTTTCTGGATGCCTCTGCATCTAAAACTCTAACTTTTTGAGGGTTCCATAGAGTGAGAATGCCCCCTGCTGTGTTATCTGCTTTAACTTCTAAAAACTCAAATCTTTGAAGCCATTTGCTATGGATTGCTTTTATTTTCTAAATGGAACTCTTCATTTCCTGAATGAAGATTATATCCGGCTTATCTTGTTTCATTCTCATACTTAGCATTCTTTGCTTTCTTTTACTACCCAGACCTCTTATATTCCAAGATGTAAACTTCATAATTAAAGATTTGTGAAGGAGTAACTAGTCAGGTCTTTCATCTTACTTGAATCTATCATCAGCTTCCCACACTCCATTAAAAGCTCCTTCTGCTTCTTTCTTCCTCGTTTCTCACCTGTACTTCTGGTTGCTAAACCTGGATTAGCTTTCATCGTTTTCACACCTCTGTATTCCTACCTGTCATTGTTTCTTCCTCTAACTGCCCCCTTTTCCTGGGTTTTCCACAAAAACAGCTGCTGTATTCTATTCCATTCATCTGGAGGTAATGAATCTATCCTCGCCCTGGTTCCCTGTTGTAGAAATCCTTCCAAAACTAGGTTTTCCTTATCTAGTATTTCCTGTAGTTCATGATCCTCCAGATCTGTTTTGCTCTGGGCCATTTCGTGGTCCATTTCTAGCTCTGCTTCACTCATCCTGGTTTCTTCCTCTTCATTGATATTTTGTACTGGAGTTTTGTTTTCCTCTTTCTCCTTCTCCTTAGGGTCTTTCTCCATAGACTGGTTTTCGAATGGCATGTCTTCCATCTCAACCAATGCTTGGAATTTATTTTGACTAGCCTTTTGTCCCTCTTTATGTTGTTGCTTTGGTTCATTTTTGCTTCCTTTTCCTCTACTTGAAACTTTCTGAAAGTTTTCAGTGTCCTTCTTTGCTTTTAGTTTACTTTTGTCTTCTTCTTTACTGAGAGGGCAGTCTCTGATCAAGTGTCCATGTTCGTGGCATTTACAGCATCTGAACGGAATATGCTCATAGTCCACCATTTGCACCCATTCCTCATCAAAGACTTCCAAGATAACTTCATCTGGAAGAGCTCCTAAAAGGTCCATCTCCACACAAATCCTTGCATAGGAAGTATATTTACCCCTTCTGGTGGCTTCCGAGGCTTTGATAAAATGACCTAGTTTGTTTCCTATAGCCACAAGTGATTCATTTTGCTAATAATCTAGGGGAAGCGAAAAAAGACTTACCCAAACAGGAACTAAGGTGAAGGTCTCCCTCTCTGGCACAAAGTTCATCACCCAAGGCTGCATATAGAGGCCTGTTGTTGCAAAAATGTAGGGCCCTCCTTCAAATATTCTATCCTTGTCTTTGATGTTTGTGAACACCACTGTGAAGAAACCCTTTGACCCAAGGTGAACATCGATGTTTCCCTTAGGTTTCCAGTGATATTTGATCCAGGTATGCAAAGCTTTCTCAATGGGCCATACTCCCATGAATTTGCATATGATGGCGTACGTTTCCATATGTTCCCTGTGCTCATGCAATGCCGGATTATTTAATACTACTCTTGGAGTGATGTTCGTTCTGGATCTACACGGCCCCTTCTGATTGACTTCCTCTTTTTTGCCTCCCTGGTTTTTGGCTTCTTCCTCCTTGTCCTTAGTGTTGCCCTTTTCCTTTGACTCTACCCCATCTGTCTCCTTCTCCTTACTTCTATTTTCTTCTTCCCCTATACCTCTGACATTACTCAGATGGGTCTTGCCTCTGCCGGTCACAATGTCTTTGTAGGAGGGAGTGGAGCTCCCTCCTCTATAGGCCGCCATTAGGGTCATAGACTGTGTGTCTCAGAGCTCTGTGCGATTTTCCGATTCCCGCCTCCACTATCCTCTAGTGTGTTAATGAGGTTCATTACACTACAGTCATGCTTAATGGGAAATAAGAGAGAACACATGAAGTGGGAAGGAAGAGATGGAACAAGGAAGCAATCGACGTGAGTTATGTCATGGATTGACTCTTTGTAGCAAGAGGACAACATAAAGCATTCATGAAATAGAATAAGTAGCCATGATGACTTTGTCTCCTACAACAATTGCATATATGATCTGTGCCTAGTAAAGATGATGACATTGCTTTTGATGATGCTATTTCATTGGTATTAATTTGTCACTCCACAGAGGTAGTGTTTTTTGTTGTAAGAAGGTGGGAATATCTTAATTGCTGTGAATATTTAGATAGGTTTGAATGTGTATCAAAAGCTACAAAACAAAATTGTTTTAGTTAGTTGGATGGTTAAGGAAGGCTGTGCAAGTGTATACAGTGCATAGACATCACTAAATATAGTTCCAGAAACCCAATTCCTTCCTACCAACCTAGTTTCAAGTGGACAAGAGTGGCCATGAAACCTGTGCATTGATTATAATCAATGTGGATGTGGCTAATTACAATGGTATCATGAATGGTGAGAAGCACAACATCTCCGATAATTTGGGGTTATGTTTGAATATATTAATTGGAAGCCTTACTTTTGTTTCAGAAAAAAGGAGAATATTATTTTCCATAAGATAAATCTCATACGGGTGAAGTCCTAAGAGATTTTTCATTTAAGAAATAATTAATTCAAAGAGTTTAGCTAAACTCACCTTGAGATTTTAAATATGAGGAGTTAAAATATTAAAGTCAAAGAGTTTAAAATTCCAAGTTAAGTGAGTAATCTCTAGGGTTGAAAATTTAAATTTTTAAATAGTCATCGAGTGACAAGATGAAGGGTTATATACTAGGATGAAAATGTTTAAAGTTTTTAAAGTCACTTTGTCATGGCGATTATAACATACTTTGAAATTCATTTTGTATTTTGCATTTCCTTGTGAATATAGAAATAATAAGATGTGTATTGTAAAGAGTGCATACTATGTTGTACATGACACCCACAAAAGTTTTGTTCCTGTAAAAGTCTATGCATAAGAGAGTTATTTTCTCTTAGTTTTTTGTAAGCCCTATTAAATCAGGGTGGACATATATTTATCATGTAGGATTTATCCTCCTATACATAGAGAGGATGTGACATCAAGTTGTGGAATAAACCACTAGGATAGGTTCTATGGTACCACATGTACTTGTAAACTAACTTGATGTAAAATCAAAGAATTTGAGTCGTCAATTAAAGTGGGAAGGTGAGATGTACTAATATTAGAAGGTTGGGATAATCTTATAAAGATAGGAACATGTTATAATGAAGAAAAAATCTAACATATTGATGAATCATGTAGGTGAAAAGGATCCCTTGTCTACTAGTGAGTACAATGGATGCCATTCATGTATCTTGGTAGATGGATTTTGATGTAGGATCATCCTTGGTATCGAGAAATCCTCATCAACCAAAAACAAATTTATGCTGACTTAGTAATAAGTGTTGTTACTCCCATTTGTTTTAATTTGTTGATGCACCTCTTATGTTAGTTGTTGATACTCCTGAGTGATTGTTGTTGCTACTCCCATCGCTGCATTTTATCAAAGAGATGAATTCTTTTGAGCTGTTAACACTCCTACAATCATTTGTTGATACTCTTTCTACATGGAGTTGCTGACACATTTTTAATGGTGCTGGAAATCCATCAACCAAAGGGGTCTCCTTAGTATGCAGTTCCAATTAGACATCACACTATTTGGAGTATGAGCCCCAACCAGAAATATGGTTGGTTTCCATTACTCTTAGGAATATTCCTTGGCTGAAATTATTAGCATAAGAGATTATACAAACAATCCTTGAAACAAGAAAGTAAGTTGACACTGTGAGGTATATAATTACAATGCATGTAAGGTTCTTTCATGAAAAGGAAAGAAAGAGTGAACCTCTAGAAGAAAAGTAATAGTATCATCCTACAAGAGACACACAAGAGCATGAGAGGATCGTTAGTTAAGCTAAAAATCATCTCACAAGATAACACTGATAATAAAGGAAGTAACAATGCACATTCAATAAGGTGCATAACAAATCAAACGAAATAGTTCATTTTCATTAGTATGTGTTAACATAAACATACACTGCAAACAATGAAAGAATAGTCTTACATTCATTCATGACATACGCATGAGGGTGCATTGGCTTAAAGAGCTTCATATATTAAGTGAAAGTCCAAATATATACAAGTACAATTTTTCCACATTAGTCCCAATAGTGGAACATTGAGGTATCACTTTCTCCTCCAAAGAAACATCTTCTCTGCTATGCCAAGCTAGAGAAGCCAAGGTGAAAGTTCCAGTCCTAAAAGTCCATTTTCTTGAGTTATGAATGTCTATTTATAACAAATGAGGTGACTCTCCACCTCCCATGTGACTCTTGACCTCGCTCATGACTCGTGTGCTTCTACTATGACATTTCAAATTCCTACATGACCTTTGAGCTTCTACATGACTTTAGAACTCTATAGTGACCTTTCACATCCTATGTGGGACCCTTGATCTTCCACATATTTTACATTTTATAATATTTTATAATACAATAGCTACATCCACAAATGATGCGACAAAATATATAAGCACATGAGACTCTTGTGATGACACTTGAAGATGTCATGACTTGGTAATGATGACATGGAACTTCATTGTGATGTGTTTGAGTCAAGCCTTTATCCTAGCTTCCATCTTTGTTTCTTATTCATGATGGATCTTTACCTGTTCTTCATCTTCATCCTCCAATTATGGATAAGTATTGAAACCTTCAAGTCAACATGTAATACCACCATTCGTTCATGGTCCAAGATTTCTTCATGTCTTCATCATGGTTCTTTCGGTGCTTCTTCTCCATAAGTGCTCTCTCGTATCCTCTTCTCAATGAACTCTCTTGTATCTTCGTGATATGTATCACATGTGTTTCATCATTTTCCTCCTAGATCTTGGATGATATGGAGTCTTCCATGTTATTTTGATCCTCCATCTTCTGTTGTGATCTAGTGTCCCTTCATCCTCTTGCTGCATGATCATATTTGCCTTTGCAGCTTCACAAGGGTCTTCTTGCATGGTCTCCTTGGAATCCTCCTTAAGAATAATCCTGTCATGTCAAGTTACAGTACCTGTAGATGTAATTCACTCATGAAAAGATGACATCAGTCTAGAAATCTCCTAGTTTACCTTATTCTTCATGCAACACTCACTAACCCTGGAACATAATGTAGGACATAGGAGGGGGCTTAGGGATTGCAGAGCGCATAATTCAGGAGATAGTGAAGAAGGTTTGATGACTGTGACTGCACAATGCATAGTGGATGGATCACTAGAAGAAAAAAACTACACATTTGGGGGAGACAGTGACACAATGAGGTAGTCTTTCCAATTATGACTATGTAGTGTGTAGTTCAAGGAAGATAGGGCCATAGGATTATGCAGTTTCATAGTTCAAAGAGAGTTATACTGACTACTGACAGAAACTATGCAGTGCGCAATGCAAGGTTGACTGGGAGGTTGGATTATACAATTCTAGGGGCCATGAGGCAACAAATGGGCACTGTGACTTTGCAATGTGCGATCTTTGGAGGTAAGGATTGGAAGCATGCAATTATAGGAGGCATGGGAAGTTTACTGAGGCTTGGAACTACAAAATGCACATTTTAGGGAGGCAAAATGAAGTAGGGTTGGTTGGGCAAGGAACTCTTCAAAATATGACTAAGTGTGGGATCAATGAGGTGAGAGATGAATGAAAACATAACTTGAGCATGACCAAAGACTCATAGATTATCAAACATAGAACAATCAAAATGTACCCATTGAAATGACAGTTAAAGGACAATTATTTCTAAGTGCAACAATTGAAACGTCACTTTATGACACTTAGAATACATGTTATGACAGAAGTGTTGATTGTAAGCAGAAGGTTCTCTAACTTGTGGGAGAGTATTTAGCACAAATTTTTATGATATATATGATCATTTAATGTAGAAAAGTGTGTTAGATCTTCCTCTAGTTATGCAGGAGTGAAAGAAATCGAAAGCAGCACTTGTGACCATGAGGAAAGGTGAAAATGACACTAGAAAAAGTTAAGGAAAGTGAAAGTGACACATGCTATAGTAATTAAAACAGAAAATGACACTTGTTAAAGTGAAAACAAGCAAAAGTGACAGTCGTGAAAGTGATAGAAACACTCATGAAAGGAGAAGGTGTGCAAAAACGACTGTTAAGGAAACTCATTGAAATGAAGATACAATGAAACCAATAGTGAGAGAGGGACTAGCAAATGATATTGCACACTGATTCTCAACTTAGATTGTGCAGTGTATTGTCCATGGGGGCTTCCCTGGGGGAGAAATACCATACCACGTGGGATCATATTGGGGGATATATATTAAGGAAAAAATGACATAATATATTTGGGGATATATAGGGGTAAAGGGTTTTTATATTGGTAGGTATAAAAAATGGAGCTCAAAGTTAATCAAAAAATATAAAGGGGTGTAAAAAATGTTAATAAAAAAAGGGATTCCTACAATATTTAGTGAAAGTAGGGGTTTTTTAAATTGAGAAGGTGTATTGGGTCCGTATTGATAGGGGGTTAAATAATGTGATTTTTAGAGGTATTTAGTAATATGTAGTCAAATTAAGGGTATTTTTTTAAATGCCGTGAACGCACACGATATGTCAAAATTTCATTAAGTGAAGCCCCCGCAGTATTGTCTCAATGGATTGTGTAGTCACTATCCATAGTGACTATGCAAACACTATAAGTAAACATTGTGAAGGCACTATTCCTAGAGATTGTACAAGCCTTAGTTTCAATAATCGTGCAATGTCTATTTTCAAAGATTGACATTGGTTACTGAGATTTACAGAAGAGGGTGCACTTGTGAATGCATGAAAAGGATAAGCTTATGTAAGAAAGTGGATTTGACACTTAAATTCTCATAAGAAGACTTGATCATGAAGAAAGACATCAATTGACCATGAAGCAACAATAGGAAACTTGAGGTGACAGATGATGACATCATAAGTAGGATACAAAATTCAAGTGCAAGCAAAATTTTGGAATGTGTTTGTCACAACGACAACACACATCCAAAATTGGCAGTTGTTAAGTTGTGTTGCTACAAGACAACTACTCGTAGATGTGCTATAAATGGGACGTAGGTTGCAAATTAGGTTTGTTTGCACATTGAGAGGAAGTGAATTAGTTAGTTCAAGAATGAAAAGAGGTCAACAACATTGGAAGTGAACTATTTCTGTTCGAATTTGAAGAGGTCAGTAACATGATAATAAATTGTGGGCACACAGAAGAAAGGGGGATTTTTATTTTTGTTTATTTCCTATTGGTTTTGTGCGGGTTCATATCGGTCTCTTGGGTCTTAGGTTGTTGGCATTGATTTTGGATGTTGCATGATTTTTCATAGAATGTGAATGGATATTGTATGAGGTAGCAAGGGTGTTAAGTTGCTGTGCATGGTATTATAGTGTAACAACATGGGAATTTGAGGTACTCTGAAAAATTCACTCTTATATTTCCATTCTTTTCTATAACAACAAATTTTGAATAAATAAAATTATTTAAATCCTTTTGGTTTTCTCGTGAGAAGACTTGAATTACTCTCTTTTTATTGTTTGTTATTTAGTACTTGAATTCATTCATATATTAGCAAAATTCAAATGGCATGGGATGTGTGCTCTGTAACAACGACCCATGTAGGTGTTGTGAAAGCTACAAAACCTAGGATGTATCAAATGTTATTAGAGTGGGATTTTCACCATGAATTTCTTCATGTAACACAGTACCCGAAAATCATTTTTGGTGGTTGCACAACAAGAGGGTCGAAGGTACAAGTTGGGTCGAGGAACCTAGTTTGAGGTTTGTGGATGTTGGTGAGACATTTACAAATGGTAACGATGCCACTGAGGATGAGAGGAGAAGGATGAGGAGGTGCAAGAAATCAAGATATAGAATAGTTAAGACGAAGAATAAAAGATTTGGAGCATAGAAGAAATGGAGATGTAGAGGTAGATTCAGAGCCTGAAGAAGAGATAGATGAAGAATAGGATGCTAAGGAGAGAAACCCAACAACAAGGTTGATTTCATACTTGAGGAAGAGAGGCATTGCAAGAGTTGAAGTTTATCGTTATGATGGCAATCTAATGGTCGATGTGCTCATTGATTGGATTGGAGAAATTGAAAGATACTTTGAATATGAAAATTTTTAGGATACAAATCAGGTGAAATTCGCCATGACATAGTTGAAAGATCATGTTGCACTGTGGTGGACATGCTACAGAAAGTAAAACTAAATATTCATCTAAAGAATATCAATACTTGAAATAAGATGGTCACGAAGATCAAGGACAAAATTACGCTTATTGATTACACGAAAAATCCGTATAGAGAAGTCTAGAATCTAAGACAAAAGGGGACCTTTCTTCATGAGTAAAACAAGGAGTTTCGCAAACTGTCACTTCGATCAGGTATAAGAGAATCAAAATTCCAAAGAGTTACAAGGTATGTGAATTAACTAAAATACTTGATTTAAGATGAAATGAGTACACATTATTTCCATACTATTGATGACGCCTATCATGTTTCCTTGAAGGTAGAGGAATAGTTGAATATGAAAACATAACAGAAAGGAAAAGGAAGAAGTTTGATAGGTATACGTAAGACATAGACTACTAGAGCCAGTGAAAAGGAAGAAGAAGCCATGAGTGTTCAAGGTGGTATATCTGGAAATAGTGTTGGAAGCGATATAGGAAGTCCCATAAGATGAAAGGGAAAGTATGTAATTACTTATCATTGTTGTGGAATGGAAGGAAATAATAAATATGAGTTACCGAAAGGAAAATGTTCAGGGAGAAGAGGTGATTCCAGAACACAAGTTACGCAAGCCGATGAATCTTCTATTTATGGAGAAAATGTGACGACGCTTCAATAAGAATAGGAAGAAAATTTGATATTTGATAGAGTGTAGCTCAAGCCTGAGAAGAAAACAGTGGAAGAACCAGAACAAAGAAGGAAAGTTTTCAAAACTAAATGTAAGGTCCAAGGAAAGTGTTGTAACTTGGTAATACATGGTACAAGTATAGAGAATTTAGTTTCCACTAAAGTCATAGACAAGTTGAAACTCAATAATTTAGTCGATCAAAATCCTTACAAAGTCTCATGGTTACAAAAGGGGAAATAGGTGGTTGTGACTGAGAAATGTTTGGTGAATTTTCAAATCGACAGTCTTTAGGAGAAAGTACTATGTGATGTGGTTGACACGGAAATCTACCACATACTTTTGGGAATAGTGTGGTTGTTTAACATACAAGTTCACCATGATGGTAGAGAAAATACGTATGATTTGAGGAAAGATGGACAATGATACAAACTCACCCAAATACTCAAAAATGTAGCTGTAACAATAGGAAGTTATGCAAGTACTAGCACGTGTAACAACAAGATCATCTTGTGTTCAACAAAGCAGTTTTACATGAGGAGTGAAAGGCAAAATTGTATTTAGCATTGATTCCAAAGGCTATGTCAGAGGAACTGAAATTAGAAACCATCCCAACAGAAACTAAATCCTTGTTAAATGAATTCAAGGATATTGTTGTTAACGAATTTCAAAAGGGACTACCTTCGGTGAGAATTATTTCTCATTAGATTGACTTAATTCCTGAATCAAGCTTACCAAACAAGGCACCTTACACGATGACTCCAACAACAAATGAGGAAGTAAATAAGAAGGTACAAGAGGTGCTTGACATAGGATTAATAAGAGAAAGTTTGAGTTTGTCTGTTGTAATAACAATAATGACTCCAAATAATTTCGGTGAATGGATAATATGCACAGATTCTAGAGCCAATAATAGGACAATGATCAAATTCTAGTTTCCATTACCAAGGATGGAGGATATTATGGATTGTTTGAGTGGGGATGCATATTTCACAAAGGTATACTTGAAGAGCAGTAATCGTCAAATCCATATCATGGAAGGTGATGAGTGGAATATTCGTTTAAAGATGATGGAGTTTTTGAATGGTTAGTTATGCCATTTGGACTAACAAATGCTTGTAACACATTGATGAGGCTCATGAATGAGGTCTTGAAACTTTTTTTGGGAAAATTTGTTGTTGTACACCTGGATGAAATTTTAATTTTCAGCAAAAACTGGAACATGTAAGAAAAGTGTCTCAGTGGTTGAAGAAAGAGAAATTTCTTTAAAACTTGAAGAAATGTACATTCATGCAGGATGAGTTAGTGTACTTTGGATTTGTGACTTCCAAGGAAGGTTTGAAGATGGATTTTGAGAAGGTGATGGTTATCTTTGAATGGACAACACTTAAGTCTACTTTTGAGGTGAGGATCTTTCATGGATTGATAAGCTTCTTCCAGAAATTTAATAGGAATTTCAACCATATTTGTGCACCTCTTATTGAGTGCATTAATAAAGGAAATTTTAAATGGACGAGAGTAGCGGGAAAGGAATTTTCCAATGTGAGAAAGAACGTGACAGAGAAATCTGCTTTGGCACTTCCAAACTTTGATAAATTATTCCTAGTTGATTGTGATGCAAGTGGGACAATGATTAGAGCATTTTTATGTCAAGAAGATAGGTCAACAGCATTCTTCAATGATAAGTTGAATGGATAAAAGAAGAAGTATTCCATATATGATCAATAATAGTATGCTATTGTGTAGGCTTTGAAGAAGTGGAGACACTATTTGTTTCCTAAGGAATTTGTCTTGTTTACTGATCACAGGTCACTACAACATATCAGAAGTCAAGGTAAGCTAAGTCAAGGGCATTGTAAATGGGTTGAATTCATGTGAAGTCATACATTTATTTTTAAGCATAGGTTTGGAAAGTCAAACAAAGTTGTAGATGCCTTAAGTAGGAGAGTGTTGTTAACACATTTTTAGTAGAAGTGGTGGGGATGAAAAGCATGAATGAGTTGTATTCTAGAGATGTCAATTTTGGAGAAGCTTGGACAACTTGTAAAGCACCTTGGTGTGTGGATAGGACCGTGTTATTACTACCATATCCAAGAAGTGTTTTTACTTAAAAATCCGTAATCGTGCATTCCTCAAGGGTCAATGTTGTTGAATCTTATTAAGGAGCTACATGGTGGAGGCTTACGTTGAAATTTTGGCATGGATAAGACCACAACATTGGTAAAAGATAGTTATTTTTGGCCTAGCATCAATAAGGATGTCAAAATTTTTGTTGAGTATTGTAGATTTTTCCAACTAGCTATGGGGAGAAGTAAAAATACAAGTTTGTATACTCCATACTCCATTGTGAGTACAAGAAATATCGTGGGAAGATGTGAGCATGGACTTTGTATTGGGGTTGCTAAGGACCCAAAGGAACTATGATTCAAAGATGGTTTTTATAGATATATTTTTAAATATGTCACGTTTCATAGCATGGAAGAGGGAAAGTGATGCTACTAAAGTGGTTGTTTTATTCTTAAAAGAAGTAGTGATACCTCATGGGTTGCCAAGAACCATTATTTCAAACGAAGATACAAGATTTTTGGGTCACGTTTGGAGGATGTTGTGAAAGAAGATGGGATCTCAATTGTTATATAGTCCAGGCTATCATCACTAGATAGATGGAGAGAATGAAGTAGTGAACATGAGTCTTGGGAACTTGCGAAGAAGCTTGAGTGGTGGACATCCCAACTAGTAGGATATGGGCTTGGCATAGGCATAATTTGCATAGAATGATTCTGTAAATAGATCCACTATTAAGAGACCATTTTAGATAACTTATGGGTGGTAAATGAAAGATATTGTGGACTTTATATAGTCTCCAAATTTGTAGGAAAGGAAGGATGTTGATGCAAGTGATTTTGTAGATATCTTGTAGTTGATACATGGATTGGTGAAGAAGAGATTACATCAGAGTTAGGTGCAAGGAGAAGGCATATTAAAAAAGAAGAGCAAGGGATTTTATTGAAGGAGAACTGGCATTGACACATCTATAGAAAGAGAGATTTTCTAGGGGTACCTACAACAAGTTGAAGTACAGGAAAATAGGCCCATGTAGAATTGTTCGAAATTTTTTGAAAATGCCTACAAGCTAGAATTACCGAGAGTCTTGGATATATCTCCCATATTCAATGTGGCTGATCTATATGAGTTCCATGAAGGAGAAAAAAATGAATAGATAGGTATGCTTGTTGATTGGAAGGAATAGTTACCAGTCAACCTTGTTGCAGAAGTGGAAGAAATTATGGTGACCAAGGTTGGAAAGAAGACTCGTTGTAGGGATTACCTATAGTATTTGGTCAAATGGAAGAATAGAGGATCTGAAGATGTGTTTTTGGTGGCTAAGAAAGAGCTAGCATGCCTACAAGGGACTTCAATCTCTGTCTTTGAAGGAAATACCACATGAACCAGTAGGTCATATTTTCCTACCAAGGGTGTCTAATGCATGAGAATCCTTCACTTGAGACAATCCTCATCAATCAAAAATAAATTTATGTTGAGTTAGTAATAAGTGTTGCTACTCCCATTTGTTTTATGTTGTTTATGCACCTATTATGTTAGTTGTTGATACACCCAGCGGATAATCTATTATACTCCCGCAGCTATATTTTATCAAATCGATGACTAATTTCTAATTACTAACACTCCTAGGATTGCATGTTGATACTCCTGCAATGTGGAGTTGCTGACATATCCAAAATCGACAGTTATTTAGCTATGCTGCTACAAGACAATTGTTACTAGACGCACTACAAATGGGACATAAGTTATAAATTTGGTTTGTACGCACGCTAAGAGGAAGCAAATATGTTAAGTTTAGGAAGTCGAAGATGCCAATGACATGGGAAATGAATTATTTCCATTGGAATGCGAAGAGGTCAGCAGTGTGATAATACATTCTGGGCACATAGAAAAATGGGGTATTTTGTTTTCTCGGTGCTTATTGGATTTTTCCGGCTTCATTTTGGGCCCCTTTCTCTTAGGTTGTTGGTGTTGGTTTTGGTTGTTACACAATTGTTAGAGAGTGTTATTTGCTACTGTCTAAGTTGGCAATGGTGTTTGGTCGCTACGTGTGGTATTATTGTGTAACAAGGTGGGAATTTCAAGTACTATGAGAACACCATTCTCATATTCATATTTATTTTTTTGTAACAATACATTTTTAGTAAATAAAAGTATTTGAATCACTTATGTGTTCTTGTGAGCAGAATCGAATTACTCTCTATTTGTGCTCTACGACTTAGTCCTCGAGTTAATTAATATAGTAGCCAATTCCAATGGCCTAGTTTGTGCAATCGGTAACAACCATCCAAATTCTAGAGGTGTCATGAAAGCTACATAACCTGGACTACGTCAAATTTCTATATGGACAATAATGATGTAGGAAGGAGTAAAATATCCTATATAGGTACAAAAAGGAAGAACTACTAGACCCCACTAAGAATAAGATAATAATGGGAGAAGATGATGATAGTGATAATGATGCATAACAACACGATGGCCTGGCAAAAGAAGTTGATGGTAGACAGAATAATGCAACAACAAAGAGAATGTCATGGTGAAAGAAGATGATGATAGAGAGAATGGTGCAAGAGAAAAGAGAATGGAAATATGAAAGAAGACAATGTTAGAGAATGATGTAGTAACATGGAAAAATGAAAGATTAAGTCATAAAGAAGAAAGAAATAAGGTAAAAATGTATGGGAAGAAGAAACAAGAGAATGAAGATGTAGTGACTCCAGATAAAGACATCCGTATGTAGTCCAATGGTCCTATTTAAATAATATTTTTATGTTAAAAGGAAATTATCTTGATTTAGTTTTTGTATAAGGGCTAGATTGGCTTGTATGGAAATATGAATTATATGTACCTAAATCATTGATGATGTAAGCCTAATGAGGCATGCACACTCTCAAAATCCGTTATATTAAAAATGTCATGGTACTCTAAGAATCACTTTGTAAAGGAAGGTTTTTGGCAAAAACTATTGATGTTTGTGGTAAGAAGAAACCACATAAATCAGTTAATGTGATGTGATGTTTGTGGAAAGAAAAAGGTACTTAATGTCTTGAGGATTGTGATGGTTAAGGGAGCCAATGTGAAAACCCATAGGTTTAATGTTTATTGGTGAAATAAAGAAAAATGAAGATGTGGTTATAGGTAATCCAAAGTAAACCCCCGTTAATGATTGACCATGGTATATGGAATGAAATTGCTTATGTTTTCATAGGTATAAAATGAAAATTGAAGAATATCAAGGATGAAGAATCTTGAATGTCCAAATATTGTAGAAAAAAAAAGATGAAAACAAAGAGTAGTAAAGACAAATATATTTGGAGATAAAGATGAATAAAAACTAGTTCAAAGACAGTTGAAGCATTCATATTAAGATAAAAAATACTCATTAAGGAACTGTTCATATATTGCCTATTTATTACTTCTCCACTTTCGCTCTTTTATCATTCATTCTTTGTCTTGATGATGGATCCTCTTTGGGATTGGAAACGTCGACAAAATTCATATTCTACTATGGAAAATCCGAATGATCTCTCTCAAAAAGAAAACCACAGAAGTTTAAAATCTAATACTCGTTAAGGAATTGTATGTTGGAGTAACTCCCACTTGTGATACAAGAAATGAGGGAAGTTAGGGATAAAAGATAGTTATAGAGTTGGTTGAACTAATCAAGTCATTATGGTCACCTATTGTTATATATGGAACTATTTGTACTTAAAATGTAGCATAATGGATGGTTTAATTTAATAGATCTCCCCCTTTAGGGGTTTCATGATTACTATTTTCTTGCTTAATATTTCTTCACATGTGTTTGCATGTGTCCATTAAAAGATAGTAGTGCCAACATATCGTATATCTAAGCATTATTGGGACTTGGGTGGCACATATATATAAGAATTATTGTGGCTTGAGTAGCGCACATGTGCACACACACACACACATAGAAAGTGAAAATAATTTCATTGGGGAATAAAATATAAGAAGATAAAATACCTACCATGGGTGATTATCAAGGATTACTCCAGTTAGGATCCCTAGAATGGAGCTTTCACCACCTTTGTCGATTCCACCCCTTACCAATACATGGATACATGGACATGTTATTGGTCACACGTGCTAGCCATGAGTACAGTGAATAAGATCCTTCATTTCAACCATCCCCTGAATCATTTAATGATCCATCTAATGTCTAAGCATTATTGTGGTTTGGGTGGGCCTAGTTTCATATACAAAATGGTTCTCTTTAAATATATAGCCAATACGTCCTAAAATCGTCACTAGTCTTCATCACTAGATCTTTACTTGGGTAAGTTACCTAGTGCCTCTATACTTTTTCTGTAGTATCACTTGTTTCTTGGTGATTTTTAGGGTTGCACTCCCCTTATATTACCTCTAGGGCCTTGTTTCAAATCTCCTTCTCACGAGTTCCAAAAGTGGATCTTGGATAAACCTCTAAGTATAAAAGACTTCATGCAAGAGGTAAAAGGTGCCAAATGGCACAAATCCTTTGTAAATCGGAGGAAAATGAAAGTCACGGGTTGCTCTTAGAAATAGTCTCATTGCAGAGATCTCCTCATTCTAAATCCAACGAAACTTGAATAGGCGAAAACGGACTCTGGATGAAGGAGTTATTGTAAAATGAAAATTGTCCAATGTCCTTAGAAAAGGAGGCAATTTCATTAAATTCTGAACTATATTGAAAATTCTGGTTTTAGTATAGGCTCACGGGCCAATCCACAGCTAACACATGGCAGGCCGGGATTGGGCCACGTGGCCTTGTTTGATTGGTCTAGGAGGAAATATCGCATTGCAATTATTTATAAGGGAAGGACCTTGGGCCATGAGCGATTGCCGCTTTATCGCATCACACAGATTCATGGGAGCACTTAACAAAGGCCAAGGCCAATGCGACATGCGACTGCGATCGCCGATATCGGCGGATCGCTGTCGGCGATTCCAAAAGGGAAGGACCACGAGCTGATGCGACTTGTGACTGCGATCGCCGATATCGGTGGATCGCTGTCGGCGATCCCAAAAGGGAAGGACCCAGGGCCATGCGACTTGTGACTATGATCGGAACCGGACTCGAAAGGGTTCTGAAATATAAATACATAATATTTCAGATCCGAACCAAAGCCATTTCCACGTGTTTTTGCGATAATTGCCATGTTTTAATATATTTACAAAATACAAAGGGGCAGGCCTTAGAGCCATTGCAACTTACGATAGCGACCTACGGGCGGACTTGATAGGAAAATAAAGCACAGTTATGGGAATTTCAAGCCCAAAATTGTGTTTTTATGCGGATTGTCCCTTGTTTTTACACTGTTCTCTATCAGACTGTTTCAAAAGAATTTAAAGTGCCAATTTCCCTTCCGTGCAAAACAAATGGCCACCATACCTTGGGACATTATCAATCATTGTTAAACGCTCCATAAGGAAGGTGAAGGGACAGTGACCGAGAGCCATGGAGCCCAAGAGCTGAAACGAACAGACAAGCACCGATGGGCTTAAAAATTCATTCCATAACAGAAACAGAGTTGGCTGAGTCTGAGAGCACAATTGATTCATTCGCTTGGAGGTAGAGCGAAGCACTGATAACACAGAGAGTGGTGAATTCTCATTCGTGGAGGCAGTATGATGCTCAGGAGGAGTTCCGAGAAGCTCATGGAGGCCCGTAATGCTCAGTGAATGTGTGGGCAGAGTTGGAGCGCTGAGGAACCCATTGGGAGGCTCGGTGTGCCAGAGCGCTTAACAGAGCGAAGCCACCAGAGGTTGGAGGCAACACATAAATACTTTAGTGAAGTATCAGACAACAAAGAGACCAACTGCTCGAGTTGTTGCTGGTGTTGTTTGAGTTGAAGACAGAAGAAGGATTCCGGAGACAGTAAACAATTATGAGGGAGTGAGAGAAGCTAGAAGCTCAAAGGAGTCTCAGAGCACTGACCGAAAGAATTAGTCTAGAGAAGTCTAGCACTGTTTGCAGCTAAAGGATAGCCAGGGGTAATGAGAGCCCATTGGTTCATTTGTAAACCATATGGAGTTGAGTCAAGGACTTGTAAAAAGAATTCAGCCATAATCCCAAAGAGTCTAATCGAGTTGATTAGAGCTCAAGGAGACGTAGCCTAAGATATCAGGGTGAACTCCATATTACATTGTTGTCTTATGTGTTTGCTTCTTTGCTACATTATTCACTGTTATATCCATTTATGTATATGTTCAAGCACATTTAAATATCAGCATACACAGCAGATTTTAAAGCACATAACAACCAACAATAAAAACAAGCATATGCCTATAATTTCAAGCATTTCTGAATTCTGCATTGGTTAATCATTAAAGACTTGGGAAAATTCAAGATTTGGAAGTGGGAGAGGTTCTTGCAAGCTAGACAGGAAGCCTAAGAGCCCCATTTTTAGATCAATTCCATATCACATTTAGAAATAGATGAGAATCTCAATCAATGGATTTCGAACATAGGAAATATCCATTCTAGACATATTTAATACATGGAGATTGTAGACTTACATTGGAAATTAAAATTTGTCATAAAAGAGGTTTTGGTTCAGTGTAGCAAAATTTATCAAAATCCCTTACCAAGTGAACTCCCCTATCAATTAATACATATTTTATACACTAGTTTTTTTTATTTTTACCCAAATATGTTAACAACTCCTATTAGTGATAATTTCTCTGTATTTTTTAGTTTCTTAAATAAATTCACACTCAAACAAATATCTAAGGCCATTTAGAATGATAATTTTTACAACCATATATTATTGGTTTGGTTTCCAACTGAAATAACTATAAACCTATTTTAACTTTTCTCAACTAATAATACAATAAAATTCTCTTTTCTATATATATATTTATATTTATAATTCCATTTATGATCATAAACATCTCTAACGAGGAAAACATTCCCGTCATGATCCAATTTCAAAGTATTCCTCCTTTTTCCATCGAGTAAAATCGCTTGGCTGTAAAGGCAACCGGAAACCAAAATCCATCGCAGTGATTCTAAGAAAGCCACTATGGACGTGATGTGTGATTCAAAGCTCTCAAACATTCGTCAATTTGCGCGGCCGCTTTAAGGACACGGGAATCTCCTTTTTACCCAAATTTCAAGAACATTGAATTTTCATCTTGTGGTGTGGAGCAAAAGCGAAAAGAGACGAAGTTGCCAGGTTAGTCATTCAAGTCGTCTTCATCATCAAGTTACCTGTCCTTTTTCCTTTTCGATGTAACAACAAAAATAAAATCAAAGAAGTTAAATAATAATAAAAATTTTATTTAACTTTTATATAATTTATGGTATATACAGTTAAATTGCATTTTGATTTCACTTTGATTTTAGCATTTAAATTTGTATCTGTTGGGATGAGGTATTATTAGGATCACTAGACTAGAGAATGGCTTTTTAATATGAATTTTTTTTCTCAGTTATGTTATATTTGAAGACACAAAGGCTTGTTAATATCTTTTTTTTTTGTTATTTGTGATACATTTAGATACACAAAGATTTATCAATATGTTTTTTTTTTTTTGTCAATTATGGAAAACATTTTATGAACAAACATTATTTAAATATTTTATATTGCAAGAGCTAACCAACCTTGTTGTCGGACCTTTAATGCACCCATAGCGACTTCACCATACATACATGACATGTAACCTAACAGCCCTCCGGCCGGGAAAGGTCTTGATTCTCCACCAGAAAATACCGACGATACCTGCTTTGATATTGTTTGCACACAATGACCTTACCTCTAATTTATTATTGCAGATTTCCATTGAATGTTGCAAGATTTCAAATTCAGCCTTGCGCCCGAGATTTAAAATTCGGTATTGCCGCCCAGATTTCAAACTCGAGTTGTGCGCCTAATTTTTGAAATGAAATCCTCTTCCATTCGACCTTCGAGATACGATTCGAAAAATCTTGTCCGTCGTTACATTCCGAATGTTCTTGGAGAGAAACCTTGTGGGTGTGAGCAAAAATGGCAGAAAACTACACATTTGCAACTTTCTTGCTCGTTCTGACGATACTGGTGGGCGCAACAGAAGTCGCAGAGGTGAAGGTAGCAACACCGAGTCCGACAATGGAGGTTGTCGCTGCTTCATTGCCCTTCCTCCCCTCTCTATTTGCCACTCTCGTCGCCTCCTTCATTCCCTTCCTGGCCTGTTGAAAAAAGCAATAACAACAATCATATGGGTGGCCTCTGCTCTTCAGGTTGCAGTTAATTTCGGGAAATACCCAAATCGGCCCACCATCAGCAGAACGTTAATCCCGGAAGAAGGGTCTGAAGAATTCTCAGAGCTGGTGCAGAATCCGGACTTGTTTTTGCCGAGAACAATAAGCAACCAATTTCAAACGACACTGGGCATAGCGTTGATAGAAATTCTATCTACGCACTCCACAGACGAGGTATATCTAGGACAGAGAGCCACGAGTGAATGGAGTGGGGATGAACGTGTAACAGAAGCTTTTGAACGGTTCGGTATGACGCTGAGAGAGATTGAGAAAAATATAAGAGAGAGAAACCAAGATGCAGCAGAAGAGTTGAAGAACAGGTGTGGTCCTGCTCAGGTTCCTTATACTTTGCTTTATCCAAACACCTCGGATCTGACTCACAAAGGAGGACTCACTGGTAAAGGAATTCCCAATAGCGTTTCTATATAGTTTCTACTTGCATGGCATTAATATGCATTTAGTTTCTACTTGCATGGCATTAATATGCATCAAATTCCTTACTGGAATTTCGAAGGGTAGTCTTTATTTAGTTTGTATTTTATGTATTGAGAAAATTCTTCAGATATTATTGCTTTTTTAAATCTTAATAAATTTCAAAAACATTTCACTTCAAAGTCTTATCTTCTTATTTTCTCGTTCATAATATATTTTAACTTAAAAAACTCTACCAATTTCATATTAAAAGATCACACGGCTTCTTGATATTATATATCAAAGACATATACATCTTCCTCTTATTATTAAGATTATTGAAATGTTTTATTTATAATAAATATTTATTTTCAATTATTTTATATATAATTGATATTAAAATAATTTTTGTTTTTATAATTGATATTAAAATAATTTTAAAACAAAAGTTGAATATTTTAGATATCATTTACATTTTTTAAGTATTATATATTAATTTTGTAATAAATATAGAAAGAATTACATATTTCCTTTTTTAATTATAAAAGTATTATTATGGTGATACTGGTATATATTTTAGAATAGAGCATACAAAATTTTAATTGAAGTATCATTTTTTTAATTATAAAAATAATCATTATGGTGATAAGCATGTTGTTGATGGGCTAGAATGTTACATCAACAGTGAGAGATATCCCCGGTGCACAATTCTAATTAGACTCTACATTGTTTGGTTTAGAGACCTTATCCACTATGGAGGCCCAACTGCCATCACACTAGTTGAGAATAAATAAAGCTTTAAAAAATGCAAGCAACTTATGAAAATCAACACATGAGACACTACGAATAGTAACAACATAATATTAAAGCATGAATCTCAAGAGAAATAGTGTTAGAAAAGCTTCAAATCAAACCCATGCATGTTAAAAACATAAGTTTATCAACCATGAATAAGTTCGTGATCAATAACACCATGAAAACATAAATAAGTAGACAATCCTACACTGATATAATGCTCAAATCAATAAATAGTTTATTGACATAAACACAAAGTAAACACATCATATACTATCCATTCACCACAAGAGAAATCCCAAAATGCTCGATGACACATGAAGGAACTGCATGCTAAGGCTCATAAAGCTTGAAACATTAAGCTAAAATATACATAGCACCATCACATGAGAAGTCCATAAGTCCATAAGTGGAAATATGAAATCACTTCTTGCATTCACTAAAAGATTTATTAGTTCTCAAACAATATGCACAAATGAGTCCCCTAACAAAAATTCCATTACAATGAGCCATGAGGACATATTTATAGAAAATGGGGTGACCTTTCATCTATCCATGTCTCTTGAGATACCCCATGACCTTTCACATCCTCATATGACTCTCTATTGTATCATAGCCTATATTATACTACAAACACATTACGTGAAGAAAATAAATGCTCCTATTATGTTAATCTAGTAATTGAGAGTTCTAGGACATCCAAATGAAATTCTTGTGATTGATATGTGTGCCAAAGCTTGTACTCCTTTGCAATACTAATGACCTTATGTTGTTGCTCGTCTCCGTGTCTGCAACGACATTCAAGGGAATCTGGCAGCATAGTGGATTTCTTCATCTTTACTTGATTTGATAAGATCACAAACTTAGTATACATCCTTGTAGGCTCCACCACATAATGGGCAATTGTTTCCTTTGTAACCTATAAGTCCTCCAAAGTAACAACTTGCTTAAAAGGACTCATAAATGCTTGCATTTTCTCTTGTGACCTTACCTCGCCCAATGTACCAATGGAAGGGACCTTATGCACCTAAATCAAAGATTCTAGCCTACTCAACAAATGTTTATATGAAGCTAAAACCTCGTCTACATCCTTTGTCAACTTGTCATGTGAATGGATCTTGATACGAACTACAACTTTAACATCTTCTACAGTTATCCAATCCTTTCTTGGGAGTGTTTCTGGTGCATCTAGATATTGAGTGGTCCATTCATGTAGGCTTTTAATGTTTATTATGGCTAGTTTAAGCATTGCTCCTCTTTCTTTAGATTTTTCCTGTATAGTTGGGAAAGTTGATACGACCTGATGTAGCTTCATCATTTCTTAGTAAACTACATTCATGGTATCTTCTAATATTGTCACCTCTCCCTGAATAGATGCTCATAACTCTTTGTTTCTTAAATGAGTCACAAGTAAAGCCTAGTTCTCATTTTGCAAAAATGCGACTCTTTGTTCAGAAGTAGCAAGCTTGGCTTGCATATCAACAACCTTTCTATTCAATCTACTCATATTCAATTATGTGGTAGTGATGAACACAGTTCCAGTTGATGAAACCATTTCGAGATTCATGGTGGTGTTTATGACAATCTCTTTCTCTCTGACCATAAATAATGTCTTAGTCAAATTCTTTGCATAACACCTTTTCCTTTCTTGCATATTTTTGCATTGAATTTGATCGAAAGTATGTTTGGTGACATCTAGCACCTCTTCTTCCTCTTCTTGTGGGAAACCCAATTCTCGTAGGGGAAGGTGTCCACCAATAATTGGAGAAGAAGATGGGATATCCAAAGGAGGGACATCTTTCTACAACTGGGGTCCTTATGCCTGTTGATCATTTATTGTTTTGCTTTGTTGATCTCTAAGTAGATATTACTGAATTTCTTTAGAAAGAGCCTCTTGTTTTCTTTTGGATTCCTCTTCTTCATGCATTTTCTTGTCTTCCTCGGCTTTCCTTCTTTGTTCTTCCCCAACTTTTATTTTTAATTCCTCTTCTTCTTGCCTTTTTCTCATTTCTTCCTCTTCTTTTTCTTCCTTTTTTGTGCTTCATATGCTCTTCGCTCTTCCTCCCTTTTCTTAAGATGTTCTTTCCCTTCCAACTTATTTCAGTTTTATTCATCTTGTTGTTTCTTCAGAAGTTGTTCCTGTTGTCTCCTTTCTTCATCTTCATGTTTACTCCACTCCTATTCTATTTATCTCTTCATTTCTTTCTTTCTCTAAGTTATTGTCACATTCCTTTTTTCTAGGTTTCCTTCTTAATTAATTCTTGTTGATCCTCTAGGTCTTTTTCTTTTTCTAAATTAGTTTCTCCCTACTAGTAATTCTTATGCTACTTTTATGTACCCTCCCGAGTGACGGTAGTCTTAACTTCATCCTGAATAAAGGTCAAGCAGAGACTCTGGGGTTCTACCACTATATCACCAATTGTTGTAACTACTACAACAACCCCAAAATTTGGCTCATTTCAAAATTTTGGTGACCCCATGCTAAACCTTCTTTCGAACTCTGCTTATGGTCTCCTAGGGTTTCATGCCCCCTTTGCATCTACAGGGTCTCTTTCAGACTTAGGAAAATTCCACCTTGAAAACCCTAAAGAATTTTTTTTCCCTCCTCATCGCTAATCGCATTGGTTAGGTTTGGCAGAGGGATCAAATCCACGATCTGCGACCCTGTCTTCATTGAGCTATTTTAGTCACTAAGTCACATCTCAACTTGGTCACATTCTTATTGACCAACTGCCGATGTGACTTGCGACCAGTACATTGTGGACCCTCATGACCTCTCATGGCACAGTAGCCTCACTAATCACATAATTTCACTTTTTTATGCTTATGTTTTTGTGACCCCTTCTCACTTGCAACCTTGTGACCCCGCTTCCAGTGTGACTTGTGACACTCACACTTTCACCCAATGACTTAATTTAAGCAAGTTTCATGCAATCCCTCCTTCGGTGCACCCTCTCACACGTGCAACCTTTTATATATATCATTCCCCTTTCATTTAACTTCACTGTTTCATTCTAACTATCATGTTAGGCGAGAAGACCTCCTCCCTAGCGACCTTGCAACTACCAAAGGTAAGTGACCTCTCACTTTCCCCTATCATCATTATTTTTTGATGAATTTGACACCTGTCCACCCTCCATGCACCTTGGATCTGTAGATTCCTCGCAAAACCCCCTCGTGGCTCCCAAAACACCTCGGGAGGGTACATAAAAAAAAAACATCACTACCATCCCACCTTTGCTCCCCACTGCATCGCTTTGAGTCCCAATCCCCTTCTCCATAAAGCTCACTCAGCGTTATGGTCTACAACCTCCTTCATTCAACTTCTTGTTCTATCAAGGTCCCAATTTCCATTCCCTTACTTGGCACATCCCTTGAATGTTGATCTCCAAATCACTCCCCTCCTTTGTTAAATTCCAAACCCATTCCCCCTTTTATCAATTCTTATGATCTCCCTTATTTTCCTGGTACACTCTGAGCTTAAGGCTCTAGCCGAAACCAATGGACATAGAATTAGGTTTTACTCTCTTGCCCCCTTAGGCCGCAACATGTTATATACCTAGGGGGGATAATATGGGGTACCAAGGGAGGTACCCAAGGTAATAATGTAATAATGGGATGGGCCATAGTAATAAATAAGGTGGTTAACCCATGCCATGTAAGGGACCTCAAGTAGTTAATAATAATGTAATGGGCCCATGGTATTAGTTGATGGTATGAGGGAACCATGGTAATGACCCATGGTATTGTATGTATGAGGCCTATATAGAGGCTAGAGACTCCACATGGAGAGATATGAAGACGAAGAGAAGTATTCTTGTATGAACAGGCATATGGCTTGTGGAGTGTTCTCCTTCCTTAAGGAGTGAATGTATGGTGTTGCCCTACCTTAAGGGTTTGATAATAAAGAATCATTTCATATTATTTCTGGGTTTATTTGCATTGTCTTATATTTTTATATCAGATCTGCAGCGGAAGTATGGTGTTGCCCTACCTTAAGGGTTTTGATCAATAAAGTGAAGCATTTCTATATTTGGATCTTACTATTCTTGGGTTTATTTCTATTATCTTATATTTTTGGATTAGATCTACAACAATTGGTATCAGAGCACTTTCTTGGGCAAACCATGGAGAATTTTTTTTTTCATTTTTGCAGGATTTCTGGGGCGGTGAATTTGCAGATCAGATTTGTACGTTTTGGTGTCAGATCTGCAGAATATAATTGCAGATCTGTATTCCTTGTGAAAAAATACCCAAATTCAAAAAAAAATCAATTGAATCGGAGTCCGGATGAAGGAGATATCGCTGATTTAAAAATCAGTGGGGTTGCAGACAATTTTGAGGACAGTGAGTTGCGGCGTAGATCTAGAAGTCCTGGTGCTAGATCTGCAAGATCTAATTGTATATCTGGAATCTTTGTGAAAAAACACATGATTTCAAAAAAAAAATCAGTCGAATCGGAGTCCGGATGAGGGAGATATCGCTGAATTAAAATCAGCTCTTTTTGTAGAAATTTTGGGTGACGGCGGGAGAGTAGCAGCGCAGATCTGAAATTTCAAGTGTCTGGATCAAGATTTTTACCACATGGGCAGATGCAGAGTGGTTGTTCCATTTCTAAAAACAGGTTATAATAGAGATTTTGAGCAATATTGACGGATCTGTGACCATTTCAATTTTTCACCAATATTTTTGTGATGGCGGGCCTAGATCAGAGTTCGAGGGACTTGTATAAATTTGACGGTTCTCACAAGTCAACATGGCTAGCACAAATGGAGCAGTATTTCAGATTGAATCATATCTTAGATGATTGGACTAAGCTTAATGTAGGGACCATGTACTTGGACAATGAACGATGGCAATGGGCGGAATGGCATCAGTGTTGCAATGGACTTTTTCAGAATTGGGATGCCTTCAAAAAAGCTCTTATAGAGCACTTTGACCGTAAATCAAATCTTGTGGATAAGCACACACAGACAGACACACAGCCTAGCAAAGCTTTTATTTTTACAGGAACGAAAGAAACCAAGGAACCAAAAGGGTTATTTTTGGCTGGTATCTCTGTATTGCAGGTTCATGGATTGATTCAGAAGGAGAAAATCATTGTGTCTATCAATCCGAGTTGCAAACAAAATCTTATAAATGTCAACTTGGCAAAGAAATTGCAAGTCCCAGCAAAACAAATTGAACATACAGAGGTTGATGATAAGGATGTTCAAATCTATAAGGATTTGAAGCTTTCTATGGATAAGTATGTGTTTCATGGTGATTTTTATGCTTCAGATATGGATAACATGGATGTTGTTTTGGGATACCCTTGGATGGAATCCGTGGGTACTATCAATATTAATGTGCAGAAGAAATTCCTGAAGCTATGGTATAGAAAGAAGAAAATTACATTACATGATATTTCCATCCATAAACAGGTAGAGCACATGGAGGCTGAAGCAGAAGATGTTCAAGGGACTGACATATCAGATGATGAGTAGTTGATGGTCAACAATCAAACACAAACAGAGGCTGAAGCAGAACAGGTTACAGGTGCTGACACATCTGACGAGGGTTCAGTGGTTGAAGTCATATTAGAAAAGAAGCCACGACAACAGGCACCACGGCAGGGTGAATTAAAGAAAAAGACACCGTGGGTTAAAACTTCAACATATCATCACCCACATCACCCCGCAAGAAAAAAACCAACAAGATGGCAACCAACTAGCCACAAGGACAACAACCCCCGTATGATGGATAGGAAGGAGCCTAGATCCACCTACTACACATCAACACAAAAGAGCTGCCATGGTCAACTTCCATCTCAAGCGAGCGAGGCAGCAGCGAGATCGAGGGTTCACCTTTCTCTTGGATGGCTAGATGCACGTGCATGGTATCAGTGGACTACTCTTTTGAGTAGATCTTATTATTTGTGTTCTTCCCATGTTTCGGGGACGAAACATGCTTAGTGGGGTGGAATGTTATATACCTAGGGGGGATAATATGGGGTACCAAGGGAGGTACCCAAGGTAATAATGTAATAATGGGATGGGCCATAGTAATAAATAAGGTGGTTAACCCATGTCATGTAAGGGACCACAAGTAGTTAATAATAATGTAATGGGCCCATGGTATTAGTTGATGGTATGAGGGAACCATGGTAATGACCCATGGTATTGTATGTATGAGGCCTATATAGAGGCTAGAGACTCCACATGGAGAGATATGAAGACGAAGAGAAGTATTCTTGTATGAACAGGCATATGGCTTGTGGAGTGTTCTCCTTCCTTAAGGAGTGAATGTATGGTGTTGCCCTACCTTAAGGATTTGATAATAAAGAATCATTTCATATTATTTCTGGGTTCATTTGCATTGTCTTATATTTTTATATCAGATCTGCAGCGGAAGTATGGTGTTGCCCTACCTTAAGGGTTTTGATCAATAAAGATTTCTATATTGTTATTCTTGGGTTTATTATATTTTCATATGTTTCTGGGTTAGATCTACAATAATTTCTCCACGGTTTGCCCAAGAAAGTGCTCTGATACCAATTGTTGTAGATATAATCCAAAAATATAAGATAATATAATAAACCCAAGAATAACAATATAGAAATGTTTATTGATCAAAACCCTTAAGGTAGGGCAACACCATACTTCCGCTGCAGATCTGATATAAAAATATAAGACAATGCAAATAAACCCAGAAATAATATGAAATGATTCTTTATTATCAAACCCTTAAGGTAGGCCAACACCATACATTCACTCCTTAAGGAAGGAGAACACTCCACAAGCCATATGCCTGTTCATACAAGAATACTTCTCTTCGTCTTCATATCTCTCCATGTGGAGTCTCTAGCCTCTATATAGGCCTCATACATACAATACCATGGGTCGTTACCATGGTTCCCTCATACCATCAACTAATACCATGGGCCCATTACATTATTATTAACTACTTGTGGTCCCTTATATGACATGGGTTAACCACCTTATTTATTACTATGGCCCATCCCATTATTACATTATTACCTTGGGTACCTCCCTGGGTACCCCATATTATCCCTCCTAGGTATTGAATCTGCAATAAGGATATACCAGTAGGAATTAACCCTTTATGTGTCTCATTCTCTTTTTTTCTAGCCCAAGACCATTGGTCCAAAAAGACTTTTTCAAATTCTGCGTCTGAAAGTTTGACCATCTGTCGGTAATCAAGTGATGAAAACCATCTGTCAGCCTCGTCTGCCAAATGAACCCATACTGATATTTTCCAACATATCCCATATTTAGACTTTATTCTTTGTATGAATTCTTCAATAGTAGGGCCATCATCTTTTCCTGTAAACTTTTCCATGAAGAGGGTTTGAGAAAAATTCACTAACTTGGCGAAAAGTTGAAATTGTCACAGTTTCGTCAATATTGCTCAGAATCTCTATTATAACCTGTTTTTGGAAATGGAGCAACCATTCTGCATCTGCTCATGTGATAGAAATCCTGATTCAGACACTGGAATTACAGATTTGCGCTGCTACTTTCCCGCCGTCACCCAAAATTTCTGAAAAAAGAGCTGATTTTAAATCAGCGATATCTCCCTCATCCGGACTCCGATTCGACTGATTTTTTTTTTGAAGTTGGGTATCTTTTCCCAAGGAATCCAGATCTGCAATTAGATTTTGCAGATCTTGTACCAGGACGTCTAGATCTGCGCCGCAAAATTACTGCCCTGAAAATTGTCTGCAACCCCACTGATTTTTAAATCAGCGATATCTTCTTCATCCGGACTTCGATTCAACCAATTTTTTTTTTGAAATCGGCTATTTTTTCACCAAGAATACAGATCTGAAATTAGATTTTGCAGATCTTGCACCAAAACGTACAGATCTGATCTGCAATTTCGCCACCCAAAAATCCCTGCAAAAAAAAAAAAAAAAAAAAAAAGAATCTCCACGGTTTGCCCAAGAAAGTGCTCTAATACCACTTGTTGTGAATCTAATACCAAAATATAAATATACCTAAGAATAACAAGATAGAAATAGATAGAAATGCTTCTTTATTATCAATTCTAGCCCAGAAACATATGAAAATATAATAAACCCAAGAATAACAATATAGAAATCTTTATTGATCAAAACCCTTAAGGTAGGGCAACACCATACTTCCGCTGCAGATCTGATATAAAAATATAAGACAATGCAAATAAACCCAGAAATAATATGAAATGATTCTTTATTATCAAATCCTTAAGGTAGGGCAACACCATACATTCACTCCTTAAGGAAGGAGAACACTCCACAAGCCATATGCCTGTTCATACAAGAATACTTCTCTTCGTCTTCATATCTCTCCATGTGGAGTCTCTAGCCTCTATATAGGCCTCATACATACAATACCATGGGTCATTACCATGGTTCCCTCATACCATCAACTAATACCATGGGCCCATTACATTATTATTAACTACTTGTGGTCCCTTACATGACATGGGTTAACCACCTTATTTATTACTATGGCCCATCCCATTATTACATTATTACCTTGGGTACCTCCCTTGGTACCCCATATTATCCCCCCTAGGTATATAACACAGCACATGAACAGTTACAAGCCATCGATCTGAGTTCGATCGCACATTGCATTTGGGAAATACCTTTCTAACTCATGACCGATGACTATCTTACTATTTCCATTTCATATCGTCTTTTTTAATATAGTCACAAGGTTTCAATTCAGAAGCCTTTTCGATAATGTGACCTTCTAACAATGCGACTGCTCGACCCTTCATCCCTTACCTATATTCACATAGTCGTGAAATTATATTATATGATGCTAACTCCATATGTGACCCCTTATCTATGTGATTTGTGATCTCCTCTTGCAATTCACTAACTGTCGCTAGTCACACAGTTACACTAGCACAATATTGAGCATTAGTCTCCATTGTGACCTACTTTACAAAGCATCGATGCAACCTGTGACTTCTAAATATGTATTTTACTCAATTTCCCTTAGTCGCGCCTATGCATTTTTCAAATTTATTCCCTTTTCAACCACCTCTCTGAACCACAATAAAATTACGACCTGTCCTTTTGAAGTTTTGCACGACCTTCCTCACAGTTTGAAATTACGAATTTCTTTGACAATCCAAATTTCAACCAATTGATCCATTCATGTTGTGTTTGTGATATTTTATCCATGTTTTATGGTTTTTATTCATTATAACCTCTTTGTCTTGGGATCACATCTTTGAAATGCCAGGTGATGTTGATTTGGATTGCATCAGTTTTTCATCCTTCTCCAAAGAGATGGCACCACTGGTGGGCAAGATTTCTTGCAGGGGTTCGCGTAGGATTTTAGCTAGGGCAGAGAGTAACATAGAAGGAGTCGTCGATAGCCCACCTACTCTACCAATTTATGGGAACATTGCCTGCAATATCAAGACAAAGTTTACTTGGCGGGAAATCTACTGAGTTTGCTAACCAAGATATCCCTAGAATCAGGGAAGATTGTAGAGTATATATCAATATTAAAAGGTATTGGCTACATAATATAGTTTCACATCCGCTGGTACTCCCGTGTGCCGACAATATTGATTGGATATTGCATTATATAGAGAGTCATTGGGCAAACAAGAGGCAATATGGAGAGGTTTTGGCATGTTTTGTTGTTGCCAATATTGTTGACTATTACAAGCTTCTTGAATGAGAAGAGTATTTCAACACTAGATGGCTGGCATATTTAAATAAAACTATCAAGGATACCAAAGACATATTGAAATCATGGTGGTTAGAACCCACCAAATTTAGGGTTAAAGAAGATTATATCTATAAGATAGAAGGCCTAAGAAAAGTGTATCAATTGATGGTTGTTAGGATGAACAAATTGTACAGAAGAGTAGATGTAGATACTTTCCTTGGAGCATGGGTTCTTGTGATTCGCACAGTTGCCACTATTCAAATGGCCAAGAATCCGGAGAAAGGTAAGCCATCAAAATTTTACATGGAATTTTATCTTATGGATGCAGTTTGTGCAAGGTTTCAATTTAAGGTTGGAGTTTGAAATGGACCCCAGAGGTACCAGAGCCAGTACATATTTACTACAAGTGTTTTTGGAACCCAAGTTATAAGGCTTCATTTGAAACTGTTATGAAATCTTTTATTTCTTTGTTATATCAGGCACTTTTCGGCCATGACCCACCTTGTATTACAAAGTGAAATCGGAATACCCTTATCGAGGTGGCATATTGGTTCCCTATTAGGAAAGAAACACATATTAGAGTCTTTGGCACAAACAAGCCTCCTCACGCTCTCCTAATGATAGTGATAGATAAAGTTCTCTTGCAAGAAATGTGTTATCAGTTGACCACTGGATTATCCAAAATATTGGTAAAGGGTAAAAAGGGATTGTGGTATGTGTTCCCTTTAACAATTGGAGCACTTTAGAGAATTCCAAAGAAGTTGAAGTAAAAGTTGAGGAAATGACATGTTTCTATTTTGTCGGTTTAAGTCTTCGGAAGTATGATCCAAAAAGTATTGCAACATCACATCATAAATAAATGGGTTTTGGGTGGTCCTATAGACATTCTAAATGAGATGAAGAAGATAAGGTCAAAAATTCTATAATGCTTCTAGGGCATTGGGTCCAGACGAGCAAGAAGAAGAAAAATCAGATGATGAAGACAGAGAGGGAATGAGCCTCAACGACTGAAAACATTTGCTTAAAAGGAAGAAAGGGAAACAAGACAAGAACGAGAAACAAAAGAAGAATAAGAATTACCAACAGGGAGAAACTAATTTAGAACAAGACAAAGACCTAGAGGATCAACAAGAAGAAAGTAATTAAGAAGGAAACCTAGAAAAAAGGAATGCGACAATAACTTATAGAAAGAAAGAAATGAAGAGATAAATAGAAGAGGAGCAGAGTAAACATGAAGATGAAGAAAGGAGACAAGAGGAACAACATCTCAAGAAACAACAAGATGAATAAAATTGAAATAAGTTGGAAGGGGAAGAACATCTTAAGAAAAGGGAGGAAGAGCGAAGAGCATATGAAACACAAAAAAAGAAGAAACAAGAAGAGGAAGAAATGAGAAAGAGGCAAAAAGAAGAGGAATTAAAAATAAAAGTTGGGGAAGAACAAAGAAGTAAAGCCGAGGAAGACAGGAAAAGGCACAAAGAAGAGGAAGCCAAAATAAAACAAGAGGCTCTTTCTAAACAAATTGAGTAATATCTACTTAGAGAACAACAAAGCAAAACAATAAATGATCAACAGGCACAAGGACCCCAGATGTAGCAAGATGTCCCTCCTTTGGATATCCCACCTTCTACTCCAATTACTGGTGGACACCTTCCCCTACGAGAATTGGGTTTCCCACAGGAGGAGGAAGAAGAGGTGCTAGATATCACCAAGCTTACTTTTGATCAAATTCAATGCAAGATAATGCAAGAAAGGAAAAGGTGTTATGCAAAGAATCTGACTAAGCCAATATTTGTGGTCACAAAGAAAGAGATTGTCATAAACACCACCATGAATCTGGAAATGGTTTCATCAACTGGAACTGTATTCGTCACTACCACATAATTGAATATGAGTAGATTGAATAGAAAGGTTGTTGATATGCAAGCCAAGCTTGTTGCTTCTGAACAAAGAGCTACACAATTGCAAAATGAGAACTAGGCTTTACTTGTGACTCATTCAACAAGCAAAGAGTTATGAGCATCTATTCAGGGAGAGGTGACAATATTAGAAGATACCATGAATGTAGTTTACTAAGAAATGATGCAAGTCGTATCAACTTTCCCAACTATACATGAAAAACCTAAAGAAAGAGGAGCAATGCTTAAACTAGCCATAACAGACATTAAAAGCCTGCATGAATGGACCACTCAATATCTGGATGCACCAAAAACACTCCCAAGAAAGGATTGGATAACTACAAAAGATGTTAAACTTGTAGTTCGTATCAAGGTCCATTCACATGACAATTTTACAAAGGATGTAGACGAAGTTTTAGCTTCATATAAACATTTGTTGAGTGGGCTAGAATCTTTGATTCATGTGCATAAGGTCCCTTCCATTGGTACATTGGGTGAGCTAAGGTCACAGGAGGAAATCCAAGCATTTCCGAGTCCTTTTAAGCAAGTTGTTACTATGGAGGACTTATAGGTTACAAAGGAAACAATTGCCCAATATGTGGTGGAGCTTGCAAGGATGTATACTAAGTTCATGACCTTATCAAATCAAGTAAAGATGAAGAAATCCACTATGTTGCTAGATTCCCTTGAATGCCTTCACAGACACGAAGACGAGCAACAACATAAGGTCATTAGTATTGCAAAGGAGTACAAGCTTTGGCACACATACCAAGCACAAGAATTGCATTTGGATGTCCTAGAACTCTCAATTACTAGATTAGCATAATAGGAGCATTTATTTTCTTCATGTAATGTGTTTGTAGTAGAATAGAGGCTATGATACAATAGAGAGTCATATGAGGATGTGAAAGGTCATGGGGTATCTCAAGAGACATGGATAGATGAAATGTCACCACATTTTCTATAAATATGAACTCATGGCTCATTGTAATGGAATTTTTGTTAGGGGACTCATTTGTGCATATTGTTTGAGAACTAATAAATCTTTTAGTGAATGCAAGAAGTGATTTCATATTTCCACTTATGGACTTGATGGACTTCTCATGTGATGGTGCTATGTATATTTTAGCTTAATGTTTCAAGTTTTATGAGCCTTAGCATGCAATTCCTTCATGTGTGATCGAGCATTTTGGGATTTCTCTTGGGGTGAATGGATAGTATATGATGTGTTTACTTTGTGTTTATGTCAATAAACTATTTATTGATTTGAGCATTATATTAGTGTAGGATTGTCTACTTATTTATGTTTTCATGGTTTTATTGATCACGAACTTATTCATGGTTGATAAACTTATGTTTTTAACATGCATGGGTTTGATTTGAAGCTTTGCTAACACTATTTCTCTTGAGATTCATGCTTTAATATTATGTTGTTACTATTCATAGTGTCTCATGTGTTGATTTTCATAAGTTGCTTACTTGCATTTGTTAAAGCTTTATTTATTCTCTAACTTTAGCATCTCTTTTGTCTAGAGAAAAACTCAACCAATGTGATGGCAGTTGGGTTTATATAGTGGATGGGATCCCTAAACCAAACAATGTAGAGTCTAATTAGAATTCTGCACCAGGGATATCCCCTAAGTGTTGGTGGAACATTCTAGCCCATCAACAACATGCTTATCACCATAATGATTATTTTTATAATTAAAAAAAAGAAACATGTAATTCTTTCTATATTTATTACAAAATTAATATATAATATTTAAAAGATGTAATAATATATAAAATATTCCACATCTATTTTAAAATTATTTTAATATCAATTACATATAAAATAATTGAAAATAAATATTTATTATAAATAAAACATTCCAATAATCTTAACAAAAGGAAGATGTATATGTCTTTGATATATAATATCAAGAAGTGGTGTCATCTTTTAATATGAAATTGATAGAGTTTTTTAAGTTCAAATATATTATGAACCAGAAAGAAGAAGATAAGTTTTTGAAGTGAAATGTTTTTGAAATTTATTAAGATTTAAAAAAGAAATCGTATCTGAATTTTTAAAATACAAACTAAATAAAGATTACTCTTTGAAATTCCAGTAAGGAATTTGATGCATATTAATGCCATGCAAGTAGAAACTAAATAGAAACGCTATTGGGAATTCCTTTACCAGTGAGTCCTCCCGAGGTGTTTGGATAAGCAAAGTATAAGGGACCTGAGCGGGACCACACCTGTTCTTCAACTTTTCTGCAGCATCTTGGTTTCGCTCTCTTATATTTTTCTCAATCTCTTTCAGCTTCATACCGAACCGTTCAAAAGCTTCTGTTGCACGTTCATCCCCACTCCATTCACTCGTGGCTCTCTGTCCTAGATATACCTCGTCTGTGGAGTGCGTGGATAGAATTTCTATCAACGCTATGCCCAGTGTCGTTTGAAATTGGTTGCTTATTGTTCTCAGCAAAAACAAGTCCGGATTCTGCACCAGCTCTGAGAATTCTTCAGACCCTTCTTCTGGGATTAACCTTCTGCTGATGGTGGGCCGATTTGGCATGTATCCTGCGTATGGGTATTGCCCGAAATTAACTGCAGCGTGAAGAGCAGAGGCCAGCCATATGATTGTTGTTATTGCTTTTTCAACAGGCTAGGAAGGGAATGAAGGAGGCGACGAGAGTGGCAAATAGAGATTGGAGGAAGGGCAATGAAGCAGCGGCAACCTCCATTGTCGGACTCGGTGTTTCTGCCTTCACCTCTGCGACTTCTGCTGCGCCCACCATTATCATCAGAACGAGCAAGAGAGCTGCAAATGTGTAGTTTTCTGCAATTGTCGCTCACACCCACAAGGTTTCTCTCTGCGAACATTCAGAATGTAACGAAGGACAAGCTTTTTCGAATCGAATCTCGATGGTCGAATGGAAGAGGATTTCATTTCAAAAATTAGGCGCACAACTCGATTTTGAAATCCTGGCGGCAATACCGAATTTGAAATCTTGGGCGCAAAACCTAATTTGAAATCCTACAACATTCAATGCGAATCTGCAATAATAAATTAGAATTACTGCCATTGCGTGCAAACAATATTAAGGCACGTTCCGTCGGTATATGTATGGTGAAGCCGCTAGGCCCGATAGCAAGCAGGCTGGTTAGCTCTCGCGGGTTATTTAGGTTTTTTTTTTAGCTTTTTTAATTTTTATTTTATTTTTAGGGACATGACCAAAATTTTGATGATTGATTGAAGGCTTTACAAATCAAAGTGAGTTGTAGAATGAGCTTTCCATCTCAATTATTATGTTTGTACATATTTTTATATTTCTTATACATGACCAAAATTTCAACTTTGATTATTAACTAACAACCTTATAAATGGCAGTGGGTCTTAGAATGAGCCTTCCAGCTCAATCATTATGTTTATATATTTTTATATTTCTCTTATATTCTATATATGATAAATAGATATATTTTAATTTTTAAAAGATTATTTATTCTCAACCATATATTTTTATATTTCTCATACATGACCAAAATTTCAACTTTGATGATTGACTAACAACCTTACAAATGGCAGTGGGTCGTAGAATGAGCCTTCCAGCTCAATCATCATGTTTATATATATTTTTATATTTCTCATATATTCTATATATGATAAATAGATATATTTTAATTTTTAAAAGATTATTTATTCTCAACCATAAAGTTTGATATTATTATGTCAAAGACAAATTATTATATCAAAACTCATCATATAATTTTTAGGAATTAGTTTTGGGTGGTAAAGATAATAATATTTTCCAAACATTAAATATACATCCAATTAACATAGCTTTCATTCATTACTATACTTAAATTTGAAAAAGCATCATCATATCCTCTTATATATTTTTAGTCGATATGAGATAATTTTTTTTTGAGATTATTTAGTTCTAAAAAAAACTTTAAAATTATCAATTAAAACTCATCATATTATTTATAAAAATTAAATGCTCATAATAACAAGGATAACAGTATTTGCTTCCAAACATTAAAAATACACCAATTAAATTACTTTTTCTATTCTTATGTTTTATTTATAAAATTTTAATTCAAAAATTTAAAACCTAATTTTTATCTTTCTTTACATATTCTTGTTTTAACTCTTTTAACCAATAATATTAAATTTTAAATCCTAATTTTTATCTTTAGATGTTATAGTCTGAACTCTTTAAACCAATAACCAACCATTTTTTTATCTTTAGATGTTCTTTTTTAACTCTCTAACCAATAATTTCTGAACTCTTTAAACCAATAACCAATTATTTTTTATCTTTAGATGTTCTTTTTTAACTCTCTAACCAATAATTTTTTGGCTTTCATTAAAGTCTTATCTTTGGTACTCTTCAATTTTTAACTCTCTAACCAATAATTCTTTCTTTACGCTCTTTTCAACTCACTAACCAACAATTTTTTTGGTTTTCATTGATCTCCAGAATCGAAATCTCATCTATGTTCTCTTTTTACTTCTCTAACTGATATTTTTTGGGCTTTCATTTGAACTCCAGATTCGAACTCTCAATCCTTAACTCTCATTTTTAAATCTTAATTTAACCGGGAAAACAACTGAACTAAACTTACCCATCTAAGTCTGAAATCTTGAGCCCTTACCAATAACACCAATCATAAACCCATATTGAGCCCTTACCAACAACACCAATCATAAATCCCTGAAGCTTCACCGAAGGTACTGGTAATGGAAGGGCTTCCAAAGTTCCCCTATATCCCATTATCGAGTCACTGGGATGCCAGATTGGATAGAATGTATACAGATTTTAATCTGCACATGCTTGTGGGCCAGAGGCGTTTGAAAATTTTGGCATGTTGGAGCACTTCGCACATGCCATACATAATTGTTGGGCATAGGCAATAAGTGCCCTCACTCTTTTCCATTCCAAAACGACTTTATATCATTTTCTGGTTGTCTGTCATCTTCACTCCATTGCAAAAAGATATCTCCTTCGTCGACTCCCACTTGTAAAAGAAGCTCCCAATTCTGAAGTCTGCCTACACCGTCCTCCCACGTTCATTTCCATTTCTCTTTCAATTCTATTAAATTCCACTGTATTGTATTTTCTGCTCGGTTTCTAGGCATGAAGAGAATTGTCATAGTAATGTTGATTATATGCTCCATTATTAACATCGTGCATGGGCAGCTGACCTCAACATTTTATAACAAATCGTGCCCGAGGGCTCTGTCGATAGTGCAAGCCGCAGTTAAGCAAGCGGTGGCCAGAGAGAAAAGGATGGGGGCATCCTTGCTTCGTCAATGTAAGAACAAAATTCATAACTGTGTCGTTGGATTTAGTTGAATTGCGCCATCTCAGACCCCTTTTGATTTATCTGCAATCTTGATTTTTTGTTTGGGTTTTCTACAGGGTTGCGATGGCTCTATACTGCTGGACGATAACTCGACGTTCACTGGAGAAAAAACCGCAGTCCCAAATAATAATTCCGTGAGAGGATTCGACGTAATAGACACCATTAAAACTCAAGTGGAAGCAGCCTGCAGTGGTGTCGTGTCGTGTGCAGATATCGTTGCCATCGCTGCGTGCGATTCAGTCGTCGCAGTAATCATGAATTCTTTTCTTCTCTTTTCCATTTCTTTAACTTTAGTAAATACAACCGCATTTTTCATCACGTTTTTTGGGTCGTGTATGATTGCAATTTGTTAGCTGGGAGGCCCAACATGGACAGTACTGTTGGGAAGGCGAGACTCCGCGACTGCGAGTTTAAGCGCTGCAAACAACAACATCCCGGCTCCCACTTCCAATCTCAGCGCACTCATCTCATCTTTTCAAGGTCACGGTCTTTCTACCAAGGATCTCGTAGCACTCTCAGGTAGAATATCACTCATGCTATCATTTTTCCATCTGATTGCCTTGTGATTTGTGAATTGTAATTTTCTGCAAAAATTTTTTACATATTAATTTGTAACAGTTGCTATGCAATTTATAAGATTTTTTACCTATTAATTTGTAACAGTTAATTTTATAATTTTTATCAAAATTAAAATTTTATTATTTTAATCAAAATAAAAAGAAAATTCACACTAAATTGGATCTCTCTAAACTCACAATAAATCGGTATTTAAAATAAATCTATACCGGTATTACTGCAGGTGCACATACAATTGGGCAAGCTCGGTGCACTGTATTCAGAAGTCGCATCTACAACGAATCCAACATTGACGCTTCGTTCGCCACGTCTGTGAAGGCAAACTGCCCAAGCGCTGGTGGGGACAGCACCCTCTCGCCTTTGGATTTGGCCACCCCTACCAAATTCGACAAGAACTATTACAGCAATTTGAGAAACAAAAAGGGACTTCTCCACTCCGATCAGCAGCTTTTTAATGGAGGTGCTACAGATTCTCAGGTCACTACCTACAGCACTAGTCAAAACAACTTCTTTAGGGACTTCGCATCTGCCATGGTGAAAATGGGTAATATCAAACCCCTCACTGGTACCAGCGGACAAATCCGCAATAACTGCAGGAAGTCTAATTAAGATCTGGCTTTACTATTGCCTCCATACTTTTCGGATTATTTTTTTAACAGCAAATTAATAAACTATGATTCTATAAGATTATGTGCAGGGTTGAAGGGAGCACCTGTGATGTTGAAATCTAATGCGCTCTCATTATAGATTTCGAAAACTATTTCGGAAATCTTATAAAGTATGTTGCAGAGAATTGAGTCGACTATGCTTGTGGGAAACTATTTGGGAAATCCTATAAAATATGCAGCAGAGAATTAAGTCGATTGTGCTTCTGAAGCCATGCCCTTACGTGGATGTGTGTGGGCAATAAAGCTACTACTAAACTACTACAGGCGAATGTGTGTAGGAATTCAACTATGACCAAATTCCTCCTCCATAAATATTGGAGATTTGTTAATTTCCACTTAATAATGCAAAAGCAAACTTTAGCTTATAATATATGCGCTTCCGATTTTGATGTCGCATCTTCACTAAGTGGGAGATAGCGTTGTTGCTTCAATGAGAATCTTCACAGCAGCTATAGGGCTGTTCTTTTGCGCTACACATCATATAAGGGGTTGTCTTTTTTCTCTACCAAAAAGTAGAAGTACAGTTGTATTTTTGGGCGAGTCTTATTTGTTTTGTTACAGAGTTATAAATGTTTGGGGCAGTATATTCTTGTACGATAATGGATTTGTTTAGATTCAATTGTGGGTATATATTGCTTTTTTCGCTGGCTCCATAGCATAGTAAATAAGGCTTGCAATCTCTTTGGGTATTGAATTTTTGTGTTCTGTCATAATAATGGAATGGAGGTGTATTTCTAAGTTCTTAGTGTTAATATTGATTGGTAATTAATGATTTACTTAAATTTATATAAAAGTTTTGAAAATTTTGTAGTTAGTTTTCATTTAATATAATTAGCACAACCATATTTAATTAATTAAATGTGGTTGATAGGTTGAAGGCTTTATTTATTTCTACCACATAAATCATTAATAAATATATAATAATAATAAAAAATATTAAAAAAATACAATAAAATTATTATTATTATAAATAATAAAATTAATTATTTTTTAGTATTGTTACTTTAAAAAATTATTAAATATTAATTTAATTATATATTAATAATAAATAATCAATTTATTTATATTAAAAAACAAAGATAACAATAATTATATAATTCATTTTTTATAATAAATAATAGATTAATAAATTTCAAAATTTTTGGGATTAATATTATTATAAACCATTGGGATTAATATTATAAATGTAAGTGGCTATTAATATCATAAACCCAAAGTATCAATAAACCAAGAAATTTATATTATAAACACTAGGAATATGAACCCTTACATTAATAAACCCAAGGGATTGATAATATAAACCCATGGGAATAATATTAAACCTGAGGGATTAATATTATAAACCCAAGGTATATAAACCCTAAGATAAATATTATAAACCACAACCACATTTATTAATGTGGTTGATATACGCTAATAGTTGTATGATTAGTATAGATTTATAAACCTTAAGATAAACCCTTTGGTCATTGTGTTAGTATATACGCGGATACGCGTATGATTAATATACATTTATTAACATAACTATATAAACCCTAAGATAAATATTATAAAACTGAGAGAATAATAAACCTAAGGGATTAATACTAAAAACCAAAGGAATTATAAACCCAGGGGAATAATATTAAACCCAAGGGATAAATATTATAAACCCAAGGTATATAAACCCTAAGATAAATATTATAAACCCTAAAATAAACATCATTCATCACGGTTGATTTTCATATTGACACAATCTTTGTCACAATACGACATTGGACTATGGTGGACAATGATTGATTTTCATATTGAGACAACCATTGTCACAATGCGACGTTGGTCAATAACTGACCATGGTTGATCTCCATATTGAGGCAATTTTTGTCACAATACGACATTGGACCATCGTTGACCATGGATGAATATACATTTATAAACACTAAGATAAACCCTTTTGTCATTGTGTTAGTATATATGTGGATAGGTGTGTGATTAATATACATTTATTAACATAACTATATAAACCCTAAGATAAATATTATAAACCTTAAAATAAACATCGTTGATCACAATTGGTTTTCATATTGACACAATCTTTGTCACAATGCAATGTTCGGCTATGGCTGACAATGATTGATTTTCATATTGAGACAACCTTTGTCACAATATGATGCTCATCAATGATTGACCGTAGTTGATCATGGTTGATCTCCATATTGAGATAATTTTTGTCACAATGTGACATTGGACCATGGTTGTGATAATGTGATGTTGGACTAAGGGACGATCATTGTCACAATGCGACGTTGGACCATGGTTGATCATGGATGACCATGATTGTGACAATGTGACGTTGGACTAAGAGACGATATTTGTCACAGTGCGACGTTGGACCATGGTTGTCACAATGTGACATTGGACCAAGAGATAATCATTGTGACAATGTGACTATGGTTATTGACCATGGTTGACCATGATTGAACATGGTTCACCATGTTTGATTTTTATATCGAGATAATCTTCATCACAAAGCGACGTTTAAGCATGGTTGACAATGGTTGCTTTTCATAATGAGTCAATATTTGTCACAATTTGACATTGGACCATGGTTGACCATGGTTGTCATAATGTGGCATTGGAAAAAGAGGCAATCTTTGTCACAATGTGACCATGATGATTGACCATGGTTGATTTTCATATTGAGACAATCTTTGCCACAGTACTAAAAGCCCAAGAGATTATAAACACAATGGAAAAATATTAAACCCAAGGATTTAATAATATAAACCTAAGATAAATATTATAAACCCTAAAACATTTTTTACCATCATTGACTATGGTTGATTTCCATATCAACACAGTATTTGTCACAATGCGACGTTGGACCATGATTGACAATGACTAATTAAAAGCCCAAAAAAATTTGTATTAAACCCTAAGCACTAATAAAAACAAAAATAATAAATTTATAAAACCAATCCACTAATAAATTTATTTTAAATTATAAATACAAATATATATTTATAAACTATAAAAACATTTATTTATAATAATTAACATTAACACCAATAATAATGTTAATACATTAATATTATGTTAATATATTAATTAATATTAATATGATTAAATTAATATTCAATGTTATTAATATTTATAATTAAATTATTAGAATTTGATGTTATTTACGTTCAATAAAATTATTTGATCAGATAATGAGATCTAAGACAATGTTTAAGGTATTACAGACTCATGTGCATAGATATGCCTATGTTATTTTGTGCAATGGATCGATAAGATTACGAAATACACAGGCAATGTAGTAAAGAAGGATAATAGACAACACACATAAACACAACAAGTTTAATATGGAGTTCACCCAAAACTCCTGGGCTACATCTCCTCGTCCAGCCTTCAGTGGTGGCCTCTCTATTATGTCTCCAGAACAGAGTTTTACAAAGTGTGAGCTCAATTTGAGTCTCGACACACAACAGATATAACAGTAAGAGTTTTGCTTGAACCCCTCAAGCCTCTCTGAGTACACAGACTCTCTTTATCACTCTCTATCTCTGTCTTTGCTATCTCTCAGGACTGCTTGCCTTTGTTTGCTCTCTGTCTGTGGCTTTAAAGCCAAATTGCGCTGACTGTTCATTTCCTCTTCTCAGGCTTTCTAGCTTCTAGCCTCTATCTGCTCGAATCCCCCTTCTGGGCGTTAAATAATCATTGCTAACATTTTTATGGGAGTTGGTCACCTATTCTACAACGAAAGAGTCCATTTAGTTGTTGAAATCCCTGGAACAACCATTCTCTTTTCACGCAGAGAAATACATTCTAAAATGTGAAAGTCTGCCAAAAACACAGTCTTTCGGACTTCAAAAGTCCTTAAATCCGAACTATTTTCATATTGGGTCCACCTTTGATCCCTTATCACATGTCGCAACTGCCCATGTGTCATGGTTTTCTCCTTTTTATTTGGAAACTACGTTAAAACACTGCAAAATCCCATAAACGACTTATATCAGATTTGAAATATTTATGGAATACCGTTTGTAATGCTATCGGGTCCGGCAATCGGATTGCATATGTGTGTGTGTGTGTGTGTGTGTGTGTGTGTGTGTGTGTGTGTATGTGTGTGTGTATGTGTGTGTGTGTGTGCCCGCTCCATTGTGTTTGTTGATTGCGATATCACGATGCGATTGATAGCAATCATATATCGCGATAACCCCGGGCCATTTGGTGAGCGCCCTATTGTGGTTTGCCAATGCGATGTTGCGATGCAACATGGGCCGTCGATTTGCGTGCTTGATTGATGGTCCTACTTGACCCCGCTGATCGCTGTCGCGTATCCCGTGTGGTCTCCATTGATAGGCTTCACTCGCCACTACCGATTGTGATTTACTGACCAGATCTGGACTATTGATCGGCCAGATCTGACAACTACTGTGCATCACTCCTTTGACTGCCATTAAGCTTGTTTTCCATTGTTTTCTTAGTGTTTTTGGGTCCCGATAGTGTTTTCCACTATTTGATGAAGGTTTTCTCATGCGATTGTTTTGATCTTTTAAGCGATTTTGAAGACTTAGAGAGTTCTTGGATCCGTTTTGGATCACGCCTTCCCATTGAAAAAGCTTTTGGACCACCAAAAGTTGGTTTTTAAGTATCAATCAAGTGAGGATATAGCTTCCTCACTTTCCCAATCTCTATCCATTTTGCACTATTGGGTTTTGAACCTTTGAGTCCAATTCTGAGGTACTCAATATTCTCTCTGCGCGTAGTTCTCACCTTCCTGTCCAGAACTGTATATTCCTGCAACTCATTGAGATATTCAGGCAACAGATCATCCATGGAAGGCAATTGACTTTGCTCTTTGGGATCTTCAATCAATGAAGGTTCAAACAGTCTTAAATTTTCTGCATTTACCACTGAATAGATGTGCATGTACACTGGAAAATCAAGGTGGAAAGCGTTTTCACCAATTTTCTCAAGTATCTTGAAAGGCCCATACCTTATTGGATTCAACTTCTTTCCTTCACCTTGCATTCTATCCTTGCTAATATACAGCGAGACTTGATCACCAACTTGGAAGCTATGCTCCATCCGATGCTTATCATGCCTAGCTTTGTACTTGGCTTCACTCTTTTCCAGCTGTTCCTGCACTGCCTGGTGAATTTCTTGGATCTGTTCAATGAACCTGGTTGCTTTGTCCACACCATTGTGTCCATCAAGTGCTATGCCTTTATTAAAGACAAAATCCAAGGGAGACCTTGGTATGAAACCAAAACAAGTCTCAAAAGGAGATATTTGTGTAGAAGAATGTTTAGCACGGTTGTAAGCATGTTGCGCATAACACAAATGTTCATCCCAAAGCTTGGGACGCTTGATGCAATAGCCCCTGAGCAACTGGATCATTGTCCTATTGACCACCTCTATTTGGCCATCTGTTTGTGGATGAAAGTATGTGCTCTTCTTCAGTCTGGTGTCCATCAATTCCCACAAACTTGACCAAAACATTCCAACAAATTAGGAATCTCGATCAGATACTATGGAAGTGGGTAACCCAAAATACACCCAGACATGCTGAAAGAACAACTTCGCTACTTGTTCAACTCTAATATGTTTGTTACAAGGTATTAAAATACACATTTTGTTGAACCTGTCCATAATAACATATAAATAGTCATGATCTTTTCTAGATTTTAGCAATCCCCCAACAAAGTCCATGGAAACACTTTCCCAAGGATGAGAGATAACTGGAAGTGGAGTGTACAAGCCTAGTTTTCTATTGCTGGGCTTGCTTTTAGCACACATAGTACACCCTTTAATATATCTAGAAACTGTTTCATGCATCCTTGGCCAGTAGCAAAATCTTTGCAGTTGTGCACCTGTTTTACTTACACGAAAATGACCTGATATTAGAGAAGTTTGTGCTTCTCAGATTATACTAACTCTTTCAGTTTGAGGAATATATAACTTTCCCAAATGATACAAGAGTTGGTCCTTAACATGATAATCTAATTCTTCTACTTGTTTTCCATGACTTAAAGTTGCATATACATCTTTAAAATCTACATCTTGAGCATATTGTTCAATGTAGCTTTCATGCAATACTGAATTATGCTTAAGTATTGTAGATGCATTTATGATTGGTCTAAACAACATATCTGCAACTTTAATGTGTATTCCTTTCTTATATCTGATGACTAGATGAAACTGTTGTAGAAAACCCATCCACCTATAGTGCCTTGATGGCTGCAACTTAGTTTGTGAGTGTAAATATTGAAGTGGTTGATGATGAGTATGTATAATTGTTTCTTTGCCCAATAGGTAATGTTTCCACTTTTTCACACTTTGCACTAATGCATACAATTCTTTATCATATGTGGGATAATTAACTACTGCAGAATTAAATGTCTCAGAGTGATAACATATGGGTTTACCATGTTGCATCAACACTGCTCCCATGGAATAGTCACTGGCATCTATTTCGATCTCAAATGGTCTTTGAAGGTCTAGCAATGCTAGTACTGGTGCTATACTAATTTTTTCTTTGAAGGTGTCGAAGGCTTTCTGCTGTTTGCCTCCCCACTGAAACACCTTGTTCAATCCTGTTAAAGCATGTAAGGGAGCTACAATTAAGGAAAAGTTAGCAATAAACTTTCTCCAATACTGTGCTACTCCTAGGAAGCTTCTAACTTATGTAGCAAATTTGGGTTTAGGCCAATTTAAAATGACTTCAACCTTAAAGGGATCTATCTTCAATTCACCACCCCCTACAATATGACCTAAATAATTCAAAGATGTTTTGCCAAATTCACATTTTCATAATTTAACATAGATATTTTCTTTCTTCAAAACATCTAGAGTCTGCTTTATATGCTTCAAATGTTCTTCCCATGTTTTACTGAAAACACGAATTTCATCTAAATATACAATTAGAAAATCATCAATAAAAGGCCTGAGTACATCATTCATAACTCTCATGAAAGTGGCAAGAGCATTAATTAAGCCAAAAGGCATAATTAGCCATTCATACAACCCTTGCTTTGTGTTATATTCTTTCCATGTAGTTAATAGGGGGTTTGAAGGGCACCCGTAACCCCACTTTATGGGGTCCGGGGCAGTGCTCCGAAAATTTTTGGTTTTGGACCATATGTTAGGTTGGGCAGACCCACCTATGGTTTTGTGCATGATTTTCACACATGTTTTTTTGGACGCGATGGTTTTCGGTCCATGGTATTGGATGCTTCGCCATGTATAAATATGTATTGTAACATTGAAAGGAACATAATGAAAAATCAAGCTGGTAGTCCCGATTTTGGGATCCAGGGAAAAATCTCTGTGCATATGTGTTTTATGGGTTATGCTCTCGCATTGTTTATTTTCTTTGTTTAAGAATTCGTATGCAGGTAATTTCTGTACAGGGTTAAAACCTACATTTGGTATCAGAGTTGTTTTGGCTTCAAGGGGATGCCTTTGTTGCTGAGGGGTTTCGCTCGGGCCTGTGGTAGACCCTGTTCAGTGGGGGATCTGCGAGATCGATTCTGGTGGTGAAAGAAGATGGTGAGCAGTGGAAAGATAGAGATTGAGAAGTTCAATGGTTAGAATTTTGAGTTGTGGAAACTCAAGATGGAGGATCTATTGGTGGATAAAGATCAGTGGATCACGGTAGATCTAGGTACTAAACCATCGGGAGGGACCGATGAAGAATGGAAGAAGTTGGATCGGAAGGCAAGGAGCACAATACGATTGTGTGTCTCGGATTCAGTATTGCTGAATGTATCAGGGGAAGCTACGGCAAAGGCTTTGTGGGTCAAGTTAGGGACTTTGTACCAATCTAAGTATCTGGTGAATAAACTGTTCCTGCGGAAAAAGCTGTATAACCCGAGGATGAAAGATGGAGACTCGGTGACAGAGCATCTGAATGCGTTTAATACTGTGGTAAGTCAGTTATTATCTGTTGATATTAAAATTTCAGACGAAGATAAGTGCATCAGTCTGTTGTGTTCTCTACCAGATTCGTGGGATAATCTGGTTATTGCAATAGGTAGCAATGCAACTGCTTTGCAGTTTGATGAAATAGTCTTAGCCTTGCTGACGGAGGAGATGAGACGGAAAAATATGGACAACCAGAATGTTGATGCCTTGTCTATACGAGGACGGTCCCAGAACAAAAACAACAATAAGTCATCGAGTGGGAGATCTAAATCTAGAGGGAGATCTAAATCTCCAGGAAAACCTACAAAGGTGGTGTGCTGGAAATGCGGGAAGGAAGGGCACTTCAGAAGGGATTGTAAATCTAAAGCTCCTAATAAAGGAAAGGGATCTGATGATGCTCCTTCTGCAGAGGTGAAAACCACCTCAGATGAAGGTGGGGATGTGTACTTGGCTTCTTCAAGTACACATGTAGATCATGAGGCATGGTTGATTGACTCAGGTGCATCCTTTCACTTCACTCCCCATAGAGAGTGGTTCTGCGAGTATGAGAAATACGATGGTGGTGATGTCTTCTTAGGAGATGATAGGAAGGCTAGAATCATTGGTCGGGGAAAAGTAAAGTTTAAGTTGTAAGGTGGAAGGGTTAGAAAACTTCCGGGTGTTCTACATATTCCTGCATTGGCCAGAAATCTGATTTCTGTAAGCAAGTTGGATGATGCAGGTGTAAAGACGGTGTTCGAGAAAGATACCTGCAAGATGGTTCGAGGAGCACTGATATTAATGCAGGGAGTTCGGATTGGAACTCTGTACAAGCTGCAAGGTAGCACTGTTGTTGATGGGTGCAATAGTTCTATGGTTCCTGAAAATGGAGTAGAGAATCTAGTGGTCTCTGGAGAGAAGACCATGTTGTGGCATCAAAGGCTTGGACATATTGGAGAGAAGGGCCTTCGAATACTTCATGGTAAAGGTATGGTAGAAGGTATGAATAATAGCTCTCTGGATTTTGATTTCTGTGAAAATTGTGTATACGGGAAGCAGAATCGGGTGAGTTTCCCCTCTGGTGGTAAGAGGACGAAACAGATATTAGAGTTTGTGCACAGTGATGTGTTTGGACCTGTGAAGGTTCCATCACTGGGTAAATCTGTGTACTATGTATCATTCATAGATGACTTCTCAAGGAATACATGGATATATTTTCTTAGGAAGAAATCTGAAGTCTTTGACAGGTTTAAAGAATTTAAGGCTCTGGTGGAAAATCAGACAGAGAAGAAGATAAAGGTGTTGAGGACAGATAATGGTGGAGAATTTTGCAGCAAGGAATTTGAAGAATTTTGTAAGAAGTGTGGTATAGCACAGCAGAAGACTACTCCATATACACCTCAGTAAAATGGAGTCGCAGAAAGAATGAACAAGACGTTGATGGAAAGGGCAAGAAGCATGCTCAATGGTGCCAGGTTAGGGCAGGAATTATGGGCAGAGGCGGTGGATACTGCATGTTACCTGATCAACAGATCACCTTCATCAGCGTTGGAGGATAAGACTCCACAAGAAGTATGGACTGGTAAGAAACCCTCTCTTTCACATCTAAGGGTATTTGGATGTGATGCATATGTACATGTTCCAAAGGAGAAACGAACCAAGTTGGATAGTAAATCTGAAAAGTGCATCTTTATTGGGTATAAGGATGGTTTAAAAGGTTATAAGCTTTGGAACCCAGTCACACGGAAGGTTGTGTACAACCGAGATGTGTTGTTCAGAGAGGTAAAAGATTTTAGGAACCTGAGAAGATAGAGTTTGAGCCAAAGGAGGAAGAATCAGACTCTGCAGCAAAGGAGGAATCAGAAGATGAAGAGCCACAAACTCCGGCTGTGAAAAGATCAGTTCGAGAAAGAAGGCAACCAGAAAGGTATAGTCCATTTGCTTTCAGTTCAAATTTTTCTTTGTCTGTTACTGATAATGATCCCAGAACTGTGAAGGAAGCAGTGGATTCAGAGGATGGAAAACTCTGGAAAGAGGCCATGGTCGATGAAATGGCATCTTTGCACAAAAATGAGGCTTGGGATTTGGTGGAGTTGCCGGCTGGAAGGAAACCCATTGGCAGCAAATGGGTGTTCAAGAAGAAGACAAATGCAGAAGGAAAGGTGGAGAAATACAAAGCTCGGTTGGTAGCAAAGGTTATTCCCAGGTGCCGGGAATCGATTTTGGTGATATTTTTTCTCCTTTTGCCAAGGTAACTTCTATTAGATTACTTTTATCTGTTGCTGCTGCTTTTGATTTTGAGGTAGAACAGATGGATGTGAAGACAGCATTTCTTCACGGGGATTTGGAAGAGGAAATCTACATGAAGCAACCTGAAGGCTTTGCGGTGAAGGGTAAGAAAGAACTAGTATGCAAGTTAAAGAAGTCTCTGTATGGGTTAAAACAGTCACCAAGGATGTGGTATCAGAAATTTGATACATTTATACGGGGACTTGGGTTCACCAGAAGCAAAGCAGATCATTTTGTGTATTTTAAATTAATTGGTGACCGTATTATTTATTTGGTCTTGTATGTGGATGATATGTTGCTGGTTGGAAATGACAAAGAAATTATCCAGGATTTGAAGACCCAATTGTCCTCCAAATTCGACATGAAAGATCTTGGTGCTGCAAACTATATTTTGGGCATGAAAATTAAAAGAGATCGATCAAAGAGGAAGCTCTGGTTAAACCAGAGGAAGTATGTCGAGACAATACTCCAGAGGTTTAATATGCAGGATAGTAAACCGGTGAAGGTTCCTATTCCTGTAGGTGTGAGGTTATCTGCGGAACAGTGTCCCAAGACACAAGAAGAGGAAGAGGACATGTCCTGTGTTCCATATGCAAGTGCAGTGGGTAGCCTGATGTATGCAATGGTCTGTACTAGACCAGACATTGCACATGCAGTGGGAGTATTGAGCAGGTTTATGTCAAAACCTGGGAAGGAGCACTGGATAGCAGTGAAGCGGGTTTTCAGGTATTTGTGTGGCACTAGTGATTATGGTTTGTGATACCAAGGAAGACCAAGATTGGACAAAGTGTTGGATATTCATGGCTTTGTTGATGCAGACTGGGTTGGAGATCTGGATCAGAGAAGATCTACAAGTGGGTATGTGTTTAACCTATTTGGAGGTGCAGTTAGTTGGATGAGTAAGAAACAATCTGTAGTGGCACTATCAACTACAGAGGCAGAATACATGGCAACCACTCATGCAAGCAAGGAAGCAGTTTGGTTGCAGAGATTGTGTTCAAGTATGGGGTTAGTACAGGGAGATATAAGAATAGACTGTGACAGCCAAAGTGCAATTTTCTTGGCAAAGAACCCTGCTTATCATTCAAAGACAAAGCATATTGATGTTCAGTATCACTTTGTGAGGGATATGATAGAAGACAGAAAGGTGTTGCTGGTAAAGGTGGACACTTTGAAGAATACTGCAGATGCATTGACAAAATCTGTGAGCTCTGAGAAGTTCTCTTGGTGTAGAGAAGCAATGGGAATCTCAAGGCTGAAAAAATGACTAAGCTCTCTGTGGCCCCCTGTGGAAAGAAAACAACAAGTGGGAGATTGTTGGGTTGTGTTATATTCTTTCCACGTAGTTAATAGGGGGTTTGAAGGGCACCCGTAACCCCACTTTATGGGGTCCGGGGCAGTGTCCCGGAAAATTTTGGTTTTGGACCAGGTTAGGCGGACCCACCTATGGTTTTGTGCATGATTTTCGCACATGTTTTTTTGGACGCGATGGTTTTCGGTCCATGGTATTGGATGCTTCGGCATGTATAAATATGTATTGTAACATTGAAAGGAACATAATGAAAAATCAAGCTGGTAGTCCCGGTTTTGGGATCCAGGGAAAAATCTCTGTGCATATGTGTTTTATGGGTTATGCTCTCGCATTGTTTATTTTCTTTGTTTAAGAATTCGTATGCAGGTAATTTCTGTACAGGGTTAAAACCTACAAAAGGGATCTATCTTCAATTCACCACCCCCTACAATATGACCCAAATAATTCAAAGATGTTTTGCCAAATTCACATTTTCATAATTTAACATAGATATTTTCTTTCTTCAAAACATCTAGAGTCTGCTTTATATGCTTCAAATGTTCTTCCCATGTTTTACTGAAAACGAGAATTTCATCTAAATATACAATTACAAAATCATCAATAAAAGGCCTGAGTACATCATTCATAACTCTCATGAAAGTGGCAAGAGCATTAGTTAAGCCAAAAGGCATAATTAGCCATTCATACAACCCTTGCTTCATTTTGAAAGCAGTCTTCCATCCATCTTGTTTTGCTACTCTGACCTGATGGTAGCCACTACGCAAGTCCAACTTGGAAAAGTAAACAACTTCTTTCAACTGATCCAATAGATCATCAATGCGAGGAAGGGGATAACGATTCTTGATTGTTATTTTATTCAGTGCTCTGTAATCAATGCACATCCTCCACAAACCATCTTTCTTTCTCACCAACACGATTGGAGATCCGCATGGTGATGTGCTTGGCATTATGAACCCTTTTTTGAGCAGCTCTCGTACATGCTTCTTGATCTCTGCATTCTCTAAAGAGGATAACCTATACATTCCGATGTTAGGCAATGGAGCATCTTGCTGCAAATGAATATCATGTACAATTTCCCTTTTGGGTGGTAGACCTTTAGGTTCTTGAAATAGGATATCATATTTTGAAACAAATTTTTCTAAATCAACTTTCTGTTTACCATCACAGCCTTCAAATATATTGGTTTTATCATGTTTATTTTCCTTTACAACGATCAGTAAAAATTGCTTGCATGAATTTACAATTCTTTTCATCTGCCCTTAGTTTATGAGAGTATAATTATTCTTGAGTTTATGAGCTCTTACAATATATTCTATTCCATCTTTAACGAGTTGATACTTATCTTCAGCTCTATAGAAAATGGCTTTTCTATCATACAAGTAAGGACTTCCTAAAACAATTCCACATATATCCAAGGGAACTATGTCTAACTCAACCCCATCTACAAATGTTGACCCAAAAGCAAACCTATGTTTACATTGTCTAGTCACTTGTAGCTTTTCTTTATCACATACCCAACCTAATGGATATGGCTTCTTGTGAGGTGTGGTTAGCTGTCCCAACTTCTTTACAATTGCTTTAGAAATCAAGTTTACTTGTGAACCACTATCAAATAAAGTATCAATCTTTTGATGCTTGGAAATAAATCTAATATGAAAAAGCTCATGTCTTTTCCTCTAATTCTCTTCATTATCATTAGAATGTGTAGAATTACTAGTAGATGCTTCATAATTTTTACCTTTTATACGTGTAGCTGTGATTGTTGTTTCATCACCTGAGTCTGGCCCCAAATCCTTCTGTATAGCAGCAGCAGTCTTCTTCTTCTTGCCATCGAACTTCTTGGGTTTTAGCTCCAGAAGTAAAGACCAGCAATTTTCATCATCATGTCCATCCTTCTTGCAGTGAGTGCATGAAGGTTTGTCTTTCGGTACAACATTTTCCTTCCTCTCTTTCCATTTATGCTTCCTCTTTTCCTTGTTCTTGCTTGCAGTTGGTTTTGATGATCCCCCACTCTCTGGGTTCACATTCTTGCCTCTAGCCTCCAGATGTGTAGCCTGAATTGATACCTCATCTATGCTAGTAGGGTTAAACATGAGAATGGTGTGCCTCAAATAGCTATGTAGACCACCTATATACTTCAATGGTGTGACTTAAATTCCTGGGTATTGCTTTGTACACTTTACCCCTTTAATTGGCGAAGAGTTTGCCAACTCATCATGGCTTGTTGCATATAAGCTAGTGGATATAACTGTTTTTTAATGGCAGAAACAAATTAACTCCAGGTAGAAAGAATTTTACCATGCTTCTTCAAATCAGCTTGGGTCCTGCCTTCCCACCACACTAGGGCAGTTCCTCCAAGGCATAGGCTAGCCAGCTAAATCTTTCTCCTTTCCGAATCGATGTTTTGCACTCTGCAATATACATCAATCTGTCTAATCTATTTATCTATCTTTTCTGCATTTAGTTCTCCATCATATATTGGCAAATCAAATTTTACATCTAATTTAATCAAAGGGCTAGAAGGAAGTGTTAAAAGAGGAGCCCCTTTTCCTTTCTCTTTGCCTCCAGAATGACCATCTAGAAGAGGTTTTTCTGTTCCTTTGTCTTGTTTGGAGGTTGAAGTATCTTCACCTCGACCTTTCTTAAATTCTCGATACATCTCTTCTACCATGGCTCTCATGGTCATGAAACTGTCCATGAACTGAGAGTCTGATTCTGAGGGAATTTCTTCAGCCATTTTCCTCCTAGGATAGACTCTTCCTATTTCTGGGTTAGTCTCAACTAGTTCTCCTTCTCTTGATTTGAGCTTTGACCTAGTTAGCATTCAACAATCCAGCACAAGCTTGTCTAACCTTAGCAAACCTAAAGCTCTGATACCACTTGATCTAATAATGAGATCTAAGACAATGTTTAAGGTATTACAAACTCATGTGCATGGATATGCCTATGTTATTTTGTGCAATGGATCGATAAGATTGCGAAATACATAGGCAATGAAGCAGTAAATAAGCATAATAGACAACACACATAAACACAACAAGTTTAATATGGAGTTCACCCAAAACTCCTGGGCTACATCTCTTGGTCCAGCCTTCAGTGATGGCCTCTCTATTATGTCTTCATAACATAGCTTTACAAAGTGTGAACTCAATTTGTGTACAAAGACTCCCTTTATCACTCTCTATCTTTGTCTTTACTCTCTCAGCACTGCTTGCCTATGTTTGCTCTCTGTCTGTGGCTTTAAAGCCAATCTGCGTTGACTGTTCATTTCCTCTTCTCAAGATTTCTGGCTTCCATCCTCTATCTGCTTGAATCCCCCTTTTGGGTGTTAAATAATTATTGCTAATGTTTTTAGGGGAGGTGGCCACCTGTTCTGCAACGGAAGAGTCCATGTAGCCATTCAAATCCATGGAATAGCCATTCTTTGTTCATGCAGAGAAATACATTCTAAACTGTGAAAATCTGCTAAAAACACAGTCTTTCGGACTTCAAAAGTCCTTAAATCCAAACTATTTTCATATCGGGTCCGCCTCTAATCGCTTATCGCATGTCACGACTACCCATGTGTCATGGTTTTCCCCTTTGTATTTGGAAACTACGTTAAAACACTGCAAAATCCTGCAAACGGCTTATATTGGATTTGAAATACTTGTGGAATATCGTTTGTAATGCTATCAGGTCTGGCAATCAGATCACATATAGATATGTGTGTGTGTGTGTGTGTGTGTGTGTGCCCGCTCCATTGTGTTTGGCGATTGCGATATCGCGATGCGATTTATCGCAATCGCATATCGCGATAACACCGAGCCATTTGGTCAGTGCCCTATTGTGGTTGCCGACGTGATGTTGCGATGCAACGTGGACCGTCGATCTGCACGCTTGATCGACAGTCCTCGTTGACCCCGATGATCGTTGTCATGTATCCTGTGTGGTCTCCGCCGATAGCCTTCACTCACCACTGCTGATTGCAATTTGCCAACCAGATCTAGACCGTTGATCGGCCAGATCTAATGGCTACTGTGCATCACTCCTTTGACCGCCGATAAGCGTGTTTTCCACTGTTTTCTTGATATTTTTGGGTCCCGATATTGTTTTCCGTTGTTTTATAAAAATTTTCTCATGCGATTGTTTTGATCTTTTAAGAGAATTCTTGGATCCATTTTGGATCATTATTAATATTACCATTAATAAAATATTATTATTTATTTATAGCATTATTATTTTTTATTTTTATTTTTAATATTATTGTTTAACACTAATTAATTATTTAATATTTAATATTAGTAAGCTTGTAACATGCAAGGGCACCCCAAGAAAATAAATGAAGACAAGAAAATATATGAGATCATGTTAGTATGTGAAACGAATTATTTCAAATCTGAAATTCTATTTATCACTAATATAATGATATATAAAAGTTGAAATTTTTATTATTAATATAATATAATAATATATAATAATTGATTGATTGAAATATAATGAAATTTAATTAAATATAATATAATTATTACACACTTTATAAAAGTGAATTTGCTTGCAACACAGAAATTTATTCAAACTTCTAACCCTTTGGGTTACAAATAGTAATCTCGTCTTATCGGCCATGGTTTTTAAACCCTTATAAATAGTATTCCCATCTTATCAACCATGGTTTTTAAAGTACATATCTATTATCTGAGAGAACCAATATTTAGCCATGATTAAAACATTTCTTCACATAATTGAAGTATCAACTTAAAATTAAAAAAAGTGCAAATGGTATATCTATTAAATTTGCAATACAATGTTGTTGATATCGAAATTTTCAATCTAACTAAATCAAATATACATTATATCACTTATAAACAATCATTCGAAAACTAAAAATAAATTTATACTTAATGATTTTTAAATGAAATGTGAAATATAAATATGATTTAAGATTATATATACACTTAAATCTGAGGCTTTTAAGAAAAGGAATTTTGCCTTTAAAATAATAAAAATAACAAAGAGGCAAAAGAGCTTAGTAAGTTAAATAATACAATTAAAACTATAAGTAGTGGTTTCTTTTTCCATATAACTAAGTAGTATTATCAAATGAAAACCATTATTTATATTAAAATTGAATACTATAAAGTTTATGATTAATGTAAATATTTATAATTAAATTTATTATTTAAATATATTTAAAATAATTATGTAAAAGTAATAGTGTTTTAATAATTGAGATTGTATAAGAAATAAAATGACAATGTATAAGAAATAAAATAAAAAATACACCGTAGAAGATAATGTATAAAAATTACTATATTAATTGTGTTATTAAAAATAAAACACTTTCTTTACTATTTGATTAGACATAACTAAGCACACAGATCATGTGTCAACCTCTGCACAGGTATCCTATTCATAAGGAAAATAATGTCAATCCATGGTTAATGAATTCTATTCGTGGTACTAGTGTTTTTAATGGTTTACAAAATCATATTAAATAAATGCATGCCTCAGTCAAGCTACATGGGTTTTGGTGCAAGTCTTGATGTGATAATGGTACCATGCATTGAACCATTTTATCCACCCGGACACCAGGCTCACACTGTCCTTTCATCTATTTGGGATTACATCTGACATTGGTAGAGTATCTGTTCATTTGGTAACTAACTTACCCATGATTCCTGACTCACCATTCTTTCACTAGTTGCTAAGGTTTCTGAGCTTTGTTCTCCATCATCACAGTTCTGGGTCTTTCAACTATCTTCCTATATTCCTCTTCAAGGGAATTTTCTCCCAATATTACTACTATTCGACCCATTTCCTATTTGCTGAGCAATATCCCTTTTTTCTGGAATGATGACATATTTCCTGCAGTTGATTTCTAAGTTGTGGCTTTCCCTTGATAACGAGGTCGAAAGGGATGTGGTGGAGCTAACTCAGGTTGTTAAATTTTGTCGGTTTACTTTGCTCAACAAGGTATTATCTATTTTAACTGGTCATTCTCTAGTGACCAAAGTTTACTCGCACAATTGTAGGTTCACCATATCTTCTATTCTGCGTTAGATTTTCTTGAGAAGGTACACTAGTTTTGGTTCAATTTTTCTTCTTGAGGGTTGTATCTTATTGTAATGGAATTGTTGCTAAGTTTCATCTTTTGGGTTGTAGGTTAGATCTGTTTCCCAACTCTTTAGTTTCGATGCTACAAGCTTCGACTTGAAAGCATTTATAAGGTCTTATTGGATTTTTGCTTCGCTCTTTCCACGTTTTTATTCAGATCTTCTCTCCCTCCAGGGTTTGTCCACAAACCGTTGTTCTGGTTCTTGATATTTAACCTCTATCCTATGAATAGAGAGGTTGGTTTGGTCTTTCTAAATGCAAGCTTAATTTCTTTGGCTGCACGTATAATGTTTGGTACCACAGTCAGTTTTGGAGTTAAGCCTAGGATTTTCTCCATAATCTTCCATGTTTTTAATTTCCTATCCTCCTTTCTAACTTCTAAAGCTTTCTCGCTCCTCACCGAAAACAAGGCCTCCAAAATTTACACATAGTTAAACTGTGTTATAACATGAGAGGGTTTACCACCATTGGAGCGACTCTGTAACCCCCGTGCCGAGGGTTTTCTCCAAAGGTAAGACAAACCCCTCAAACAGATTTAGATTTGATTGTAACTTAATCTATTCGAAGCACAAAATATAGTTACCATGACTCTATGATGGGTTGATTGTTGTTTGAAACTATTCCAGGTACAAGGATTGTGTCTCGATTCTTGATGGTGGCCATCCTTAGGATGCAACACCACACACAAATAGGTAAATTTCTCCCACAGTTCTGAATACCACTTACGTGTTCCATTGACTGGGGTTTTTACTAATTGTTCATCTTGCTTTCTAGATACCTTGATATGGTGCACATATCAAGGTGATGGAATTTTCAAGTATTCTTTCTCCTTGTAAGATTTGTTCCTACATATTTGTCTTGAGCACAACGGACCTTTATTTTTCTTGCTAAATGCAAGTTTAATTTGTTTAGCTGCAAGTATAAAGTTTGGTTGCACAATCGGTTTTTTAGTTAAGCCTAGGGGTTTTTCCATAATCTTTTAGGTTTTTAATGATGCAACTGAATCTATTTCTTAACTAAATCTGTTTCTTCATTTCAAATACTCATCTGCTTCAATTTCCTTATGTGTCACATTACCATATCCTCATTCGCTTCGATTTCCTTATCTGCCACATTACCTACACTGGATGATCCACCACTTAAAACAAACCCAACAAACCCTAGAATTAGATAAGTTTAAGACGAAAGTATATTCCCAACATATTAAATCTTTTTTAGTAGTTTAAAAATTCAACCAACCTTCATCCACCCAAACATTGAAATATATACGCCGTGGCTTGTAGCATACATGAACACCCCAATAAAATATATGAAAGTAAGAAAATAAAAAAAAATGTTAATATGTGAAAAAAACTATTTAAAACATAAAATTTAAACGTTGATTATTTATTATTAATAAAATATAATAATATATAAAAGTTTATTACCGGAAATATAATGAAATTTAATTATATATAATATAATTATTACGCACTCCATAAAAGTGAATTTGATTGCAACATAGAAATTTATTCAAACTTCTAACCCTTAGGGTTATAAATAGTAATCTCATCTTATAAACAATGGTTTTTAAAGTACATGTCTATTATATATATTATGTGAGAGAACGAATTTTTAGACATGATTAAAAGATTTCTTCACATAATTGAAGTATCAACTTAAAATAAAAAAAAATTTAAATTGTATATCTATTAAATTTGCAATACAATGCTAATATCAAAAGTTTCAATCTAGCTAAATCAAATATACATTATATCACTTACAAAGAATCATTCTAAAGTGAAAATAAATTTATACCTAATTCTTTTTAAATGAAATGTCAAAATATAAATATAATTTAAGATTTTATATACACTTTATTAGATATTAAGCACGAGTTTCTTAAGAAAAAATAATTTTATCTTTAAAATACTAAAAATAACAACGAGGCAAAAGAGCTTGAGCAAGTTAAGATAATAAGTTTTAATTAAAATTAGTGTTTTAATAAGTTTTAATTAAAATTAGTGTTTTCTTTTATTCATATAACTAAATAGTACTATGAAATGAAAACAATTATTTATATTAAAGTTGAATACTACAAAGTTTATGATTAATGTAAATGTTTATAATTAAATTTATTATTTTAATATAAATTTTACATAAAAATTAAATTTATTATTTTAATATAAATTTTAAAATAATTATGTAAAAGTAATAGTTTTTTAATAAATGAGATTGTATAAGAAATAAAATGGTATGTATAAGAAATAAATAAATAAAATATATTATAGGAGACGATGTCTAAAAATTTGGATTACTACATTAATTATGTTATTAAAAATAAAATACCTTCCTTACTATTTGATTAGATAGAACTAAACACACAGATCATATGTCAACCTCTATAAAAGTATCATATTCATAAGGAAAATAATGTCAATCCATGGTTAATGAATTGTATTCGTGGTATGAGTGTTTTTAAGGGTTTACAAAATCATATTAAATAAATTTGCTCCTCAATCAAGCTACATGGGTTTCGGCGCAAGTCTTGATGTGATAATGGTACCATGCATTGAGCCTTTTTATCCACCAAACACCTGGGCTCACATTGTATATCAATCTGTTTTGGATTGCATCCTATGGTGGTAGAGTATCTGTTCATTTTGGTAACTAACCTACCCCTTATCCACACTTCGATCATCATTCTTTCACCAGTTTCTAGGGTTTCGAAGCTTCGTTCTCCACCATCATAGTTATGGGGATTTCAGCTATATTCCTTGATTCCTCTTAAAGTGAATTTCCTCCCACTATTACTTCTATTCGACCCATTTCCTGTTTGATGAGAAATTTCCCTTTTTTCTAGAATGATGAGAGTTTCCTTATTTCCAACAGTTGATTTTCGAGTTGTGGCTTTCTCTTGACAGAGAGGTGAAAAGGGATGTAGTCGAGCTAACTTAGGTTGTTAAATCACTAGTAGAGAATGATAAATTAGTGACTAGGTAACTAAAAACATTAGTCACCACAATTTTTCCAAGTGAAATACTACAAAAAATGAGCAATCTTAAGTGAGAAAACTAAAAATGACTAACATAAATCACTAATTTAGTCATGGGTGAAAATAGATGACTAGCTCATAAGGAATACAGCTAAAAATGACTAACATGAATGACCAATTTAGTCTAGGAAAAAAAATACGATTAGCTAACAAGTACTACAATAATATGAATGAGTTGTTTATGTTAGTCATTTTAATTGTGTCAAGAAAGTTAAACTTACAAGTGATAGAGGATTGAAAGGTTATTAAAGCTTGGTTTAAAGGTTATCATTCCTTGAACACTTCTTCATCCTCACATGGTGTATAGCTGAGCCAATTTTGCAATATTTATCTCTAATAATTTGTAATTTTAAAAATATATTTTTTAATAAAAAAATAATTATCTTATATATTTTTTTTAAAATATATTCATTGAATCTAATTGGATCTACTTCCAATTTGAAATTAATTTGAAGAGAAAATTTGACTTTTAAGACTATAATATCAAATAAAAACTACTTTAACTTCATATTAACCAACCTAGATCCATCTTAACCCCGAATCTATCAAGCACTGAGAGGGATCCAATCTCTCGAGGTGCAAACTTAATTTTAGTGCAAAACTTGAGGAAAGGTTTGCACCTAGAGATATTGGATCCCTCTCGGCACTTAATAGATCTAGGGTTAAGATGGATCTAGAGTGGTTATATAATATCTATATTTGTATTTGTATCTCTTTTTTATTCCCTCTCTCTATATCACCCCCAAAGCATACGAACTCTCCCTCTCCATCTCTTCCCCTTCTCTTTCTCTCTCTCTCTCTCTCTCTTCCCATTATCTCCCTCTTTATCTCTCTCCTTCTCTCTATTTCCTCCCAGTCTCCTCTCTCCCTCACTCTCTCTCCATGACTCGCTTGTCAACTCCTCTCTCTCTCTCCACCTTCCCCTCCTATGTTCTTCTTGTTCCCTCCCTCTCTTGTCCCTTTCAGTTCCATCTCTCTCTCTGCATCTCTCTCTTCCTTCCTCTCTCCCCCTTCTCTCCCTCCTCCCTCTATCTCTCCCCCCTAATCACTCTCCCTCTCTCTCTCTTTCTCTCTTCTGTCCAACTCTATCACTATCTCCCTCCCCCTCTCCTTCTCTCTCTCCCCTCCATCTCTATGCCTCCATCTCTCTCCCTTCCCCTTCTCTCCCTATCTCTCTCCTCTCCTCTTCTCTCTCTTCCCTCCTCTCCTCTCTCCCTCACTCTCTCTCCATCTCTCCCTTCTCACTCCCTATCTCTCTATATCCACCTCTATCTCTCTATGTCTTTGTTATTTCCTCCATCTCTCTCCCCCTCCAACTCCATCTCTCTTTGTGTGTCTTTCCATCTATCCTTCTCTCTCTTCCTTCCTCTCACTCTCTCTCTCTCTCTCTCTCAGCCCTCCAATTTTTCCATTATCTCCCTTCCTCGCTCCCACCAACTTTTCCATTATCTCCCTCCCTCGCTCCCACCAACTTTTCCATTATCTCCCTCCCTCTCTCCCACATCTCTCTCTCTCTCTCTCTCTCTCTCTCTCTCTTTCTCCCTCTCTCTCTCTCTCTCTTCCCTCCAAATTTTTTGCTATTTCCCTCCCTCTCTCCCCTTTTGCCCAAGCCCAAGCTCTCTCTTAAATTTGATCACATTGTATTGTGTTTAAAAAATTATCTAAATTAAAAAAACTTAATTGGTTGTAAAATATTAAACCTATATTTTCGATCAATCATGTCAAAGAAAATAAAATAATTAAAAACTTAAACAAATCATGCACTATATTTAATCTATTATTCCTAGTCACTTTGCTTGCTTTCACCCCTTGGATCCTTAGCTAAGATGGATATATGCTAGTTCTTTAAATATATATTTAGCTAAGATGGATCTATATGGTTCTTTAACTAGCATAGATCCATCTTAGCTTAATTTTATTAAAACCTTAATTTAATTTCTATGGGAATATTTTTAGTAGTTGTGAGGATAGAGGGTTTATATATATATCTCAAATTGTAACATTTTCCCTTTTAGATTCAATTAAAAAAATGTTATAAAATTAAATTAAAATAAATTATTTTTACTATGAAATAAGTTATGGTTTTTTGGCATGTGGTATTGATAAGCCATGGTATTGGTCCATGGTATTGTAACAAAGCATATTTACAAGTTAATATCCATGGTAAAGTGAGGGTGAATATCCATGGTTAACAATCTTGTCATATTGTTATAAAATATTTTGATTGTAAAAAAAGTTATGATTTTTGGGCATGTGGCATTGATAAGCTATGGAATTGTAACAAAGCTTATTCACAAGCTCATAATATCAATGGAAAAGTGGGGATGAATATCCATGGTTAAGAATGTTGTCATATTGGTACAAAATATTTTGATTGTGAAATAATTTATGTTTTTTGTGCATGTGCTATTGATAATCCATGGTATTGTAATAAAGCCTATTTTTTACAAGTTAATAATATCTACGGTAATGTGGGGGTGAATATCCATGATTAAGAATATTTTCATATTGTTATAAAATATTTTGGTTGTGAAATAAGTTATGATTTTGGGCTTGTGGTATTGATAAGCCATGGTATTGCATCCCATGGTATTGTAACAAAGCCTATTCACAAGTTAATAACAAAATAAAAATATAACAAATTGAATTTTGTTATTTTTATTAATTTAACTTTTTATTATCAATTGAGCTAATATTTAAATCTTTACACTCATCCCCAATATCACTTTTAACTTCTTCTTCTTCTTTTTAGTTTAGCCTATAACACAAAAATAAAATTTTCTTATTAAAAATAAATCATTTAACCCAATTACAATTTATATTCTTTATTTTTCTATTATAGATATTTCTTTTATTTTTTCCATTATAAATATTTCTTTTCTTTTTCATTTCAAGTTTAGCACTGGGTTCAAATAAAATGTTCACAAGTTAGAACATCACATTTTAGCACTGCATTTTGCTCTCCCTTGTAGATATCCGTGTGGAAATGTCAAAATAAATATTTCTTTTCTTTTCCATTTCAATTTTAGCCTTGGGTTTGAATAAAATGTTCACAATTTACGATTATCTTGATTTGGTTAAGAAGTATCTTGGAAGGGTTCAAATGTTCACAAATTTTGGGAGCTATGAACAACTTTCCAGTAATGGGGTAATTGGTGAAAGGCCACTAAAGTCCAAACTATGTGGATATCTGAAGATAGATATGTAGGGGTGGGATAAAGGCAGTTTGTATTGGACTTCGTGAAGTCATTTCTTGGAGGTTTCCTCCCTACGCTGGATCTCTCACTCAAAACCCCAAATCCATCACCCTTCTGCAATTTTCTTGTTTTAGTGGGCTTGAACAATTTATGTGTGGAGAGATGGGTCTCAATTAGCGTGAATATTCCCATTTTGATAGATCACACTTTTGTAGTTGCATATCTACGATTAACTCTATGCCTTTATAAACGTTGGTCAACTCAACTAGAAACCTTACTTGCTTTGAATGGCAGTGGATTAAAAAGGTAAAAATATGTGGAGTTCTAGTATGTACTTCAGTTAATATTTTAGGTTCCTATACATATGTTAATTGTATAACTTGAGTCTGGGTAATTTTTTACATTAAAAATTGTCACCCATTAAAAATTGTCAAATAGGTAGAAGTTACTTTACACGTAGCTTAGTTGAGAAAACAATTGTCTTAATATAACATGTAAAATTCATATTACTTACAACTAATGATATTGTATCTTATTGTGCATATGTTAATTGTATAACTTCAGTTTGGGTAATTTTTTACATTTAAAATTGTCAAATATGTAGAAGTTGCATTACATGTAGTTTAGATGAGAAAACATTTGTCTTAATATAACATGTAAACTTCATATTACTTACAGTTGATGCATATTGTATCTTATTGTGCATATGTTAATCGTATAATTTCAGTCTCATTAATTCTTTACATTTATAAATTGTCAAATATGTAGAAGTTACATTACACGTAGCTTAGATGAGAAAAAAATTGTCTCAATATAACATATAAAATTCATATTACTTACAGCTAATGCATATTGTATCTTATTGTGCAGATGTTAATCATATAACTTCTGTGTGGGTAATTTTTTACATCTAAAATTGTTAAATGAAGTTACTTTACAGGTAGCTTAGATCTGCACACAAATAAAATATCTGAAATATGGCAGGCGAATGAGTAAGCATTTTCACACTAGTTTCAAATTTACCCTTGGTTGGTAAATAGAACCAATTCAAAACTCTTGCTATTTTTGGGGGAGTATTAAGTTATTAACCCAATATAAAAGAATATTAGTCTCTTAAATGATTGAAAAAAGCTATTTCTAATGTTGTATATAAGTTACATTTCAGGTGGCTATATCTACCCTGGGGTAACTATAATATTCCATATCCATTTTCACACTTATCAACATTTTAAAGGTTTGTATAGTTTAGTGTGATTATGCAATTAAATGGTTGATATTGTTTAAGAAATCTTCTATTTGCAACATTTTGAATTCTTAAGTGGGATCTTGGGCAGGTAGTTTTAACTAGATTTTGTTTTATAATTCAAGCAAGAGACTTTAGGAGCAATATGGAATTGCATGCCTGTTTCCATTATGCATCTAATATTTCAACTTTTTCCAGGTGAATAACCCAACTTCCTGTGTTGAACATGAAGCAAGTACCTCAAAAATTAGGGAAAATTAGTTATTGTATTTCCAGAGGGGGGTAGATCCAGACAAGGAAACGACAACTATCATAAATGGATTTTGTCGAGTTGTATTTGATGAGATCTCATTAGAATTTCCTACTAAAGTAAATCAATTAATGAGTTTGATGCTTGAAGGTAGTGTTGAAAAGGTGTTGCACGGTCTCTCTATAACATTATCTATCTACATGATTCTAATACCATGATATTGTGTCTCAATAACACTATTGTCCAGTGTTTGGTCATAGATGTAGATAGTTTTCTCATGTCCTATAGGTAAATCGTATCATTATATTTTGTATGAAATCTCAGAATGTGTTCGAAGTTTGTCTCAGATAAGGAAATATATATGTACCGTTGAATTTATCTATGTTGTAATAAGATCAAGAATAAAGTTTTCATTGCAAAGAATTGGGATATACCATGTAAGTTTTATTTACTACATGAAATTCTTGATTTGTTAGATCCCAACTAGTTAGGGTTGAATTTGTCTTTGTTGTAATGAGATTAAGAATAAATTTTTCATTTCGATCACTCGAATCTACCATGTAATATTTCTTCACTACATGAAATTTTTTATTTGTTAGAGCCCAACTTATTAGGATTATGAAGAGTCCTCTTTCATGAGAATATTTATGAATTCTATATTCTTGCTCAAAGAATTACAAATTACAAAAAGGTGGAAAATAAATGAGATGCAACTGAAGGATTTATATTTTAAAATACGTGGAGGGAGTATAAAATCATTTTCAGTATACAATACAATGGAAAGATTTTATGTTTTAGTGTTTAAGAAATCCTTGCTAATGTGAAGGGCTTGGTATTTTCTTGACTCAAGATGAGTTGCATTTTACTTCCTAGCATTCCTTTTAATTTCATTTTTGTCATGTTTATATTGTTATCCTTGAAGTTGGTGATCTACTCTGCGTGTGATAGGAAGTATTAATGGATGACAAACTTTAAATGTCCTTACTTGACACTCTAGTATTACATGATCATGTAAAGAAATTGTTAATCAATATTAAAGGGAAGATGGTTAACATGCAGTGTTTCTTATCTTGTCATATAATTACTACATTTTGCCCCCCAATAATATATTTGAGGCTACTTATTGGTTGTTACTGGTGGAGCTTCCCTTTGGCTCAGAAAAGCATCCAGGATAAATGTCCATTGCATTGGCATTGGAAATCATCAAAGAGTACTTCACCAAAAGCAGTAGAGGACATGGGAGAAATTGGTAGAGTGAGCGGATAACCACTAGAGAAACACTGAGGAACCATAATTTCTTGTATATTTAGATTCACTCGAAATTAACTAGTCACAAAAAGAAACTTTTTTTCGAATATTTTCATGTATACATAAATACTCAAAACACAATTTTAGACTAATTATTCAAACTAATAATTATCTGATAGTAATAATTTTATAATAAAATAGTATAACATTATTAATATTATAGGACACAACTATAGGGTTTGACTATGAGGGGCATTACGAAAATATATGTACACTTCTCATTGTACTAGACAATAATCTGTCAGAGTGTGATATATCCATCCAACGAAATGTACTACCAGAGGCCATTGTGGGATTGAATTTTTTTCTTTCTGTGGACTATGGTGATATATTTTCTTGGGCCACAGTGTTCTTCTTCCCTAAGGTTTTGACATTGCTCACAGCTAGCACCTTCATTCAACAAAGTGAGGTACTCATCTTGGAAAGTTGAATCATTTTTTCTCCACATTCCAATATGATGTTGTATCAATCTCATGATCCTAAAAGCATAGGTCATAATAGAAAATAACTTTTACCGTGGGAAAATGCATCTCCGAATATAAGGAACATGACCCTTTTAGGACAAGCAATAAGGAGATTTTTTTTACACTGATATATATATATATATATATATATATATATATATATATATATTCCATTTTATTTCACAATTTATCTACTATCTGATATTCTTAGCATGTAAGTTTGTTGGTATGATTATGTCTAAGATTTTCTTGAAGGTTGAATACTAAGTTCGTAAGGTGTTATTTTCTATGATAACATTTTATTTTCTTTGTTTATACAGGTCATCTAGCCACGTAGTGGCCACTCTCACCCAACTAAAACTATTTCCCAATTGAAGAAAACTTTTTTGAGTTTCTTAATTTTCTAGGGAGGAAATGGCATTGACATTATTGATATTGAGGTATATGTCGTATAAATCCTTTATAGTCTACTTTAGTTTATATTCCAATGTTCATATTCTTTGATGTATTATAATTTGCATTGTATCTTCTTTCATTTTCATAAGATGAACTCAATATTGATGGTAAGAAGCAGGAATTAAAGAAAGAGAAAAATAACATTGGAGTGAAAAATGCAGAAAGAGAGAGAAGAGGATCAATCTAGTGATGCCCTTAAATCCAATATCTTGCATGAGACACACGCATACAGACTGATTTTCAAGTCTTTAGAGTTGGTGAATTAACCTACAATGCCTTGCCAAAGTAATGATAATGTTTTGAAGCGATGAAACACTATTTCATGTGTGAATTGTACTCTAACCAATATTAAGTTGAAAACTCATATTGTAATACTTGAAATTTCATATAATATAATTTATGTGGTTGAAATTATTTACAGTTGTAATTGATATTATTTGGTATTGTAATAAAAATATGTAACTTTTTGTTTTCACATTAGATGAACATGTGCATTGTATGACATTTTTTTAATTTAGTCACAAAATCATACTAATTAATTTATGTTGACTAATAATGAACATAAAATCAATCTAAAAATACTAAATTAATAGTTCATATTGATTAATAATGAACACAAATAAAATGAATTATGACTAAATTAGTCGTTTATAATAATTATTAATGAAATTAAATGAAATGAATATAATCTACTAAATTAGTCCTGTATATAATGAATATAAAACTACCAAAAAAAGATAAATGAGTACTGCAAATGATAAATTTTCGATTACAAATGACGGCTAAATTTTGCATATGTATGACTATTAGTAGCTAATTATAGTTTTTTATAACACAATGAAAAATTAGTCATATATCTTTGGTCATTAATTGGTTTCAAACGATGACTAAAATTTTCATATATATGACTATTAGTAGCTAATTTATAGTATATTATAACATGACCAACATTTTGGTCATCTTTCTTTGGTCATTAATTCGTTTTCTTGGATGATCTTATAGTAATATACTTTATTGTAGATTTGGTCATTAATTGTGACAATTAATGACTAAATAAATGAATAAATAAATGACTAAATTAATGAGCAAATGTACGACTAAATATACTTCTAAATTATAAAATTGAGACAACCAATTAATGATTAAGTTACAAATGAATAAAATTCGGTCACTTTATAAGATACTGTAAATTAATGGGGTATAGATTTCGAATGTACTGGTCGACCTGGGTGCTGCCACTAACGTTATCACCACTGAAACTATGCATACATTAGGTCTTCGTAACTTGAAACATACATCTATAGTGTTGGAATTGGTAGACCAATCTACAGTAAAAACTGTAGGGAAGTTAGAAGATGTAACAATTTCAGTGGATTCATGGCACTTTCCCATAGATTTCCTTGTTTTACATACACAATCTTTGGTGGGCATCCATCCTTTGATTTTTGGCAGACCATGGCTAGCTACTGTGGATTCTTACATCGAGTGCCATTCAGGGTACATGGTTATTTCAAATGGGCACAACACTAAGAATTTAGTGTTATACCCACCTGTAGAGCCAAACCCATCGATAAAACCAATAGGTAGCAAGAATGGTTTATCTAGGAAAGAGTCTGAAACGGAAAATGAGGAATTGAGACCAGTCCTCACTGTTGGACAGACCCTTCAATTAAAAATGGAATCGGAGGACGATGTAATCATCTCTTTCATGGATGATCCTTGCTCCGTTTTAGAGCCAAATCAACAAATCCTAGAAACTATCCTAAGTTGTGCGACACAAGAAACTATTGAAATAGTTGAAGGATCAAGGGAGCTACCTGTTGATGCATCGCATGGAAGCGTCCCAGTGGAATTAGAACTTGGAAAAACCCTGAATATTAATCCAATCCTGTCAGAATCCCAGAAGAAGAAACTTGTATATGTCCTTCGAAAACATAAAGAAGCCTTCACTTGGGATTACTCAGACATGAAGGGGATTACTGCTTATTTATGTACCCATCATATATATATTAAGGAAGATTGTTGTCCTGTAAGACAACCTCAGAGAAGAATGAAAGTTCCCACATTGAAAAATGTTGTGAAAGAAGAACTTCAGAAATTACTAGATGGAGGTTTTATTTACCCCATTTCAGATAGCCAATGGGTTTCGCCATTAGTAATGGTCCCCAAGAAAAATGGTAAATGGCAGATATGCATGGATTATAGAGAATTGAATAAGGCAACGTAGAAGGATCATTTTCCTTTACCGTTTATTGACCATGTTTTGGACACATTGGCTGGCAAAAAGTTCTTCTCCTTCTTAGACGGATTTAGTGGGTATAACCAGATCTAGATAGCTCCTAAAGATCAGGACAAAACCACTTTCACATGCCCCTGGGGAACATTTGCATACCGGGTCCTTCCTTTTGGCCCATGTAATGCACCTGCAACATTCCAGAGGGCAATTTTGGGGATCTTCTCTGGTTTGGTGGATGATAGTGTTGAAATTTACATGGACGACTTTACTCCATATGGGGATTCATTTGTAGAAGGGCTAAAAAACTTAGAGAAAGTTCTCGAAAGATGTATACAGGCGCGTGCCTCCTTAAGTACAGTAAAATGCCATATGATGATGGAGGAAGGAATTGTTCTGGGACACATTCTCTTGGCTGAAGGATCCGGATGGACCCAGCCAAGATGAAGGTAATTCTACACTTCCCGACACCCAAAACGCCCACGCAGGTATGCAAATTTATTGGTTGTGCTGGTTATTACAGGCGTTTTATAGAAAATTTTGCAAAAGTAGCACATCCACTTTTTCAATTGCTAACAAAAGATTCAGATTTTTTGTGGATAGGTGAATGTGATACAACATTTATGAAAATCAAGGAATTAGTCTGTAGCACTCCGATCCTTAGAGGGCTGGACTGGGCATTACCTTTCCATATTCACACGGATGCTTCCCAAACAACGATTGGTGCAATATTAGGAAAACATGAGGACAGGGTACCATATGCAGTTTACTATGTTAGTAAGAAGTTGGCTCCTGCTGAATTAAACTACACAGTGACTGAAAAAGAGTTCCTTGCTGTTATCTACGCCATCAACAAATTTTGGCACTACATTACCGGGTATCCTAACTTTGTACACACTGATCATGTAGCTATCAAGTATTTAATGAATAAACCTATTACCCCTGATCGCATTACAAGATGGTTGTTGCTACTATAGGAATTTGACATTACTATAGTAGATAAACCAAGGAAGGACAATGTGGTTGTAGATTTCTTGTCTAAGATAGAAAATGATGGTAAGAATAAACCAATTAAAGATAATTTTCCAGATGAACATCTTTTTCCAGTTTCTGCTAACCCTCCGTGGTATGCAGATATTGCTAATTATCTTGCTACAGGGAAGGTGCCTCATCATCTATCATATAAGGAGCAAAGGAATATTAGTCATCAGAGTACCCGATATTCATGGATGGCAGGATATCTCTTTCATATAGGGGTTGACCAATAGATTCGGCATTGTGTGGCAGAAGATGATATCTATGAGATATTAAAAGCTGCACATGATGGACCCTGTGGAGGAAATTTTGCAGATAAAAGAATAGGTCATAAAGTGCTGCAAATGGGATATTACTGGCCTTCCATCTTTCATGATGCTCGGGATTATGTGCGAAGGTGTGATAGTTGCCAATTGATGGGACAACTTGGGAAAACAGATGAAATGCCTCTACAGCCCCGGATAGTCCTTGAACCGTTCGAGAAATCAGCCATAGATTTTGTTGGACCCTTCAACCAACCTTCTCATCAGAAAGCTTACATCTTGGTCTACACTGATTATTTGACCAAATGGGTGGAAGCCAGAGCGATCATGAGAGCAATAGAGCAAGTGGTGACAGACTTTCTCTTTGAAGAAATCTTTGCCCGATACGGTACTCCAAGGGAAATTGTGTTGGATGGAGGATCACAGTCCACATCTCACATGATTGGGAAGCTGATGTAGAAATATGGGGTCAAAAATAGAGTGACAACCCCCTATCATCCTTAGGCAAACAAAAAAGTAGAGAGAACAAACAAGATATTGGAAAATATCTTGACAAAAACAGTAGAAATTCATCATCGGGACTGGGCACAGAAACTTCCAGAAGCTTTATGGGCATATAGAACAACATGGCGGAATACAACTGGGTTTTCTCCATTTCAGTTAGTCTATGGGAAATCCCCCTTGTTTCCAGTGGATTTTGAGATTAGTACGCTTACAATAGCTTTAGAAGTAGGTATAGACCTATCAAAAGCACATAAACACTGAATGGAACAACTAAATGAGTTGGACAAGATTAGATCAGTAGCTGTCCAAAAGACTACTACTGTGCAACAACAGAGAATGAAATGGCATGATAAATTTATCAAAATTAAGGTGTTTCATGTGGGGGATTGGGCATTAATTTATGACTCCCGATTTAAGGATTTCAAAGGCAAGCTTCGCACTCACTGGATGGGACCATATGAAGTGGACACAGTGTTCAACAATGGAACGGTTAGACTAATTACAATCGCTGAGAATCATACCTCGTTCTTAGTAAATGGACACCATCTAAAACTATACCACCGTCCAGCTTCTAAAGATGCATTTTTCAAACACCTTTCTGATTCATCTGATTTAATGGTTGTTGGAATAAAGGACACTCTCACTCTGCTCTAAAAAAATAAAAATAAAAAATAAATAAGTAAATAAATAAATAAATAAATAAATATATATATATATATCTATATATATATATATATATATATATATATATATATATATATATATATATATATATATATATATATATATATTGCTATTACTTACTTTTTTGTATTTTGTAGGAATAAAAAAAGAATATGGCTGGGAGAAATGTAACACTCGGCACTGTTACTCCACTAGTGCTATTACTCCACTAAGTGTTGTTACTCCACTAGTGCTTTTACTCCGCAATTGTATTTACTCCACTGGTGCTGTTACTCCGCAACTGCTGTTACTCCGCCGATGTTGTTACTCTGCAATTGTTGTTACTCCACTAGTGTTGTTACTCCGCAATTGCTATTACTCCACTGGTTTTGTTACTCCGCAACTGTTGTTACTCCGCTGGTGCTGTTACAACACAATTGTTGTTACTCCACTGGTGCTGTTACTCTGCAACTGTTGTTACTCCACCAGTGCTGCTACTCTGCAACTGTTGTTACTCCACTGACGCTATTACTCCGCAACTGCTATTACTCCGCAACTGTTGTTACTCCGCCGGTACCATTACTCCGTAACTTCCGTTACTCCGTCATTGCCATTACTCTCTGTTGCTATTACTCCCTACTGCTGTTACTCCCTATTGCTATTACTCCATCAGACATGTTGTTGTTACTCCATCAGACATGTTGTTGTTACTCCATTAGACATTTTTCTATTACTCCACCGCAAGGTAGGTCCCCAGGTACATCTCCCATGACTTTTACGGATTTAATTAAAATATTCCAAAAAGGACATTAACACGTGCCTCGGACGACCATAATTAAGTTGGGGGGGAATCGTCATAAGAAACGATGGCGTACCACGAAAATGCATTCATGACACATGATTCATACCAAACTAAATCTAATAATTATGGTACTCCGTAATCACTACCTTGACGCATTGGAATGCGTATTCATAAGTGAAGAGTCATAACCAGTCACCTCACCAACACGCTGCATTAAACCACTGAAATATCCAACAGTACCGCCATAACCCACCATCATTCCCAAACGTACCAGTACTATTTTTATCTGTTTCCCCAAAGCAACCATGACGTTATTACAGTTGCCAAAGGTTTGGGTCCTTCTCATTCTCCCCTACCAGCTAACTACATTCGTCATGATAATCCCGCCTCTACAGCAATGGGTGGATGGTCTCTGCAGCATGAGCCAGAAGATACAACGAGAGTTTGGAACAGTCAGGAGGTATGGTAGGTCTTTGAAAACGCAAGATGGAATGTCTACTTTGACAGGTTGAGGGGGTCGAACGAGGAAATTGCAGCAGAATTTGCACTCAACCTAGGAGAAGAAAGCTCTCGGGTCCGCGGGATAGAAATCCCTGTGACGGAGGAAGCCATTGCAGAAGTTAGTGGGCTCCCTCAAAATGGATGACGATCATTTTCAAGAAGGACTTCCCTTCCGGAGTTTCTCGAAGCCTTTTTGTAGGCAGGAGAAAGCATCGTGCAGAAGGGTTGGGGATACGACCGAAACTTGCTACCGCATCCATGGGGAGGAGTAGCAGAGTTTGTCATAAAATATATAGCTTCTGAGAGGAGATACTCCACAGTATTCAAGTATCATCTCCGAATACTGGCTCACCTCAGATTCCCCCAGGAAGAGGCCTTTTCATTGAATTTGCCTTATTTCTTATTGAGAAGTCTTCATCTGATGGCACATTCAGCTCAAGGGTCGCGACAGGTGTTGGCGGTCATCGCTCACCACGGGCTGGTCCAACTGTTGGTGATGAATGCCATCAGACGAATCCCGATCCTTTGGGAATTGTTTCAGGATTCCATAGAGGAAGAGATAGTAGCCACTGTGGCCGCCAAGGAAGATGAACTAGAAGCCATGGAGGAAGAAAACGCAGGAGAAGATGATTATGTTGATCAGGAGGAGCTAGAAGAGATGGAGATGGATGATGAAGAATTTGAAGAAGAGGTTGCTCCCCAAGAGCAAGCTGAAACCATGGAACCAATGAAAGATGCAGGAGTCGACACAGAAAGGCCCACTAGTAACATGGCCGAGGCTGACCCATAAGAACTAGCCTCGACTGTGGAACTAGTAGAGCAAATAAATAGCATGGCAACAATAGAGGCAGTACCATAACAAGCAAGGATGGGTGAATTGGTCTATATTGCGACTGAGGATACCCCACAAAGACCTCCTTCCACTGTGGAGCTGATGGAGGAGGATAACCCGAATGAAGAAGAGGTCGTGACCACCCCGACCATAGAACCGATGGAAGAGGAAGAACTAGGGCATGAGGCTGGCACTGTCCCACAAGAACTAGCGTCAACCTCGGGACTGAATGTTGAAGATCCCTGCCAGATTTCCTTTTTCTCCTCTATCCCAAGGGGAGCAAGGGTAAATCGTTCCCCTCGGTGCATAAAAGAAGATCTCACCATTCCTTTTGCTTTAAATTTGTCACAAAGACCACAACCATGTGGGGTGGATGCTACTCAGGCGATAGACACTTCGGAGCCTGAAAGGAGAGAAGAGATAGAGGTTTTAGAGGAAGGGGAATAGGACAGGGTTCGAGCAGATGCATTAACAGGAGAGCATCTCGCAAGGGCACCACCTGTCACAGTGAGCACACAAAAAAATGAAGTAGCCATTGTCGAAGAGGAGGGACCAAGCGAAGTGGTCCCGACGAATGAGCCAGTGGAAAAGCCAGGTGAAAAGGTTGTGAAGCAAGAATTAATCGAAGAAGAAAGAGCAGTGGAGGAAAACTCGACAGTCAGCATGGCAAAAGCTGTCCTGGGGGATTTACCTCCAACTGCTGAAACTGAGGAAGTTTTGTTTAAGCAGGAATGGGTAGAGCTGTGAGAACAGCGAAGACTCCCTATCAAGCAAAAATGCCAGCTGCAATTTAAAAAGACAATGCAACTTAATATGGAGGTCAGGAAACTAAGGAAGCAGGTACACAAAATTCATAAGCGGATTAACAAATACAAGCGGCAAGCTAAAAAATCCAAGGCCATAGGAGTAGAAGCAGAGACTTAGGTGGACCAGATAGTCGAAACCTCTGTTGCCACTCAAACAGACCCAGTCGAGCAATTGTTCGAAGACCGTGAGTATGCCTTAATGGCTGAGGTGCAGACTTGGAAATCTACTGCAGCTCGGTATCAAAATGAGGTCAGAAGAACTCAGGAACGAGCCTCCACAAGCATTTTTGAATATGTGGAGCACATAGATATCATGAAATTGAGGCATGTGAAGCAGCAGCTCAAGATGGAGCAGCTGGAAAAGCAAGTGGTAGAGCTCAAAACTCATAAGGAGTAGATGTTTAATTTGGCGCAAGAGGTGATGGCATGTCCTCCCCCTGCTTCTTGTTATTCTTTATGCTTGCATGAATTTTTTCTTTTATTCTGCATGGAGAGCATAAAAAATGAGATTAGTTATGAAATAGAGGATGGTGTACAATTCCTTTGAATAATGAGGAGCCATGACGTGCCAACTCAACATTTGATGTGTGAGTTTTTCCTGCACGGGTATCTACTACACCTAGACAGAGAATTCAACCCGGTCCCATATCTGGGGGACATTCATTTAAGGGCTCTCATCTCTTATACTTTTAATCATATTAGCTGGCAGAACGCCTTTAACACATTTGAGTCCAATCAGGTCATAAAACCATTTATAGTAAGAGGAGAATATGAAAGGTCAATCACCATGTTCACTAAACACAACAACTTTTTGGGAATCAAGGGGAACAGAGAAAGAATGTTGAGGGCACAAGATTAGTGCCTTGATTTTTGTGTCAGGCAACTGGTCAAATTTCAAGATGAGGCTCTTGATTGCTATCAAAAAAGGTGGATGATGTCACCTGCAGCTATCCATAACAGGGAACCTTTTGGGGCACCAAAGTTTGCACGAGTGCTCCCAGAGTGCCCAGGTATGTGGCATGTGTCTGAACATGCGAGGTCCAGTGGATGGGGATCTGGTTTCAGTTCCCCACTATCTAGTTTCTAGTAGAAGATTACACCCCAACATATAATGTTCTGGGAGATTAGTGGAAGGAAGTTCTCCTCTCAGATGGTTTTAAAGTTTGAGGGACAGAGATGGCTGAAGAGTGCAATCTCGCCCTGCTCTAGGAGGCCAACAGTATGTGAAACTAGACCTATGGAGGTGGCGAACTGCATGAGGGCATGCAGAAGGATAGTTCGGGGGAGATGTTGGGCACCAAATCGAGCTATCTTTATGTTTCATTTCCATCACCCTTTTTGACCTCTTTGCACTTATTTACCTATGTTTACTATGCTAAATATGCAAGGTAATTACCCCCTTTTTCTGTCCATTGGAATATTTTATTAATGAAGTAAAGTCACGAGGTTTTCCTATTCACAACAATAAAATGTATGTTTGACCGCAGCTTCTCGAGAATAGGAACCAATGCTTCAACATCCCGCAGTAGATCTGCAATTCACAGCAACGACCAGCCATAAGGAGGCCACGTAGCTGGAGTCACAGATCCCTGAAACATTCTTGGGCCTTTCGCTAATCTTGTCTATTTGGTGTTGCTGCCATTCCAAACTAATGTACATTTTTGGGTATACGGTTACCATATTTTGGGGAAATATGTTGTTCTCCCTCACTGTGTATAAAAGACATGGTATTCCTGTAATTGGGGGACTCCCATCGATATTGTAATCGCCCTTTTTATATTAATAAAGTATCATCTATTTTTCTACTCCAATCTTCGCTATGACTAATGCAGCGCTGATCAAAGAGCTATGCCTGCTCTTCTGATCAAGTGTTGTGTCTTTCTCTGTGTGTGTTATTTGTTATTTTATGCTTGCTGTTACAACTCTTTATTTCTTGTAATCGCTTTTCTGGAGTTCTGTATTTAAGTTAGTTTACAACAATGTTTTGAATCTTAATCGTGAACCCTTGGTCAGAACAGATTGTACCTCTGCCCCTGCATATACCTTGCGCGCTGCCTTCAAAGGATACACACCCAGATTGGTAAATTAATGTAGGAAATGGGTGAATAGATCATTCATACCTGGACCCCAACACCAGATATATGTTAATATTAAATTATTATTAATGTTTATCCAGTAACAACAGTAAAGAAAAGAACACAATAGTCACAATAATTTTAGGTGATAAACTCCCTCTGGTTCAAAAACCACCGAACGCTTTTTTAATAAATTCTTTGATCTTCAGCCCCAACTGAAATGAAAGTTACAACTTCCTAGAATTCTAGAAAAGAGTTCTTCTCCATCTCCCACTAGAAGGATTCCAAAACACCCTAGTTTCTTCAATATTCAACTGAATGGATGCCCCAACTTCCTAGACCAACCTACCACCCTGAAGTGTTCACAGGCTCCAACCTGTAGGAAACTTCGTGGACTTGCCTAACTCCTCCCTGCCACCCTATAATTATTAGAAGTGGGACAAGAGTGTGGACTCTTGTACTAGGGACAATGATCCAGGATACAATATGATTTACAATGATTTTCTTGTACTTGACCGAACATCCAATCACACTATGATCTGCAACCGAACCATGACATCTTCCAAACATTGACTCCTATACCTCCAAATGATGCCTCTTCAACTCTAGGAAGAATGACTCTTTTACAGTAATTACTCTTTTAATTATGACTGTTTTACAAATTTACAATGATGACTCTTTGACAACACTGGCTTTTTGACAAGACCTGACACTTGACTCGACATTGCTTCTTGCATCACTTGCAGCTACTGAGTTACTATTGTTCTTTTTTAAAGTAATGTTACTTGGGCATTGCATGTCCTTCTAGTATGTGTGTGATTTATTCTAAAGTGCCATCCTTCCTTATTGTAGTAGACTTACCCTTGACGGTTCATGTGTGGTCCTTACTGTAGTGATCCTTGAATGCATAGTTTGTCTTGCCTTCTAGGAGCTCAATATTGAATCTTTTGTATCTTCTTAATTTCGGATCTCCAATGTCTACAATTAAGTCCTGTGGTAGCCCTATGATTCTTTTTTCCAACCCTATATGTCTGATCGATATTGGATTCTTCAAGAAAGAGTTATGCCCAATCGCCCATGATGACCTTATTATAGACTTGTTAAGTAGAGTGAAATTGTACGAAGTGCCACGTGTCACTTTTTTGACCTTTGGCCTTGAAAAAGATACCCAATAAACGAAAGTTCGTCCTCTTTCTATCATTTTTTTATGAACATTGAATCTAATTCTCAGAGAGAAAGTTATGATGATTGTTCGGAGATCACCTGTTTGACATGGAATTTGGGAGCCTGCAAAAACCTTAACTTCCTCACATCATATCTCGGAAGATATAGCGAACCATGATCTAAATTTTGGTCACGAGGTTCATCCATAGTTCGGCTCAAATGGGTTTTAATTCCAGATTTTGAAGCTTCGTAGAAAAACGTTATAGAGAAAATCTCGTGATGACCTGTTTGAAGCAGTGAAATCCTAGAATCCAAGGCTCTAAACTTGCTTCAAAACAAACCTTCAAACTTGATCATAATTTTGGCCCTAATCAAACCTCAAAGAAACTTTAAACTCCCTACAACAAATCCTGAGAAACTGTCATCTTGCGGACCTGTACACACCTCCATTCCCCCTTTCTATTTAGTTACATAAGAGAAAGAGTCTAATGAGAACTTCGGAGAATCCCAAGATTTTGGCAAAGATACTTAAATGATTCACGAGGTAATGGTTTGATAAAGACGTCAGCAATTTGTTCCTTTGTGCCAACATATTCAAGCTTGATATTCTTTTCGACGACCTGCTCTCTAACGAAATGATATTTAATTGAAATTTGCTTTGTTTTGGAATGCATCACAGGATTCTTGGAGATACTAATGGCACTAGTGTTATTGCAGAATATGGGAATAGGCTCATCAAACTTGACTTAATATATTGTAAAGTTTGCTTCATCTAGAGAAATTGAGTACAACAAGTTGTTGCCATGATATATTTTGCTTCCGTTGTGGATAACAAAATTGAAGACTACTTTTCACTTAACCACGAAACTGGGAAACTGCCTAGATAAAATGTTTCTCCACTGGTACTCTTTCGATCATCAACACTTCCTGCATAATCTGCATCTGTATAAGCTTGGATAACTAGATCATTTCCTTTAGGATACCATAAACCATATTCTATTGTGCCATTAAGATATTAAAGAATTCTTTTGAAGGAAATAATATGAGATTCTTTTGGTGCTACTTGGAATATTGCTACATGTCCAACTGCCTGGATTATGTCTGGCAGAGAAGCTGTCACATATAGAAGACCGCCAATCATAGATCTATACAACCTCTAGTCCACATACTTTGACGAATCTTCTGAATGTAACTTGCAACCTATTACCATTGAGGTAAGGACAAGCTTGCAATCTTCCATCTTGAATTTCTTGAGCATTTCCTTGATGTACTTGGCTTGATATATAAATATTCCTTTATCCTGTTGAGTTATCTGAAGCCCTAAAAAGTATTTCAGCTCGCCAAATAGAGACATTTCAAACTCACTTTGCATATTTGTGCCAATTGTGTTACTGAATCTATCATCATTGCTTCCAAATATTATAACTTCCACATATACCTTGATAATTGTTAGGTTATCTTGATCCACTTTCACATAGAGATTGTTTTCGATGCTCCCTTTCTTGAATCCTTGTTGATGTAGATATCCATCGAGATGAGCATACCAAGCTCTACGAGCTTATTTGAGACCATATATTGCCTTATTTAATCTACAAATGTAGTCTTCCTTGTCAAAGAGCAAAAAACCTTCGGGTTGTTCAATGTAAACTTCTTCTTCCAATTCACCATTTAGAAAGGTTGACTTAACATCCATTTGGTACACCTTGATTTTTTTCGAGTATGCATAAGCGAGAAACATCATGACAAATTCCGTTTTGGCAACGAGAGAAAATGTTTCTTCAAAATCAATTCCTTCTACTTGTGCATATCCTTTGCAGACTAATCTTGCTGCATTCCTGGTAACCTTTCCATCCTCATTAAATTTGTTTCTGAAGACCTATTTAGTTCCAATAACATTTTTATCTTTTGGTTTTGGAACCAATTCCCAAGTGTCGTTCTTCTCAATTTGATCCAGTTCTTCATTCATAGCTGCTACCTAGTGTTCATATTGACTAGCTTCCTCAAAATTGCTGGGCTCAAAAGTTGTTAAAAGAGAAAGGTGGGATTGCTATGATGAATGGAGTTGTTGACTTCTTCTGGTTCTAATTCCTTCATTTATGTTACTAATTATTTGATTTGACGAATTATTCTTTTGACACCATTCTTTTAAAACTTTTGGAGAAAATTCTTGTACATACTGCTAATCATTTCTGATCTCCTCTTGGTTGACTATTGTTTCCTTATTTTATTGGTATTATTCTGGAGTTCTTCTTCATCCTTCACAGATTCTACCTCATATTTTCTTTAAGAGACAATATTATCGTTATCCACTATTTGTTTTCCCCTTGGATTCTAGCATCTATAAGCCTTCCTTTTGAGTGAATAATCAACGAAAATACCTTCATCAACATGGGAATCAAACTTGCTCAATTTTTTATCTTCTCTTTTGACGTAGCATTTGCTTCTAAATATTTTTAAGTATTTGATGTTAGTTTGTCTTCCTTTCCATAGTTCGTATGGATTCATGTTACACTTGTTCTTCAACAGACCTTTGTTTATAATGAATACAATTGTATCGATTGCTTGAACCCGTAATTTATCATCTAATTTTGAGTCATTCAACATTTTTGTATCCATTTCTTGTACGGTTCTGTGTTTTTATTTCAGAAACTCCATTTTGCTGTGGTTTTCTGGCTGTTGATAATTTCCTTTTAATTCCATTTTCGTCACAGTACTGTTGAATTACCATGGAAATGAATTCTCTGCCATTATCTAATCTCGGAAATTTGATCTTCAAATTGGTTTAATTTTTGACCAATTCCTTGTAGGTTTTAAAGCACTCTAATGCATCTTACTTTTTCTTTAAGAAACTGACGGCTGCCATTCTAGTGTAATCATCTATCATTATCATAAAGTATAATTCTTCATCTAATATTTTTGTTCTCATAGGACCACATAGATCAGTATGTATTAATTCTAATGCACTTGATGCAAAGTGTTATTTTTCCTTGAACTTAATCTTGTTTTGTTTTCTGTGCCAACAAGCTTCACATATCATATTGCTAGGTTTTGAAATTTTCAACATGTCTCTTACTACTTCCTTTTTGTTGATCCTGACCAAATTATCGAAATTTATGTCCCATTCGTTTGCGTTATAACCAACTTTCATATTTCGCCAAAAAGAACCCTTTAGGTGGCTCATCCAAAATATATATGTCATTTGGAGCTTTGCTTGCTGTAACCACAATTTTATCAAACTTGCCTTTCCTAATTTCACATTTCTTAGAGTTGAATAGCATCATGTGTCCTTGATCGCACATCTGTCCAATATTGAGCAGATTGTGATTCATATTTTCAACCAATAACACATCCTTCACTAATGCATCCTTGCTTCTAAGAGTGATCGTTCCTGCTCCTATGACTTTTGAAGACTCGTCATTTCCAAAAGAGATTGTTCCATCCTTCTTCTCCTTCAAGGAAATGAACTTATTTCTATCTCCAGTCATATGCATTGAGAAACCACTGTCAACATACCAAACATTTTTGTTGCTTTGAGCCTTTATTGTGAGAGCACATTTTTTAGTCTTCTTTTTCCATATTTGTTCATTCTAATTTAGCGAGAATTCTTTTGAAGAACTTCTAAGTTTGCAATCTTTAGCGAGGTGTCAAAAATTGTTACATTTGTAACATTCGACATCATCTCTCAAATGATCAAATCTATTGGTATTCTACTGAGTTTTGGAATATCCATTTCTGAAATACCTCACGTAACTATATTCATTCCAAATATACGTGCAACATTCTACAGCTCTATGTCTAAACCTTCCACATGGATAACAATGACCATAAAATATAGGTTGGTACCTGGGAGGAAACATTTTTCGAGGAATTTCCTTCCAAGGTTTTTCTTGCGAGTCTTGATCTCTTATTTTAGCTAAGAGGTTTGCTTGCTTAGTATATTTTTCATATCCACCTTCTTTTGTTGTCATAGAAGGACTTGAGTCCTTTTCGTCTTTTTATTTGTAACCAATACAAGTCTTGTCATTGCATGATCGTTGAACGTTGATGATTTCTTCCAATCCCTTTGAGTTGTTGGCATAGTTTTGAAGAGTTTTTTCATTTTTTAGTTACTTTCCTCACACGCACGACCCGCCTGAGGTCGGATATATGCAATGATGCACATGTTGGGAATGGCTTTTTAATATGAATGCGACTCCTACGTATGGATGACGCCCAAATGGAACGCTACCGCAACACTTATTTGTGGAATAGGAATATACACATTGTGTATATGTTTGTCAATTTGTCATGCTTCGGTAGTTTGTTACCGAAAAGATTAAAAGTCTTATAAATTTGATCAGTGTCCTTAATATTTTTATTACCATTCCACATTTGATATTAGTATTAATTTTCTTTTTTTAATTGAAATCAAAAAGATCAATTTCCCTATCACTGTGACATTGAATTCTAACCATCAACAAAAATATAAGACAAATTTGACAACTCGTCGGCATTGATACATTTGCACAGCGAAACACCAAGAGAGTTAAAACGTAAAGATTATAGGATGAAAGTAGCTAAGGAACTCGAGGTAGGCTACAACACATACACATTATGTATATACATGCTAGCATAAAGTCAGATATTGTATTCACTGAATCACATACACATGCGTCGCGCAGCAGCAGAAATAAAGTGCCAGGGCCGTATTAGTTTCTAAGTCATATTTATAAATATCACTGATATTATATCAGTTTTTAATTTTCAACAGGTAAAACCGTAAATGCTATGGTACTAACGGTAATTAATTCCCAGTTACCCACTGCAGCTACCTAATTTATGGTGATTTTTTCAAGTCGGTGACTTTGGTGAGGATTCAAGAGCAAGGCATAAGAAAAACCTGTTGGAACTTAGAATTCAGCCGAGTTTGTGCAGAGAATTGGTGTAAATGGGTCAAATAAACATTTGAGAGCGATATCAAAACCAGCATATCCACAATCATGGGTTTCAGCCAGAGTAGCAGGAGGAAAACACCGGATAAATGCCTTCTTCAATCCCCCTGAATCCTGATGATCTCATTGTGCAAAAAGCTACAGGTTAGATCCCAAACCATAATCAGCTATACCCAATTTATTTATATATATACACACTTCATCTTGGTTGTATATTCATTAAACATACATTCGGATGTTGCTGTGTATACTTGGCTGTGTATTGTAAGTTTGTTATGGCTCTTTCTATAGAATTCTGGGTATAATAACAAACTGTTGCCATTGTAGAAGTGACCACCATATGACAGACATTTACGTCCTATTCATACAATATGACCATAAACATTCATTTACTCCTTCTTCATTTGCCGTGTGGATTGCATGTTGCAAAGATTCAACTTCAAATCTTCAAATGTACAACCACCTTAAACTAGAATCTAGGTTTGTTATAATTTACAATCTACTTACTCAATCATTGGAGTATGACTAGATACTTCCTCCGATTTTCAAAACAGAAATGCCTCCATTGGTTGGAGTTGTTGGGACCCTGTTTGTTTTTAAATGAGAAAGTTTTGGACGTTACTAGTAGTTTGAGTCCATCTTTTATGCGTGCACAAGTAAAACACATAAATTGATATGAAGTGGTAAACATTATTTTAAACCTAGACTGATTTGTGGACGGAAAATTTCAATTTATATTACAAAATTAAACTTGAAGACTATGCAAAACATTTTCTACTAGTAAACCAGTACTGCCCATTTCATGATAAAAGGAAAAGTATGAAAAACATGACAAAAGGAAAAGTTCGTGAGCCAATTGGTTGCCTGAGGATGCCTGCGTCCAAAGTCACAATGACATTTATATGTTCTGATTCTGGTTAAAATCTAAAATATATGATAAGTTTGATGGAATTAATGGACTCAACAGACAAAGTTGAGTTACATTCATAGCTCTTTTTTTTTTTTTTTTTTTTTTTTCAGCACAAAAAAACGTAGTATATTTTTATTATATTCAAATATAGACATACATATTCGGAGATATTGCCATTTGTTTAGGCTGATGTGTGGGCCACGCCACATCTAGAGTTACATTCATAGTTTAAAGAAGGTAAGTGGCACAGTAGTGATGAAGACTGTTCAATGTAGGGTGCCTTTGGCATCTTCCATTCCATCTAATACTTACAACTTGAAAGCTAAAGCTTAAAATAGATTATGCATCCAAAGTCCGTGAGCTGCTGAAATCTTGTTCCGCTTTTCAGAACACTTGCCCTCAACTTTTGATCTTTCAAGCCATGAAAAAATTTGGCGGTCATATTCACTTCTCTTGAAAAAATGGCTAATATTCTTCTAATTTAGTATCTGATTGTTTTACTAACTTTTGATATAGCCAGCTAACAATTTAAGAACCAATATTTACTATTTAGCTATTTTTTTTCCAATTTTTCCCCAAAGTTTGTTTAATATGTTTCTAATTTACTATCAAATCCTTAATTTACTATGGAATTGTATTAGATATATTCGCCATTTTGGTCATTTTCTTCCATTTTTCCATAAAGATTATCTAATATTTTTTTTTTAATTTACCATCAAAAACTAGAAAAATTTAAATGTTGTTCACCTTTCTGCTAATTTTTGCCCTTTTGGAAAAAAAGATCTTCTATTGTTCAAATTTACCAACAAAAGCTATTTTTCCTTTTTTGAGTGAGTGAATTATTTTTGTCAAATTTTTTGCAACAATATTAACATTCAATATTTTCATGTGAAAGTAATTATGAATATATGTTTTTTCACTTCATAATATTATTTTTTGTTGTTTCTATATATATTTCCCATCTATTTTATCAGGTCTCAAAACAAAGTGTAGCAATGAGACTTGAGCCGAATGGTACAACAAAGAATGGAAAATTTGAACAATTATGAATACAATTTGAAATTAGATGAAACTTGTACAAATAAATTTTAAAAGTCATATGATGGGCAGTTTAAAAATAAAAACGTCATAAAAAAATTCCTTGACGGGTAGGGTCACCCGTCAAATTTAACCCCTGCCCGCATCGTTCTCACGATAAAAAATCACGGAAGGTTAAAAGTGAAATCAGCATGATTGATTTCGCTCAAACATGTGAGCCTATCTGCACTTAGGGTATAGGCTTCCTCAGCTCTGTAGCTCTGATACCATGTCAAAAATACAACGAATCAATTTTTATTAAACAACTGAGTGGCTTACAAGTGTGAAACACCACCTGTAAGATTCTCCCTACAGTACACGCTCTATCTTTCATTCATTACAAGAGGAATATATATAACAATCACACATTTAGGAAAGTTGAACTGAATCCTATAAACAAGTAACAAAATCCTAATCTAAAATTCGATTTGAACAATTTCTACATTAATCTCAACATGTCTAATAGACTTGGAACTAGGGATCAAAATTGAACACGTCAGAGCCCTTCAAAGGGTCTCTGGCACGTCAGAGAAGTAGGGAGAAAATTTTACCAGTCAAAAAAAATTTAAAAATTGATTTTTGTCATTTAAAAAAAATTGGAATAATATCTTAAAATTTTTTATGAAGTGCTATCAAATTATCAACCTTTTTTTTAAATTTCATTTTTCTGAAATTATAATTTTAGGAATGTTGAATTTGTAAATTTCTTTTCATGTTAAAACTTAAATCCCATTTCAGAAACTCCCATTTCAAAAACAACAGTTTCCTTTTGAGTTGTTTTTTCTAATTGTGCATATGATGCAAGTTCTTGTTAATTATTATGTCACAATTACCTTTTGATACCATTACATTTCGCAATTTCTGAGTTGCTCCCATTTCAAAAACAACAGTTTCTTTTTGAATTGTTTTTTCTAATTGTGCATATGATGGAAGTTCTTATTAATTATTATGTCACAATTACCCTTTGATACCATTACATTTGGTAGTTTCAGTTGAGAGTGATTAGATGTCAATATGGGCCATGTATTAGGTCTGTAATTTCACTGGGTTGTGCCTGAAGGCTGCCCAAAACAAGGTTTGACGACGATTTAAGCTGGAGAGGAGCATAGATTCATCATTCAGCAAACACCTATCAAGCAAGGTTTAAGCACGATTTATGCTTGGAGAGGAGCGCATTCAACAGGGTTCCTAACATACTGGATTTGATTTGTTTGCGGATTCCCAATTCCTAGTATGTTTTCATATTAAAAAAGGAGATACCAAAAACATATAAACCTTTGTACACTCTTTTGTTGAATCGTAAACCTGTTTAGAATTTTACTGAATTTTTTCATTCACGCAATAAACTTAAATTTGATTGAGCTACTTGTATATTGGCTTGAACGTGCTGGTCACAAAAATTTCCTACAAAATTAATACTTATCTGAACTGGAGCAGGAATAATTTCCTACAAAATTAATACTTATCTGAACTGGAGCAGGAATATAGGTTTCCTGTTTATCCATTAATGGTAAATGCATCCAATATATTAGTTGCGGCTCATATCATACATGCCTTATACACAACATCCATGGGGTTGTTGTTCCACCATTCTCTTGTGAAAAAATAAAAAGAAATTTGAAAATAATTTAATGTTGTCAATTGAATTGCTCTTTTTTTTTTTATGCTTTTCATTATAGAAGTGCAACTTGAATATGTGCCCTTCTAAATGAAATTAAGACCTGCGCTTCAAATTTGATCACTGCTTGGAACTGATGATCAGTTCCAAGTACTGATGTGAGAAGTGAGTGCAAGAAACCATGGGGAATCGGGTCAAGAAAGCAGCCGCAAGGGAAAATACTCCCAACAAATCCGTCACATCGCTCTCCTAACTATATGAATTCTATGATAGTCTTAAACGAATTCTATGATAGTCTTAAACCATGAGGGAACCCTACCCATTGGCTTTATTAATATAGATATCTATAAAGTGGGTTGGATTATATTTATTTATTTTGATTTACTTGAAGACTTAAAAAGATATAAGTCAATATAGCACAAATTGCAGCATATAAATATATAATGAAAATGAAAGACCAGCAATGTGGTAGTTACAACCATTTCTAAATTTCTGTTTTTTTAGGATACACATAGTTGATCGTTATTGGGTCTGTTATCGATGCCAAAATTATATGCAACTATATACACCTAGATTTGTGAGAGATTTGTTTCAATATTTTTTAATTATTTCATTTAATTTTAAATTATGGTGTGCCTAAATTTGGTGGATATTTTTTCCAACCTTTTTGAATGATTTCTTTTAAATGTTATTGTGTCTACATGGAGATTTGTTTACACTTTTTTTTATTATATCATTTAATTCGCTGTCAACCTCTAAAGATATACCTCTGCTGACTTCGCCTTTTATAAAATCAAATATATTAACATGTTTAATAACTCCAATTTATTAAGTTAAAAATAAGATTTCATTAATAAAATTTAAGAGCTATTAATAATATTAAAGTTAGTAGCATTAATGTCGTTATGAATAATGTTTAATAACATCGTAAATAATATTAATAATTTTGTAATAATAGGTTAGCAATTATACATAAATTTGTTAAAATTTAATCTATATGTAATTGTAAATTTATTTTTACATAATAATATATTAATTTACACATTAAGATTAAGATGGTAAACGATACATTAATATATTAATCTATACATTAGCACATGACAATCAAGATTGACTTGGTGAGTCATAGTTAGCATGAACATCATTTCCATAGTCAATATGGGCATAGACGTTAATAAATTCAACTTTAAAAATTTTAGGTCATAAAATTAGTACAAATTAATATTATTTACTATTTAAGTTTTTGTAAGTTTTAATTTTTAATATAACTTTTATAACATGTTTCAATAATATAAACATATTTAGTCATGGTAAACCCGACTCAATTATGGTCAATAATGGTCACTTTGGTCATCCATGGTTAACATGGTCAACAATGGTCACTATGGTCATCCATGGTTAACATGGTCAACAATGGTCACTATGGTCATCCATGGTTAACATGGTCAACCATAAGGAACATTCTTAGCCATTTGAGCTATATCTTTTGCATCTATCACATAGAGATTAATTGTGCCAAATCTTTGAACTAACTAATGTGGTTCATCATCATTCTATCATGATGATGAACCACACTAGTTGGTTCGAAATGTTGTCACAATTATTATCTATGTGATGTATCTGTAAGATATAGCTCAAATGAATTTAAATGACTGAATCCTAAACTCTAAAATCATGGTCGAATATATTGCTATATAGTTAAACATTGACAACCATGTGGTTAACAATGTTCACTCATATTCAACCATAATTGACCATATACAACCTTGTTAAAAAATTAACATTGCAATGTAAAAAATAAATATCAACGTCACAATATATCAAAAAAAATTCACTGTTGCAATCTAATGAAAAAATGGGATCATAATGTGATGAAAAAAATTGACGTCACATGTAACAAGCAAAAAAATTGCATTGCATTGTGACAAACGAAAAAAAATATTGCAATGTGAAAAAGGAAAATCAATGTCCCAATATGACAAAGGAAAAATCAACATTGCAATGTAACAAAAAAAAAATATTGCCTTTTTGTGAAAAAATAAGAATGTCACAAATTAATGACATAGGCAAACATAGTCCACATTTATAGTCAATGTTTAAATAGTCAACGTTAGTTAACCATATGCTAATGATAGTCAACCATATGTTGACAATAGTCAAGCTTAGTCAACAATAGTTATAGTTTAAAAAGATTTAATAATAATAATAATAATAACACTTTTATAAACTCTTTTCGATAATGCAACCATATTCAACCATGGTCAAACTATCTCAATTATGCTCAACCATGGTCACTATGGTCATCCATGGTTAACATTGTCAAGCATAATGAACATTGTCAACCATATTCATCTATGGTTAAACATTAACAATCATGATCAACAATGTTTACCCATATTCAACCATGGTTGACCATAGACAACAATGTTCAAAAATTGACATCACAATATCAAAACTAAATAATGACTTCAGAATGTATCCAATAAAATTGAACGTCACAATCTAATGAACAAAAATCGATGTCACTCTTTGATGCTACATGTGATAAGGAAAAAATATGCAATGGACTGTGATGAACAAAAATCAATGTCATAATATGTCAAACAAAAAATCACCATTGCAATATGACAAACAAAAAATTAATATCAGAATATGCCAAATAAAAAATGATATTTCACTATGAAAAACAAAGAGCAATGTCACAATGTGGTGACATAGTAAACCATTGTAGTCAACATTTAAATAGTAAATCTTATTCACCCATAGTCAAGCTTGGTCATCTTCATTCAAACATAGTCGACCATATTCAACTCTCGTTAACCATGGTTCACTATAGTAAATAATAAAAATGTTTGATATAATAATAATAATAATAATAACATTAATACTTTTTAGAACTTTGAGGGTTCAATGGCGGACGATCAGGCCCTGCGAGAAGTTAGGGTTTGAAGGAACAGACGACGGAATCGAAGAGGGCAGGGGTAATAATAAAAATGTTTGATATAATAATAATAATAATAACATTAATACTTTTTAGAACTTTGAGGGTTCAATGGCGGACGATCGGGCCCTGCGAGAAGTTAGGGTTTGAAGGAACAGTCGACGGAATCGAAGAGGGCAGGGGTAACAGCGGCGGAGAAGAGCAGGGATCTCCTGCAAAGAGTAGAAGCAAGGAAAGGAGAACGATTTTGATAAAAGGAGAAGAGATTAGAGGCAGGCTGAGCTGAAGGAAACTATGGAAAGCCGGCAGGGGAGGGGAGAGATCCCCTCCTATAAAAATGTTGCAGCAGGAGAAGCTAGTGGAAGCAGATTGCAGAGCAGCTCCAGAGAAAGTAATAGAGAAGCACCGGTAATGGGAAACCTATGGCAGCTGAAGACAGGCGGAAGATGCTTACCAAGGGCTCAGAAAAAACCCAGGTATGTAATACCCAATAACAAACTTGAGGAATATAACAGCTATATGAAAGATCATGCTCTGATTTGCAAGTTTATAGGGTATTGGCCATCAGAAAAGGATTTATTTAGATGGATACACCAAAGATGGAGACCAAAAGGGCATACTGAACTAAAATTAGGGGCTAAAGGCTTTTTCACAGTAATTTTTGCAAATCTGGAAGATAAAGAGAGGATATTTGAAGAAGGACCGTATTTTATGAACAACGCAGGTCTGTTCATGAAATACTGGGAGGAAAGATATAACCCAGAAAATGAAAAAATGCTAGCTGCCCCAATTTGGGTCAGATTGTTTGGTTTACCGGTGGAATTTTGGGACCCTGAAATCATGGAAGGCATAGGTAATACAATTGGAAACTTTGTCAAGGTCGCGGAATCAACGAAAAGAGGAAAATATACATCATACGCCAGACTGTGCGTCTATATGAACATAGCTGAGCCACTACCTGAATACATAGAACTGGAGTATCATGACGAAGTATGGCAACAGCCAATAGATTATGAACACATTCCGTTCAGGTGCAGAAGATGCCATGAATATGGACACCTATACAAGCAATGCCCACTGAGTAAGGAAGAGGAAACCCTCAGTCAAAAGGAAGAAGAACAAAGGAAGACAGAAAAAACAGAGGAGACGGAAAAAGGCTTCCAACAGGTTGGTAGAAAAAAGAAAACTGCTAAGGAAGGAACAAAAACTCAAATACAAACGAAATCAATAACTATAGGGAGTCAAAACAAATTCCAAATCCTGCAGCAGGAGAACGAAGAAAATGAAGAAAAGTTGGTAGAAGAAAATGGTTTAACAGATGAACCAATGGAAATAGTCAGAGAAACAAAAGACAAAGACCCTGAAACAACAGTAGAATCTGGAGAAGAAGCAGAAGAAGGAGTAGAGGTAGTATCTGAACAAATCCAAATGGAGATGGAAATGCCAAAAGAAAATGAAGTAGAGGAAGAAAGAATCATGAAAAAACTGATTCAAGAATGGAAAAACCTTGATGAAAGATTCATACCAGAAACACAGAAGCAAATATACAAAGAAGCATTTCAAAAATATAAGGAAAAAAAAGGAAAAACTATGGACAAGCACACAGGCATAGCAGGGGCGCAGGAAAATAGTTTGATGGGAGTGGATAGCACTGGTAAAGGCAGCAGAAAGAGAGGCAGGAAAACGTTGAACGAAACTATCCAAACTGTTGGTGAAATTCTAGTCAATTCAGGCAAAGTGATACCTCTGTCAGAGGTATTTTACCAACCACCCAAAGTTTAAAATGATAGTTATCAGCTGGAACATCAGGGGTCTCAACAGTAAGGGAAAGCAGAGATACCTGAAGGAGAAGCTAAGGAGAGATAAACCAGGGATTATAATAATACAAGAAACTAAGATCAGTATGCAGAGTATGGAAAAAATTATAAAAAATAACAAAATACAATATGAAGTCATGGGACAAGATGCAATTGGATCAGCGGGAGGCATTGCAATATTATGGAACCCTGACGAAGTAGTTTTTGAAAACTGGCTAAGTATGCCCAGAATTCTCACCGGTCTAGGTAGGATTCTAGGGACAAAGGAAAGAGTTCTTATTACAGGAGTCTATGGACCTCATGTACCGGGGGAAAGAGAAAGGTTTCTGAGAAATGTGCAAGCAGCCAGAAGGATATGCCCAGATCTACCATGGATAGTAGGGGGAGATTTTAACATGATCAGGACGATGGAGGAAAAAAAAGGAGGAATAAGGAAACCTGACCAGTATATGGAAATGTTTAATGAAATGATAAATGAACAAAGACTGGTAGATATATTAACTATTAATGGGGTATATACTTGGAATAACCGAAGAGGTGGGAAGAATCAGATAGCTTCCAGATTAGACCGCTTCCTAGTCTCAGAATCAATCATGAACAGAGATGTCTTTATAGAAGCGAAAATCATGCCAACTTTAGGTTCAGATCACTGGCCGGTCAGACTGGAAATAGACATTAAAAAAAACTCAGGAAAAAGACCTTTCAGATTTGAGGCCTTTTGGTTAAGAGAACCGAAGTTTATGGAAAAAGTCGAGGAATGGTGGTCTCAAAGCACGGCTCAAGGAAAAGGAAAGATGCATACCTTTCAATTAAAACTCAAAGAATTAAAGGGTAAGATAAAGCAGTGGAACAAAGAAGAATTTGGAAACATAATGGAAGAGAAACAGAAATTAGAAAGAGATATGGAAGAATTACAACAGAAAATTATTACTGAAGGTAGATCAGATGAAAGCAGCAAAAAGGAAGGGGTTATACTCGGTAAATTGGAGGAGAGAAGAAAGCAGGAAGAAGTGTTATGGAGGCAGAAAGCCAGAATTAGATGGTTAAGGGAAGGAGAAAGAAACACCAAGTTTTTCCATCAGGCCATGATACAACACAGGCAGAGGAACAGAATTCATTCTATCAAAAATAAGGATGGGGAAAGGATTGTGGAACAAGAAGAAATTGAGAAGGTAGTGGTACAGTATCATAAAGGAATTTTGACGGAACCCCACACTGATAGATCAGAAGCCATAGAAAAGATTTGTAAGGTAATTCCTAAAATCATAACAGAGGATCAGAATAAAGCCTTGATGAGAGCAGCAACCTTGGAAGAGGTAGAGGAAATTGTGATGAGCATGAAGAAAGGTACAACACCGGGGCCTGATGGATATACAATAGAATTCTATCAAGCAGGATGGCACTTCCTGGGAAAAGAGGTGCTAGAGCTCGTAGAAGAATCCAGAATAAATCAAAAGGTATGGCCAGCTCTTAATTCTACTTTCTTTACCTTGATTCCGAAAAATACCAAATCAGAAGAGGCTCAAGGCTTCCGACCTATAGCACTATGTAATGTCATTTACAAAATAATCTCAACCCTAATTGCTAAAAGGCTAAAGCCCCTACTGGCCAGTTTAATCTCCCCTGAACAAACAGGATTTGTAGAGGGTAGGCAGATCCTGGATTGAAGACAAAAAAATAGCAGGGGATGCTGATCAAACTTGATCTTTCAAAGGCTTATGATCGATTAAACTGGAAATATTTGGAGAAGGTATTGGAAAGTTTTGGCTTCAGCAACAGATGGATAAACTGGATTTTCAACCTTATAGAAACTCCAAATTATTCTATACTAGTAAATGGCACCCCTTCAGCAACCTTCAATGCAAACAGAGGAATAAGGCAAGGGGATCCCATATCCCCGTTTTTATTTATATTGGCAGCAGAGGGTCTGGGCAGGTACATAAAGAAGGAATTAGGAGAAAACAGAATCAAAGGGCTGCGATTATGGGGAAATAATTTGCCTATAACCCATCAGCAGTTTGTAGACGACATTATGCTATTTGGGGAAGCATCTATAAAAGAAGTGAGGAACCTGAAAAAAATCCTAGATCTATTTGCAGAAGCTTCAGGAATGGAAATCAACAAGGAGAAATCATGTACATTCATCTTCAATACAATAGACCCTATCAAAAGACACCTAACCAGGACTTTGGGATTCAAGCAAGGGGAACTCCCAACAAAATACCTGGGAAACATGATTGACATTAATCCCAAAAGGTGGAAGAATTGGCGAGGAATTATAGAAAAACTTCAAAACAAGATGGCTAATTGGGCATTCAGATCGTTAAATATAGCTGGAAGGATAGTGCTACTGAAATCAGTACTACAAGCAATACCCATCTATCCATTATCAATTATGGCGGCACCTCAAAAAGCCTACTCAAAGATAAGAGAAATTTTTGGAAAATTCCTCTGGGGAGGCCCGAATCAACAAAGGAAATGGGCCTTAGTGTCCTGGAAAAACCTATCAAAAAGAAAGGAGGAAGGGGGACTGGGATTGAGAGACCCTGAGAAACTAAACAAGGTGCTTGGAGCAAAATTATGGTGGAGATGGATGAGGGGAGGCAACGACCTCTGGAAGGAAATATGGAGATATAAGTATAATATGCCAAGGAAGACGGAGGAAATCCTTCGCTTGGAAGAAACGCCGAGAGGATCTACCATCTGGGATCTAGCAAGACAGAACAAAAACCTAATAAACAACCATGCTTTCTGGGAGATTCGTGGAGGAAATGAAGCCAGATTCTGGGATGAGAAATGGCAACAGCGAGAAAAACTGAGTAATATACATTCCTTTCAGAACATACAACAAACAGCTTTAAGAAAGAATTGGCATTATGTGAAAGACTACTGGAAAACAGAGGAAGCAGATGAAATATGGCGCCAGTGGAAAAAGCCAGAAGAATGGGATACAGACATAGACCAAGAACAACAAAAAGCATATCTGAGAGAAATTGAATCAAGGAAAATAAAGGTCAGAATCGGCAACGATATTCTCAGATGGGGCAAGTCAACGAAAGGAGAATTCACAGTCAAAGAGGCTTATTACTTGATGGATCAGCAGGAAAGAACAGAGGAAAATATGGAATGGAAGACAATATGGGACAATAAGTGGTGGCCAAAAATAACTCTATTCGCCTGGCTAGTGGCAAAAGAAAGGATTTTGACCTGGGACAAAATTCAAAAGAAAGGTTTTAGCGGCCCATCAAGATGCAGTATGTGTAATATAGAGGTAGAAAATCAAGAGCACTTGCTGAACAACTGTGTTTATGTAAAGAACTTATGGGCAGAAACGAGGAATCTGTATGGTAAATCTCAAAGAAACCCCAGAGACATCAAACAAACCATATTCCAGTGGCATAAAGAGAAATTTCAATGCAAGGTAGTACAGAGGGCATGGAGACTCACGGTTGGCTTTGTGATCTGGTTGGTGTGGAAAGAAAGAAACCGAAGAACCTTCCAAGATAAAAATAAAAATACAGAAATAGTATGGAAAAGAGTCTTAAGTTCCGTAAGGGAAACAATCCTAGCTGAAGAATGGGAGGAGGAGGAGTGGAAAGCAGATCGGTATGAAGAGCAAATTCTAGCAAAACTAAACCTGAAATATGAAATGGTATATAACAGAAGGGAAAAAAGAAATAATAAGACCGTCCAGAGTTCAGATCAATTTTGCTTCCCAAGAGGGCGATTTATCAAACTGAACTTTGACGGGGCTTCGAAAGGGAATCCAGGAAATGCAGGATTTGGGGGAATTTTCCGGGATAGTGAGAAAACCACTAGATGGATTTTCGCGGAATGGGGAGGTGAGATGACAAATAATGAAGCGGAGCTATGGGCAGTTCACCAGGGCCTGAGAATCGCTATAAGAAATAGCTACAGAAATTTAGAAATTGAAGGGGACTCTCAGCTGGTTATAGAAATGTTGAGAAAACTCAATAATGGAAAAAAATGGGAACAAGTAGCAGTAAGCTGGCGAACGGCCGGGATAGTGCAGGATGTGGCAAAACTGATGAGAAGGATAGACTACAAAATTTTTAGCCATGTCAGACGCAAAGGAAATCAAGCGGCGGATTTTCTCGCCAACTGGGGAAGTACGAACAAGGACAGCAGGGTTGACAGTAAATGGCCGTTAGTTATTAATAATAAGAAATGGGAGGAACTGGCAATGACCATAAATCAAGACCATGCGAAATCCTCATAATAGACATAATTACCCTAAACAATTAATGGATATGATGGACGGTCGAAACAAGTTAATAAATGAGTGTTGGGAGTGGCAAAGAAGAAATCTAGGCAATGAACAGAGGACATTAAATCAGGCACGTACAAGTAATCGAAATAAGCAAATATCCCACCGCAATAGCAGAGAAAAGATGGCGAGGAGAGGAGCAAAGGACGACATGTCAGAAACCAAAAATGGAAATGATAATCGGGAAACAGAGGAAGTAGATGGCGGAAAGCAAAATAACAGGTGGCACGGTAAATTTAAATTGAAGGATAGGTGGAACGAAGTAAGGAGACCCATTAAAGAGTGGGGACAAGATGGGAGAAGGCAGAAGAGATATGTTGTAGTGCGAAAAGATCTGCGTAGGAAGAAGGTGACGACTTGCGGTAACGACGAGAGCACTGCACCAAACAAAACAAATAACTGTAAGAGGAGGATCAGTATGGAAACCAGAAGGAATACAAAGTTTGAAGAAGACACGGAGGCAATGGAGCGCAGAACCCGGGAGAATAAAGGTAAGAGTGTGGCGAAGGAGGAAAATGCGGAGGAAATTTATGAGATCCAGGATGATACTGAAGAGGAGGAGGAAAGGTACGAGGCAGACAGGGCAAAGGGCAACCTGAGACGCGAGGCAAGCAGGAAAAGCAGGAAAAGGATGATTGAAGAGCAGCTGGAGAATTTAGGAAGTGAAGAACAGCATGTCCGTGGACGCAAGCGAGGCAGAGGCGGAAGCAGCATGCCAGGCAGGGGAAATAGGGGTGGCAGGGGACAGTACAGAAACAGAGGAGAAAGAAAAAGAGGGCAAAGCCCGCAAGGAAGGGGCAGAGGGAGAACAGGGAGATATGGTAGTAAATCAAAAAGATCTCTAGATAGGAAAATCCAGCATGCAGAAGAAGCCTACAACAAGAACACCAACCCAAAAATCAGGAGGATAATACAACACATGGAAGAAGAGGCCATCCAAGCTCAATCAGATTCTGAGATGGAAGACTGGGAGTTCCTTCTTCTGGACCCGGGCGATACAAGGGGTAGGATGTCTCTGTTTAAACAGTCTATACATGTATATTGGGTAATGAAGAGACTGCTGGCAAAAGCTCTGGAACAAGCAGCAACAGAAATGGCGGAATTGGCGCAGGGAGGTCCAAATTTAAGGAAAGAATTGAGAATAATGCAGATTACTTTGGAGATGCAAAATAAAAAGATAGAGGAAATTCAGGCGATGATCAAGGAAGGATACCAAGGAGTCAACCGAGAAGCTGATCAACACCCAGTAGCTGGAGCTCCATGAAAACAGATATGCATTATTTTTGATGAGTTTTCAAAGAGTAGTTAAATCTAAGATCCTCACTGTTATAGATAGGGAAACATGTCATATGCATTTAAGTAGTAAGAGTAAGGGTAAATACTGTTTAGTTTATTTAGCTTGGACAAACAGAATCTGGACTTATTATTTTTGGTTGGCAATGAAAGACTTAAGGTGGCTAAGATACCCGGTTTCCCATAAGGGTGGGGTGAGGCCACCATGACACTGTAATTTTTTGGTTTGTGATAATAGAAAGGAGTACCACCGTAGTTTACAAAAAAAAAATTAACATTAATACTTTTATAGCACTTTTCCACATTTATAGCCAATGTTTAAATAGTCAACCTTACGTAACCGTATGCTAATGATAGTCAAACATATGTTGACAATAGTCAAGCTTAGTCAACCATAGTTACAGTTTAAAAAGATTTAATTTTAATAATAATAATAATAACACTTTATAAACTCTTTTCAATAATTCAACCATATTCAACCATGGTCAAACTATCTCAATTATGCTCAACCATGGTCACTATGGTCGTCCATGGTTAACATTGTCAAGCATAGTGAACATTGTCAACCATATTCATCTATGGTTAAACATTAACAATCACGATCAGCAATTTTCACCCATAGTCAACCATAGTTGACCATAGACAACAATTTTCAAAAATTGACATCATAATATTAAAAATAAATAATGACATCAGAACGTATCCAATAAAATTGAACATCACAATCTATTGAAAAAAATCGATGCCACTCTTTGATGCCAAAAGCGATAAGGAAAAAATATGTGATGGACTGTGATGAACAAAAATCAATGTCATAATATGTCAAACAAAAAATCACCATTGCAATATGACAAACAAAAAATCAATATCACAATATGCCAAATAAACGATGAAAAACCAATAACAATGTCACAACGTGGTGACATAGTAAACCATTGTAGTCAACATTTAAATAGTAAACCTTATTCACCCATAATCAAGCTCGGTCATCTTCATTCAAACTTAGTTGACCATATTCAACTATCGTCAACCATGGTTCATGTTAAACACACATGGACAGCAAAGATATGAAAGATAAAACATGCAATACATTTTTTTATTGACAAATGATATACATTTATAGTACAATATGTGACTCTTGGGTTTCAGATCCCAAGGTCTCTTGGACTGCTTTGGTCTATTCGGCTTCCACACTAACCCATTTAGGATTAGGTGTCCAACATTCCCCTCCTTAATCCGAAGGGTTATGTATGAGTCCAAGAAGAGAGCTGTAATACAAAATGTGCAAAAAATGCATGGCAGCACTAGGCTGAATGTGCTCTATGAAATGTTGGTATAAAGGGCAGTGGTTTAAGGAAGACCACCAACACTGGAACGCTTAGTGCAGTTCCCGGAACTCTTCCAAAACTGGCAAGAAACTAAATTTTTCTGCTAGAGGAAGTGATCCTATTGTTTTAAAGAGGGAAACCTTCAACCATAAAAGGGAGGTCTCACCCCACATAAAAGGTAAAACTTCAACCTGAAAAGGGAAGTCTCAACCTGTGATGGTTTAAGGATAACCAACAACTCTGGAATGCTTAATGCAATTCCTGAAACTCTTCCAAAACTGGCAAGAAGCTGGTGTCTTCTGCTAGAGGAAGTGTTCTCAATTGTGTTCCCGGAACTCTTCCAAAACTGGCAAGAAGCTGAAGTCTTCTGCTAGAGGAAGTGTCCCAGATTGCCAACTGAAGGCATGTTTACGGGCATCTTTGTCTCTGGCTACAAATCTGAAACTGGTGTGGTAGGTTGTGGCTCAGGCTCGCTTGATGTGACTTTGAAGCTTGTAGATGACCATCATTTCCCCCCCTGTCAGATACAAGGTGAGATGATGGAGAAAACTCAGCTACAAGACTGTTCAATACTCTGGAACAAGTTCTAACATGTGTTTGGAATATCTTCTTGGCTGTTGATGCCCATTGCCAAGAAGCGATCCATCCAAGATGAATCTTTGTTCTTGCAAGACGTTTCTTTTTTAAGCATCTGTGTGAAGAATGACTAGTTTTATGACAGTGCTTACATGGATGAAGATCAAAACAGTGATCTTTCAGATGGCCAACTCGGTCACAGTGTTGGCATTTCACGATCTGTTGTTTTTGTTGTTGTTGTTGCTGTGGAAGAGGGGCAGAATCTGGAACAGCTGAAGCTGAACTGTCATGAGGAGCAGGTGAACTGTCATGAATGAATCCGGCACTCTGAAATTGAATGGGCTTGGCGTAGTCTGGAATATGAAAGGACAAGTCCTTGTCATATCCAAGACCAGTTCTATGCTTATTGTGGACAAGCTGTTCCCAAGGTCTGATGATGGGTTTAGGAAGTGCAGACTGAGTTTCTGCATCTGCATATACAACTGCTGCTTTATTTGAATGAACAGTAACACTATTGACTTTCTGTTTATGGGAGTCTATTTCAATCTTCTGAACAGAAACAGGTTCAGAATGATGACTCCACTTGTGTAATTCTTCCTGCTATAGCTTTGTCTCAAGCTTCAAAAACTCTATCTTTTCTTGTGCATTTTGTATACATTTTTGAATGTCAGCAATAATGTCTTTATTGATTATGATTGCGCTGTCAGCAATGGATACGATTAGAGTTCTCAATAACTCTAATATTCTTTCAAGCTTAGCCATTTTTCTACACCTTAAAACTCCTCCAAAACCCACAGAAAAATGTAAGCTGCTAAATATCTTCAAGTTTACACAAGAAATCCCTGTAGCTTAAAGGGAAAAAAAACAACCAGAGATATCTTGAAACTATGAAAAGTATACAAATATCACCGAGTCCTTCTATATTTGGCCAACAGTTACCCAAATCCTTTAATATTTTGAAAAAATCCCTCGGCTGCTGCAAAACTATCAGCTGCTAAATATCTTCAAGTTTTATGGGTCCATTCTTTTTGGGATTCTGGCATATGAGTGGCAAGGTGTCTTCCAGAATTTTGACCCGCTCCAAGGGAACTTCCAGCAGTGCAATCTCCACTGATATGGTCTCCAAATTAAAACAGCGCACATTCAATATATATCACCGTATATATATATATATATATATCACTTCAAAAGCAGTTATGGTTCAGGTCTTTGCTGTCTCCCAACAATCCTAGATTCTGATCAAATTGACTTATCTGGATTGGGCCATAGTGTCAATGGAGAATTGCAGTATGGCAATTCACAGAGCAATGGTATTGACCACGGATTCCTTGAAAAAGAATTAATGATGCATCTAATATTGCAAAAGAGGACTCTCTTCCAAAAAAAGGCGAAGAATAAGAAACTTAAGACATAGATTTCAATCAGCAGTTAGACAGAGACTGAGTAGGTGCAAAACACTCAGCAGAAATAAGATGCTTATGGCAGTCATAAAGTCTTAAAAAATCCCATTCTATCGTTAACATAACACAGCTGGAAACGGACAAATAAACCAATAAAGGCAGTTTTCAGCGGCGTACAAAGAGGCTTCGTATTCCTCGTAGAAGAGAAAAGACGGTTCGTATTCCTCGTCGGTCGTGCAAACTCATCCTCTATGAGTCTCTCTTTGCTGGCATTTTCTCAGTTCAATACCATATGAATGCTGTAATGGATGCAGCGCGCTTCTTCCAATTGAACCAACCACACAATGAATTCACCCACACTTTTTAACCTAGATCTAGATCTGGCTTCTTAGATTTCACCGGGTCTTTTTGCGCATCACACAACAGGTTTTGGGTTCTTTCGATGCGCTCTGCCACTGAAACACAACACATAAATTTTTAAGTGATATCACCACAACATTCAACAATGAACCGGGGAAGCAGAGAACTCTATCAACAACACTCAGATCACTTAAACAACTCTAATCTCTGCCCTCTGGCTCCCAGAGGATCCACGTGCCACACAGCCTCTTTAAAACGAACATCCCCATCCCTTTTTTTAAGAAGAATAGCCTCCAGCCTTCAGTTTACTGTGACAGTCACACACAGATATACTCACAGATCCACACGCTCAAACAGGGCACCAACCACCAGGGCAGAACTGCGTTCAACAATGACTCCCAAGATCGAAACTTGCTCTGTGATGCAGAAGTTTCTTGGCTGCAAGAACAATCTAAACGGACAAACTTGAAGCCTGACTTTTCCAAAGGTTCCTGCAAGAGATCAGCATTTTTCGAATTTGTGAAAATACAACAGATTTTGTAGTTGGATCATGATCTGCAGAACTTACTGGAGAGCTCCGCGGCTATAGTTCAATGCGTTAAGGGACTGTTTCTCCATTTTTTTTCAGATGCTGGTATCATCCTATTGTTACAAGATTTCATAATTCTAGTCACAGAATAATCAGTTCGAGTGCCAAAAACAGCGCTTCATTTCTACTAGGCATACGAAAGATCAACCAATTCTTGCTTCCCAACTCTATACAACAAGTCAAACTTAAATATCGGCTTTCGAATGCTCTAATGTTTCGAACGCTCCAATGTTTCAAGCGGGCTCCGAAGAGGAAATAGAATCATGGATCATTACCAACGTTATATGAAACACTGCGTTTTGGAGAAATCCTTTATATACCAGCGTTATATATATGCCAAAGAAAACAATGGCGTTATATAAATAACAAAACAGTGTTATATATGAAACATTGTGGCACCACCATGTTTAACGCAAATACCTTTTCTTTGACTGTGTAGACTCAAGTATTTATGGTGCAAGGCCGTGAGCCTTCAGTATTCGCAAGACTTCATTGCCAGTGACACTCTTCACCTGTGCAATTCCTTGGGAGTCACGGAGAATCACACCAATTTGTGATGGCGTCAAACCTCTCTGGTTCGTATGCCCTCTGAGCCACGATCAATTCCACTTCTGCTACGCATCATCAAATTTTCCGCATATATAACCAAGCTCTCAAAATATCTTGTATAGAACTACTGAACGTCTTAAGAAATATTTTCCAATGCTAAAACTACCGTAGCAAAATTTCAAAAAAATCTCTGTAAATCTTTAAAATCTTTGAAGATCAGATATACGCATCGTAAAAAGAAATGAAAAAGATCTTAGAAAATGCTTCAGTAAACAGGGCCGATTAAAGGCTGGCCGATTTGCGCTTTCTTCTTTTTTCGATCTTCACCACAAAATTTTGAGTCTCCTCCATACTTCAAGAAGCGATCTCCCTGCTCCTTTGTGTCTGGATCGCTACTTACTATAAAACAGGTAGGTTATTTAATGTGAAAACATTAATCAATGCTTCCAACGCACAACCAGCAACGACACTATCAGAACCTTCAACAATCAATTCTTCAAAATCAAACTCAAAAGGCCATCATCCATGGCTGGCTATCCACTGCAAGTAACCACCATTCGGCAAGTCGGACCAGCGATATTCACTGAGCATAATGGTTGGAGGGCGGACTATTCAGAGAATAAAACGTATACTGACACCATCTGCATGGAGCAGGCTTCAGGCAACAGCAGCGTATTATATGGGAAATGAGCAGCGTATTATATGTGTACCAGCAGCGTACCAGCAATGTATATATGTCAAAGAAGATACCACAGTGTACCAGCAACGTATTATATGTCAGAGCAGAGCAGAGGAGCAGCGCTTTTATATGCAGGTGAATAATAGACAGAGAGCAGTGCTTTGTATGCAAGACAGAATATAGGTAGAATGGGGAGTTACAAAGCAGAGGGAAGCCAAAAATGGCACTGGAGAAATGATTAGAGTTTGCAGCTAGAATTTCGCTGAGAAAATATTCATAAAATGTATAACAGATGGCAGAAATGGCGTGCACAGAAAGGCCATAAAACTAATGGCTCAAATAAGATTTTAGCAGGTCAGGAAGGTACCTGCTCTGATACCATGTTAAACACACATGGACAGCAAAGATATGAAAGATAAAACATGCAATACATTTTTTTATTGACAAATGATATACATTTATAGTACAATATGTGACTCTTGGGTTTCAGATCCCAAGGTCTCTTGGACTGCTTTGGTCTATTCGGCTTCCACACTAACCCATTTAGGATTAGGTGTCCAACAGTTCACTACAGCGAATAATAACGATGATACTAATAATAGTAAATAATAAAAATGTTTGGTAATAATAATAACATTAATACTTTTATAACATTTTTCAATAGCACAACTATCTTCAACGATGGTCAAACTAGCTTAATTATGTTCAACCATGGTCATATGGTTATCCACGATTAACATTGTCAACCATGCTAAAAAAGGTCAAGCATATTTATCCATAGTTAAATATTGACAACCATTCTTAGCAATGTTCACCCATAGTCAACCATAATTGACCATAGACAACCATGGTTGATTGTACTTAATAATAATAATAATAATAATGTTTTTAAATGTAACCATAATCAAAATAGCTTAGCTATCGTTAACCATGGTTGTCATAGTCATCCATAGTAAACATTGTTAACCATAGTGAACATGATCAACCATATTCACCTATAGTTAACAAGGTTAACAAAAATCAACATTGCAATGTGACAAACAAAAAAATGGTGTTGCACTATGACAAATAGATAACAATGTCACAACATGATGACATAGTCAAATATAGTCAACCTTTATGGTTATCCTTTATAGACTATTTTTAAATAGTCAACAATGGACAATCTTGATCAACTATAAGTTGATCATAGTCAAGCTTATCATTATTATTCACCTACAATGAACCTCAATCATCCTCAACTAACCATATTTAATTATATTCTACCATGGATGATTATAGTCAACCATGGTCTAACATAATCAACTTTACTCAACCATAGTCAGAATTTAATAATAATAATATCAATATTATTATTAATATTAATGAATTTTATTAATAATATTAATATTAAGGTTTATTAATAAGGATTTTAATAAGATTTTATTTATAAAGTTTTATACTTAATGAGATTTAAGGTTTATTTACTTTTTAAATTTAAAAATTATTATTATTATTATTATTATTAAAAATGTTTAATAATAGGGACTATTAATAATATTAATATTAATACATTTTATATTAATATATTAATACAATTTAAAAATTTAATAGGGGAACTATATTTAGCGATTGTCAAACTAATCCAAATATGGTTAATCATGGCCACCGTGGTAATCCATAGTTAATATGGTCAACCACATTCGTATCTAGTTAAATGTTAATGACCATGGTCAATAATAATCAACCATAATAAAGCACAATTAACCATAAACCAACCTAGATCCATCTTGACTACAGATCTACCAAGCACCGAGAGGGATCAAATCTCTTGAGGTGCAAACCTCTTTCAAAGTGAAAAGATATTTGATCCCTATGGATGCTTGGTAGATCTAGAGTTAGAATTGATCTAGGCTAGTATTTTACATTTTCGATTACATTACATTTTACATGATATTTTACATTTCATTTTTTATTGTGAAATGAGTTAGGGTTTTTGGGCATGTGGTATTGATAAGCCATTGTATTTTCCCATGGTGTTATAACAAAAGTTATTTACAGGTTAATAATATCTATGGTAAAGTGGGGGTGAATATCCATGGTTAAGAATCTTGTTATATTGTAGCTTTATTGTAAGCGTTAAGTTTTTATGTGATTATTAATTTAATTTAAATATGGTTGTGGAATCATTATTAGTATTTTCCAATGCATGACTCTAGCAATTACTCTTTGCACAACATAATGCCATGTGAATTTACATATTTTATGTCTTAATTTATGGATATGGTTGCAATATTCATGCATTATTTTTAGATATTTGTGCAATTATTTTTATTCTTAAGCTTTGTAGGAAAACCATCCAAACATCCCCATATTTGGCTCTATATTACTTTTAACCTTTATTATATTTTAATTGAGGTGACATATAAATGTTAAATTTTAAATGTTTACAAACATTTACACCACTACAACAATGCTCCCATACTAGGTTGTAGAGTGTCTCTCGGTGCAACAACCATGATCAAAATTGACATCAAAATGTATCAAACAAAAGCCAATGTCATAATTGGACGAACAGAATTTGGAATCACAATGTGATGAACAAAAACTAACATGGCATGTGATGAGAAAAATTTGCATCAAAATGTGATAATCAAAAATCAAACCATGGTTAAACATGGTTTATCAATGTGGATCATGGTTGACTAAGGTTGACTATAGTCAATCTTAGTCGTCCATGTCAATCATAATCATTTGTAGTCAACCATGGGAAATCGTAGTCAACCATGGTTAATCTCAATCAACCATGAGAAAACATTGTCATCTTTGATCAACTACAATCACCATATAGTCAACCTTGGTAAACCATTATCAACCTTAGTTGACCATGAGCAATTATATTCATCTTAAATCTACCATAGTCACCATAGTTAATCATGTCAACCATAGTGAACCATTGTCAACCATAGTCATTGTGGTAAATCATAGTCAACTAAGGTCAACATGGTTTACTACATAATTTAATATGGTTGATCATATTCAACTTTGGTAGCCCATAGATAACTAGGGTCAATATTATCAACCAATATCAACCATAGTTGACTTTAGTTGACATGTTAATCATAGTTAATCATGGGTAGTGATGGTCAATCATAGTCTACTTTAGTTAGCGATAGTCAACAATAATCAACAATGGTCAACCATGACCAACCATGGTCATCTCTGATCAACAATCATTAATGTTGGAAAACCATGGTCATTCATGCTCAGCATGGAAAACCATGGTCAACAATGGTTAGAATGGTCAAACATGCTCAACCAAGGTCACCATGGTTGAACATGGTCAATCATGTCCATCCATTTTCAGAATGAACAACTATAATCTATGATAGACAACTATCGTCAAGCATTGTCAAATTGGTCAAATCATGTTCAACCATAGTCAACATGGTCAACCAATGCACAAACATAGTCATCCATGTGCAACCATGGTCAGTCATGATCTAACATGAACAACCATGGTCAACAATGGTCAATCATAGCCAACTATAGTTAGTTGTGGACAAATTATCGTTATCCATAGTCAACTATATGTCGACAATGAAAAACCCGTTATTAATGTGGCTATGTTGGTTAACTATCATTGACAATGACAATGATAGTCAACTATATGTTGACAATAACTTGAATATATTTATCCATGGATAATCGTAGTCACATCCTTTCCATACACATTTGTCGTCAACTAGCATAGCCACATTAATAAATATGATTGATGTATGCCAATCGACATTATTTTCATATGTCAATTGTTGTATAAAATGCATATCAATTGGTCTATGAAAGGTGGAAATGAGGTTGTTTTTCATATCTCAATCACACTTATTAATATGGTTGTGTGTATTATCAATATATATAGAAATTGTATAGAAAGTTGGAAAATTCAATTGTAGTCATTGTTTTTAAACATAGATTATAGTTCTCCATCCATTATCAACATGAACAACTATAATATATGATAGAAAACTATGGTCAACCATATTCAAGCCCATCAACATGGTCGACCAATGCACAACCATAGTCATTCATGGACAACCATTGTCAAACATGAACAACCATGGTGAAGCATGGTCAATCAAAACATATCATAGTCAACTAGTTAGTTGCGGACAAATGATGGTCATCCATAGTCAACTATGTTGGTCATGATAAATCCTTTTTAACCATAATTTGAATATATTTATCTATGGACAACCAAGTCACATCCTTTCCATGCACATTTTCCCTCGAATAACACAACCACATTAATAAATATGATTGATATATGCCAATCAACACTATTTTTATAGACAAATGACCATATCCCAACCACATTTATTAATATAATTGTGTATATTTTCAATATATAAAAAATGGATGGAAAGTTGAATTGCGCTCATCTTTGTAACCTTCACCATTTAAAATCAAAATCATGTGAGAACATAAATGTTCCTAGCTTTACAGGTGGATGGCCAAGGATCAAAGCTTAAAATAACCTTTCATAACCTCTGCCTAAGTACCACGGAATTGAAATCAAGAGGCCATGGCGGATGATAACAAGCATGACATCTGGAATGAGTATTCAGTGAGATTCTTTGATGGGGCATGTAAATCTGGACTATGTGGATGTGTTGTACTCATTGCTATTGAACCTCACAAGTATTATCACTTTTAGTGGGAGGTGTTATGCCCCTATACCAATAGGTGTCATATATCATGATTGACTTGGTTTAGCTTTGAAATATGTTCATACCTTTACTTGTTGCAAAGGTTTTCCACATTTATAAAAAATCAAAAAATCAAAAAGTTTAAAAATTAAAAACTGTAAAGAGGGTATACCCTAAAATAAAAATGAAAGGGTAAGAAGAATAAAGAAAAGGTCTAAAAAATGAAAGAAAGTGAACCCCAACAAAAATAAAAGACCATGAAAGTGTGCAAATATAAATGCCACTACCATTTACTTTTAAGTGTAATAAATATTGTGTGCAACTTGTCACCTATGCCACAATCCATGGTAACCAAACAATTTAAACTTGGTTATTCCATGTTTTCAATTTCATGTTTTAGAAATAGAGAATAAAGATATGACCAAACAATGTAATCTTGGTAGATAAATAGATATGTAGAGTGAGAAAGGAGCTCAATAGTTTAATCTGAGCCCTTGGATGTAATAAGTGTAGACATAGATAGGAAATCATATGTAAAGGAAAAGAAAGTTTGATAAGCATTTTCTAGTCTAAGTGCACCCTAATAAAGAAGTGAAAATGGTAGGATAAAGTATGTAGGGTAAGTAGATGATGGTTGCAGAATAAATGTGTGGTGAATGTTAAGTTTAAATGTTTCAATCTTTTAACTTTCATCACTAGGAAAAGGCATATATCACATGGAAAGGCACATCAACATTCAAAGTCAAAATAATTAACTTCCCTACTCATTCCCCTAAAATCTTCACTAATTCCCTAAGTGCTAAAGGTAATTGCCAAAGTTAGAGGGGCTCAGAGCATTTCTCTGACTTTTGGAGGGACCGAACCCTCAGCCCAATAATTGGAAATGCCTAAAGTACTTAAGTCCCTTTTATCAACATTACCCCCCCCCCCATAAGATCACTCATTCCTTTGATAAAAATTTTCGTAAGTAAAATCCTATTTTACCTAGGGAAATTGAAATAAATCTTCATAAAAACCCTTTTATATGCTTTAGCCTAAGTCACTATTTTATATGATGAAATACTTTCAGAAAACATTGGACTTAGAACTTTTCCATTCATTTGGTCATATTTAATGTTTTACTATATAACTCCCAAATAGAAGAAAATTACCCACGCCTGTACTATTATATTATGCTAAACCCCAAGTTATTACATATCCTGCCCCAATGGTTAAGTATAACCGTAAAACAAATAATAAATGGGATTAATTAACTAACCTATAGTTGATTAAGAACCCGACCCCGCCACCATTTAATGAGGATTAATTTAGTCATCTGGACTAATTAACAACTCTCCCAACCAATCAAATTGCCCCCGATATGATTAACTCATTTAATTAATATCGAGCCTGCTCCTGTTATCCATCAGTCACGTCATTACCCTGATCACCATCCCCCCAAATACCACTTACCCTCCAAAAGCGGTGCAATGAAACCCGCTTACCACCTCTCGCTAATGACAAAACGTCAAGTCGCCTCCCCACTGACGCCACCTGTCCATATCACGAAACCCGCAAAAAACTTTGACATTGCATAAAAAACAAAGTTAAACTATTCTCCGTCCTTATTCTAAAAACTCATGCATGCAACCACAACTTGAATTCGACCAGCTCGTACTCCAACCGTCAACTACCCCGAAAATTGCAGTCCGATGCCGCTCCAGTCCACCATTTGCACCCAGTGAACCAGTACTCCATTACCAATCACTCCATAAACAACTATTTACTAGTTTCCTTCTAGAAACCTTGTAAATATTTAATTTCCTCTGTGATTATGTTGAAAACCCCAAAATTCAATGTAATTCAGTTGCGAAACTTAAAATTAAAGACTCCCAGGACCCTCTATTTTCACCAACTTTACTCAAAAACCCCATTTCCATCTCTGAATCCACAAGAACCAGAAATGGAAACCCCCGTGGCCCTCAACGTAGTTCCAATTACCACTCCTCACTAGGATTTGGACTACCTTCCCTTAGCTGATAAGGACTTCCAAATCAAAGACCTCACATTTGATGATTCCCCCTTGAAACTGTATTGTAAATACCGAGACCTTTACCTCAATAATGCTGACAATATTGGTCTATGGGAATCAAATCTCCCAAAGTGCCAGTTCCCTTCTGTGCACGTTTCCCTAGACATTGTCCATCAATGCCATGCCAATTACAACCCAATCTCAGAGCTGTAATGTCCCATGACCAGCAAATACTTTTTACCATTACAGTAGAATCCATCAATGAAATGTTGCAGTTGCAACCTAGTCAGAACCTTACCCCTCTATCTATCGTTGATTTATTTGACAAATATTCCAAACTATCTAGCTCAGAGATTGCTAGAGTTTGCCAAATGTTCATGTTAAAGCAATACATTTCAGAAAAACCTCCACCCTACATGACAAGTGCTTTTACAAGCTTATGGAGGGATATTATCACCATGATCGCCTGTATTTTTGGTTTCACAACCAATGAATATATAGATGAAATGACCTTTGCTTATATGACTATCTTCACCCCTGACCAGCCTCCCGCTGCCAAATATGATTATGCCGCATTCATGGCTGAGAAAATCCATGATCAATTCATGAGATTGGAAAATGAAAGGGTGTTCAAGTATTCTATAGTCTTATATCACCTCTTATTGTATTACCAAACTGAAAAAATCCCATTCTCTGTGAATAAGCTTGATACCAGAGGTAATCCCAGATCAGTCATTTTCTGGACTTCCATCTTCCTCTACTCATACACTTGTCCCTATTCATACAATGAATTCATTGACCAGTTTGTCCATCCTGTGACCACCATGCTGACAGGAAATCCTCCTCCTAGGATTAGTGATGAGATCAAGAAAATTTTGCAATTGTTAAAACAATACAAGATAGGTGATTGGTACCTGTACCAGAATCACACTGAGATTCGAATATATGGTTGTGAGCTCCCTCCTTTCAAGCTGCCTAAGTATGTCCCTATGAGATTTTTTCCCCTGGAATATTACACGCAAATGTTAAACTCTGACCAATCTCATTTCACCAAGGCAAAGAAGAAAGTCCAATTAAGGATCAAAGACCACTTAGGCCCATTTGTATGCAACAATAGAGAAGCAGGGAAAAGAGTAGAAGAAATCATCAAAACAACAATGAAACTCAAGAAAAGATTTTCTTGGACATATGATCCTCACAGTTTCATTTGTGAGAGGAGTATGAAACATAAGCTGTCACCCTATATCCATCACATAATCCCTTACATAGAATAGTATGCAAATATGGATGAATAGAGGGAAGGAACTCTAGTTGAAATGGATAGTGATCAAGTTGAGGTAGAGAATGTGATGAAAGACTTAGAAAAGAGACTTGACCTAGACTCGTTTGAACAGGTTCTAGCTTAATCTACTCAAAGTCCAACACCAGAGCCTAGTGCCTCTACAATAGAAACTTCTCAAAGCCACACACTGGAAGCTAGTGCTCCCACAACAGAACCATCACAGGAAAAAAACCAGGGAACAATTACCCCAGCATCAGGACAGCCACAAATTTCAGAACAACTAGATATGTCAGAGTAGCCTAAAATCTTTGAAGAACAAGCTCCACCGCAACCTCGTCCAGCTCATTTTAATATGGGAAATCCCCCAGTTGTGCAAACTCCTCTGAATGAGGAAAAGAACTTGAAAAGAGACAGAGAAGTAGCTACCCTTGCCAGTGGGCCTCCAGACCAGCCTTGTGCTAAGAGGCACATGCTAAATCCATATTCAGAGGAAGAATATAATGAAGAAACCATAGAAAGCACGAGAAAAGAAGGTGGAGACAGTCTACATACGTTCCCGACAGGTGGGACACCTTTTAGCTTACAAAGACAAGAGCTTGAAAGACAACAGAGTCTAGAAGTTTCATCTTTTAGATCTTCATCTGAGAAGATCAGAGACATAATAGGAAAGTTCAAGGAGTTAAAGACCAAGAATGAGCAGTTTAAGGCCCAAGCCTATGCTCAATACTTGAAGATGGCCCCTACAAATCAAACTAGAATGATGTAAGCTTTTGACATCAAGGAAGGCAAAATGCAATTGAGAATTCTAAAGCCCACAGTGTTACAGCCCAAGTGCTTGGAAAATTACCTCCAAACTGACTTTGAAGTCATGGCTAAAGACATCCACCCCATAGACCAAATAGAATTGCACAAACAAATAGGGGAGATGGTCTATCCTACACTGACTAGCAAGGTAATGATGGCACATAGGTTGCAAAATTCATTGAGCAACACTATTGCCCAATTGCAACTAGAAAAAGCCTCCTCACAAGCAAAAGACAACATAATCAAATCATTGGAGGAGTTTATTATTGAGTTGGTCCATGACCCAAAGGATGTCAAGGCAGTAGAGAATCTAATAAATAAAAAGAATGAAGATATAGCTGCACTGATAAAGCAGTTGAAATTGTCACCACTCATTCACCCTCAGACTGCTGAAGTGATTGAGAAGAAAAATGAAGAAGAGTTGATGGACCTAGTCCTTATGCTAAATGAGCAACTAAAAGAGACAGAGTAGGAACTAGAGAAAACACTACATTCAAGGCAGAGTGAGTCGACCACACAGCCTCAAACTGCAGTACTAGTAGTTTCAACAGCAATCCCTTCCACATTGGCATCAGCTTTAGCACCAAACATTCCTTTGGCAACAACTGCACCCATAGAAGCAACAGGTACATCACAGATAGGTGCACCAACACAGGGTACAAAGGACTTGATTAAGTCCATGGAGGAGATGAAACTCCAAGTCACAGAACTGTAGAAAGTGAAAGAGAAATTCACTACTTTGGAGCAAAAATATGATGTATCAAAAATCAATTTTGCAGAAGAGATGAGGAAAAACAAAGGCTTGACCCAACAGATTAAAGCACTGGAGAAAGACCTTACATTTGAAAAGCCTTTGATAGACATTAGGAAGATATTGTGGACGAATATTATTGATTCCATCAATGATATTTGGTCATCCATTGAAAGTATTTTTGAACAAATTGATTTGGTTAAACCTGCTCTTGAAGAAGTTCAAAGGACCATAGAAGAACTAAGAAGAAAACCAAAAGAAGCCATCAGATTAATCAACTTTCTGAATAGTAGAAATAGGCAACAGTTGGAACAATTAGAAATTGAGGATAGGACTACTACCATCCTCGAAATAAAGAAAGTATTGACCAAGAGAAATCTGATGCAAGGTCTAGAACGAAGATGTTAAAGTATGCAAGAAGACATAGATGATTTCATGAGGAAGTTTAACATCTTACAAAGTAAAGGACTTCCAAGTCCTTTACTCATCAATGATAAGCTTATGGTTCATATTGATTACATCAACAAGCTAACAGCCAAGCTAGTTCATCTACAGTCAAAGCATTGCCCACAGGGAAAGTTCTTTATGATGGCTTGGAGAACCTTTTTTACATTGAACATGAAGTGAAGCACATATTCCCAGTACAACCCAATTTTGTGAAATATACTGAAGCAATTGAAATCTACAGGAAGCTGACAAGGACAAGAATACCAAAAGATGATTGGTGGAACAACATGACTGATGGTGGACCAACATGACTGTCATCCTATAAATTACCATGACTAAACTAAGGTAAAAAGAAAAACTTACCTCAGTAAAGTCTGGTAAAAAGGGTGAACAATGGTGAACAGGTAAAGAGTATCATATACATGTGAAAGAGTATCAGTAAAAAGATAAAATCAGATGTCCAACACAGATTTACTAGCACGACATCAAGATGCACACTCATAGGACCTCCATCTAGCTCCTTCAACAAAAACAGGGACAGCAACAATCAATTCACATTCTGTTTCTACATTCGAGACCATCTGTCTCTATATTCATGTAAAAGATATTTGGTTTTCCTAGAATATATCTCTCTTAGTTAAGAAATATTTTGATGTAACAATTTGTATAAATACTTCCTCATTCGAAGTATTGAGGGTGGATTCTTATACGTTTCTGTAGACAATTTACTTTTGGAATTGAAGTTCTATTGAACACCTTTTTGTATGGCTGGCTGGAAAAAAGTAATAAAGCAAAGGACTTTTACAGGATACCTGTGTCAAACGAGAAACAAATAAGTACTCTATATCTTATGTTTTTACAGTTTTCTAGTTTAATAAATATTCATACGTGTTTCATATCTGAATGATAAATGAAAAGTTATATTTCAGAAAGAGCTTTACTGCATTCTGTCTTTAAAATCGTTTATTTTCTTAATGTTTTCTTCCAAGCTATTATAGGTAGGGAATTCTTAACTGCTCCCTGCTTTCATAGTTTATCACTGTGACCATTTAACAAAGAATATTTAATTGCTTTTTGTTAATGAGCACCCACTTTCCCTCATCTTGGACTTTGTTGAACAATTCTTGATTTTCCTTTCTCCCTGTTCAAGACTATTTCACCCATTTTAAGCCACCATTTGTCTTTTGTTTAGCTATCTTTCCCTGTGAGCTTCTCCTTTGTTAAATCAACTTGATCCAATTAAGCCATCATCTAGTTGACTCCATAGCCCAATGGCCCGAAGTACCTTGTTCTATCCATCTGCTCCTGAATTCCACCACCAAACAAAATCAAAACCCCCCAATCTTTCATAACTATCCCAATATCCCATAAACAAAGCTAAATCATAAAGAGAGAGCCCTCTCTGAGTACAGATTGGCTAGATTATATACTTAAAAGATTGGTTTGTGGTTACCTCGGACCCCTTTCCTTCTTCTAACAACTTCAAGGAAAATCTGAGTGATAACATAGTGGTGACTCAACTGGGGAAAGAAAAATTCCTCAGTCAAAACAAATCTTTAAGAAAATTTAAAAAACCTTAAATCTAAAAGCATCTTAAAGAATTCAAAGAAGTTGTTTTGATATCTGTTAAGAAAACAAAAACAAAACCTAAAAATCTGGCTTCAGAAAGGACTCGTTACACTAGAGCTAATCCTGATCCCAATCCACCACAAGTGTTTGAGAACCTCAATCTAATCCCCAAAATTCTTAAAAGTCAAGAAAGTTCTGTCAGCCCTCGACCTATATTCAGATCCTTATCTTGTCCTTTCAAGTGGCTTTGCCTAGAAGACCTTCCCTTTGATGAGTACTTTGAAACCTCTTTGTTTCGAACTTCATCTGATTCAGAATTAATAGACCTAGTCCCAGACCTAGAGTTCATCAGAGAAATCGAAATCCAAAGAGCTAATTTGTTAATTGATAGACATTTATAGAACCCACCTCAATCTGATCTTACCACTGAAGGAACCCCTAATCCCTCTGTAGTCACTTCTATTTCTGCAAGCTCATCATCATTCCCTCATATCTCTCAACCTCAAACCACTCAACATTTGACCATTACTTCCAGCTCTCCATCCACAAATCAAAAATCCACTGTCACTCCAAATCGAGCTTTTGTTTCACCACTACCAACAGCAATGGCCAATAGATATGCTCCCCTGGTACTACCAGCAAACTTAGGTGCCATGCCCCAGGACTACCAAAGTAAGATCAGTACATTTGATGGCATTGGAACCTATACAGCCCAGCAACACACCAAGAAGATAACTAATTATTTCGAAATTTATGAAATAGATACTGCTGATGTGCAAATGAGAATATTCGTTCAAAGTTTATCTGGGGAAGTTAGGACCTAGTTTAGAGCCTTAACATCCAATAATATAGATAGCCTAAGGAACCTCTACTAGCAATTCCCAAACAGGTGGGAGAAAAGGAAAGACCCCTTTCAGATTCTATCTGAATATAAAACCTAAGAACAGGACCCCATGAAACTGTCCAAAACTATTGCACTAGATTCAACGATGTGTATAATGCCATCCCACTAGATCTGAGACCCCCACCTGGTTTAGCCTTAATCAAATTCCCAGATGGATTTGATTCTGATATGGCTTTCCAACTAAGAGAACGAAACCCGCCTACTTTGGAAGATATGCAAAGAATAGCAGTCAGTGTTGAAGCCAACCTGTTATCTAAAAGAGCCAAGGCCAGGAGTGAAAAGAGGATACCATTAAAAGAAGAAACCTCACCCTTTAAACAAAAGCTAGATTCCATAATTAAAGGAATGGATAGACTAGAAGACAGAGTGGAGACAATTGAAAGGAAATCTCCATGGGATAGCTAGCAAGCTAATGTAGGGAGAAATCCTAATTTCAGGAAAAATCAAAACCAAAACACTGGAAATAATGGTCCTGACCAAAACATTAGACCTCCTTTCCAGGAAAATTATGTATAAGCTTCTCACTCTGAAGGCCCAGAAGAAGATACTCAAATCAATTTGATGGGGCTTGATGATGAAGGAGAAGTTTTCTTGTCCCAATATGATCAAGAGGCCCACATAATTAAAAAGTTCCAAACCTAATCAGGAGAATCGTTGGCCTTTGACAAGGGTATGACTCAGCCATCTTTGAGGTGCACAAGCAATACAATCTAAGAGGTAGGAGAATTGATGTCCTAAAACAAACAAGAAAACAGCCCCAAATCAGCCCAAAAAAGGTAAGACAATAACTAAACCTTTGCAAATTCTTTCTAGATCAAACACTAACCCCTCTAACCCCACAATTGAAGATATCTCTGATAATTAACCAAACAATGAACAACCTTCAACTTCCATTCCTTCCAAGGAAACTATGCAAGAACCTTCAAAGGTTGATCTAGGAGAATCAACAAATCATGATTCTAATCCTGAAAAGGAGAAAGACATAGAAAACACAGAAAAATAGAGAAAATATTGTTGCTCAAAATCAAAAAGCCCAAATAGAAAAACCCTTTAATCTGGAAACAGAAGTAGGCAAGCTAAAAAAATTTGTCCCATTATCTGAATTAGTTAAACATGATGCCCACCGAACTCAAATCAATAGATCACTGAAAATTACTAGAACTGAAGACTAAGTTAATCTCTTTGATGATCAACCCGAATTAATATTTGGCCTAGAAGTGAATGGAAAACCATTGGAAGGAGGAATTCCTCCCTTCTATGTGAGCCTAAACATACATGATAAGATTCTTCACAATGCCATGTTTGACTCGGGTACATCTCATAATCTCATGCCTAAGTCTGTCATGGAAAAGCTAGACCTAGACATCACTAGACCATACAAAGATTTGTTTTCTTTTGATTCTAGTTAAGTGAGATGTTTAGGATTGATAAAAGACTTGTGTGTTTCATTGGTTCAATACCCTGCAAAAATAATTTTAATGGACATAGTGGTAGCAGATATGCCACCCAAATATGGCATGCTATTGTCCAGATCCTGGGGAGCTATGCTTCAGGGATCTCTTCAACTGGATATGTCATATGCCACTATATCAGTTTTTGGACAACCCAATAAACTATACAGAGAAACATTGATGAAATACGTAAGTAGTCAGGAAAGACCCCAAAATTTCCCCATATACTCAGTACACTATGATATGGATTATTTTATTCTTTACAATGCAAAAGCCAATCCTTCAAATAATTTATAGGTTTTAGCAGCAGAACCAAAAGAAATTGAAAAAGAAAGATCAACTGTTCATATTCAGGAAATATCAAATAACAAAGAAAAGTCAGATGACAATGAAAACCCAGATGCCATGGTTAAACAAGTTCCTACTACCCCAGACACAAATTATGAGCATGAAATCCTTTGGCATTTAGAATTTGATGGCTCAGTAAATAAACTAGGAGTAGGAGCAGGAGTTTGGGTGTACAATTTAGAAAATGATCATGCTGAAGGCCATGCCTACAGATTAAATTTTAGATGCACCAATAATATGGCAAAATATGAGGCTCTCTTGTTAGGTCCTAAACTTGTTAAAAGATTAGGAGATATCAGGGTGTCTGTAATAGGAGATTCAAAATTAATAATTAAGCAGATTAAAGGAACTTAATGAACCAGGGATCCTAGACTAGGATATTATAGAGGAACAGTCATAGAAATTCTCAACACTTTTTTGGAAACACAGCTTGCAACTATCCCTAGAAAACACAACATGCAACCCCACAGCCTGGCCATGTTTGCTAGCACCTGCAAATTACCTTTTCAACCTAATCATCAGTATACTACTGAGATTAGGCATAGACTAACCATCCCTGATAATATTAAGAACTGGTAGGGTTTTTATAGTGATAAGAAGATCAATAATTTTTTAACTTTAGATGAAGAATTTTCTAACATTAACATAGATGTTGATACAGTTACTAGTTCTAATCAAATAAATGAGGCAGAAGTTAACATTTTGGAAGAGAATTCAATAAATATGCTTCATCCTACAAAATTCACACAAAAAGAAATTCAAAACCTATAACAAAAGGACCTAGATGAAATAGTTGAAGAAGAAAGAGAGGTTATCAACCTAAAATATAATCATTTACCCAAAGGATTGACTCCTCTAGAGATTTGTTTGACTCCAATGGCATTCCAAATAAACCTAAAATGGAGCCTTTAAAAGCAGACATTGAAGAGTATAATTTAGGAACATAGGATAATCCCAAATTGATAAAATTGTCAAAATCTTTACCTCCGATCAGAAGCTAAAGTATGTTGAACTTATGAGAGAATTCCAAGATGTCTTTGCCTGGAGTTACGAAGATTTGAAGTCCTAGGACACCTCTATCATTCAGCACACTATACCTCTGAAAGAAAATCAAAATCCCTTTAAACAAAAACTCGGAAGAATTAACCCTATGCTATTACCATCAATTGAGAAAGAAATAAAACGCATGTATGAAGCAGGGATTATTGCCCCTATTAGATTTTCAAAATGGGTGTCTAACTTGGTACCTACTAGGAAGAAAACAGGGGAAATAAGGTTATGTGTTGATCTGAGAAATGTAAACAAGGTCTCTCTTAAAGATAACTATCCTTTACCCAAAATGGATCATATTTTGCAAAGGGTAGTGGGTTCTTCTAGAATTTCACTTTTAGATGGGTTTTTAGGATATAACCAAATCTTGGTTCATCCTGATGACCAAGAGAAAACTGCTTTTACAACACCATGGGGTACTTTCATGTACATCAAAATGCCATTTGGACTAAAAAATGCAGGAGAAACGTTCCAAAGAGCAATGGACATTTCCTTTGCCAAAGAAATTCATGATTTTCCTGTTATATATCTAGATGATCTTACTATTTTTTCTAAATCAGATCAACAGCACTTGGAGCATCTTAGACAAGTCTTTTTAAAATACAGAAAGTATGGAATTTCTTTGAATCCAAAGAAGTCCTTGCTCGGACTGGAAGAAGGTAAACTTTTAGGTCACATCATTTCCAAGGATAGCATTCAAATTTACCCTTCCAGGATTGAAGCTATTTTACAGATACCCCATCCAAGAAGTATTGAAGAGCTTCAGGCTTTCCTAGGGAAGATAAATTTTTTAAGGAGATTTATTTCTAACTTAGTTGAACTCATTATAACATTAAATAACATGGTAAAAAAGGATTCAAGTATCAAATGGATAGTAAAGGCCAAGCAATCATTTGAAGAAATCAAAATGGCCTTAACCAGAACACCAGTCCTCATGATCCCACAGTTTGATAGAGACTTCATCATCTTTTCTTTTGCATCAGAACACACCATAACTAAAGTTTTACTACAAAAGGATGATCAAGGATGTGAAAAACCTATAGCCTTTTTTAAGTAAAGCACTCAGAGATGCATCATTAAAATACAAAATAATGGAGAAACAAGCTTTTGCACTGGTAAAAGCTATTAAAGATTTCAAAGTCTATATATTATACTCTCATGTAATAGCTTATGTTCCTAATGCAGTAGTCAAATACATCCTAACTCAGGATGGAGTTGATGGTAAAAGAGGAAAATGGCTAGCTACTATCTTAGAATATGATATAGAGATAAAACCTACCAAGCTAATAAAAGGTCAGGGATTAGCCAAACTCATGGCAGAAACTAATTGTAAAGCCCTAGACATAAATCTCATTGTAGAGCTGGATAACAAGCAAGAGATGGCGACTCCACAGATCAGCCAGGCCTTTTCAGATTCACCCTGGTATGCTGATATAATTTATGTTTTACAAAACCTGCAAGATCCTCCAGGGTTATCCAAAAACACGAATAGTTTTTTGAAAATGAAAGCTTTAAAGTTTTGCATTTTAGATATTACTCTTTTTTGGAAAAATCATGAAGGAATTTTGTTAAATTGTTTATTAAAAGATGAAAACAAGGCTCTCTAAGAATTTCATGTAGGGGACTGTGGTCGGCATCTCTATTGGAAGTCAACTACTGACAAAATCCTAAGGGTTGGATTCTATTGGCCAACCTTGTTTGCAGATGTGAAGAAATTTGTAACTTCTTCCCATAAATGCCAAATCTTTGAAGGAAAAAGAAAATTGTTACCTTTACCCTTGAAACCTATTTCAACCGAGAAGCCTTTTCAACAATGGGGTCTCGACTTCATTGGAGAAATTCATCCACCCTCTTCTGGCCAACACAAATGGATACTCGCTGCAACTGACTATTTTACTAAATTGATAGAATCCATCCCCTCTAGATAAGCCAATGACATTGTTATCATAGGTTTCCTAAAGACCAATATTTTGTCCAGATTTGGCTGTCCCACTAAAATCATTACTGATAATGCTGCAGCCTTTAAGTCAAAGAAAATGATTAATTTCTGTAACAAGTATCACATCACACTGGGCCATTCCACAACCTACTACCCCCAAGGGAATGGACTTGCAGAATCTTCCAACAAGAGTCTAATTAATATCATCAAAAAACTGTTGGAAGAAAATAAGAAAACTTGGAACAAAAAATTGATCAATGCTTTGTGGGCAGACAGGCTTACAACCAAAAAATCCATTGGAACCAATCCCTATGAGTTAGTATATGGCATGGAGGCTGTTTTTCCTTCATCATTAGGGGTTCCTGTCATGAAAATACTCCAAGAAGCTCAAGTGGAACCTAATGATATACAAAGAAGGATAAACCAGACCATCAATTTGCAGCAAACTAGGGAGGAGGTGTACCAAAGATCCCAAGTATTGCAGGAGAAACTCAAGAAGATATTTGACAGAAGAACCAAGGCAGAAGATTTCTACCTTGGAGATAAAGTATTAAGATGGGATTCAAGAAGAGAGGACAAAGGAAAACATGGGAAGTTTGACTTCCTATGGAAAGGACCATATATCATATATGCTTTCAGAGGAAACAATGCATATTTTCTTAAAGAGTTAGATGGTACAGAAGTGGAAGGAGGACCAGTCAATGGTCGGATGTTGAAGGATTACTTTGATCCTAGTTACTAATATTACCATGTTCCTAATTGTGCATATTATGTCTTTTGTAATGTCAAAGTGTTGATTGGACAGTAAAATTTTGGATTTGAAGCCCGAAGAGAAGGCCCTAAGCTTCAAAGGTATTACTGTCATACATATACATAAAGCATCAGGCAAAAGGAAGATTGTAGAGCACAGTCAAAGTCTTTCAGAGGCCACTGATCTACTGTTCTTGACTTTCCACTAGGAAAATCCATCCCCAAGTGGAGCCATTGTTATGCCCCTATACCAATAGGTGTCATATATCATGATTGAATTGGTTTATCTTTGAAATATGTTCATACCTTTACTTGTTTCAAAGGGTTCCTCATTTGTAAAAAATTAAAAAATTAAAAAATGTAAAGAGGGTATACCCTAAAATAAAAATCAAAGGGTAAAAAGAATAAAGAAAAGGTCTAAAAAATGAAAGAAAATTAACCCCAACAAAAATAAAAGACCATGAAAGTGTGCAAGTATAAATGCCACTACCATTTACTTTTAAGTGTAATAAAGATTGTGTGCAACTTGTCACCTATGCCACAATCCATGGTAACCAAACAATTTAAACTTGGTTATTCCATGTTTTCAATTTCATGTTTTAGAAATAGAGAATAAATATCTGACAAAACAGTGTAATCTTGGCAAATAAATAGATAGGTAGAGTGAGAAAGGAGCTCAACAGTTTAATTTGAGCCCTTGGATGTAATAAGTGTACACATAGATAGGAAATCATATGTAAAAGAAAATAAAGTTTGATAAGAGTTTACCACTCTAAGTGCACCCTAATAAAGAAGTGAAAATGCTAGGATAAAGTAGGTAGGGTAAGTAGATGATGGTTGCAGAATAAATATGTGGTGAATGTTAAGTTAAAATGTTTCAATCTGTTAACTTTCATCACTAGGAAAAGGCATGTATCACATGGAAAGGCACATCAACATTCAAAGTCAAAATAATTAACTTCCCTACTCATTCCCCTAAAATATTCATTAATTCCCTAAGTGCTAAAGGTAATTGCCAAAGTTAGAGAGGCTCAGAGCATTTCTCTGACTTTTGGAGGGACCAAACCCTCAGCCCAATAATTGGAAATGCCTAAAGTACTTAAGTCCCTTTCATCAACATTACCCCCCCCATAAGATCACTCATTCCTTTGATAAAACTTTTCCTAAGTAAAATCCTATTTTACTTAGGGAAATTGAAATAAATCTTCATAAAAACCCTTTTATACGCTTTAGCCTAAGTCAATATGTTATATGATGAAATACTTTCGGAAAACATTGGACTTAGCGCTTTTCCATTCATTTGGTCATATTAACCATTAATGTTTTATTATATAATTCCCAAATAAAATAAAATTACCCAAACCTGTATTATTATATTATGCTAAACCCCGAGTTATTACACATCCCACCCCGATGGTTAAGTATAACCGTAAAACAAATAATAAATGGGATTAATTAACTAGCCTGTAGTTGATTAAGAACCCGACCCCGCCACCATTTAATGAGGATTAATTTAGTCATCCAGACTAATTAATAACTCTCCCAACGAATCAAATCACCCCGATATGATTAACTCCTTTAATTAATATCGGGTCCACTCCTGTTATCCATCAGTCACGTCATTACGCTGATCACCGTCCGATCGGTTCCTTCAGATCCGACAGCCTTCGCTCATATCGCGCGGGGCTTTTGGTCGAGCTTTAACGTGCGATGTGAGCGGTTTCATGAACAATGTCGATGCTACTTCTCGAAAGACGTATGGAATCGCACTGCTCCCCCCAAATACCACTTAACCTCCAAAAACAGTGCGATGAAACCTGCTTACCACCTCCCACTATCGACAAAACGTCAAGTCGCCTCCCCGCTGACGCCACCTATCTGTATCACGAAACCCGCCAAAAACTTTGACTTTGCATAAAAAAAAAGGTTAAACTATTCTCCGTCCTTATTCTAAAAACTCATGCATGCAACCAGAACGTGAATTTGACCAGCTCATACTCCAACCGTCAACTACCCCGAAAGTTGCAGTCCGACGCTGCTCCAGTCCACCATTTGCACCCAATGAACCAGTACTCCATTGCCAAACACTCCATAAACAGGTATTTACTAGTTTCCTTCCAAAAACCTTGTAAATACTTAATTTCCTCTGTGATTACGTTGAAAACGCCAAAATTCAGTGTAATTCAGTTGCGAAACATAAAATTAAAGACTCCCAGGACCCTCTGTTTTCACCAACTTTACTCAAAAACCCCATTTCCATCTCTGAATCCACAAGAACCAGAAATGGAAACCCCCGTGGCCCTCAACATAGTTCCAATTACACTTCCACACCGGGATTTAGACTACCTTCCCTTATTTGATAAGGACTTCCAAATCAAAGACCTCACATTTAATGATTCCCCCTTGAAAATGTATTGTAAATATCGGGACCTTTACCTCAATAATGTTGACAATATTGGTCTATGGGAATCAAATCTCCCAAAGTACCAGTTCCCTCCTGTGCACGTTTTCCCAGACATTGTCCATCAATGCCATGCCAATTACAACCCCAATCTCAAAGCTGTAATGTCCCATGACCAGCAAATTCTTTTTACCATTACAGTAACCTCCATCAATGAAATGTTGCAGTTGCAACCTAGTCAGAACCTTACCCCTCTGTCTATTGCTGATTTACTTGACAAATATTCCAAACTATCCAGCTCAGAGATCGCCAGAGTTTGCCAAATGTTCATGTTAAAGCAATACATTTCAGAAAACCCTCCACCCTACATGACAAGTGCTTTTACAAGCTTAGGGAGGGATATTATCACCATGATCGCTTGTATTTTTGGTTTCACAACCAATGAATATGTAGATGAAATGACCTTCGCTTATATGACTATCTTCACCCCTGACCAGCCTCCTGCTGCCAAGTATGATTATGCTGCATTCATAGCTGAAAAAATCCATGATCAGTTCATGAGATTGGAAAATGAAAGGGTGTTCAAGTATTCTACAGTCCTATATCACCTCTTCTTGTATTATCAAACTGAAAAATTCCCATTCTCTGTGAATAAACTTGATACTAGAGGTAATCCCAGATCAATCATTTTCTGGACTTCCATCTTCCACTACTTATACACCTGCCCCTATTCATACAATGAATTCATTGACCAGTTTGTCCATCCTGTGACCACCATGCTGACAGGAAATCCTCCTCCTAGGATTAGTGATGAGATCAAGAAAATTTTGCAACTGTCAAATCAATACAAGATAGGTGACTGGTACCTATACCAGAATCACACTGAGATCCGAATATATGGTTGTGAACTCCCTCCTTTCAAGCGGCCTAAGTATGTCCCTATGAGATTGTTTTCCCTGGAATATTACAAGCAAATGTTAAACTCTGACCAAATTCATTTCACCAAGGCAAAGAAGAAAGCCCAATTAAGGATAAAAGACCACTTAGGCCCATTTGTATGCAACAATAGAGAAGCAGGGAAAAGAGCAGAAGAAATCATACAAAAAACAATGAAACTCAAGAAAAGCTTTTCTTGGACATATGATCCTCACAGTTTCATTTGTGATAGGAGAATGAAACATAAGCTGTCACCCTATATCCATCACAAAATCCCTGAGATAGAACAATATGCAAATATGGATGAATGGAGGGAAGGAACTCTAGTTGAAATGGATAGTGATCAAGTTGAGGTAGAGAATGTGATGAAATACTTAGAAAAGATACTTGACCTAGACTCTTTTGAACAGGTACTAGCTGAATCTACTCAAAATCCAACACCAAAGCCTAGTGCCTCTACAACGGAAACTTCTCAAAGGCACACACAGGAAACTAGTGCTCCCACAGGAGAACCATCACAGGAACAAAACCAGGGAACAAGTACTCCAGCATTAGGACAGCCACAAATGTTAGAACAACCAGAGATGTCAAAGCAGCCTGAAATCTCTTAAGAACAAGCTTCACCACAACCTCGTCCAGCTCAGGTTAATATGGGAAATCCCCCAGTTGTGCAGACTCCTCTGAATGAGGAAAAGAACTTGAAAAGAGGTAGGGAAGTAGCTACCCCTACCAGTGGGCCTCCAGACCAGCCTTGTGCTAAGAGGCACAGGCTAAATCCATATTCAGAGGAATAATACAACGAAGAAACCACAGAAAGCATGAGAAAAGAAGGTGGAGACAGTCTACATACATTCCCCACAGGCAGGACACCTTCCAACTCACAAGACAAGAGCTTGGAAGACAACAGAGTGTAGAAGTTTCATCTTTTAGATCTTCATCTGAGAAAATCATAGACATAAAATGAAAGTTCAAGGAGATAAAGACCAAGAATGAGCAGCTGAAGGCCCAAGCCTATGTTCAATACTTGAAGATGGCCCCTACAAATCAAACCAGATTGATATCAGCTTTTGACATCAAGGAAGGAAAAATGCAAATGAGCTTTCTAAAGCCCACAGTGTTACAGCACAAGTCCTTGGCAGATTACCTCAAAAATGACTTTGAATTCATCGCTAAAGACATCCATCGCATAGCCCAGATAGAACTGCAAAAACAAACAGGGGAGATGGTCTATTCTACACTGACTAGCAAGGAAATGATGGCACATAGGTTGCAAAATTCACTGAGCAACACTACTGCCCAATTGCAACTAGAAAAATCCTCCTCACAAGCAAAAGACAACAGAATCAAATCATTGGAGGAGTTGATTATTGATTTGGGCCATGACCCAAAGGATGTCAAGGCAGCAGAGAGTCTAATAAAGAAAAAGAATGAAGATATAGCTGCACTAAGAAAGCAGTTGAAATTGTCACCACTCATTCACCCTCATACTGCTGAAGTGATTGAGAAGAAAAATGAAGAAGAGTTAGTGGACCTAGTCCTTAAGCTAAAATTAAAAGCTAGGCCAACTAGGAGCACAGAGCACACACTAAAAAGTTCCTAAAGATACAGCCAGTCAAACAACTTTCAAGTATTTCCGCTCCGGGTGATTGAGACCGGACACCAAAATACGAGAAAGTGAATCAAAGGGCCTTCCGAGGATAGTCTGGGATGATGAGGGCCCAGTCCTATCAGCGAAGGTATCAGAGGAAGTTACGCTGACCTCCTAACAACAGTCTGCGCCGGTGCAAGCCCCCAAGCTTCGCAAGGGTGCCCTCCGGAAGTACTGTCGAGAGTGATACAACGTCGACCTCAGGTGCCACGGGATTCCCCTCCGCAGCCACCTATGCAGATCCCTAGGAAAGGCAACTATGGGTACCAACTCGTCGCAGAAGCCAGGCGGAACAGTCGTGAGGTAAGTTCGGACAAGTAGGAGAGGGGGTATCTCTCTTCCCTGTCTTCACAGACCCTCGTGCTTAACTCCCAGATCCGGAGTCTTCCTGGTCTCCCTAACGCTATTGGATTTACTCTCTTTAATCAGACTCTTATGTTTGACGTTTTGTGTGGCCTTGGAGAGTTAACTCTCCACTCGCCTAATCCAAGGCCCTAAAATCCTAAACTTGTTGGTGTAATAACTAAAACAAAAAGTTCTAGTGGATTTTAATTAAGCGCTTGATTTTATTAGGCTGTTCTTTAAGTCAAAGGTAATGGAGGTGAAACTTGTGGTGTTTTATGGACGCAAAAGAAATTAATAAAACCTAGCTACATGCACATGCACTTTTGTTTTCGATGAATAGCAATTTCTATGAGGTTCAGAAGGCACTTGTAATATAAACAAAAATTTTCCTTTTTCTTTTCAGACTCCACACTCACAAAAACTAACAAAACTAAATATGCCTAAAAAGAGATGCAAATCTTTCCCTAATGCAAGAACTAAATGTGGATGCACAATTCAAAGACTACTCTAAAAACAAAGAAGGAAAGTTGCTGCTTTACCAAATTTTGTCTTGCCACTGAAATGCTTAGATAGAAGATGATTTGTTACTAATCATTTCGTCCAAACAATAAAAACAAGTTTTAAGATAAAAAACAAAGCACTTTCACTTCGAAAAAAAAAGGAAATCAGATGAGAAGCAAGTTTAAGAAAGCGAAACTCAAAAACTTTCAAAAGATTTTCTTTCAATCAAACCAAAAAGTCTTTTTCAAAGGAAAAACTCTCAAAAATACTGACACCAATGATTGATAAACAAGCAACCAAACACTTTTGTGAATTGACACCAATGAAATGATGAGAACTCAACAAAAATAAAATGTGTTCGAAGTCGCTTTTGACAATCAAAAGCAGCAATGAAAGTCCAAGAAATCAAAAGACAAGTTTCAAGGAAATGGTAACAAACAACTTTCCCGAAACGAAGGAGCAAATGGTCATAAAAATGATTTCGTTAAGCAAACACAAATGTCATGAAAACAAAATGGACACAAAGATTTTAAGACAATCTTCCCACTCTGCCGAAACAGAGCAATCAAGATTCTTAAACAGAAACCTTGTGTGTCAAAAATCAATGACGCTTGCAATCAACGAAAAACAAGACTAGCACTCCTAGAGAGAGTTCGAAACAAGATGCCCCCTGTTAAACAGAGAACTGTCACTGGGAATTGACTGCTTTAAACTGACCCAAACCACCAGACAGACATTCAGCCAAAAAGAAAAATTATAAATCTTGAAAATTATGTGATATACGCGCCTGCAATTATTTGCAGAATGCGTGTACACGCGACTGTAACTAAGGAAACCTGCGTATACGCGGGTTTACTTAGTGCAACTTGCGTATATACGCTTCTGTAATCCAGAAAAAGTGCGTATATGAAGTGTTTCAAGAAAAATAAAAAACACAAACTGAAAAACTGGAACAGCTTGGAGTTCAAGAAAATATCAAACAGTCAGAACCAACAAACAGAGGCACTGAGCCTAGATTGGCTTGAGGACTACCCAAACTAGGAACAACAAGAATGTTGTCCCCAGCGGAGTCGCCAATTCTGGTTGAAGGGAAAGTACCCCTAGAGTCCTTTGGGCTGAGACTCTACCAGACTGAAAATTGCTTATACAAAGAAACACACACATACAGCCATCTTTTTAACTTTTAAGCAAATTCTAATGTTTTAGGGTACATACCTAAGGTCCTACGTCCGAGAAGACCGTTAGGGTGCAAACCCTTCTTGGAGTTCCCTTCTTCTTTCTCTGACCTGCAAGACAAACAAATCAAAGAAATCAACAGTACATGTATAGAAGTTTATGTATAAATCATCTTTATGCTATAAAGTTAGTTATAAATAATCTTTAAGTAACTACTTTCACAAGAATTCAACACAAGAATCTCATAAGCATAAAGAAAGATTATTCGGGAACAAAGACGTGTTTCTTTATATATAAAGGCAAATAAAGTACATATATCGGAAAGATATCACCTGAACACCTTCAGCAGGCTCCAAGCAAGCTTCCTCCGGATTCGTTCCAGCCTCCAGCCTTCAACAAGAGCTCCTTCCAAGTCTTACTCAATGATGATGTCAAGGATGAATGATCACCAATACACATGGAAACAAGGGTTTCCTATGCAAAATGGGGGAAGTGCAGGATGCACCAAGGACTTCAGACCTGGTCTAAGGGAAAAATCTCAGCATAATAATCTTGCTCTCCTTTCTCTCTCCCTTTGGCCTTCCCTTTGATGTCTTTTTATACCCTCTCCAAAGTAGTTTTTTAGTTAGGAGTTGGTTGGGAACAGTTGGGCCACGGGCACTAACAGGTGATCCAGCAGGTAAACCCGCGATCACCGCCCGAAAAAGAGGAAATTATATTTTTTTAAGTGTTTTAATAGATACACGCGGGTTGGGTATGACAGACCCGCGTGTACACGCGTTTAACACAGGGCAAAGTCGCGTACAGGGAATAAAACACTGTTTTTTAAATTTTTGGACCAGGTCTGGAAGGAGGGGTTGCCCTAGGCCATAAGTGCAGCATCACAAACCATAAGAGTGAGATTTGGAGCTATAACAGATGCCCCCTAATGTATGAGGTCAGAAGGGGAACATGATGGCCGAAATACATTAAGTAAGTACAAGGAAAGGAACTCTGCCGAAAAACCGAGGAGGACTTCACCGGAATTCAGCCTGCCAAGCCACCGAAAGGAGATCAGAAAGAAACACTGTTTGAGGCGGGCATACCCATGCTCAGGAAAAGTAAAGCATGTCCGCATATCAAGTACAAGCGGATCCATTAAGTATACAAGTATAAATGACTGTAAAAATACATAATGGATCATCTGATCATAATGAGTAAGTACATGTCTGAATATCACATATAAAACTGTCAATGATGCTGAAAGATGCAACGGATCACTGAAATCAAAGACTGATCCCATAAGGTACCAACTGAACATGATGGAATAGGATGGTACTACACTGCAAACTCAGGTGCCAGCACATAGAATGTCGCCATGACTGACTGCAACATATAAGGTGGAATGGTATCAACTAGCAGCAACAGGAGCAACTGTCAAGTGAACCAATGAATGCTGATACAACCTGAGGTCTTCACCGACCGCCGTGGTACATTTCTACACCATGGGAATAAATGATCTGAAGTCGACCATGTGAGAAATCGTTTGATTACCGGTCATTGATGTATACCGTTAACAAACGCGAGACTACTCACCGATAATGATAATGAGTGTCAAGGTACCCAGTACAATCTAACAAGTGTGAATAGATGAGCTGAAGTCGAACACCTGTAAGAATCTATCAATCAGGAGACAATGATGGTTTCCCACTGTCGATAGCGAGGAATCTGCCACTAATGACTGCAAACCCCAAGGTACTGCCAAATGGACTCTAGATCTTTGCCCCAGAGCAATGAGTCGGAGTCGATAGGGAAAGATCCGCTAGAAGGAAGGCATTAAGGCATCCTCCATCAATCTAGCGCGAGTGTAACCCGTAGGCCAATAATGTGGAAGGAATCGGACGAAAAAGATGTAGTAACCCAACCGAAAGTACGTTTCCGGCGTACACAAGATGTGGCTAGCGCACGGCAGAAACCCTCTGAACCAACCAATAATGAAAGCTGACACAGAGGCGAGGTATCCACCAATAGGGTCAAATGGAAACCAAGGTACTGCACGAATCCCAATGTGTGATAATGTATGCTGATGTCGAACACAAGGGAAACCACTCAGTCAAAGACCCATGATACTGATCGATGCTGAGCACAAGGTGACCTATCAATAATGAAAATAGGGCCAGGGTGCTGTCTCTAGGTCTGCCCTCAGAGCAATGTGTCGTCGTCGATAAGGACAAGACCCGCCCGCAAGAAGTCAATGGGGACCTTCTCAAACCGGCACGAGTGAAGGACCAATATAACTGATGTGATGATAGACATGACACTGACAACCAGGGATGGCCGACTGAAAAATGAGTCAAGAGACACCGCAGAAAGGCCGACTCAGGCTAACTTCCCTTGAACAAAAGCACGACTCAATGTGACTATGTGGCAGCATATAATGAATCTGTATAAGTTCGTCATGCAGGAGGCACGAACGAACCCTCCATATGATTGGAAGAGATAACCAATCGGGGGAGAACTGACTCGATAACAAGGTTATGGCTTACCTAAGTCAAACTAAATCCCACCCATGCGGAGGAGACTTTGTTTTGAGTGCTTTGTTCAAGGGCGACACGACTGACTCTAGCTGCCAACAATAAATGGAAATAATGTCCCTGTTCCCGCTCTTTTTGGAATATTTAATTTTTTTGTCTTTTTCTGATAAGCCGGAAAAAGAATAAAAGAATGCTATGGTACAGTGGAAAGAACGAGTGTCGGTGAAACAGATGCTCTAGTTCCTGGGAAAGGAACGTTCCTATGCTCAATGCAGGGAGGTGAAAAACTGGTCAGTGACACTCAGAGGTATGTCCCTTCCACGGATCTGGGTATGTCAAGCTGCAGAGGTCAAGGGTATGCAAGGTTGATTTTTTGCAGACGTCATGGTCAAAAGTGGGCTTAAACACGAGTCCAAGTGAAGCCGGTTATAGGCCAAAAGGTGCAAATGGTCAACATGCAATGCAGAAGTACAACTCAACACACATAGGAGCCTCTAGGGTATAAGGCCAGAACGAAGCGAAGAAGCAAGGAAGAATGAGTCTTCAACGCATAAGTCATGGCGGGACTACAGAGGACTCCCGAGCCTACTCAAAACGAAGCAGCATGGGCAACAAATGTCAGTGAGGTGCTAACTAGGATGCCCATGTAAAAGGATGGCTCTACCATCATGTCATGATTTAAAGAATCGGCGAGTGAAAATGGCTTGCGAACCATAACATGATGGGGTCGACCCTACGGCAGATGTATCGGTCAAATGGAGGCTAGTATACATAATGCAACGGAAAAATGGTGTCCCTAACCTATATGCCAGTGAGAACACGATACCTGCCATGACGGGTCAGCAGTCATGGAACCGCCTCGAATCGTCGAAAAATGTCCAAAATGTCCTGAAAAACAACTCAATCTCGACATTCCAAGCTCCCAAGTTAAAAGTGACATGAAACCAAACAAAATAAAATTTTGAAAAAATTTTGCATTTTCAAAACTTATAAAAAGAAATTTTTGACTTACCATTTTCACCGTTTGACTTGGAGAGCAAATTGTGGAGCAAAAGGAGCAAACTTTCCCCGTGACTTATTCAACCGTTCAAACTTGCCGAAAACTTCCAGGTAAGCACTAAACTTGTCTTGCAATCAATTGTGATAGTTTTTAGGAAGTTTAATTAATGTTTCACCGTTAGATTTTTGCAAAAAATTGCTCTGCGGCGTACACGCGGGTTGGATGTATATAAATCGCGTATACGACGGCCCTACACGCGACTGTGTATAGGGTAAACCGCGTGTGCGCAGCGAAAATTTTTTATATAAAAAACTAATGGATGAATTTGATTTTTTCTTCCAGGATGACTCTCACATGGCGTGAAAGAGAGCACTCAGCTGTAGATAATGAAGTTATGGAGAATGATGAGGCATTAGATGCCTTACGGGGATGCGGATTGTTAAAATTCTTTAAGTTGCCGAATATGAAAGCAAATGTGCGTCTGCTCGAGAGACTTATTGATTACTGGGATGTCGAGGAAGAAGCTTTTATGATTGATCAAATGCCACTCAGGATAGAAGTGGAAGATATATATTTCATCACGGGCCTTTCCCGAAGGGGAGAGGTAGTCCACTCCCGGGGCAGGACCCGGAATAGTCTCAGCGTAGACGACTATGTACAACTTTACTGCCCAGGTCATCGGAAGGTCGGGAGTCAGATCTCGATCCCACACGTGGCGAGTTTGTCACTGCGGATAATCCTGTTCACCATAGCTCGAGTGAACGGGTCATCTTCGCTACATCAGGCATCACGAGTAAACATGAGCGTAGCAGTGGACTGTCTCACCACGGTGTTTGACTGGTGTACTCCCCTACTTGCCAACATGAAGGAGCAGCTTGCTTCTATCAGGAAGGGACAGACCAAGAACTTTGGGTATGGGACCATTTTATGCACATTTTTCTTCGAGAAGGTTCCTGCACTCCGTCCCAGGGTAGCAGTTCCCATCAGCAGTCCACGTGATCCACGTATGGGCCGGTGGGCTGACTTGATGAAACGTCTGGGGGGTGGGGAAGTGCCCAGGAATGCATTCGACGACGACTTTTTTGCTTGGTGGGAGCAACAGATCATCGCCATAGACGACTACCCCTATGCTGGACTGGATTTCCGAGGAGATCCTGACCTAGTGCTGCCACCAGATGCAGCATGGGGCGAGATCGGTAAGATTTTTTGATTTTTTATGATTTTATGATTTTTAGGATTTTTCAAGCATAATGATGAACTTTGAAAAATATATTTTTTTTTGATGAGATTCAAATGACTGATATGATGATCATGTTTCAGACATTGGGCCTGTGTGACCAGATGGATTCCCACGGCACGGACGGCGTGGCCGAGGAGCCGAAGAGGCGGCTGCGGATGCGGAAAGGACCCTCGCCAACGTGCAGCGACACTTGGCGAGATTGAGCCATCAAGTACCGATGGCCGAGATAGAGGACCTTCCTCCAGATATGCAGCGTCATGTGGTTGGGATGCCACGTGACTGGGTTCGCGTTTTTCGGCGCGTGGCCAATGCTATAGTTAGTTATTTAGCTGCTCATCCAGAGCCGAGGCATTAGATATGCCTGACATGATTATGGGCATTTGAGTCCCAATTTTGTATATTTTTGGACACACATATGTACACTCGAGACGCTTTGTGATATATATATATATACAGTTTGACTTTTTGATGCATGATTTTATGATGATGAATGATTGATATGCCAGTCTAATGCTTGATTAGCGATAGAATCAGCTAACCAATTTTGAGATCTTGGAATGTGCAAATAATTAATGTAAATAAATGATCTTTGCAACAACCTCACCCTTAAATATTGGCGATATAATGATGGATCTCTAACCCGATAAATGTTATTTAACTGAGACACTATCAATTGAGAATCAAGATACACTACCAACGAGTCGATCCCGTAAGAGATTGCCTCGGATAATAAATTAATAACAGCTGTATACTCGGCCATATTGTTTGAAGCAGGACCGATACACACGCCTCTCGATGTCATCAACTGACCAGTTGGGTAATAAAGTACCCAAGCTGCGGAAGCAAGATTCCGAGTGTGCCGACTAGCACCATCGGCGAATCCAAAATAAACCAAATCATCCATCAACACCTGCCAAAGCAGACCAAAAGTGCTGATATCAGAAAAACGCTCGATAAGATATGTACAAATATACATAAAATACAAAGAAGCCATTGCCTGGTAAAACTAAGCAAAATACTTCCTGAGGTAGAGCCCGTCAGGGGGCTCCGCCAACTGACACCTAGGGATGTTTATAGGTACGACGATCGAACCAATCAATATACTCTCTTCGGCAAATAAATGTGTCGGAGCCAAAGGGACCGTACAAACATCACTAGTCGAACTGGAGGACCGAGATTCTACTTCATGCACAGGGGAATGAAAGTATAACCGACGATGTAAATCTTCCAAAGGTCGATCTACGGCCGTCATTGCTTCGAATATCGCTTCATCCGATGGAAAAACAATATCCGAGCAATCCGATGCAGAGGTGGAATCAGGGGTCCGAAAATGAGTCACATCACCATCTATTTCTTTCCCCGAGGAAATAGTAGAATGGTTATCTACAGAGTTATCGATAGATTCACATCTAGGTTCTGCTGCAGACATAAGAGATTCTATTTCACCCACCTTGTCGTCACCTGATGTGGTCACAGATGAAGCTAAGGTTCCAGGATTCGAAGAATAAAGAGTTTGGACAAACTCTCTCCGTAAAGGATCCCTGGAGGATGAAATTGTATCTATACCAGCTGTAGGAGGGGGAAGGTTAAACGTACCCATCAATGAAGAATACATCCCGACTCCTAGACTCTCAATAGGCGGACGGGGGTTACCCACTAAAGGAATGGTAGAGTCAGAGTTTGCTTGAGGATCAGCTGGACAATAGTCCAATTGGTCAACCTTAACGATTTTCCCCTCATAAGGAAAGCAAATGACACGAAATAGAGTCGAAACAACGGCTTCCATCTCGTATACCCAGTTCCTTCCTAATAGGAGATTATAATCTAGGTTAGCGTCTATGACTTCTACTTCAATATTAACGACCTTTCCTCCAACACATATAGGAAAAGCCGGGATAATCCCGTACGGTCTATGAGAGTGACCATCAAATGCTGTCAATAGGGTGGGTGAAGGAACAACCGTCGGTGATCCAATGGCCTTCCAACATGACATAGACATGACACACGTGGAAGCTCCCTCATCTACAACCGTCCGGAAAATATTCGTTTTCTGGTAGGTAGACTTTATCTGGAAAGCCATGTGATGAGGAAGTCTCTTTTTGACATTACTCATATCAAAAGAGAGAGCTAAGGAATTACTTGGATCTACTGCCCCCATTGCCAATAGCAAGGCACTTCGTTGAGTAGGACATGTCTGGAGAACCTCTAACGCGGACATAGCACATGGACTCTGAGCCAGATCCTCGACAATGGAGTAATTCTGGGCTGCCCTAATATTAGGGTTGATAGTCGCGCGTTTAGCTGAACCTTTCGGCACCCGAGGTATAGTCTCAACAGAAGGTCGCTCAATATGAAGTGGGTTGTTAGTTTCGGGAACTGATTTACCCTTAGAATTTTCACCTTCACCATAATCGCGTGACCGTGTGGCCACATTAGCGTGAGCACCCATCATGAAAACATTTGATGACTTGTCCCCTTCCTGGTTGCCCCCTGAGGAGGTCCCAGGATTCGAATTCGCGCCAGCAAGAAGTTGCTGCCCTTGGGGAAACGGGTTAGTCAACACAGCTTGTGAACTAGAAGTCCCTTGCTGTGCTAACAAGCGCTGAGCGTCTTCGATTTTAGGGCAAAGATGAGTTAGATGGTCTCCACTGCATAACTTGCAAGGAAACTTGACTTTCTTTCTCGACTCATTTCCACCACCACCAGCGTTGTTGCCGGATTTATTTGCATCGGGCTTCCCATCCGAGTTCTTCTTTTTACCACGTCCTTTCTTTTTCCCATCGGAATTTTGATTTCCTTTGGGGTTATTGGATTGGACGGCGTTAATGGAAGAATTTTGGGAAGCAGGAGGATTAGACATTGTGACTTGGTTGTTAGGAGCAGTTTGTAATGACAACTGCTGCAATTGATTTAGCAAGTTCACTGTAGTTGAGTCTACAGACCCCACGATACCATCCGCATGCGGACCTGGCTTTGGCTTAGCTAAATCAACCTTAGATCCAGGAGCATCTGGCAAGTACTTTTGGAGGATCCCAGACTGAGAGTAGATCAGTTCTAACTGCTGGGCCCTGAAAATGGCTTGCTCCTCAGAATAGACCCCAGACATGGAGACATCCTTGGAGATCTCAGGTTGCAAAGACTTCAAAAACCACTCTAGACGGTACTCCGGAGGGATTTCGGCTTTAATGAGCCTTTTTCTCCGTCTCCATTCCTGTATGTGATCAGAAATGTGGGTTGCCTTATCCTGACGAAAGGTAGCCAGAAGTTCAGTTCCGGCATCATAGCGGACAGGCAACTGAAAGTGATTCAAGAAGATATTAGCTAAGTCTGCGAACGATGTAAAGCTGCCCCCTGGCAACTCTATGTACCATTTAGCCGCATTACCAGTCAAGGTGCGCTGAAAAAGTCTCAACCTAACCGAATCTTCGATGAGGGAGTTAGATGAGCACCACAAATGGAATGTGGTTACATGATCGCCCGGATCTTCACCACTCTTCCCTTCGAATTTTGGGATGTCCGAAGGGAGTTTGGTTGGGACCGGAGGCCAGGCTGGATTGTATCTGATAGGGTCATTCGTTAGCTTAGTGAGATCTGGCAAGTTTAACGTTGCCAGAAATGGAAGCCTAGGAGGACCTAGGGGATTCCACCCAGACTGGGCAGAACTCCCCAAGTTCTGAAAAGATTGTCCTGGGATTTGAGAGGCACCAGGCTGCCCCAAGTGACCAGTAGAACCAGCTGAACCAAAGGGCAAGCCTTGTGGTCCAGCAAAATTCGGAGTTTGACCAACTCCTGCCGTATAAGCTCCATAGCTTGCAAAGTTTCCTCCTATAGAATTGTAAGGAGTCGATAACCCCTGATATGGGTTCCAAGCCGAAGCGAGGGGAGGAATACTTTGAAACATGCTAACTGTGGAATACGGCCTACTTCCTTGTTGACCGATGAATGGATTCGCAGTTCCTGCGTTACTAGCCCCAGGGTTATTCCAACCTTGGAAAGGATTGCTGCTTTGTCCTATTGAAGAAAAAGGCATAGATCCTACCGTTGGGTTGGAATGTGGAATATGACCACTTCCAAAAGGAAAACCCTGAAATGAAGCCGATCCGCCCATCATGGACGTAGCGGCATTGAACGGAACTGACGGAATACCCTGTGATTGGGTGCCAAAAAGGAAGGAACCAGTACTAAAAGCATTGGTTTGGGCATTTCCACTCGTGGACGGAATGGAGGTAGACCCAACCAAAGATGTGCTAGCAAACGATCCGAACAAGGAAGCGGAGGGGATGGAAATGGTTCCTCCCCCTTGCACCGATGTTGGGGTTTGCATAGTCGCAGCACTTGTGGAAGCCATGCTTCCAGTAGTGATCATAAATGGTAAGCGCGTAGCGTAACCTGGACTCGCTGGTCTATATAATGGAGGCCCAACGTATTGCAATACGTCTGGGTAACTAGATGGTAGTGGAGAATTTGGAATCACTAATGATTCTGAAAGTTCTTCTACCTCTACGTTATCCTCCGCTTGAAAGCGAACTTGAGAAAAGACTGGAGCGTCCCTCTCTTGTTCAAAAGTACCAGGCCTTGCTTGGCCGCTAATATCCCCGAGAGGAGGATCAATCCCCGATGCGTCAGCCGGCGTGGGACGGGCCCCACCGGTAGTATTCCCTCTGCGCCTTCTAGGAGAAGGCTCTAAACTAGGTGGCGAGAGACCACGAAGTCTTCGAGACCGTCTAGGAGACCGGTCAGCCACTTTGAATTTTTTGTTATGATCTTATCTAAAGACTCAAAAAATTAAAAGCTAGGCCAACTAGGAGCACAGAGCACACACTAAAAAGTTCCTAAAGATACAGCCAGTCAAACAACTTTCAAGTATTTCCGCTCCGGGTGATTGAGACCGGACACCAAAATACGAGAAAGTGAATCAAAGGGCCTTCCGAGGATAGTCTGGGATGATGAGGGCCCAGTCCTATCAGCGAAGGTATCAGAGGAAGTTACGCTGACCTCCTAACAACAGTCTGCGCCGGTGCAAGCCCCCAAGCTTCGCAAGGGTGCCCTCCGGAAGTACTGTCGAGAGTGATACAACGTCGACCTCAGGTGCCACGGGATTCCCCTCCGCAGCCACCTATGCAGATCCCTAGGAAAGGCAACTATGGGTACCAACTCGTCGCAGAAGCCAGGCGGAACAGTCGTGAGGTAAGTTCGGACAAGTAGGAGAGGGGGTATCTCTCTTCCCTGTCTTCACAGACCCTCGTGCTTAACTCCCAGATCCGGAGTCTTCCTGGTCTCCCTAACGCTATTGGATTTACTCTCTTTAATCAGACTCTTATGTTTGACGTTTTGTGTGGCCTTGGAGAGTTAACTCTCCACTCGCCTAATCCAAGGCCCTAAAATCCTAAACTTGTTGGTGTAATAACTAAAACAAAAAGTTCTAGTGGATTTTAATTAAGCGCTTGATTTTATTAGGCTGTTCTTTAAGTCAAAGGTAATGGAGGTGAAACTTGTGGTGTTTTATGGACGCAAAAGAAATTAATAAAACCTAGCTACATGCACATGCACTTTTGTTTTCGATGAATAGCAATTTCTATGAGGTTCAGAAGGCACTTGTAATATAAACAAAAATTTTCCTTTTTCTTTTCAGACTCCACACTCACAAAAACTAACAAAACTAAATATGCCTAAAAAGAGATGCAAATCTTTCCCTAATGCAAGAACTAAATGTGGATGCACAATTCAAAGACTACTCTAAAAACAAAGAAGGAAAGTTGCTGCTTTACCAAATTTTGTCTTGCCACTGAAATGCTTAGATAGAAGATGATTTGTTACTAATCATTTCGTCCAAACAATAAAAACAAGTTTTAAGATAAAAAACAAAGCACTTTCACTTCGAAAAAAAAAGGAAATCAGATGAGAAGCAAGTTTAAGAAAGCGAAACTCAAAAACTTTCAAAAGATTTTCTTTCAATCAAACCAAAAAGTCTTTTTCAAAGGAAAAACTCTCAAAAATACTGACACCAATGATTGATAAACAAGCAACCAAACACTTTTGTGAATTGACACCAATGAAATGATGAGAACTCAACAAAAATAAAATGTGTTCGAAGTCGCTTTTGACAATCAAAAGCAGCAATGAAAGTCCAAGAAATCAAAAGACAAGTTTCAAGGAAATGGTAACAAACAACTTTCCCGAAACGAAGGAGCAAATGGTCATAAAAATGATTTCGTTAAGCAAACACAAATGTCATGAAAACAAAATGGACACAAAGATTTTAAGACAATCTTCCCACTCTGCCGAAACAGAGCAATCAAGATTCTTAAACAGAAACCTTGTGTGTCAAAAATCAATGACGCTTGCAATCAACGAAAAACAAGACTAGCACTCCTAGAGAGAGTTCGAAACAAGATGCCCCCTGTTAAACAGAGAACTGTCACTGGGAATTGACTGCTTTAAACTGACCCAAACCACCAGACAGACATTCAGCCAAAAAGAAAAATTATAAATCTTGAAAATTATGTGATATACGCGCCTGCAATTATTTGCAGAATGCGTGTACACGCGACTGTAACTAAGGAAACCTGCGTATACGCGGGTTTACTTAGTGCAACTTGCGTATATACGCTTCTGTAATCCAGAAAAAGTGCGTATATGAAGTGTTTCAAGAAAAATAAAAAACACAAACTGAAAAACTGGAACAGCTTGGAGTTCAAGAAAATATCAAACAGTCAGAACCAACAAACAGAGGCACTGAGCCTAGATTGGCTTGAGGACTACCCAAACTAGGAACAACAAGAATGTTGTCCCCAGCGGAGTCGCCAATTCTGGTTGAAGGGAAAGTACCCCTAGAGTCCTTTGGGCTGAGACTCTACCAGACTGAAAATTGCTTATACAAAGAAACACACACATACAGCCATCTTTTTAACTTTTAAGCAAATTCTAATGTTTTAGGGTACATACCTAAGGTCCTACGTCCGAGAAGACCGTTAGGGTGCAAACCCTTCTTGGAGTTCCCTTCTTCTTTCTCTGACCTGCAAGACAAACAAATCAAAGAAATCAACAGTACATGTATAGAAGTTTATGTATAAATCATCTTTATGCTATAAAGTTAGTTATAAATAATCTTTAAGTAACTACTTTCACAAGAATTCAACACAAGAATCTCATAAGCATAAAGAAAGATTATTCGGGAACAAAGACGTGTTTCTTTATATATAAAGGCAAATAAAGTACATATATCGGAAAGATATCACCTGAACACCTTCAGCAGGCTCCAAGCAAGCTTCCTCCCGGATTCGTTCCAGCCTCCAGCCTTCAACAAGAGCTCCTTCCAAGTCTTACTCAATGATGATGTCAAGGATGAATGATCACCAATACACATGGAAACAAGGGTTTCCTATGCAAAATGGGGGAAGTGCAGGATGCACCAAGGACTTCAGACCTGGTCTAAGGGAAAAATCTCAGCATAATAATCTTGCTCTCCTTTCTCTCTCCCTTTGGCCTTCCCTTTGATGTCTTTTTATACCCTCTCCAAAGTAGTTTTTTAGTTAGGAGTTGGTTGGGAACAGTTGGGCCACGGGCACTAACAGGTGATCCAGCAGGTAAACCCGCGATCACCGCCCGAAAAAGAGGAAATTATATTTTTTTAAGTGTTTTAATAGATACACGCGGGTTGGGTATGACAGACCCGCGTGTACACGCGTTTAACACAGGGCAAAGTCGCGTACAGGGAATAAAACACTGTTTTTTAAATTTTTGGACCAGGTCTGGAAGGAGGGGTTGCCCTAGGCCATAAGTGCAGCATCACAAACCATAAGAGTGAGATTTGGAGCTATAACACATTGCCCACAGGGAAAGTTCTCTATGATGGCTTGGAGAACATTTTTGAAATTGAACATGAAGTGAAGCACCTATTCCCAGTACAACTCAATTTTGTGAAATATACTGAAGCAGATGAAATCTACAGGAAGCTGAGAAGGACAAGAATACCAAAAGATGATTGGTGGACCAACATGACTAACATCCTATAAATTACCATGACTAAAGTAAGCTAAAAAGAAAAACTTACCACAATAAAGTCTGGTAAAAAGGGTGAACAATGGTGAACAGGTAAAGAGTATCATATACAAGGGAAAGAGTGTAAGTAAAAAGATAAAATCAGATGTCCAACACAGAGTTACTATCACGACAACGAGATGTGCACTCATAGGACCTACCTCCAGCTCCTTCAACAAAAACAGGGACAACAATAATCAGTTCACATTCTGTTTCTACATTCGAGGCCATCTGTCTCTATATTCTTTAGTTTCCCTAGAATATATCTCTCTTAGTTAAGAGATATTTTGATGTAACAATTTGTATAAATACTTTCTCATTCGAAGTATTAAGGGTGGATTCTTAGACATTTCTATAGACAATTTACTTTTGGAATTGAAGTCCTGTTGAACACCTTTTTGTATGGCTGGCTAGAACAAAGTAATAAAGCAAAGGACTTTTACAGGATACCTGTGTCAAACGAGAAACAAATAAGTATTCTATATCTGACGTCTTTATAGTTTTCTAGTTTAATAAATATTCATATGTGTTTCATATCTGAATGATAAACGAAAAGTTATATTTCAGAAAGAGCTTTACTACATTCTGTCTTTAAAATCATTTATTTTCTTAATGTTTTCTTCCAAGCTATTATAGGTAGGGAATTCTTAATTGCTCCCTGCTTTCATAGTTTATCACTGTGACCATTTAACAAAGAATACTTAATTGCTTTTTTTTAATGAGCACCCACTTTCCCTCATCTTGGACTTTGTTGAAGGATTCTTAATTGCCCTTCCTCCCTGTTCAAGACCATTTCACCCATTTTAAGCAATCATTTGTCTTTTGTTTAGCTATCTCCCTGTGATTTTTCTCCTTTGTTAAATCAACCTGATCCAGTTAAGCCATCATCCAGTTGACTCCATAGCCCAATGGCCTAAAGTACCTTGTTCTATCCATCTGCTCCTGAATTCTACCACCAAACAAAATCAAAACCCCCCTAGCTTTCATAACTAGCCTAATATCTCATAAACAAAGCTAAATCATAAAGAGAGAGCCCTCTCTGAGTACAAATTGGCTAGATTTTGTACTTAAAAGATTGGTTTGTGGTTACCTCGGACCCCTTTCCTTCTTCTAACAACTTCAAGGAAAATCTGAGTGATAACAGGAGGGTGGTTCTGGTTTGAACAACAGATTGGAAATCATTGCATTATGGGGGTTTCTATTCACTTCTAATTAGCTCAACATTTCCAATCTATATATTTTCGGGGACTCTAAAGGATGCATTGATTGGATAAAGGGATTGTCATGTTTCCAACCTCATCTTCTAACCTATTGGATGAAGCGCATTCGTAACCTGATAAGTGCATTTCAGCACATTGATTTTAATCATATATACAGGGAGTAGAACCTCATCGCTAACTTACTCTCCAAAAGAGGCATTTCAGCATCCCCTGGAGTCATACATTATGTTGTATACAACCGAGACTCCATATTTGACTTTGACACTATTCCTACCTCTTAGATACTTTATTTCTACTTTGTCTTTTTGTAACTAAGCTCTTTTGAACATTGGATGAACTTTCAGTGGATGATAGCACAACGGTTTGTTTATGTTTTTTTTGTTTGTTTGTTTTTTTTTTTTGGTGGGGGGGGGGGGGGGGGTTTGTTGCTAAGTTTGATATTATATCCTGAAATAAAACTGTGTAATTGTACCTTCTTTACTAATATTAAAGAAGGCATTTTTTCGACTGCAAAAAACAAAAAAAAACTATCAACTTCATGATGTACCAGGGAATCGAAATCAAGGAAAGATCTTGGAACTTGCAACCTAGGGTTCTGAGTATAGAAATGTGAATTCATGCAGAAGGCCCACCCTAATAGAGCGATGAAAATAACCTACCGAACTGAAATGAGAGAACCTGCAGAACCCAAATAAATCATTAATTTGATTGGGCAATTAGGGAATGAAAGAACCTGAATTTGATTAGATGGTTAAGCTCCCAGTTACGGATTTCAGTCCCCTTTGTTCTGAAATTGTGGGATTAGTTGGGGGCATTGAGCACTTGGTATATGGGCGTGATTTTTTCCGGCGAGTTGAAAAGGGACAACCCTGCAAGCAAAGAAGGGACCAAAGAGGGAATAATTAGGCCAAATTTCTGATCTCAAAGTCCGCAATAAGTATACGATATTTTATAGTTAAAAATTAGGGCAAAAAATGTAAGGTATAATTGATACATGAATCAATTATATTCATATAGTTTATTTATTAAATTTTTAGAAATATTTATATATTTTTAGGTTTAATTGGTTAAGGATGTCAGGACGTTCTTCTTATGAGGCAGAGGTGTCTTTTTGCAGAAGCACCAATCAATCTATATTTCTTTGTTTGAGAATCTTTTGTTCTTAGTAGATATATCCACTGTGGTGTGGGCATTGTCAAGCATTAGAACCTACATATAATAAAATTGCAAAGAATATTCGTGAGATTGACTCCCTTGTCTTAGCTTAGATGGATCCCCATGTAGCATGGTGCAAGCTCATAACTTTTCCAAAGAATGTGGATTGAACAATGTGATGTAAAAATTGAAAATTATTTGCTTAGAAGGTACAAAAATTCACATGTACAATTATGTTTTTATTTTTAATTTTTTTTCATGTATCATATATTTTATTTGATTAACTTAACTGTAATTATGAAATATATGTATGACACCAATCCTTCTCCTCCATTGTATCTTGACATACAATAATGTAGAAATCAACACATTTAGAATCAAATTATGTGCAAGTAGAATGTAAAAGATGAAAATCTTTTGGTCAAGTGAGATAGTTTAATATTGACAAATGGTCAAAAACAACTATGAGAGGAGAAATAAATATGCACTAAACCTGTGTGGAAGGAAATAATCATATCATCAAATGTACACTTTGCAACCTTTTTCACTTTTTGCGAATAATTTTTTCTTTTTGAGTCATAAAAAGTCTTTTGCATTTATTTATAGGCCCGTTCGTGGTCAAATACATAGCCAAGTCTCCCAGACTAAAGGAATGCTCATGGATGCTACCATGAGATTTCACCATGGTACCTCTAAATAGTGAATTAAAGTTGCTATGTTAACTAAAATACCTAGTTAATCAATTCTCAACAAAGAATCCAATTCTCTCCTATCAAACAATGTAAAGTTGTTTAGATCGACTCAAGATCCCCACACAACCACCAATAAGACAAGTGAACACTTGCTTGGTGCCTTTGATAATTACCTCCCATTCACGTCTATTTTCCTCTATTTTCTTACTTCCTTATAAATGAATATGTAAACGATAGTGTTGTTAAAAACATCAGACTAGCTTTATTGATATATCTATTTCATAGATTATATTTATTAAACTTTAATTATGTAAGTTAATTAAATTTAATTGGTGTAATAAATTTAATTTAATTGCTAATGGCATTAATAATTTTCATAATGTTGTTGACAAAAAACTTTAAAATTAATTGACAAATCAAATAGTGTTAGTAATATTAATACAATTTTTTAACAATCACTACTATTACAAGTAAAGTATTGAAACTAGCCTTAAAATTGACTGCCAACTTTGAAAGTGATTGGCGAATAGTAAATCCATAATATTCTATGGATAACACCTTTTAAATAAAAAATTAAATAACACCTTTTAAACCAAAATATTAAAAACAATAATAGAATCAAACAAATATACTATCACTAATACTCCTTTCTTAAATTAAAAATCATAACATTTTAAAAACTATAACTTACACATAGACATGATCATAAAAATTATAAATAAATCAATAAACCAATAAAATAAAAGAAATAAAGAAAACCCAAATAAATAATAATAATAATAATAAAACTACCTGATGGGGATGCTTAGCAAGACAAATAGGCTAGGGGGATGATTTTTGCCACCCCATAACAATGAATGCATTAATTATTGGCATGACTACCCCCATGCAGTTTAATGCATGCCAAGATTGAGGATGTCAAGACATTCCTCTTATGAGGCAGAGGTGTCTTGTCTTCTTGCAGAAGCACTAATCAATCTATATTTCATGGGGATGCTTAGCAAGACAAATAGGCTAGGGGGGTGATTTTTGCCACCCCATAACAATGAATGCATTAATTATTGGCATGACTACCCCCATGCAGCGTAATGCGTGCCAAGATTGAGGATGTCAAGACATTCCTCTTATGAGGTAGAGGTGTCTTGTCTTCTTGCAGAAGCACTAATCAATCTATATTTCATGGGGATGCTTAGCAAGGAAAATAGGCTAGGGGGTGATTTTTTCCACCACATAACAATGAATGCATTAATTATCGGCATGACTACCCCCATGTAATTTAATGCATGCCAAGATTGAGGATGTCAAGACATTCCTCTTATGAGGCAGAGGTGTCTTGTCTTCTTGCAGAAGCACTAATCAATCTAAATTTATTTGTTTGACAATTTTTTGTTCTTTGTAGATATACCCACCATGGTATGCGGGGCATTTCAGAGCATTAGAACCTACAAATAATAAAATTGCAAAGAAGATTCGTGAGATTGACTCCCTTGTCTTAGCTTAGATGGATCCCCATGTAGCATGGTGCAAGCTCATAACTTTTCCAAAGAATGTGGATTGAACAATGTGAAGCAAAAATTGAAAAATATTTTCTTAGAAGATACAAAAATGCACATGTACAGTTATGTTTTTATTTTTATATTTTTCTGTGCATCAGACATTTTGTTCGATTAACTTAATGATAATTATGAAATTTATATATGACACCAATCATTCTCCTCCATTATACCTTGACATACAATAATGCAAAAATCAACACATGTATAATCAAATTATGTGTAGGTAGAATGTAAAAGACTGCAATCTTTTGGTCTAGTTCAATATTGAAAAATGGTGAGAAATGACTATGAGAGGAGAAAGAAATATGCACCAAACTTGTGTGGAAGTAAATAATATCAACGTCAAATGTACACTTTGATAAATTTTTTTCACTTTTTGGGAATAGAGTTTGCTTTTTGAGTCATAAAAATACTTTTGCATTTATCTATAGGCCCCTTCGTGGTCAAATACATAGCCAAGTCTCCCAGAATATCATGTTGAATAAAGGAACGCTAATGGATGCTACCATAAGAGTTCACCATGGTACCTCTAAATAGTGAATTAAATTTGCTATGTCATATAAAATACTTATTTAATCAATTCTCAATAAAATATCCATTTCTCTCCTATCAAACAATGTAAACCTGTTATGAGAGTGACTTTTTTTACTGATATATCTACTTCATAGATTTTCTTTAAACTAGTTCATCGAGTGCTATTGAATATAGACGTGGTGTCACAAAGACCTGGTGTCACAAAACAGTGAAAATGCCCAAAATAAGTTAAAAAAGGAAAATCTAATCACCGTAAAAGAACGTAAGCTTTTGATCAAGTGAGACAGTTCAATGTTGAAAAAGAGCATCTTTTTTATCAACTATTTGCTATTGGAACTTCAAAGAGCATCTTTGGAGATTAAGAGGCAATTTATGTTGGAAAAGTTATAGAATTTGTAAATTTGACATAATGTAAGTGATTTATGATTGTCTTCTAGCTTTGAATGGCATTTTCTTTACTAACTTTTATACTCAGTGATCTTCTATATGTCACAATTCTTCTATTCTTTCTTCTATATGTCAGAATTTTTTCACACTTGATGCCTTACTGCCTTTCCTTTGCAACATTTGGTGTAATTGCTAGTTGATACATGAGTCAATTATATTTATGTAGTTTTTTTATTAAAGTTTTAAAAATCTTTATATATTTTTAGGTTTAATTGGTTAAGAATTTGTTAGCACAGGTTGGAACACAAGTTTGAGTTAAAATTTTTTACAATTTTATTATTGGGGAATTTTTAAGATGTATTATAAACACCAATAAATTAATATGGGATAAAAAAATGATTTTTCCAAATTCTATTCAAAATCTCTATAACGTAAAATAATTAAACAAAATTTATTACATTTTTTAATAAGTCGTTAAAAAAATACCCTTAATAAATACATAAGGACATGTATGATTGGATGAGTATGTTACTATTTTATAAGCAAAATACCTGTAAATATCTAGCAGTCTTCATCAACCATTACCTTATATAACTAATTTAATTTATAATATAATAAGAAAATTAAATTCAAAACACATATCGAAAACTACAGAAAGTTATAATGAATTATCCAGACAAACAGCTGGACTACAGAGAAGATAATTAGAAAATACTATTTTACAAGATTTTTTAACTATGGGGTACTTGAGTCTATCTGGGAATCATAACCATGGGATTTCAGGATCTACTCGCAGGTTTCCTCTCCCTCTCTTGATATGACACATGTGATAATGACTTCAAAAATTGATTTAATTTAAGAGAGCATCTTCTTCACTGTGTTACAGAATGTCCTCGCAGGTTTCCTCTCCATTTCTTAACATAACACTTGAGAATGGCTTCAAAAACTGATTGTCCTCGCAGGTTTCCTCTCCTTTTTTAATATCACAACTGACCGTGGCTTCAAAAAATGATTTAATTTTAATATAACATCTTCCTCACTGTGAATAAAGTTAACACGACCGAGGTTATGGGTGTCATGTGGAACCTGTTATCATTTGCTCGCCCTTTTGTCCAAAGCTTATTCAGTCAACAATACTCAACTAATCTGGATCCCAATACCCAGCGAGTCGTACCAGTTTTATGCAGTCAACATAACTCGCTCAGTTTGGGCCCCAATATCCAGCGGTTTGCAGTAGTTTTATGCTGTTGCTAGCGAGTACCGAAGTACACTTAACTTTACATATATAATTATGTTTCATTGTCTGCATATTCCAAGGATTTGATTTGCCATATAGCGGCTAAATCTACTCACTGCAAATTTTGTTTTTGGCGTTTGATCACAGCATTCGACGAGTTTAGCTGTCTCTATGTATAGAGTTTAGTAAGATTTAAATTACATGGATGCTTGGTTTACTCTTAAAAACAATTGATGTAGTCTAAATGTCTATTGACTATTTTTAACTATGTTGAAAATCTAAGGAAATGTAGTTTATTTTATTTATATTTTAATATTTTAGGCTTATATTAAATAACTGTTTTATAGATATAATTTAATTTTAAATAATATTATTAATTATAAGAAGAATTAATATATAAGTTAAATATAATTTTCAGTTTACTGTGAAGATTTTTAATGTGTAAATAAGTGTGGTTATAATACCATAAATCAATATTATGGGTTATCAATACCACATATTCAAAAAACTTTAACTCAAGTGTTGTTGAGTCGAGAGGCTCATTTTATAGTCGAGTATGATGTGTACCTCTGTGCTACGTCTTCAAGGTTGAAATTTTTCTAATGTGGACCAAAAAAAAACTATACAAAACATTTAAATAATATTTGCTCATAAAAAGATTTGCAAGTGAAGAAATTGGATCCCTTAGGGATCATGTTAGATCCGTATTTAAGATCGATCTATGTTGGTCCTATGACACTTGTTCATATGATATTTTTTTAATTAATCAATTTAATTAAAAAGACAAAATTAGCATAACTATTGTGGAGATAAATCTCAACCTTTGATTTGTGATTATTACTAAGAATATTCTAAAATATTAAAGAAAGATTTAATTTCTTTCATCAACTTAATAATTATTAATAATTAACTCTATTCCAAATAAATACACTTATCAGAAAAATAAAAAATCTAAAATATTTTAGAATTTGTAATAAAATAAAAAATATCAAACTATAAAAAATATATTTTTTAAAATAAAAAAAAAAAACAAAATATTTTTTATTAAATTATATCATTAAGTTAAATATTTTACACATTTTGCTGAAAACTTTTGTAAGAAAATTGTGTAGGATCATCAGCGTTGTTCCTTAATATGATCACACGAGTGCTCAGGAGCCTAAAATTATCGGAGGAATTCAAATGTGTCAAAGAACAAAATGGGAAAATGAGACTAATATTAAATGAGATGAATATATAAATATGGAAAGAGAATAGTTGGGATTTTATAGATGTAAATGGAAAAGAGGCCATGAAAAATAATATATATATATATATATATATATATATATATCATAATTAAAAAAATTAGAATCAAAAAATAAATATATACAAAAAAATTTAAGAAAATTAAACACAAGGTAAAGAGAGGAATAAATATTAAATGGAAGAGAAAGAATAACATGGAGATAAAAATCATTTATTACCATGTATTTTGAGTTTTATGCTCCTGGATTCAATTAACTTTATATGCTGACAATGTAAAATCCAGCTATCAAATGAGACAACCAATTGGCATGGTACTTATGATAATGTCACATCGAGAATCAAACAAGGTAAAAGCATTAAACCTGCTATATGAAATCCACAACATACAATTAATGTTTCATCTTTTTCAATTTCCCTCGTTAATTCAATTTACACACTCATTTCAATTTTCATCGTTAGGAATCGAGATTTTGCCTAACTTGTAGGTTGCAAACTGTGGTGTCGAGCCAAGCCAAAGACACTTGTAGGGAGCATCTGTGTAGGGGTATGAGGTCGGGACAACACCAAAATGGAGGGCGACAGCTGGTGTCTACATGATACATGGTGACTACATATCTTGTTATGAGTCTACGTCCTATCTATCATCTTTCTATCCACCATTCATGCATATCGGACGCCTGTTCCTACATTCTCCTTCTGTGTCGTCTTGCTACAGGATGTGTCATGTCCCGCCATGCACCTACCGTGCCTATGTATAGGTATCAGCTATAGGTTTTCCAACTATTGCTGTGTTTTATCATTTGTCTTTGTTTTCAAAATCCGTCCCTGTAGCAGATACAGGTCAGACGGGCATCACTGTCTTTCATCCCTCACTCTATCTCAGTAGTTTTAAGACCTCATTATCCACTGTTCCTTGCTATCATTTATCGTAGTTTTTCATTTTCCTATTTGTAAATTTTATGTGTCGTCTTCATTATTTTGGATTGGGGGAATCCGAGAGGAATGCTGCTGAATATGTTCAGGTGGCTCGTGTTACTTCTTGGGGAGGCTCGGCTCTGGTGACCATCGAGTTTCTAACGAGGTATGGAGACTATCAGTCTTATTTTTCACCACTCTTTCTCTGTTTTAAATGATTATGTTTGTGGGGAAGTCCAACTCCCTTTTCAAATAGCTACTTTCTTCATTTATCTGGGTTCCTGAATGGATTTTCCTGCTCTTTTGGATATATTAAGGGTCCAATAATTCCTCTTATGAAGTTGAATTGGAATCATCTTGGTTTTTTTGCTCTTTGCGCTGAATACGTTTTTAGAGGATAAGGTTTTCGAAGTGGGAATCAGCAAATGCCTTCTATTGATTTTCATAGTTACTAAAAGGTTTTTTTCTCTTTCTTACCGAGTTTTCCCCGTAATTTCACTTACATCCCATCTAAAATTTGCAATATCTCTCGACCATGCGAAGACTTCAGTTTCAGAATTGGTCATTGGTGGTGCTCTTGTAGGGGATGTATTTGTTGTTGTCAGAACCTTCTTGGTTTATCTTAAAACTGAGGGTTTTTCTGATTGTTGTTTGAAAATCCTTAGCCTTTCGTGTGTCATCTGTCTGCTCTCTCCTGTCACCTGGTTTTTCGGGGCCGGAAATCCTCTCCAGCTCCCGTATCTTTTCTTTCAAGACCGATTTTTGCATATGGTTAGGCTTCCTTAATTCTGGGCTTAATCAAAGACTGAGCTCTAGTAAATATTGTCAATCTCTATTTTCAGAAGTAGCCACCGTTTTTTGAATTTTCTCCCTTTTGCCTTATCTTTTCTCATGCAGACGTCATCTCTCTTTACTGACTAACGGCCTCTATCTACTTTGGGACTCGTTTTTTCCTGGAAAGCGTATATTTTATTTCTCGAGGCTTCGCTTGTCAGTTTTCACCTTGTGCGAGCTTATTCCCTCCCTCTTTTGGCCATATCTTCTTTGAGCATTATGTTCAGTGTTTGTCAGCTTCTATTTATGACCCGATCTGATAGGAATTTGTGTTGGATTTCTCGATCCACTAACTAAATCAGGGTGTGTGACGTCTTTCTTTTTTATTTTTGGGTATGGACCCTTTCTCGGATGCATCGGCCATAGATGCTATGGTACGTGCCACAATCCTGGCTGAGACCTGCCACGGGGCTGCTATCCCGTCTAGTGATTGGCAGTCCATGCTGGCAGATGTTGTGGTCCGTCCCTCTCTGCCAGATGTTGAACTAAGAGGTGATGACTTGCTGCATATGGGGAATGTGCGGGAAGGTGGCCAAAATGATCTCTCGCGTCAGGATTTTGAAGTTGGCGAACCATCCATTCGACGTAAAAATAACCTGAAACTTGTCAAAACTATCCTGCCACCTTCTGCAATTAAACTTGACAGTATCTTCCTGGCCGACCGCATTGCGAGTCTTCAAGAGCGAGCCCTAGTTGGTTGATGGCATTTCCAGAGATGGATGAAGCCCAGATGCGTAAATGGCTTGGTCTTAAGTGGAAATCATTGCTGGGTTATATTCCTCAAATAGCAAAACTCATGAAGGATTGGTACAGTTTTCACTTCATGAGCGCTGAAGACCTGGATATCATTCAGAATCTTCCATGGATTCATGGAAAGAGTTTTCTTGCGCTTCACAAATGGTATATTGGTTACAATCCTTTGAGGAACACTCCTACAAACAACCTGATATGGGTCAAGCTTCTTGGCCTTCCTATTGAACTATGGTCGAAGGAAACTCTTACTGAGATAGGAAACGCTATAGGAAAATGTGTTTATGTAGATCCTAAATGTCTCGGGGAAAAAGATAAGCGTGTGGCATGGATTCTCATTGAAAAAGCTTACAGGGGTGGGTTTCTTGATCACATCGAACTATCTTGGGGAGATTTAAACATAAATCAGAGACTGGACTTCTGGGGAGTCCCTTTCAGATGTTCGGCATGCCATAGAACAGGTCATTTAATTAAAAATTGCCCTCATCAACCCGGCCTCAAATTTCATGGATGGCCGCAACAAAAAAAATCTCAGTCTACTTTATATAGGCGTAAGATGGAGTCTCCATTCACAGGCATGTCTCATTTATCATCTCCAAACTGTTTATCTCCCATTGAATCTGGTGGTCTGCCCAATGTGTCTGTTCCTGGTGATAATTTCAACTAGAATCCATCTTCCCTATGCAAGATAAATTCTCAGGACTATTCTTCCCCTTCATTAAATCCCCTGAACCATGGTATTTTACCTGAAAGCTCTAGAAGGTCAGCTTCCCCACTAGGTCAGAAGGTTTATAATCATATCTGCAATCCCCCCTGGAACTCCCTTCTGACAATGAAATTCCTCCCCCTAATCCCATTCCCCATCCATATAATGATTTCCCTGCTGATTCCCTCATTACTTTTATCCCTTCATCCTCCCCATCACCTAAAAAAGATCTCTCCCCTCCGAGAAAGGGAAGGAGCCTTGCGTATCAGTTACTCCTCTAAACTCCCCTATGTCCTCTCCTATAAATTCTATGGGTAGTGACCTTGATTATCTCTTGAGTAAAAAATCACTTGAACTCCATCCCCTAACTATTCATAAACCTGGAAAGCCTTCTCCTCCTCATATTAGTCCGAACTCTGCAAAAAACATTACTGTGAGGAGAAAGAATAACAGGGGTAGCAGACATTTCAGGGGCAGGATGGACTTTGTTGGAAAGGGAATCCATGACCTCTCTCCTATTGATGTACCTATCATTTACCTTTTTGAGAACGGGCCTCTTAGAGCAAGTATGCTCGAGTAGGACAAACATGACTCACATCCTTTCAATGAATATCAGAGGTCTTGGGGCAGACCATAAGTTCTTGGCCCTGAAGAATCTTTTTTACTCGGCCTAGCCAAAAATTATACTAATTCAGGAAACCATGCATAGTGTTCATGTTTCTATTTCCTACTTCAAAAGAATGTTCCCTTCTTGGTATATGGTAGCTTCCGAGGCCATAGGTCTATCTGGGGGTCTAACGGTTTTATGGGACCCTGACTGGATTAGGGCCAAGGCATATAAATGTTTTGCTGGCATGCTCATCTCTGCATGTATTCGAGGACACGATAACCCTATTAATATTTTGAACATTTACGCCCCGTACAAAGATAGGCTCCCATCTGGGAAAAATTATTTTCATCAGAAATTTTTGACATTGATTCATTGATGATTGTGGGGGACCTGAATGTTACTTTAAATTCTGAAGAAGTATGGGGGAACAATAGGAAAAAAACCCTCTTGCTGATCGTATAAAATATGAGATGTTTCACCGAAATCTTGTTGATATTATCCCTCCCAGAATGCAACCTACTTGGGACAATGGAAGGATAGAAGGGGATTATATTGCTAAAAGACTTGATCGATTTATTCTTCATGTTAGCATCATTGATCGACTGGGTATGCCGATCTCAAGCATTGAAAATTGTTTTATATCGGATCATAGACTGATATCTCTTTGTTGGAGGGAGAAGGGATTTAGAAAAGGTTACCCATTCAAGTTTAATAGAACCTGGCTAGAAGATCTTGAATTCAATGATATTATTAAAAGATCTTGGAATGATTTATCTTCTCATGATAATATGTCCCCTTCTATGTCTTTTATGGATAAACTCTCTTCCATCAGAAAGATTGTTAAGGAATGACAATTCAAGAAAAGACAGCTTAACAAATTGGCTCTCCGTGAAATACAAATGGAGCTAGACCGGATTTCGGGAGTCTTATCTATTCATTTGCTTCCATTTTAGATGAAATACCGTATAAAAGAACTTGAAAAGAAAAAACAAAAGATTCTAGATTAGGAAGAAGCCTCATGGAAACTGAAAAGTCGTGCTATTTGGTTAAAAGAAGGCGATAGGAATACAAAAAAATTTCACAGATTTGCAAACTCCAGACGAGAAAAAAACACTATATGGAAGATTAATGATGGGCAGGGAGGCTTTCTTCATTCTCAACAAGACATATCCAATGAGGCTGTTAAATATTTTGAAAATCAATATAAGAGATCTGGAGATAGCAGGATACAGGATATTATCTGGGGTATTAACCTTTATCCTCAAATGTTTGATGATGCACAAAATGAGTGTCTTTTCCAGCCAATAATAGAAGAGGAACTGTTGGGAATCATGAAATCCTTCAAAAAAGATAAGTGTCCGGGCCCGAATGGGTGGTCGATTGAATTTTTTATCCACTTTTTCGACCTTATCAAAGTTGATTTGTTGAGGATGGTTGAAGATTCTCGAGTATCAGGTAACATACATCAACTCATATCTTCTACTCTAATTGCTCTCATTCCAAAAAAACCAGAAGCAACCTGCTTCCCGGATTTCAAGCCTATTTCTCTTTGTAATATATCATTCAAAATTATTTCTAAAATCATTGCTGAAAGAATGAAGAACGCACTTTCCAGATTTTTAACTAAGGACCAGCATGGTTTCCTAAAAAGAAGGAATATATTAGATGTTGTTGCGAATACACAGTAAAGTTTGTACACTCTGCATACTAAAAAAAGTGAAGTTGTCATCTTGAAGATCGATCTTAGGAAGTCATATGATTGCCTATACTAGGGTTTCATGAGATGTCTACTTGCAAAAATTAGATTGAATTCCAATATGATAAACTGGATCATGGCCTGTGTGGAGAAAGTTAATTATGCCATCCTTATAAATGGGCTACCTTCCTCTTATTTCTTAGCTGCCAGAGGTCTGCACCAGGGTTGTTCCTTATCCCCTTTACTTTTTATCTTGGCTATGAATTCTTTAAGTCTCCATATTAACAAGGCGGTTGCGGAAGACAGGTGTCGTCCTTTGAAGATCTGCAGAGATAACTTTATATCCCACAATTTATTTGTAGATGACATCCTTATTTTCGGCATGTTATGTAAACTTTCCTGCGAATGTCTTCACGACATTTTGGAATGGTTTCAAAAAGCTACAGGTTTGCAGATAAATGAATCTAAATCATCTTTCTATTATAGTGATGTTAATATGGAACTTATAGAATGGCTATCTTCTCTTTTTGGGATTGAGGCTCAGTCCATTAAGGATGGAATGAAATACTTAGATTTTCAATTAAAAGCGAATGGGTATTCTAAATCGGATTGGAAATGGATCCTTGACAGATATTATAAAAGGATTTCTGGGTGGGAACTCAAATGTCTCTCCATGCCAGGCAAAGTTGTTTTAGCTCAATCGGTTTTGGCTCAATTAGTTGTGTACTGGGCTCACTTATACTTTCTTCCTGCCAGCATCATTCATTCGATGAACAAATTAACTGCAAATTTTATATGGGGAGGTCAATCGGAGCAAAGGAAATATCACCTATCTAAACTATATGATATCACCTTGCCAAAGAAGTTAGGAGGTTGGGGCATTTTGGATCTGAGGACTTTTGGAAAAGCATTAATTTGCAAGTCTCTTTGGAGGGGTATTTTTGGGGAGGGTCCTTGGAGCAATACCATTAAAAAAAATATATGGCCAACAAAGATATAACTTACTGGTTCAGGTTGGGAAAGATTGGATCTGCTTATGAATCGGCAATATGGATGAGTTTCCAAAAGATTGAATCTTACTTCCTAAAGAATTTGGTATGGAGTTTCCAAACTAGAAAAAGGATCTTCATTGGGATTGATTTGCTCTTGGCAGGAGGGGAAGACATGAATTTATTTGAGTCACTTTTAAATTTATTTCATAGAAAGGGCTTCTTTACATGGAACAAGATTATTCAGGCATGGCAGGGCCCTTTCCCTCTTTGGAAGGATGCCGAAAATATGGGAATAAAAGGTGACTTGGTGCGGCAGTGGGAAAAGTTCAGATGTTGTTTGCGAAACTCTGGTATTTTTTGTTCTTTTGAAGATGATGTTCTCATTTGGAAGGGCACGAAAGCAATGGTCCCTGTATGTGTAAAGGATATTTACTTAAACTTGATAAGTTTAAAGGGTGCTCTTTCTGTTCCTCACTTTCCGTCAATTTTTTGGAAATCTGGATGTCCTTCTAAAACCATTTTCTTCTCATGGCTGGTCTTCCATAACAAAAACCTGACATGGGATAATTTGCAAAAGAGGAGTTGGTCTGGACCTGGGTATTGTTTTGCCTGCAAATATGCTAATGAAAGCAATTATCACATGTTCTTTCAATGTCAAAAATCTCAGCAACTCTGGCACGCCCTGGCTGCTTATTTTGGTTTCCCCTATGTTTCTCATGTCTCTATAAAAGAGGCTTTTGTTTGGTGGAGCAGTCAGAAAGAGTCTTGGAGGCCTATCGTATTACTTGTCCTTTGGTTTATATGGAGATGGAGGAATCATATTATTTTCAAGGATAGAAAGGAGCCTTTCATGGTTGTTTTTGATAGTATTGTATCCCTCTATAATACTATCCTTGCTAAATCTTCCAAGAGTAATAAGTCCAATCAATCAAATCACGCAACAGATCCTTTAGTGCTACCAAGAGCGTATTTTGACGGAGCTGCTCAAAATGGTATTTGCGGTTGCGGGGTTCATATTATTATGGAGGATAACTTGCAATATCTTATTTTCTGGAATGGGGGAAAGGGTACTAATTGCAAAGCTGAGGCCATGGCACTGACAGGTCTTCTCTCCATCTGTCATTTCCTAAACATTCAGTCCCTTCTGATTTGCGGAGACTCAAAAATCATAGTTGATCATGTATTAGGGAAGAATCATATCAACAAACTGCATCTTGTTGGCTGGATGGATAGAATCAGTTATCTTTGGAGGAGGATGGAGGGATACTCAATACAGCATATCTACAGATCACAAAACCAGCAAGCTGATATTTTATCCAAGAAAGGTCTTCTATCAAAAACAGGTATCTGGAACATGGAGGTAATACTTGATGCGGAAATTTTCTCCATCTAGGAATTCTCACTCCCTGGTTCTTAACTTCATTTCTTTGCAGAATCCCAGGTATGCCCTTCCTGTTTTATCGTTTTCTGAAATTTTGTGTTTATGATTTTCGCCTCTGATAGTCCTGCTGGTGGTTAAAATGACACATCTGGATATTGTTGTTTTGATATTTGTTTCCATCTTCCTTTTTGAAGCTGGGTTATCTTCCTTTTATAAGCTAACTGACTGTCTAATCGGATGGGATATGAATCCTATATGGGGATTACTATGTTTTTTCCAGCTCATCTCGAATTATATTTGTACAGAATTGGTCTGGCCTTTTCTCAAGCTACACATGATGTATTTTTTTCCCATTATATATCTTATATAATATAATCAAGCTTTTTTCGCTCTAAAAAACAAAATCTGCAAAGAATAGATTCTTGCAAAATGTTGGTTTGGGTTGAATTCAACTCATGAAACAAGAGAAAGGGACAAGCTTATAGGTATTAGGTAAAAGAAGCTATCAAATTCGTACCCACACTATTCCATTTAGTCAGACATATTTGACGTTCTATATGTCTTAATATGCCTGACATAGATGCTATCGATCGAGAAGAGGTATTGTAGTGTGCATGGAAATATTAAAAACACTACATCCCACTATTATTGTACTTAATTTCAAAAGGAGTTTTGAATTCAACGCATGAAACAAAAGAAACACACAGACTTATAAGCAGGCTAGGAAATGTCAAATTTGTAGCAACATTACTACGTGTCATCAAATCTATTTGACTTTTTATATGACATAATATGTTGTCTATTTTTGACCAAAAATGAAAATTGTGGAGCAGAGAGTTGCTCTTTTCAGTATTACGAATGAATTAAATAATATTACATTCGTAATATCAGTGATAAATCACTGGAGTGTAACTCAACTAAACTGGACTAACTGAAATTGAACTACGACACTTGGATAGATAGTTTTGACACCTAGCAAGTGGTTGGAATTATATTCTCCAACACTCCCCCTTAATTACAACCACATAAAAATTAAACTAAGGTGTATGCTGGTCTATGTCTTAGTTATGCTTACAATTTAAAAAATTGACTTCGACTACATTTACTTTTTTTCTTCTCTTCTTCTAGATCATGTAGCCTCTAAATTGTTTCAACTTTTTATTCTTATTGTATCCTTAAAACCTTAGTTTCTTCATTTGCTAGTGCAAGTCTTCTATCGTCCCAAGTTGTCTAAGCATGTCTTGTACTTCTTCAAAAATTGGCTTGTATGTGGACTGCCGCCACATATTATCTTTCGTATTGCATTTTTCATCATCAATCTGCTACAACATAAGATGAGAATAAAATTTTATCTTTCCAAAGCTCCAATACCTTAAAATTTCATTGATGTGTTTATCATGCATGTTGTCTTCAACATTCATTTCTACAACTTTTATGCAGACCTTCATCTAGACATGGTGCTACAAGCCATGCTTCAAGGAAATTTAACTCTTCCTCATAATCATTTTGTGTACCTACACATTGGAAATCAATGTTAGAATTAAAAATGTTTGCAGAACCACATTGGTTTTGTTCCTTCTTCTCTGCAATGAGAGATTTCTCCTATTGCATTTTGTTCTTTGTCTCTGTCTCTTCGACTTCTTTACTAACTTGTGCTACTGCAAATAGGTTGTCTTCCACTTGGCTTTCAGACTCAAGTGGGCTTCTCTCACCAAATAACATCAAGTCGATAGGACATTTTTGTTGCATCATCTCCAACCATTCAACATTAGTCAACAATTCTTAATCAAAATTTACATCAACAATATTAATTGTTGGATTCACCATAGCATTGAATGCTCCAATGGTAGTGTCACTATCATTAGCAAACTCTGTTGTTAGATTCACCAAATTTTCATCAGCAAACTCTATTGCTCGAATCACCAAATTGTCATCAGCAAGCTCTTACTGAAATCACCAAATTTTTGTCCACTTGTCGTTGTACACAATGGGTTTCATGAGCATCTATGTGCTCCTTCTCTATTTCTTCTACAAATTCTTCATTCGTCATCCACTTGTGGCTGAGCAAACTGGGATTCACCAAATTCTTCATCGTCAACTTGATTACTTCCCCTTACACGAAAACTGCTCTTAAGGGTATCCCAGGCTTCCATGGATGTCTTTGCTTCATTCTTTCTAGTTGTTGCTTCTCATCATAAAAAAAATATCAAACATCTTCTGGTGTCACTTTGACTTTCTTAGCTTCTTGGTTATTCCCATTTGTTGAGTGTTGATATAATGCGACTCAACAAAAAAATAGGCATGCAAACATAGTGGTTGTATGCAATAAAAATGTCTATATAGTGGCTTCATGTTATTCAACTTCAAAAAACAAATCTACAAATTCTCTAAAGAGAAATACTTTCCCAAAATCTTTCTCAAATCTCTTCAAAAAAAAATTATTGCAACACCGTTTTTTTTTTAAATCATTGTCCTTCTTGCTATAAACAATGCCTTTTTGTTAAAGAATATCTATGGAGAGTCAAATAAACCCATTTGAAAAGTCACAAAAGATCCTTTTTTAATTTTATAAGTCCTTTAAAAACATAATACATTGCACTTCTCTTTCAAAAATCACTTGCATTTTTAACACGTGTATGTTAAAAATTGCCCTTTATATAAGACTACAAAAAAAAACTTTAAACCTTTCATTCGAAACTTTAACCCATCGGGTTGGGCTCTGAAACAAAAATTTCATGGAATTTTCATGCTTCGTGCTTCCTTTAACTGCTGAACGTTTTGTGCTTCGTGCTTCCTTTAATTGCTGAACTTCTTGTGCTTCAAGCTGGATCTCTCGTTCCTCGAAACTTTCGAAGAGATTTAATACGACGAAGGTTGACCTGTGGCTCGTCGTTTCTTGTATGGAAAATGACCTTTGTACCTTAAAAAATTGTTGCAACCTTTTTTTATAATTCTTCTTTGCCTTTTTTGTGCACTGCCAAAATTAGATGGTCTGCACAATTTTGCCCAGTGTCTTCATTGACAGGGTGCGACAACCCCAAATTTTTTAACATTTCATAATTGTTAGATAAATTTGTGCACTTTTTATTTTTCTGTAATGTGAAGGTGATGCACTTAGCTCTTTTCTTTTTATAGGTGCGTAACTGGGGCACTTCCTTTTCTTCACACATGTGGAATTCAAGTTACTTTTGCACTCTCTTTCGCCTGTCATAACCCTTGTTTTTTCTTTTCTTTGCAAGCCAGAAACAATTGAAATATTGTTCTCTCTAGAGTCTTATGCGGCCTAGTGCTCTGATACCATGACAAAAAATTAAAATTGTGGAGCAACGAATTTCTCTTCTCAGTATTACAAATCAGTTAAATAAGATTACATTGGAAACACCAATAATAAATGATTGGAGTGAAACTCGACTAAATTGGACTCACTTAAACAGAACTAGGGCACTTGGATGAACGGTTTTGACACTTAGCAGGTGGCTGGAATTAGATTCTCCAACAATTTTGGGGGCTTGACATAAATTCTTTTGTTCATTAAGTTATATTTTTTGGTATTATGACCATTCCATCCAAGTGAGTTGAATAATTTATTTTATTTAAATTGTAATGGTTTTTATTATATGAAACATTAAAAGTTTGATGATAAATAACTTTGTACATTTCACTTACCCTTGTGTATATTAATAATTTGAAGTCACCGGTCTCATGACCAAGAGAGATATTTATATATAACTTTCTCAATCCTTCCTCAATAACATATTTTTCCTTATATAAAACAATGCTACAAAATTATTTCTATATATCTTTTCTTAAACCTTGTTCCAATTTCAAGCTTAAGCTAAAAAGTTGTTATGTCGTTGCATAGCAGTGACATCTATGAGCCATGACTTTGTATTACTTTTGTATGTACAAAAAATTTACAAAAAATCCATAGAGTTTCAATAGTATATTTTAAGTTTTTATTTTCCCAGCAAAATGTTTTGACCACATCCACCACATCAGGTCTACAGAGTCTGATGCAGTAGTCAGAGTCCCTCGTATAGTCCTCATCATTAACACTGCAATTTGGTGTCGTAGAAAACATAGATTATTGACAAATCAACGTAGCACAAGATGTTAATGGGCTACAACATGATCAGGGGAACCTCAAATGTGATGCCTCTCCAAATCCACCTCCATCGTCCGACTAGGTGGACCTCAAAAGATTTTATTCTTTTTAAATCATACAAAAATTATAGGTGGCAAAGCTTTATGTTTCTTCTATTGAGCCACATTATTCTTTGAAGGATCTTCGTTTACCTTTGCACCTGGGAGCATATGATTCTCAATTCATGTAAAGTGGGAGGCTCAAAAATGTTAGATGAACTTTTCGAGCAACCAAGAGTTTTCTCAAGTTGTACAAGATTTTAAGTACGGGGTTTTTCACATGGCATCAAAGGGTATTGCTTAAGGGGCAAAGTGAGGTTTCTATGATGCTCTCGGAGTGAATTTGATGCAATATTGTAGGTTTGGATTATCGAAGTCGAGCTCAAGTTTGTTGAACTAGTCACAACTAAGGAATTCCATGTTTCCTTGGGATCTTTAGAAATAGCATGGCCCTGTGAAAGGAAAATTTCCAACACCATTCCAAGACTATAGCACCCAATGGACAATCAATTGGGAGAAAAAAAGAAAGGAAATTTTCCAACACTATTCCAAGACTATAGCACCCAATTCCATGGGATAAAATGAACAATTTATTTGGGGAGGTTGCTATATTTCCTTAAACACTCAATCTAGAGCCAAAACTTCTCATGAGAGCTAGAGACCATCGACACATGTTTTTTCCTTTGATAAGATATAAAACCCTACTGAGATTGATCACGCTCCTAAACAAAGTGGAACCTCTTCTAGTTTTGTACAACTCAAGTTCTTGTTTCTTCCTTTTGAGATTTTGGGTAGAATGCATTTTTCATGAGTGCATTTGGTGTTTTGGTTGTTGTAGAGTACCACTGGTGTTAGGATGGCCTCTTATCTGGAGCTTCAGAGAGAATTTGGATTCACTACCCAAAGCAGTCATAGCCCCCTCTTTCAATATTCCTCCATCTCCAACTGTAGATCGAGGAAAAATAAAATCAACACCATGTTTATCAAAGTAAATGTGGATGATGTCCTTATAGACTGCAAGAATGACATGGAGTCCTATTACACATATGAAATGCTCTTTGTTGCTCTGGATGAAATGTTCTGAGGCACCATAAATGATTTATTTTCTATTCACTCAATATTGCACTGAAATTATGATAGTATTATTCTAAATCTTTGGCTTGACAACACTGAAGCAAGGAAGGGTGTCAGGAAAGCTTTCATTACTACGATTCGACCTAATCTTATTATGGGATATTTTCTTAATGCAAATGGACTATTGGGGCTTTTTGTTGCCATTATCCTTTCCATGTTGTACTATGCAGATGACTGGGAGGGTGTTTCTAAAGCCATTACTAGTTATGGTCTCTGAGGTTCTTCCATGGGTATGTTTAGCAGAGTAGGTGGTGGTATTTACACCAAAGTAGTAAATGTAGGTCTTGATCTTGTTGGAAAGGTTCAAAGGAACATTCCTGAAGATGATCCATGCAACCTAGCTGTAAGGTTGGATTTAATTTTTTTATTGCACTCATACTCTTATGATTAAGACGTTAGCAGTAAGATAACTGTCTTTTTTTCTTGAAATGATCTTAGGTCATTCTTAATAATGTCGATTGACAATGTTAGATATATGTTGGAGATATCACTAGAATGGGATCAGATCTATTTGGGTCCTACGCTGAATTTTCCTATGCATCTTTGGTTGTTGCATCCATATTCTCATTTGGAAACTCTCATGATCTTACTTCCATGTGTTTTCCATTTCTCATTAGTTTAATGGTATCATTTCCTTCTTAATCACAACTTTTTTTGCAAATAACATATTTGACATCCAGGCCATGAAGAAAATTGAGCCCTAAATGAAAAAATAGCTTATTATCTCCACAATAGTGATGACTATTGGCATTTCTATTGCCACATTCTTCACTATCTTCAATTTTCGTGCTTAGAAAGTTGTAAAGAACTAGTATGTAATCCTAGGCATTGGTTATTATAACTTGTTATTGGTATAGCTAAAAGGTTATATTTGTTGTTCTCTTTATTTAATAATTGTTTCTATTATGAATGCAAGGAACTTTTCTTCTATGTTTCTATTGGTTTGTGGGGTGGACTTGTTATTGGTTTTGTCACTGAGTACTACACAAGTAATGATTACAGTTAAGAATTGAGCTCAATGCATAATTCCATCCTTTCTTTGGTAATTTTTGATATAAATTATTGATGGCCTATATCGTATTTGCTTTGTATCCATGTCCAAGATGATGTTGATTCATGTAGCAATGGAGAAACAAATAATGTTATATTTGTGTTGGATTTGGGATACAAATCTGTTATTATTCCCATATTTGCTATTGTAGTAAGAATTTCTCTCCATTTTAGTATGGTTGTCAGGTATGGTATTGCAGTTGCTGCTTTGGACATTTTTAGCACAATTACATCTGGATTGGCCATTGATACATGTGGACCCATCATTGAAAATTCTAGTGGAATTGTTGAGATGGTTGTCATGAGTTACAAAATCCGTGAAAGGAAAGATGCCCCTTATGCAGCTGGAAACACTATTGCTGCCATTGGCAAGGTGGGATCAATGTATTTCTTCTTACTTGATTTCTTGTGCAAATGTATGATTTTTATTTCTTTATCCCAATCTTATTATGTATGAAGGATCTAAAGTTGAAAATCAATGTCAAAATTTTCAAGGGTTTGTTATTGGTTCAACTGCATTCATATCACTTGCATTGTTTGGAGTTTTTGTCAGTCGTGCTACAATTCGAACTATGGATGTCTCAACAGGAAAAATGTTCATTGGTTTATTTTTTGGGGAAATGTTTCCTTATTGGTTCTATGCAATGAGAATGAAAAGTTTTGTGTAATTTTTGATGAGATGGTGCATCCGAGCATGCTAAGACTCTTGGTCCAACAAGGTTTAATCCCCATGTCATGTTTGTTGTCATTGGTGACACCATTCATTAAGGGAATTTTGAGCTCTAAAATGGGTCTCCTAAGAAAATAATAAAATAATAGCCAAACCAATAAAATAATATTTATGAATTTGCAATTCACTTTTTTCACCACAATTCATATAACCATGGTTAAATTCAATTGAAATGTTGTATCAAAGTAAAATTAATAAAAATAATTGTATTGATGTGACTATAAATAATAATGATATTTTCAAGAAAAAATCATTGTCATTAAACAACTAATGCATTTGTCCTTTGTACTTAAATAACTTAAAATAGATTATAAATATAAATTCTTAATTGTATTATATACTATTAATTAAAATTTATGTTATTTATTTTATATATTAACATGTAATTAATATACCATATAAAAATCAAATAATATAATATAATAAATGTAATATATTAGTTTATGTATTAATTTTATATTACATATTGAATTGATTTATTTTGTAACACAAAAAGAAATAATATATAACATAAAAAAGAGTATAATATATATTCTTTAACATTTAGATTATTTTTCATAATATTATATAATAATATATAATATTAATATAATCATAATGAAATGAATTGTGTTGTATTTAAAATTAAAAAAAAAAGTATTGAAATAAATTTAATTTATATTTACAAGTATAATATAAGATTTATATACATTCAAATTTTACACTTATTTTATTCCAAACTATGTTGAACTTAATATATTTTTTTCAACGTACAAAATTAATATAACTTTTTTCATCATACAAAACGAATATACATTTTTTTTGTTTAATTTTAATATTCTTGTATTTATATTAATATTATAATAATAATATTCATAGATTTGATTTATCTTAAAATTACAAAGTTATATTTTTATTTATTTTGATTTCATATGTATAAATATTAACTTATAATTAATTTGAAATTGTAATATTAAATAATATGAGATGAATATATAATTTTAAAATAAATATATGAAAATATAAAAATATAATATTTATTGAAAAGTGTGTAAAGATATGAAAATTGTGTAGAGAAATGGATTGTTTCTTTCAAAAAAATGTGAAATGACAAAAATAATATTTTATTCAAAAAGTATGAAATTATCTTTATTATATTTTATTCAAAAAGTAATTATAGCACTACCATGGTTATCCATGAGTTTTTATCCACTACTGAGAATGTGAAAAGTAAGTACCTTTAACTCAATCAATGCCACCTCAACCATTGGGGATAATGTCATCCCCTAAATTATGATTGGTTCTTATAAAGTGGATTTTGATTGTACATTTTCTTTAAGAGGCTCATTTTAGACCTCAAAATTCCCCTAATTGAAGACCCATTGAAAGACACCTCTAAACTATCTCTAAACAATTTGATAAAGCTTATGGTTGTTGAATAATTAGTGTTTACACTTTTTTACAATCCATGATAGGTTGTTGTTTAAAAATTAAAATCTAGTTGCAGAAACCCTTCTCAAGTTGTGCTAGTCGACATCATTTTTTACTTTGAGAATGAGAAGAAAATCCAGTCCAAAGTCTTATTATTCTTGGTGGATATTACCAATGGAAGGTTATGTTCATCATGTTAGTTTTTGTAGGTAAATGCGTGAAGGAAGTCGACACTTGCTTCACTAAATCTTCCTTATCGCTTGCTGCGTCGATTTCCTTAGTGGGTTCCACCACATGATGATGGTCCTTAGCACATTGCCCTCCACTTGACCTTAGATCCATTTAAGAGTGCTCCGAACTTACTTATGTCTACAGTCAGATGGGATATATGTATCTCCTCTTGAGCATTTACAAGCTAAGATCCACTCAGGAGTACTCTGAACTTTTATGTTTGAACGATGTTCAATTGTGCTCTATAGTTACTTTATGGAACTCTTTTTGTTAAACCCAACAATATTCTCATCCTCACTCTTAATTGGTTTGGCTTTATATTGTAGCTCTTCTACCTTGTGTGCTACTTGGCGTTAGCTCCCGAAAAGAAGAATGTAATCACTGGGCTTCGATGTTCACGGACAAGCTTCAATCCAAAGGGTGCAATGCGTATTTTAATTTACGTTAGGTTCCATAACGTGGGAGGGATCAAATTATTTGAGATGTTCTTTCCAAAAATATTGTTTTCCTCCGAAATATATCAATTTTGAATGTTTGTGAGCTGTAAAATATTTAACTGAAGAGATCGAGAGATCAATTTTACAATTTTACTAATGGTATATTATGAAAAAGGGGGAAAATTTTACAACCCAAAACCCAAATCCCTATCAAATTAAGACCCAAGCTTGTAACATTTGATTTGTAGTTATCGATTTTATATTTTCACAACTTAGCACATCTATAACATTTGATTTGTAGTTATCAATTTTATAATTTCACAACTTAGCAGAACTATAGAATTCTCCTAAGTTTTCTTCATGCAATATAAATAAACATACCAAAACTACAGAATGAAGTTGAGTTTCCAGAATGAGAATGTAGAGAATCTAAACTGATATCATAAACTGATGTCATGGTACTATTGGTGTACTCAAAACCATGTGTTTAACTTTTATAATGAGCTTGGCCTTCGTTGGGGTGGTACTGATTACTCTTTTCGTGATACATACGATTGCTTCAAGGCAATTAATGGCTGGAATTGTCTGCATGGTACTGTCAATTGCAATGTATGTATATCCTCTGTCGATAATTGTAAATACTAATTTAGATCCCTCAAGAATACATTTGATTATATTTTATTAGAATAATTTTAATAAGTTCAGAAGTTAGCGCAATAGGTTACTATATACGTGGACTGTAATTTCTCTTAAAAACAGGCTACAAATATTGCTTTTTAAATAGTGTAGTTTAACTCATAAATGGTCCCTTTTTATATCTGGTTAATTTTGTTTAAAATTGGGTAGGGATTTTTAAGAATCAGAAATTTGAAAAATTTGAATTATGAAGTTATTTAATTTGTACAGTGAATCAAAAGTTCAATTCATATAAAGTTTAAGTTGTTGAATTTGTAGAATGTTATAGAAATACTTCAAAGTTTTGAATCTATTTATATATTAAAAAGAATATTCATTAACAAAAAAATCACAATCTTGTTTTTAGATTACATAATTAAGTTGAAAAAGATCATTTCATCTATTAATTAGACTGCAACATTTCAAAATTGTTTAATGGATTTGTGACTCGACATTCGCATCAAAAGTGTAGAATACATGCCATTTCTCATGTCATTATTTAGCATTCCCAACACACTTGTATGGGCAGCCTACTATGTTGTCACAAGGGATATCTTCGTTAAAGTGAGTTTTCTCTGTGGTTGGATGTTCTAATTCCAACCACCTATTAGGTGTCAAAACCTTCCATCCAAGTGTCAAAGTTCAGTTCCGCTTAAGTCCAGTTTAGTGGAGTTTCACTCCAGTGATTTATTATTAATGTTTCCAATGTAATATTATTAGAGTGATTTGTAACACGGAGAAGATCAGTCCTCTACTCCACTTTTTATTCTCTTCAATTTTTGTCATGGTATCCGAGCTACTTTGCATAAGACTCCTTGTTAGAGTGATTTGTAACACTGAGAAGAGGAGTGATCTGCTCCACGTTTTATTCTCTTCAATTTTTATCGTGGTATCAGAGCTAGTTTGCATAAGACTCCGTGTGAGAGCAGCAATATGAGTGAAGTGAAAACAGCAAATAGATGAAGCCAGCCTACCTAAGACTCTTTGAAAAAGAAACAGAAGTTTGAATAATCCAACTGCAAATAAGCGAAGAGAGAAAGAGAAAAACTCTTAGAAAGCACAGCAGAGATTAGAGTGAGGTTGCATAAGACACAGAGAGAATAGGAAAGGAGAACACAAAAGTGTTTGCGTGAAAAGTCCCTACAGCTTTGAAGGCCACGTTATTGACGTATACACAACTCATCATATTCGCGTTAGTCCAAAGCGTTACTGACGCTCAACAATTAAACAAGATCTCGCGTTAGCAGATATTACTTACACGCTTTCCCGCCTGAAGCTCCTTCTCCATCCTAACAGCGCATATCATGACAAAACAAAACGACCATGTTTCTTTTATCGAAAATTCAAAGTTCACGAGGTTTAAGAAAGGTACTCGTGAGTCATTTCAAGACAAGCGGGTATGCACGTTTTTGGAAAGGTGGCTTTTTAGATGAGGATTTTAACGACTCAATAAAAAGGGAGTAGTCTAACGAGGGGTTTATAATTTGACGGGTGACTTTATTTGTCATTTTTTTTATGATGTTTTTATTTTTAAACTGCTCATTATATGATTTTTAAAATTTATTTGTACAAGTTTCATCAATTTTCAAATTGTATTCATAATTGTTCAAATTTTCTATTTTTTGTTGTACCATTAGGCTCAAGTCTTATTGCTACACTTTGTTTTGATAGTGATAAAATAGATGGGAAATATATATAGAAACAATAAAAAATAATATTATGAAGTGAAAAAATATATATTCATAATTACTTTCACATGAAAATAATGAATGTTAATATTGTTGCAACAAATTTGACAAAAATAATTCACTCACTCAAAAGAAGAAAAAATAGCTTTTGTTTGTAAATTTGAAGAATAGAAGATCTTTTTTTCCAAAAGGGCAAAAATTAGCAGAAAGGTGAAAAACATTTAAATTTTCCCAGTTTTTGATGGTAAATTTAAAAAATATTAGCTAATCTTTATGGAAAAATGGAAGAAAATGACCAAAATGGCGAATATATCTAATACAATTCCATAGTAAATTAAGTATTTGATAGTAAATTAGAAACATATTAAACAAACTTTGGGGAAAAATTGAAAAAAAATAGCTAAATGGTAAATATTGGTTCTTAAATTGTTAGATGGCTATATCAAAAGTTAGTAAACAATCAGATACTAAATTAGAAGAATAAGTTGAAAATAATTAATATTATTTTGTATTAATGGAGAAATGGTTACATAAGTCATAATGTATCTCCTTAGTTTAAGATTTGTTCATAGAGTGTAGGAGTTTGGTTGCAAATTCCTGAGTTCTAGTAATGTACTTAATGATGTAATTGCTCATTTGATGTAAGTAGAGAGTGTACGGAGAGAGTTCTCTCTGTTTGAGTGCAGTCTCCAGGGGCAGTACTCACCTGTGAGCTATAACTCCTTCTTTTTCAATTCAAGTCTGATTTTTATCTTGGTATCAGAGCACATAGTAGGGATAGCCTTATCTTTTTTAGGATGCATCATTGATTACAGAACTGTAGTGGCGATGGAGTGTACAGAAGCATTCGTAGAATCAGGTGGACTGCAGTAACACCTGAAGACAGGTCTCAGATGACTGATCATCTTTGAGCGCAAGAAAGGGTTGGCGCAGAATCTTCGCGAACAGTCGCACCATTTTTTAGCAGAAGCAGCAGCTGGCGCGGATTATTAAGGAACAGACGCGCCACTTGGCGTGGTTTTGAGGGTGATAAGCGCGCCAGAAAGTGCTACTGGCGCAGAAAATAAAGGATTAACCGCGCCAATTTCGTAACACACGTCGATTTTGTTTTCAGCGCAGGTATTTCATTGTTGAGAAGCGCCAGCCTCTTTTTCTTTGGAAAATATGCAATTTTTTGCAGATCGACATTGACCGATGGTGGCACTTGAAATTTTTGATCTGTTCGGTGGTAGCAGATCGGATTTGCCAGGTGGTGGCGCATTAAAGTTCCTGATCTACTTAGTGACAGCAGATCGGACTTGCCCGGTGGTGGCACATTGGAGTTCCTGATCTGTTCGGTGGCAGTAGATCGGACTTGCCTGGTGGTGGCGCATTGGAGTTCCTGATCTACTCAGTGGCAGCAGATCGGATTTGCCCAGTGGTGGTGCATTGGAATTCCTGATCTATTCGGTGGCAGCAGATCAGACTCTTCCGGTGGTGGCACATTGGATTTCTTGATCTGTTCGGTGGCAGCAGATCGGACTTGCCCACTGGTGGCGCATTGGAGTTCCTGATCTGTTCGGTGGTAGCAGATCGGACTTGCCCAGTGGTGGCACATTGGAGTTCCTGATCTGTTCGGTGGCAGCAGATCGGATTTGCCCGGTGGTGCTCATTGAAGACTTATTCATCAGAGGATCAGAAATTTATCAGTTCAATATGAATAACAGTGATGAGTACTCTCTTAAGCCAGAAAAGATGTGGTTTATTATCAGGCCAGTAGATTATTTGCTCAGGGAGCAGTGGCTGCTGTTTATTTTGATAGGAATCACCATCGCATCGACTTTCTTTATCCTTCAGCCTAGTTTTTTGGCTTCTAATGTTAATGAAAATGGAAGGTTTGTGCCCGACAAACCTCATCGGGTTGTTTATGAGACTCCTGTTTCTCGGTTTGCTCAGTATCATTTGGGTTCGATGGTGAATTCGGGGGCTAAAGTGCCCCTAGGTTTGAAGAGAAAGTCCTTGCGAGTTGTCGTGATGGGTGGAGCTGGCTTTGTTGGCAATCATCTACTTGACAGGCTCATGGCAAGAGGCGACAGTGTTAATGTTGTCGATAATTTCTTCACAGGGAGGAAGGAGAATGTTTTGCATCATTTTGGCAATCCGAGGTTTGAACAGATAATGCATGATGTTGTGGAACCCTTATTATTGGAGGCTGATCAGATCTGCCATTTGGCTTGCCTTGATGATGGTCGGGTTATAAGTAATTTTGTTGCTCAGGCTTTGCGCAAGGAGCCTTTGATAGTTTATGGAAATGGGGAACAGACACGAAGCTTCCAGTTCATTTCTGATCTGGTTGAAGGCCTTATGCGACTTATGGAGGGCGAACATGTTGGTCCTTTCAATCTTGGGAATCCTGGGGAATTTACAATGTTAGAACTAGAACAGGTTGAACAAGGAAAGGATGACTCTAACAGTGATTGGCACATTCCATTGCTAATGGAAGAAAATAGTGAGGAAGATGAAGAGCAGGAGCAAAAACAACAGGAAGAAGTAACAGGAAATGTAATCAATAATGCAAGCCCAGAAAAGACTGAAATAGACAGATTTGAGGTAAGTCCCCTACCAAGGAGATCAAGTAGGAATACTCGATTACCTTCTAAATTGAAAGACTATGCATTAATGTCAAAGTTTTTAAATATTGTAGAACCTGCAAATTATGAGGAAGCAAGTAATTTTGATGCATGGAAGGCTGCAATGTATGAGGAAATAGAATTAATAAACAGAAACCATACTTGGGATTTGGTTGAATTTCCTGAAGGTAAAACCCCCATAGGATGTAAATGGCTGTATAAACCAAAAATAAATGCAAATGGGAGTATAGAGAAACTTAAAGCTAGACTGGTAGCAAAGGGTTACTCATAGCAAGAGGGAATAGATTTTGATGACACCTTTGCTCCTGTAGCCAAATTAAACACCATTAGAATGCTAATTTCCTTAGCAACAAAACACAAATGGGAGCTACACCAGCTAGATGTTAAGTCTGCATTTCTGAATGGAGACTTGAAGGAAGAAATTTATTTAGTATAGCCTAAAGGTTTTGTGAAAAAGGGGCAGAAACATCTTGTGTGTAAATTGAAAAATGTACTTTATGGTTTAAAACAGGCACCCAGGTCATGGTATGAGAAAATTGACTCATTTTTTGTTCAGCATGGCTTTCATAGAAGCTTGAATGATCCAAATCTGTATACCAAGTTTAATAAACAGAGGCAAATTATTTTAATTTCTTTGTATGTAGATGATATGATTATAACGGGGAATGCTAACAATCTGATCAAAGAAATCAGATGTCACAAGTGTATGAGATGGAAAGACTCTGGAAAATCCTTTCTTACTCAAGGGAAGTATGCCAGAAGCATGCTGGAAAGGTTCAGAATAGAGCAGTGCAGATCAGGAGCAACACCATTACAACAGAACTTAAAGTTGAGAAGTGACGACGGTACTAAAGAGGTGGATGCTACCATGTATAGACAGCTAGTTGGGAGTTTTATATATCTTACTACAACTAGACCAGATTTGGCATACTCTGTTAGTGTGTTGAGCCAGTTCATGTCAAAACCACTCAAAAGTCACTAGATTGCAACAAAAAGTGTGTTGAGGTATCTTAGTGGTACTAGTAATTATGGCATTTTGTACACTGACAATCCTGATGTTATTCTAGCAAGTTTTTCAGATTCCGATTGGGCAGGTAACTTGGATGATCGAAGATCTATCACAGGTTACACATTCAGCATTGGATCTGGAGTCATAAGATGGAGCACCAAAAAGCAGAGCACTGTAGCTCTATCTTCATGTGAAGTTGAGTACCAAGCATTGTGTGCAGCCACATGTGAAGCTATCTGGTTGAGAAGACTTCTCAACGATGCAGGAGAAGAGCAGAAAGAATCAACTAGTATCAAAACTGACAACCAGAGTACCATTAAGCTTGCATACAATCCAATCTTTCATAAAAATACCAAGCATATCGATACTCAGTTTCATTTTGTTTGAGAGAAATACAGTCAAAAGAGATATGTGTTGAATATTGTAAAATTTGTGATAACATGGTTGATATTTTTACTAAGCCTCTTGGGCGTGTAAAATTTGAATTGTTTAGAGGGATGTTAGGAGTTCAGGATAATCCTTTCTCCATTAAGGGGGCGAGTTGAAAATAATTAATATTATTTTGTATTAATGGATAAATGGTTACATAAGTTGTAACGTATCTCCTTAGTTTAGGATTTGTTCCTAGAGTGTAGGAGTTTGGTTGCAACTTCCTGAGTTCTAGTAATGTACTTAATGATGTAATTGCTCATTTGATGTAAGTAGAGAGTGTACAGAGAGAGTTCTCTTTGTTTGAGTGCAGTCTCTAGGTACAGTACTCACCTATGAGCTGTAACTCCTTCTTTTTCAATTCAAGTCTGATTTTTATCTGAATATTAGCCATTTTTTCAAGAGAAATGAATATGACTGCCAAATTTTTTCATGGCTTGAAAGATCAAAAGTTTAGGGCAAGTGTTTTGAAAAGCGGAACATGATTTTAGCAGCTCACGGACTCTGGACGCATAATCTATTTTAAGATTTAGCTTTCAAGTTGTAAGTATTAGATAGAATGGAAGATGCCAAAGGCACCCTACATTGAACAGTCTTCATCACTATTGTGCCACTTACCTTCTTTAAACTATGAATGTAACTCAACTTTGTCTGCCGAGTCCATTAATTCCATCAAACTTATCATATCTTTTAAATTTTAACCAGAATCCTTTTGTGCCGAGAAAAAAAAATAAACTATGAATGTAACTCAACTTTGTCTGCCGAGTCCATTAATTCCATTAAACTTATCAAATCTTTTAGATTTTAACCAGAATCAGAACATATATATGTCATTGTGACTTTTGACGCTGGCGTCCTCAGGCAACCAATTGGTTCATGGACTTTTCCTTTTGTCATGTTTTTCATACTTTTCCTTTTATCATGAAATGGGCAATACTGGTTTACTATTAGAAAATGTTTTGCATAGTCTTCAAGTTTAATTCTGTAATATAAATTGAAATTTGTCGTCCACAAATCAGTCTAGGTTTAAAATAATGTTTACCACTTCATATCAATTTATGTGTTTTACTTGTGCACGCATAAAAGATGGACTCAAACTACCAGTAATGTCCAGAACTTTCTCAGTTAAAAACAAACAACATCCCAACAACTCCAACCAATGGAGGCATTTCTGTTTTGAAAATCAGAGGAAGTATCTAGTCATACTCCAACGATTGAGTAATTAGATTGTAAATTATAACAAACCTAGCTTCTAGTTTAAGGCGGCTGTAGATTTGAAGATTTGAAGTTGAATCTTTGCAACATGCAATCCACATGGCAAACGAAAAAGGAGTAAATGAATGTTTATGGTCATATTGTATGAATAGGACGTAAATGTTTGTAATATGGTGGTCACTTCTACAATGGCAACGGTTTGTTATTATACCCAGAATGCTATAGAAAGAGTCGTAGCAAACTTACAATACATAGCCAAGTATACACAACAACATCCGAATGTATGTTTAATGAATATACAGCGAAGCTGAAGTGTGTATATATATAAATAAATTGGGTATAGCTGATTATGGTTTGGGATCTAACCTGATAGCTTTTTGCACAATGAGATGATTAGGATTCAGGAGGATTGAAGAAGGTATTTATTCAATGTCGTCCTCCTGCTAGTGACTGAAACCCATGATTGTGGATATGTTGGTTTTGATATCCCTCTCAAATTTCTATTTGACCCATTTACACTAATTCTCTGCACAAACTCGGTTGAATTTGATGTTCCAACAGGTTTTTCTTATGCCCTGCTCTTGAATCCTCACCAAAGTCACCGACTTGCAAAAATCACCATAAATTAGATAACTTAGATAACTGCAGTGGGTAACTGGGAATTAATTACCGTTAGTACCATAGCATTTACGATTTTACCTGTTGAGAATTAAAAACTGATATAATATCAGTGATCTTTATAGATATGACTTAGAAACTAATACAGCCCTGGCACTTTATTTCTGCTACTGTGCGGCGCATGTGTATGCCATTCAGTGAATAAAATATCCGACTTTATGTTAGCATGTATATACATAATGTGTATATGCTGTAGCCTACCTCGAGTTCCTCGGCTACTTTCATCCTATAATCTTTACGTTTTAACTCACTTGGTGTTTGGCTGTGCAAATGTATCAATGCCGACGAGTTGTCAAATTTGTCTTATATTTTTGTTGATGGTTAGAATTCCATGTCACAGCGATAGGGAAATTGATCTTTTTGATTTCAATTAAAAAAAGAAAATTAATACTAATATCAAATTTGGAATGGTAATAAAAATATTAAGGACACTGATCAAATTTATAAAACTTTTAATCTTTTTGGTAACAAACTACCGAAGCATGACAAATTGACAAACATATACACAAAGTGTATATTCGTATTCCACAAATAAGTGTTGCGGTAGCGTTCCATTTGGCCATCCTCCATATGTAGGAGTCGCATTCATATTAAAAAGCCATTCCCAACATGTGTATCACTGCATATATCTGACCTCAGGCGGGTCGTGCGTGTGAGGTATGCATATATACACAATTTGATATTAAAGCGGTCAATGCAGACAGTGGATTACACGGGTAACGGGTTACGGGTGCCAGGTGGATTAATAGGGATTATGCCTATTAGTAATTACCGTGGATTATTAAATTAAACATTAAACGTTAAAGATGTTGATAAATCCTCCATTTAGCGCAACTTGCAATGTTAAATATATATATATATATATATATATAATTTATAAAAAAGTTCAAAAATTTTAATTTTTAAACATGCCGTTATATTGACGTTATTAAAAATTAATGGCAAGTTAGACATGATGAGATTTTGAACTAAAACGTGGATTCATCTCAGATTCGATGTGATGCTAGTCTCCATCGGCCGGTTCCTCGTTAATGGAGGGCAACAACCTGCTATAAGGCCATTAATAGTAGTAGTAGCGTGTGATATAGCCAGTGGTAAACTCATTCTTGTCGAAACACGCACTTGAACCCTACCATTCATATTGTAATCTGGTTTGAAATTTGAAAATGAATTCGCGCCATTCATATCGTAAGTTGATTTGAAATTTGAAATTGTCCCCATAATGAAGGCCCAAGCCCTCCCCCGCAGCTCCATCTCGTCATACATGTCCAGTAAGAAAACGATGTAGATCAACCTAGAGAACGCCATCATGGAGGAACTGAGAAAGAGAGTCGAGGCTGACAAGCATGACAAATCGGTGAAGGATCTGGTGATTCTCTTGTATGAAGCCATTATGGTTACCTCGCGGTCCAACATGGAGGAGCCAAACACAATCGTTTCCAGAATTCACAGGATGCTCAAACTTGGCCTAAGCATCGAGGATGAATCCAGCGAAACATCACAGGCTACTACTAACCGGATCCATGAGATATATATCTAACCTGAATCAGATTCAGTTCAAGGCTCGATGTCAACATCAAGATTTCAGAGATCAATTCTTGAGCTGCATAACTTTTATTAACTTTGTAGACTGAAAAATGTTTGTAATTCAAAATTCTTTGAAATGCTTGATACGATTGTATCAAAATGATTGTGGGCTACTTGGGAAATATCAAATTATGTTGGAATCATTACCACGCATTATTAACTAGCATCAAATGATTTTTGAATTTGAGCTGTACTCAAGGTGTAAACGAATTAAAAAATTTGAGTTGTGTAAATCATAGTTACCAAATTCGGCCGTATCGCCGAAAAAAAAATCGTAAATTCGACGGTTCGATTCGATTTGCGAATTAAAATGGCAATTCGAGTTCGGCTTCGGTAAAATGTACTCGATATCGGAGTTCACGATATCAGATTCTTCGCAGATTTTTAATCATAGTTACAGATTCGAGCATCCCATTTATTATGAATGGCATACGATTAACGTTAATAAATGATAATGGTGGATGTAGTTTTATGCAATAAGAAATTTACATGAAATGAAATACTTAGAAATCTATGATAATTATGTTTTTCTAAAGTAAAGTAAATAATTTATAATTTATAATTTATAATGTGTAGATTTATCAAATTTCATTTATAATTTATAGTTTTATCAAATTTAAATTGAGGAGAAAATTTGTATAAATTATTTGATGAAATTTGATTCGGTTTTCAAGTATACGTGGTTGGATAAGCGGTTAAATAAAAAATTAAATGCCTTAAAATCCGCGATTGGTGGTTTACCTAAACGGAACAGATTGTTCATTTAAGAGCGAATGTTAATGGTGGAACAAATAGTGGTAGGATGGCGAAGGAAAGAAACTGGAAAAATTGGAAAATCACAGTGGAATAGGAAAGTTTATAATTTTCCAATTCCATTATTGTTTTTATGGATTAAAAAGCTAGTAAATTAGGAAAGTGAAGAATCTGTTATAAGGAAGGAAACTGGAAAAATTGGAAAATCACAGTGAAATAGGAAAGTTTATAATTTTCCAATCTCATTATTGTTTTTATGGATTAAAAAACTAGTAAATTAGGAAAAGGAAGAAACTGTTACATTGAATTCCTAATAGTTTGTTAATTTGTAATACGTGTTAATTTTGCAATGACTTATTTTATGAAATTTTAGATATTTTTAAAAATGTTTATATTTATTAGGAAGGATTATAGATAAATCACTTTTAAAATTACAAAAAATATTTTAAATTTAAATTTAGAAATAAAGAAGTATTGAAGAGAAGGGAAGTTTTTTTTGGCGAATTGTATTTGTAAAATTATTATATTATCTAGTTTATTCATTGTTATTCAAAATTCAAAATAAATTTAGAAAAAAATGGACTGAAAATATCCCAAACACAACAACAAATTTTTTAAAATGATAGTTTTCAATATATATAGTGTCAAATTTTTTTCGAATTAAAAATTTCTTATTCGAATTTTTATCGTATCGAATTTGAATCCGAATTCAAACTTGGTAACTATGGTGTAAATTGGTGATTTTACTATCAAGTAACACATTTAAAATGTAGAGGCTTCATATTAGGTTTGAGTTATAACCACTGTGTCACAGATGGTGTTGGAATCACCTATTTTCTTAAGGCTTTCGGTGAAATCCCGAAATGCGCAACAAGCACAGCGGTTCCTCGAGTTTGGAACAGAGAAATCCTTCCTACTAGAGAGATTCTATAGGCGAATCACACCGGGGTCCATGAATATTATGATTTTGGGGAAAAATATCGTGAATCAATGTTGCAAGTGCCTATAGCACATGAGGAAATGAGATCAAAATCATTTTATTTTTGGTTCAAAGGAAATTGCAGCTTTAAGAAGCCAGGTAGAAGGGGTGAAGCATCCCAACCCATTCAAACTAATATCGACCTGCGTGTGGTGATATAGAGAAAAGGCTTTTGATATCCCTGGCGACCACATTTCCACAATTGTATTTCCCTACAATGGATGTTCTCAAATTTGGCCACCTCTTCCAAGAGGATACTATGGAAATGTGGTAGCAACCGGTTATGCTAGGTCAAAGTCTAGGGATCTCACCTGCGATCTTTAATTGGTCTCGCAGAGCTAAATGGGCGTCCACGAGATAAATTCATTGGCGTTTGTTGCATTTCAGACGTTTCCAAGATTATGGTGGATTTCAAAGAAGCAGATTTTGGATGGGGAAAGGCAGTGTATGTTTGTCCTATTTATCTAGAATAGCTAAACGTTTCATTTTTATTAGGATCTTCTGTGAATGCCTTTGAAGAATTCACAGAAATAAATAATGCTACCAATGGCTGCCTGCAGCCTCAGTGACGTTTGAATCAAAGGATTTTTAACGTTCATAATCAAATTAATATGTTGAGGTTGAATGCATTCATGAGGTTGAATGAAAAAATAGGCGAGAATTTTATCTCTTTAAGCCAGTTATTTTAAGGGCTTCGTTGGAGGTAATAACCATAGACATTAAGATCTTTGAAATGTAACTACTCTTGTGTGGCCAATATATTAAGGCCCTCCATGTTTACCACATTTTTAATGGTGGATGACATTTAGATGTTCATTCTTTTTAATAGGCTTTTGCTTTTTCTTGTCTCTTCTTTTTTTTCATTCCTCAATAAATTTTTAAATATTTCACATTTATAATATTTTATTGTTTGAATATATATGTAAAGCTTTATTTTAAAATAGCGTTTTGAGAACTTCCTTTTTCTAAGAATTTGGTTAACGTTTTTTTACAAATATTATAATTTGGATATAAATTTTCCAATAAATTTATAATTATAAGAAATATATATATAAAAATTTATAAATTAGATAATCAATATTATAATTTATTTATAGTTATTAAATATATTTTAATAAATTTTAATTACTGATCTATTCTGATAATGAGCCACTGTGGATCGTTCGAATTGTCGATTCAAACAATTATGGATGCAAGACTTTCGAAAGAAAACTACACACAAAGCACTAATCGCAAAACAATAAAGTTTAATTAATTAAAAAATATCTTTTTCCAGGTGTTACTTCTACAATTTACAAAATAAAAAATTCAAAAAATACATTCACTCAAAAATATATATTTTAAAAAAATCATATATATATATATATTTGTCCTAGTCTAACGATTATGTTTTTTTGCCCTTAAAGTTATGGAAATTTTTCATATTTTGAAAAAATCCAACAGTGATTTTTGTAAATCCATGTAAAAGTTGTCAAGTTTCGTAATTTTAGGTGCTATTCCTCCACCTCCATATAAAATTCCTAATAATTCATATTGTTTTAATTATAATATTGTTTTTTTTTTATCGTTGACTCCTCTAAAAATATTTGGACAATAAACAAATAATGCAATCAATGAAAGAAGCAGGTAGCCTTACTGACGTTGTGGAGACTGATTCAAAATCTTCTATAATTTAGAAGATAAAAAATTCAAGAAATGTGTTCATTTTAAAATATATATTTTTAAAAGATTCGTTATATATATATATATATATATATATATATTATTTTCTATGTATAATAATTGATATTATTTTAATTGTAATATTGTTTTTTTGTTATTATTTATTTGAATAATTTTGTTTATTGTATTTATATAGAATGAAAAGATGTATAAGTTTTTTATACATATCTTTAATGAGATTAAATGGGTGAAATTGTTTAGGAGGAATTTGAATCCAAGGCTTTGGCCTCTGCCCGTCTCTTACCCAAGTTCTGGAAGAGATTTGTGGATGACACGGGTGTTATCTGATCTCATGGCCAAGATAAGTTGGATCTTTTCTTCAAGCATCTTAATGATCAATCCCCATCCATTAAGTTCAGTATGGAACAGGAAGTCGATGGATGCCTTCCTTTCCTCAATGTCCTTGTTTCGAAGAATAATGATGGTACCTTTGCCCACCAAGTGTCTCAAAAGAAAACACATACTGAGCAATATATTCACGCCAGCTCCCATCATTTCCGTGCTAAAAAGTTGGGCATTCTCAACACACTTGCTACCCGTGCACTAAGAATCTCTGATGAAAAGAGCCTCGATAAGGAGAAGGCCCATCTCCTTAATGTCTTTGTTAATAGTGTTTATAACAGGCACTTCGGTCAGAAAGTGTTCCTTAAAGCCAGCAAGAATTCATTGATCAAGAAAAACCCTAAAGATCAAGTCTCTGGGGTTCATCTCCCTTTCATCGAAGGGACCACTGATAATATTGCTAGGATTCTTAGGAATCATAATGTTCCCTCTACCTTTAGACCCCTTAACGCCATCCATAGCTTCCTCAGATCGATAAAGGAGCCGATCGACCCCAAGGAAATGAAAGGTGTTTATGTTATTCCCTGTTCATGTGGGACTCCTTATGTTGGTGAGACTGGTTGTTCTATTAATCAAAGGATTAATGAGCACTCAACTGACTTAAAACATGGGAGGACTTGGTCTTCCGCCCTAACAGAGCATGCTGAGAAGAATAAACATCATGTGTGTATTGAGGAGGCCCATCTTATTGCTAAGGTTGCGCAATTTTATCACCGGAAATTTAGGGAAGCCATAGAGATTGAAAAAGGTCGAACAATCTCAATAAAGATGACGGCTAGAAGATCAGAAGTTGTTGGATCCTTTCCCTCTCTTCCTAGTTTTTTTTCTCTCCCCCCGCTCCCAGTCCTGTTGGTGTTCTTCTCCGTGACGTCTTCCTTGTTTTTTCCCTCAGTTTCTGGATCGTCGGTGTTTCCCTTTTTATCGGCCTTTCTTTTTATGTTTTCTCTCCTTCTCGATTAATAATAAGATCAATTTGTTAGTTGAGGAATAAAAATCCTTTCATTAAAATTTTTCTTTCCTAGATATTTTTTTTTTCTCGGTAACAAAGCTAATCTATTAAATATTTACATAGTACAAAATTACATCAGGTAAGACCCGTATGCTCTTGCCCAGGCATAGACAAAAACTAACACTGACAAAGACCCATACATAATTCCCCATATCAAGCCCTCGCAGGGGTGGTTCCATGAAGTACCAAAACTGTCCATAAACGGAAGCCCGCACAGGGGTCTTAGACAAAAAGGACTGTTCAAGTCATCCCGCGCAGGGGAAGCAGTAAGAACTATCACCATTGACACAAAAAACCAGTAGCTTTGACATTCTGAAAAAAACATAGACTGAAACAACAACAAACCAGGAGACGGCAGCGTGATTGCGACCAGGGGAGCAGGGGCGCTGGTGTGATTATTCACTCGGCTCATTCGGTTGCTCTTCCACAATTGGGCACCAGCCGTAGTAATCCGGCTCAGCATGAGTAGGCGAGGTCGCTTCCGCCTCCCCAGTGGTGGCTTTAGGAGCATTCTGGGATTGCTTGGATGTATCCTCGACTTTGGCCCGGCTCTTGTCTTCCTGCTCCATCTCAGCTGTCGGAGCCTGCTATGCATCCCCCTGGTAGTCCTGCATCCCTTGCTCCCGAGCTTCTATGGGGTCATCCACCTCAGGAGGATTCTCGATGAACAGAATGGAGACATGAGCACTAATTCTCGGATTTGCTGTGGAGCTGGTGAAGTTGAAAATAGTGGAGCCGAAGGCTAGCAATGAGGCCGTGCTGGATGCCTCTGCATCCATATGTGGGCCAGAGTGCAGGGGAATGGCTCCCATGGAGCTTGCCAGATTACAGTGGCAACAGTGCCTCATTTCATCTCTCACAGGTCCGCTCGAGCCCCTGCCTCAGGAGGAACCACGACGGCTCAGCAACCTTTGTCTGGGTCTCACCATAATGGTATGAGACTCTCTGCAAACAGCCAGGTGAACTGGACTGTCGTTGACCAGAACCAGCTCCGTAATAGACTCCACCGCCTGAGAGGGGGCCGCTTCAACGACTGAGAGGCTAGCCAAATGCAGCACGACCAGAATTCCCTGCTCCCAACCTGATATAAGCTCGTCATCGTCACCTACCCACCTCGAATTCCCATCCGCCATTATTGTAGCAATGCTCTGGGTCGAGTGTGCTCCCCGGGCATTCACTCCTGCCGTCCCCCGTCCCTTCGATTTAAACCAGGAGTGAGCACGTCGTCCTCTCGCATGGAATGCCACGTGATGCCCATGGAGTGGCATGTGGCCAGCTTCCATCTCTCGTCCCATCGCTTTAAACACCCGCATCCGGGGGAGTTTCCTCCATTTGGACCAGTCGAGAACATTCTTGGGCTTCCTCATTCGATAATATTTCATTCAGCTGTCCAGTAAGTAGAGAGTAATTACCTCCCACTCCAACATTGGCCATGTAGTCCGCTATCTTATTGCCCTCCCTCTTTGTGTGTGTGAAGGTGATAGCTCTGTTGCTTTGAAGCTTCTGTTCTATTGCCTCCAGACGTGCCTCTAGCCTCCAGCTGGTTGCTACTTTTTTGGCTGGTGATCCGTTTAGGATTTTTTTTGCCATATTGATGAGGATTTGGGAGTCTCCTTCAACCTCCAGAGGATAGAGGTTTAGCTCTCTAGCGAGTTGAAGACCCTGCCATAACCCTTCCAATTCAGCTGAGTTGTTGGTGTCCCAGCCAATGCTTCCATAAAAGAGAGTTATGGGAGTTCCTTCATGATTTCTGATTATTCCCCCAAAGCCTGCTAACCCAAGATTTCCCTTTGAGGCACCATCAAAGTTAAGTTTGAAAGTGTGCTTTGGCGGAGGCTTCCATTCAGCTTGTTTGTCCTTGCTGTTTGTAGGGGAATTCTGCTGGTCCGTGCCATTGTTACATCTAATCTGCCAATTGTCCATGATGGCTTTCTCATTGGCCAAGGTAGGCCAATCCTCCTTCTTCCATGATCTTGTCATCAGAGTTTCTTGGATGTTTTTGCAGAGCATATGCCAGATTGTGTCCATGGAGGAGCGTTGATTTTTGAAGATGCACTTGTTTCGCTCCTTCCATATACTCCATAAGATTAGCCCAGGAATCAATCGCCAAAGATGATTGAGGATGTTGCTCTTATACGGGTCCTGTTGCCATTGTCGTATGGATTTCGTGATTTCAACTTCAAGTCTGCATCTTTTTTGGCAACGAAAGCTTGCTTTCTCCCATAGTTGATTGGCTAGGGGACAAGAGTCCAACAAGTGTTGGAGCGTTTCCTCATGGGCGTAACAGTTAACGCATATGGAGGGTCCGTGGAAATTTCTTCTTCGAAGCTTGTCCCAAGTTAGGATTCTCTGATGCCCTACCAGCCAGAGAAAATGACAGATCTTGGGCCACGAGCCTGAGTTCCAAATTTGGCCCCAGATTGGGTCTTGAGGTGCAGCGTCATTGCAAATAATTTTATAAGCTTCAGACATGGTGAACGCTCCCTTAGGTAGATATCCCCATCTTAGGATATCCTCCCTTTCGTCACATCTGATTTTTCTTTTGCTGAGCTCCGTTTCCAAAGCTGTGGATGACTGGTGATTATCATTTGAGAGGATTTGATTGCCTGGCTTCCAGATTCTGAATCCTTTCTCCAAATCTTGGGTCCAAAAGTGCCTGATTTTGGCCAGCTGTGTTTCCTCCTCCATATGATGCAAACGCTGGTTCAGGGCATTGCTGAGAGTGGGCATTTGATTCCATGCATCCGTCCAGAATCTAGCATTATTGCCATTTCTCACCTCCCAGAAGCTGTGCTTCTGGATCATCTTATAATGTTCCTTGGCTGCAGTCCAAATTAACGAACCTTTGTTACTGGGTTCCAATCTGATAAGCTCTTCCTGGGGTCGTTGGTTTGCATATTTTGTTGTCCATAGAGTGACCCACGGCTTTCCTACATTGGTGAGCCATTGCCACCAGATCTTGGCTCCCATGATGGCATTGCTGTGCTCCGGATCCCTTAGTCCAATTCCACCTTTTGCTTTTGGCTTGCAAACTGAGCTCCATTTTACCAGTGCCCACTTGCGATTGGTTGCGTTGCTCCCCCAAAGGAAATTTCTCTGAATTTTCCTTAATCTTTTTAGGACCCATTTAGGCGCTGCCAAGATGGAGAAAAGGTACAACGGCATAGCTTGAAGGACAGCTTTAATAAGAACCGCCTAGCTGACAAGGTTCAGGGTTCTGTGAGTCCATTGATTGAGCCTAGATTCGAGCTTTACAATTAAATTGCGCCAAGAGGAGTGAGTGATGGCTGAGGTAGTGAGGGGAGCTCCAAGATACTTTGAGGGGAGAGTGGCCATAGGGAATCCTAGGATACAGACTATAGCTGACTTGACAACTGGGGGAGTGTTAAAAAAGAAGATCTGCGATTTGGAGCAATTGATATTGGTCCCTGAGGCTTCTGAGAAATCAGTTAGGACAGCTTTGAAAATTGAGGCTTCTTGTACAAAAGGGTACCCAAACAGCATCGTGTCATCAACAAATTGTTGATGGGAGGTGGCTGGCAGGTGGTGAATGGAGATACCCTTAAGCTGGTGCGTGTGGAGGGCATTCTTAATGTGACGCCCCAGTTCTTCAGCCATCGAAACAAACAGGAAGGGGGAGAGGGAGTCACCTTGCCTAATACCACAGGAGGGATAGAAAGGGCGAGAGGGGATCCCATTAACTAGGATGGAGAAGCTAGAGGAGGAGATAAGGCTCATAACCCAGCGAACCCAAGTGGGGTTGAAACCAAAAGCAGTTAACATTTGCTGAATATAATTCCAACTGAGTTTGTCAAAAGCCTTGGAAAGATCCAGTTTAAGGAGCATACCTGCCTGCTTAGAGTGCTTGAGAGTATGTGCAATCTCATGTGTGTGGATGATTCCGTCTAAAATCTGTCTGCCTTCCACGTAACCGGATTGTTCTGGCGAGATGAGCATTGGCAGGAGGGGATTTAGCCTATTCGCGATGACTTTAGATATGACCTTGTATATGACATTGCATAGTGCTATGGGCTGAAATTTGTCCGGTTTGAGCGCATCCTCTTCTTTTGGAATCAGAGCAATGAAGGTGGTGTTGAGAGAGGGAAGCAGCCAGTGGGCGACTCTCGACTCCTCCACCACCTCCCAGACTTCCATCTTAATCAAATCCCAGAACCTGTGAAAGAAAGTAGTTGTAAAACCATCCGGGCCGGGAGCTTTTCCATCTTTGAGCTGAGTCATTGCATTGTCTACTTCTTGCATTTGAATTGGGCTTAGGAGGAGCTCATTATGCTCTCCAGTGATTAGCTTAGGTATATTGCGGGTGATTCTTTCAATTGCCGGATTTCTGTTGATGTCAGGTTCTTGGTGAACCTACTTGAAGTGTTCGAGGAGAGTATTTTCGATTTCCTCATGTTGCTCCACCTTTTCTCCTCCTGGTTTTTGAATGAATGGGATATTGTTGCCCATTCTGCGTTGCACTGTTGTTCTGTGAAAAAATTTTGTATTTCTTTCTCCCTCTTTGAGCCATCTGATTCTTGATTTCTGCTTCTAGTATATCTCCTCCTGCCTTCTTCTTTCTTCTAGCTGAATGTGGATGCACTGTTCCTGTGCGAGTGTTCGCTCGGTATGCCCGCATGTGCTTATTTCTCTTTTCAGTTCCTCCATTTCTTTTTGAAGATCATTTTTCTCCTTGAATATGTTTCCAAATGTCTCTCGGTTCCATCTCTTGAGGCAGAGCTTTAGATGTTTGAATTTCTGTTGAAACTGAAACATTTTGGAGCCGTCTTGCGGGCGGAAGGAGGTCCATGTGGAGTTGACGAAGTCTCTGAGAGAGGGATGAGTGAACCAAAACTCCTCAAAACGGAAAGGCCTTCGCGTTTTATTGCCTGGGCGTTGCCATTGTAGGGCGATCGGCCAGTGATCAGAGCCAGAGTGGGGTAGAATGGCTGCCGAGAAGTCCCCCCCTAAGTGGATCGAGTTATCTGATATGAGAAAGCGATCCAGCTTGGAGGCGATTTGATGAGGGCCTGTTCTGCGATTACTCCACGTAAAAGTGCCATTGCAAAACTGTAAATCTATCAAGGATGCATTCTGAATAAAGTTTTTGAAATGGGTGTTTTCCTGCTCCAGCTTGTTTCTACCACCAAGCTTCTCCTCTAAATTTGTGATCATATTATAGTCCCCTCCCGCAATACAAAGAGGGTGCTTGCGATTGGCGTTGAGGACTTCTAATGTGTAAAGGAGAGCCATCTTTTCCTTTGCTTCCTAAGGGAAGTATACATTCGAGAGGTGCCCATGAATATTTGTGCCTACAATGTGGAAGATAGCTTGAATGAGATTATGTGAGGCATGGAAATCCGACAGAGTAAGGGCCTCAGGATTCCATGCAATAGCTAATCCCCCTGAAGCACCCGCTGCATCTACAGCGATTGATTGACATCCCGACCATGCTTTGGAGAAGATTCTTTCTAAAGTAGTGCTATTACATTTTGTTTCCTGGAAAAAACAAATTTGTGGCTTTTCCATTTTAATCATATTTTTGAGCATTCTGAGCTTTCCTGGGCTGTTGAGCCCCCTTAGGTTCCATGAGATGAGCTTCATGATTCACTAATGGGGGAGGGCTTGTAGTACTTCGTAAGCTTAGCATACTTACTGGAGTCTACCAGTATCTTTCCAAGTGCGATTGTTCTTTGGAGGTCTGTTCTTCTTCCTCTTTTTTTGGAGTCTTTTGGGGTTTGGCTGAGATCCCAGTGACTGCCTGGCTGAATGCCAAGCTGATTTTGATAGTAGGCCCTAGAAATGACCATTTCCAGTTTATCCAGCTGTAGTTCTGGGATACTTTCATATGTTTTTCTCTTGCATGCTGCTTCTAGTTCAAGTATGTCCAGACCATATAGATCTATACTTTCTGGCTCTTCCTCCATTTGTTGCACCTGATTGTCTTCTTCTACGGGAATACTTGGATCCTGGGCGGGGCCTGAGGATCCATCAACCTCCATTTCATTACCTTTGTCCTGTTGTTTCTCGTTGCTCTCCACGATGAGGACAGGGGGATCTTTAGAGGGGTGGGATTTGGAAGGGTGGGCTTCGGGAGGTGGCTGTGAAGAGGAGGAGGGGTGGTCCGAACTTGGAGGGGGGGAGGAGATGTGCTCATCCGAGATATTTGCCAAGATGCCAAAGCTGTTCCTGACTGAATGTTTAGGACCGGTATTCGATTTGGGTTTCTTCCCTGTGGGTGGTTTTTTGTGCGCTCTCTTTCGAGTTGGGGCTTTGGTAAAGCCATCATTGGGCTGAGACTTAGAGGGTGAAGGGACTTTATCTTGAACATTCAGGGGGCAGTCTCTGAATAGATGCCCTATGGCATGGCATTTACGGCAGTGAAACGGAACATGTTCATAGTCTAAAGGCTGAATCCACTCATGATCACGATGAGAGAGACTTACCGACTCCGGCAGGGCTTTGTCCAGGCGCATGAAGACGCATAAGCGAGCGTAGGATGTGAATCTTCGGAGTTTCGTTTCTTCAGCCGTCCTGATATATTCCCCTAAACCATTTCCTATATTTTTCAGAATGTTCTCATCCCAATATTCATCTGGTAATCCATATAGTCTTATCCAAACTGGTGCCCATGTGAGATCCTCCTGATCTGGTTTAAATCTGGGACCCCAATCCCTCAGATATAGGCCTGCCGAGTTGAAAAAATAAGGACCTTCAACCAGGATTCTATATTTATCCTCCAAACAGAAAAACATTGCAGTGAAGAACCCTTTTGGGCCTAACTGCAGTGTCACATCTCCCTTAGGTTTCCACTTCGCGGTAATCCAACTATACAGGGCTTTCTCCGTCGGCCAAAACCCTATGAACTTCCCGATGAGTGCATGGTCAGTCATGTATTGGATTCGTGCTTCTATTATTTCCCCTGGCAGTTCTATTCTGGGTCGATCTGTGGCTATTGGTTTGCATGTGGCTGAAGAGACCTTCTGAGTACCCTCTGATGAGGATGGCTGCACAGTCTCTCCATTCACCTTATCTTTCAAGTTCTCTTTTCCTTTGCGTTCATTCTGGCGCAAGATTTCTGGATTGATCACGTTCTCATTGATTGATCCGAATCGGATTGATCTTTCATTGTGTTTCTGTGCTATATGTGCGCTGGGGGAGGTTGCAGAAGCCCCCCCCTGTGGGTCTCCCATGTGTCGTGCGCCTATTCCTCCTTTGTTTTGGAAAGCCTGCGCAGGTCGTTAGGTCCTTGCTGGTTCTCTGCACTGTGCAGTCTGTGCTGTCTGAGCTCGCAGCCGAACCCTAGCCGTAGTCGCCAGGGATCTTTCCTAGATATTTAAGATAAGGACTATTTTTAATTAACTAACCTATAGAAAACAAAATAATTTGTTCCTCATCATTTTAGTTATTTTTAGGAAAATTTTCCACTTTTCTTTTCCTTAATTTTATTAGAAGATCCATTATTTTAATAAGTTATCCTTTTAATGTATTTTTCGTATTATGTATGATTCAAATTTTAGATTTAATTAGATAGTTTTAAGTTTATGGCTTAGTGAGTTAGGTTTATATTTATGTTATTAGTTTTAATATGATCTATTAAGAGGTTATAAAAATAATTAGTTGTTATGGTAATAACTATAATAAAACTTAAAATTTACTATTTACTTTTAGCCCTTTGATTAAATGCGATTAAAGCCAACTTTCAATTATTTATAAAAAAAATTAATTATATGACTTGAATATCATATTAAATATTAAATATTTAATTATTTATTATATAACTTTTTATATCAATATTGCCCCCTTTTAATTGATATTAATTAAATTCATTACATTTTTATATATTAAACTAACTTACAGTTAACTAACTATATAACTTTAAAGCCGTTTTCATATTTAATTGATTCCTATTGATTAAACATATACATATAATAATAGATATATAATTAACTTACTAACTATTTAATTTATTTTATTCACCTATCCTATCCCTTGGTCGAGTCCATATAACTGTTTCCGAGTCAAATATAGTCGTTAGCAGGTCTATGTACCCAATCCAATATAGTCGTTACCTGGTTAAATATAGTTGTTGAATGATCTACTCTATATATTTAACATGCAGTCGAGATCTAGTCTTCAACTTGTCCTGATGATGAACCACACTCATTGGTTCGAAACGCGTCGACAAATGTATTCTAATGTGATTTACACCGAAAAATCTTCTCAAAAAACTTGATATGGATCACATAGGCCTTAATTCAACAATATATTTATTTGTCATTAATTCAATATAAGTTATTTAAAAATAAGTTATTAATAATTAAAAAAAATATTATTATTTTTTATACAATAATGAGTATTAGGTATAATGGGAAATTTCGTAGAAATGGTTGACACTATTCCACTTAGATAAATTAGTAAAAGAATGGTCGCCATTATTCCACTATTCCACCTAGGTAGCTTAGTAGAAACCATTGCCACTATTCTACTCAGACATATTCTACTATTCCACCTAGGTAGCTTAGTAGAAACCATTGCCACTATTCTAATTGGTAAAACCAATATTTCATAATTGCCATAAAAGCCAACATATCTCCACAAATTTCAAATCCAAAATATTTAAAACACAAATCATAAACCATACAACTTAAACTAAATTCTTTTAACTAAAAAAAATTATTCATTATAAATTACTATAATCACATCATACTAAATGTATCACTCTCCCTTAGCATATATAACATGGATCCTTAACTAGCCCATGTAGAACCCAACCACCATTCCCATATTAAACCATATATTTATTTCGTTATATAATTATACAATAAGAAGATAAAAAAAGGGAAATAAACCCAAAAAAAAAACAATTATACATGTATATTTAATTCCTGATTCGTTTTATATTAAAGAAATCATATATTCCCCATATTACAGATTATATTTATTTGGTTAATAAGAAGATCAAAAAGGGAAAAAATAAAAATAAAAATTATACATGTATAATTAATTCCCGATTCGTTTTATATTAAAGAAGTCATATATGTATGGTGTAAAAGTTTAAGTTCTTAAATTTAAAATGCTACTAAATTAAAATTAATAAAAATTATCATTAATTCAATTAAAATATAATTATAATTTATTAATTAACATATAATTATATAATAATTAATATTAATGATAAAAAGTTATATTCTCTCATGTATATAGATATATATATTGAAAAGGTATAAGATAAATTAAAGACTTATATTCTTAACTTAAACATTAAAATATAAAAGAAATATTAGTTTTATCCTCGTAAATGTAAATGTAAATGTAAATAAAATAACAATAAATATAAATAATTAAAATAATAATATATTTTGTAAATATTCTATAAAGTTAATTAAGTGAGATGTAAATAAAATAACAATAAATATAAATAATTAAAATAATAATATATTTTGTAAATATTCTATAAAGTTAATTAAGTGAGATATAACGCATTATTAAAATATATATTTTGTTTTTTAATTTTATTTAAAAATAAATAAATAAAATTAGCCATATTTTTTGTAAATGGTTAAAATATAATGCATTATTAAGAAATATATTTTGTTTCCGTATATGCACAATAAATATATGGAATCCATTTGTATATTTGTAAAATACGAAAGTCGTCTTCTATATATGCGCATATGCAGAAGCACATATATGTTGTGCATATGCAAAACATTTTTTCCTTATATATGTCGCATATATACAGAAGTCGTCTTTCGTTTATGCACATAGACATAAGTTGCACATATACAAAATTTATCTTCCATATATATCTTTCATATATGCGGAACATATATACGGAAGTCATCTTCAGTATATTCACAACATACAAAATCCATCTTCTTTATATGCACATATATGGAAGAACATATATGCACATATACAAAATATCGCTCCCGTATATATGTTGTGCATATACATAAATCATCTTTCATATATGCACATATACAAAAGTTGCGCATAGACATAAGCTATCTTCCATATATGCATATAGATATGGAAGCGTGCATATATGGAAGTCATACATATGCATAACTTATTATTGCATGTGCATCTGCACTCAAACACCACACATTCACTAAAGACATAATAGGGGAACACATAGAGACACATATGTGGAAGCCATTTTCCATATATTCACTTACATTTATGCGTGTGTGATTTATGTATATATGTGTGCATATATTGAAGGTACACATATACCAAATATGATTTCCGTATATGCACAACTTCTGTATATGCACATATATATGGAACTGTGCATATATGGAAGTCACACATATGCATAAATGAAAGTGAATATATACAAATGAGTTTAGTGAAGCTAGAGACACATGGACTTGGGAGTGGTTACACTGGATCCAAAAACTGTTGGGAACATGGTGGTTTGGACACATTTTGGGTTTGATCATGGAGGGCTACGGAACTTGTGGAGATTCCTTCGAACTAGGAAGTTGCATAGGCTATTCCTAGTTGGTTGGGTGGAAAATTCAATTGGGTCGTTCAGATGAAACACAAGGGATGACATATGTGAATCTCAACCTCAACTCAGCTCAAGGTAAAAGGTATTTTCTAGCTCATTTCCAACTTCATTCTCATAAATTTGATTAACAATTATGCTGCATTTTTATTTTTCTAGCTTACTACAATTTTTTTGTTATATATTGTTAAGTTACCTATGTATGTGCTACATAGGAACAATGTACATTTATGTATATCCATGCTTCCATCACTATGTGCATATATAGAAGTTGTGCATATAGATGACTTACATATATGCACAACTAGCTTGAAAAGAAGTCTTCAATACCGCTTTCTTCTTGGATCATGCACACAAAAAAAAATAAAACAAATCCTATCTCCCTGCAATAAAATGTTAGTGCATAAACAAAAATTAAAACATGTAATATATAATGACTAAATCAACCTTATACATGCAAGATCTATGCTTTGTTTCTCCTTTGCAATGAAAAAGGGGCATTGTTAGCCTTTGTTCCTTTCAAGTGCATATATATAACTTCTATATATGCACATAGATATGGAAGTGTGCATATGAAAAAATCACACATATGCAAAAATGTAAGTGCATATAGGAAATTCGACATCTATATATGTGCTTTCATATATATGTACATATACAAAGGTCCACCCATATGGAATACAACTTCTATATATGTGGTTTTTGTATATGTACAAAGATATGCAAGCACATATATAGAAGTTGATTTTCATTAATGCACTTGCATTTCCACATGCGTGTGACTTCCATATATGCACACTTCTATATCTATATCCATATATAGAAGTTGCACATATATAAAATCCATCCTCCATATATGCGCAACTTCTGTATATGGAGATAGATCTGCAAGTGTATATATAGAAGTTGACTTTCATATATGAACTTATGTATAAATGGAAGATGCATTCTGTTTATGCACAACACACATATATATAGAAGTCATATTTTGTAAATATGTGCAGATACCGAAGCCATCTTCCATATATATTCATGTAACAACCCTAGTGGGATGACTGTTACTACTGATCTAACTCCTCTTGTGTTGTTAGAAGAGTGGGATAATTTTCTTTTTTGCCTATCATGTGCATTCTAGGGTTGAATTACCTAATTAATATTACCACTCTTCTTTTAGAGTTTCATAATTATGACCAGGTTTTCTTATTAAATTATCCTTCCAAGTGTGTGAGCTATTAGGTTAAGATTGTGGCTTCTCCTTAATAGCCTCTTTATTTTTTGACATCTAGGCAATTCTTCCAACTATATATAGACCTACTTGGAGGAACAAGCGTGTGGGGGAAGCTAGGGTAGTAAAGAGATTGGAGTGTTTCCTATTGAAAGATGATATGGCCAATCAAACTCCCTTTTCTAGGCAGTGGGTTGGAACAGGGGGATATTCAAACCATTTTCCTATCCTATTGGAGTTGAAAGGGACTAGTTGAAAGCCTAGCTCACCCTTCAAATTCAACCTGGCATGGCTCAAAGATCCCTCTCTTAACATATTAGTCAAAGCAACCTAGAGGACACTAGATAGACAATAATATTCATTTTTAGCTCAGTCTTTCATGGATAATCTAAAACGAATGAAGAGGGAAACAATAGATTGGGTGAAAGAGAAAAAGATAAGGGATGAAGCTAAATTAAATTGTATTGGTGAGGAACTAGAATCTTTGGAGAGCCCGAAAGTGGATAGGTTTGAGTCTGAGGAGAAGAGGGAAAGGATCAAACAGTTGGAGTTAGGAAGAAGGAAAATTATTAATGATATTGAAGAATAGTGGAGACTCAAAAGTAGAGCAATATGGCTTTCAGCTGGTGATGAGAACTCAAAATTCTTTCAAAATTGGCAAAGGGAAGAAAAAATACAAATACTATTTGGGGAATGAATTGGGCAGATGGGGGCATAGAAAAATCTTTTGATGAACTGGCTTCTATGGGAAGAGACCACTTCAAAAAAAAATTCAGAGCTCCAGAAGAGGCTTCAATTGTAGAGGTTATACAGGTGGCTCAATTGTTCCCTAGATATGCAGAGGAGGAAGAAAATGAGATGCTAATGGCTCTTGCTGCAAAAGGAGAATTTGAAGGTGTTATAAAATCTATGCAGAAAGATAAGAGTCTAGGGCCTCATGGCTGGACTGTGGAATTTTTCCAACATTTTTTTGATCTAATTGGGGAAAAGCTTACTTGGGTGGTGGAGGAATCACGTCTCAGAGGTTATCTTTATGAACCCTTCAACTCTACCTTCCTAGCTCTAATCCATAAAATTGATGATCCCTCATCGTTTGAGGAGTTCAGGCCTATCTCCCTTTGTAATTGTATCTAAAAAATCATTTCTAAAACTATTGTTGTTCGTCTGAAACCAATTCTTTAAAGCAATATATCCAAGAAACAATTTGGGTTCCTTGATGGCATACAGATTCATGAAGCTATTGGGGTTGCTCAGGAGTCGATGCATAACATAAAGAGGAGAAGGAAAAAAGGCTTGATAGTTAAAATTAGCATATCAAAGGAGTATTATAGAATTGGCTAGTTATACTTACGCCTACTGCTGACTCGCTTGGGTTTTAGTAACGGCATCATCAATTGGGTCATGGGATGGGTCTCAAACGTTAGCTTTGCAGTCATGATAAATGGTGCAACATCCCCTTTCTTCTACAACCGAAGGGGGCTTAGACAAGGTTGCCCTTTGTCTCTGCTCCTCTTTTTACTGGTGGCAGAAGACCTAAGTCAACTTATTTTGGACGCTAAACGAAGAGGTGAGCTAAAAGGAATAGAAGTAGAAATAAATATGTTTATCACACACCTTTTGTTTGTGGATGACATACTTTTGTTCAGTGATGGAACTAGGGGTGATATAAAACAGTTGAAACTTTCTCTTGATTTGTTTCTAAAAGCAATTGGGATGTGCATTAATGCTAAGAAATGCACAATAGTCTATGAAGGCTTCTCAGGGAATGAGGTAAACAAGATCATTTTGGTACTTCCCCTTAAATAAAAACCCATAAAGGATAACTTCAACTATCTGGTTTTCCATATCAAGAGCGATACCTACAGGAAACATGACTGGAATTGGATTTTGGCAAAAATTGAAAATCATATAAAACAATGGATTTTTAAGTGGCTTTCGGGGTCTGGTAGACTCGTTTTAATTAAACCAATTTTTATAGCCACTCCAGTCTATTGGATTGCTCTCACATGGGTTCCAAAAGGCATTATCACTCAGATAAGGAAAGTGTGTGGTCGCTTTCTATGGGTTGGATCAAAGGAGGATGCAGTACTTCCTTGGGTAGCTTGGGATAAAATTGCTCGTCCAAAGGCTTGGGGAGGTTAGGGTATAAAGGACCTCCCATCTTTTGCAATCTCTCTAGTAGCAAAATCGGGGTGGCAGTTATTATCAATGGAAAACTTGTGGATGGCAGTGGTGAAAAGAAAATACATAGACCCAGTACCCATAAATGAATGGATGCACATGATATATAAAAATTCCTTAAACACATCAGCCGTATGGAAGGCGACAATGGACTCTTTCAACATTGTGGAAGATGGACTGGCTTGGCATGTTGGAAATGGGGAAAAGCTCAAAATAGGAATTGATCCATGGGTGGGGTGTAATGAGGTCTTTTCTCTCTCAAGGGAGATAATGGATTGCTTACACGCCCAAGGTGTTCTATTTCTGAACCAGATCGCAAGGGAGAACTCTCAACGAATTGGCATTAGGGATGGAAAACAACTGAGTATCTACACTTAGATCCTCAATGGGGAGATGAATGGAAGAATTATATAAGAGAATTGTAGCACACAAATTTTAAGATAAGGGATCGTCCAGATGTGCTTCGATGGGTTCATGCTCCTACAGGCCAATATTCCCCAAATTATGGATATAGTTATTTAATGGTGAGAAGGGCATGGTGGGTACAAGATTGGTGGTGCAAACTGTTGTGGAAGTTGAAAAGTCTGGTGAAATAAAGACTATTTTTTTGGTGTATCCTAAAAGTAAAAGTGCCCACTTGGGATAATCTACAAAAGCGAAACAAGCATGGCCTTGCCTAGTGTATATTATGCAAAAACTCGAAAGAATCAGTCTGCCATATATTTTAAGATGTCCTTTCATCAACAAGGTTTGGGAGTCCACGTTGAGATTGTTGGGGATAAGTCAAACATGGAATGGGGAAAGTATCTTGGAAGCCTGGAAAAATTGGTGGAACTCAATAACTAATGAAAGTATTAGAAATATCCCTTTGATCATCTCTTGGGGTATATGGCTAGCTAGGAACATAGGAATTTCTTAGGACCTCCCATCATCATCATCTCCGATTGCAGAAGAATGTGCTTCTATTTTTGCTTTAATCCCCCTGTCTTCTCCAAAAAAGACCTCTAGGAACATTAGAGAAGAACAGATTAGGCATGATTTACCATGGACATATTTTTATGGCACCTTTGACGCACATAAAAAATGTGGGTCGGGGATGGTTATTCACGTCAATGAACACATAATTTTCAAGGTTTTAGTTGGCCTTGGCTCGGGCACAAACAATTATGCAGAACTTCAATCCTTGAAATACTTATTGTGTTGGCTTAATCAATTGGGGATGGGATTAGTTCAAATATTTGGTGACTCTTTAAATGTTATAAATTGGTTTAACGAAGTACAGAGATGTCAAAATCATATTTTGATTCCAATCTTAGAAGAAATTTTTCATTTAAAAATGATTTTTGATTTCATAATCATTTGCCACATCTACAGGGAGTGGAATTCAGAGGTAGACCACCTTTCTAAGGAATGTTTGCAACAAGTTTTGGGTGAATGGTGCATAACTGAAATTGATGATGGAAGGATCCATGTGTCGGATCATCAGCCATACAATTTTTGAACATCCTGGCCTGGTGGTTAATGTTTTTCTTTTTATCAACTCATCTAGTTTTTTTTGGACAAATTACTATATATCAGACTTTATATTATGGTTTGATAGGTACTTGTTATTTTTGAAAAAACAGAGGATTGTAAGTGTCGTTTTCTCCATTAATGTGGAGGCCCATAAACTACACATGGATATTTTTTTTGGTATTTTGGATTGAGTAGTATGTTGCTATGATCAGTTACATTGTGGTTTTTCTTTGCTTTCTGGTGGACTCACAGTATTCAGAATGCTTAATTGCATCTATATATTTATAACCTCTTTAATATAAAATGAATGGGGAATTAATTATACATGTATACATTTTTTCCTTTTTATTCCTTTTTTTATCCATTTATTATAGATAATCATATAGAGAAATAAATATATTGCTTAATATGGGAATGGTGGTTGTGTTCTAATGATTGTTATTGTTTATTAGAATGGTGTTTGTGTTTTATGTATGCTAAGTGAGAGTGATACATTTAGTATGATGCAATTATAGTATGTATGTGATTACAGTAATTTACAATGAATAATATAAGATCTTTCTTCATTAATAATGTTAATTGTTTTAGTCATGCAAATTTTGTTCAAGTACTATGGTTTATGATTTGTGTCCCAAGTAGCATGGGTTGGAATTCTCAAGAGACATGTTGGCCCTTATGGCATTCAGGAAATATTGGTTCTACCAAATGGAATAGTGGTAACCCTTTCTATTAAGTTACCTAGGTAAAATAATGACAATTGTTTCTATAAAATTATCTAGTACTTGTCATTGTATAAAAAAATAATAATAAATATTTTTAATTTTTAATAACTTATGAATTTTGAATTGATGATGGACTCACTAAGCTAGTCCGAAATGTTGGCTTCAAAACTGTTCACAAGTTCTTCCTCAAAATATAAAATAAATATATTATCAAAATATCTTTCAATGATCAATCACTTAATTATTGATTCAAATTCCACCTAAACATCCTACGTGATTAACCTAAAAATAATAAAAATAAATAATAATAATAATAATAATAAATAAATAAAATTAAATATAAATATAAATAAAATTAAATAAATAAATAAATATAAAAAAATATAAAAAAAAATTATATACCTTTTCATTTCATATAAATACAATAAACAAAATCATTTAAATAAAAACAATAATATCATTAAAATAGTATAGCTATTACAACTCTCTCTCTCTCTCTCTCTCTCTCTCTCTCTCTCTCTCTATATATATATATATATATATATATATATATATATATATATCCATTTAAGGAAGTTTTAAAACAAAATATTTTTAAGTGAATACATTTCTTGAATTTTGTATTTTTTAAATTACATACACTTCATAACACATGGAAATTTTTTTCCTTAATTAATTAAAATTAAATTAATAAATATAAATTAAATTAATAAATATAAATAAAATTTAATATTGATAATCTAAATTATAAAGCTATATATATTTTTTTTATAATTATAATTTTATTAGAAAATTTATATCTAGATTATAGTATTATATTAAAAGTGCAAAAACAATTAGAAAAAGCTTATTTATAAAACCTTATTTTAGAATAATAAGTTTTAGTTTTTTTAAGAAAATATATTCAAATAATAAAATATTATAAATTTAAAATTTTTAAAATTTTATTGAAATAGAATAAACCTATTAAAAAAATTTAACATCTAAATGTCATCATCCAGTAATATACTGGGCACATGAGAGTAGATTCATTTCAAATATTTTAATGTTTAGGGTTACTACAATGAAAGAGAAAGAAAGAAGCACTCTGACCAAGCGCTTAAAACAAGGTTGAAAGAGAAAAAAATCTCGATTATTTCTTCGTTCAACCTTAACACATAGCATGAACACATTCAACCCCAACATAACTAATTTAATTATGAATGTTAAGAAGCCTTCAATTAGGTCTCCACACCAAGTTCAAACATCACTGAGGCTACAAGTAGCCATTGATTACATTATTTATTTCTTGCTCAAATATTTGCATAAAAGTCCACCACAAAGAAATAGAAACAATATCACAATTAAATCGAAAATACAAAATTAATTATATATATGAAGTCCCCAAAAGTCACAACCTCATGTCATCATGAGCTCCATGAGTCACCTCCAACCAACATCTCAGCAAGCATACAAGTCTTGGCCCAAAGGTCTCTGCAAGATGCCTCAGCTCTCCATGTAGTAGGAATGCTCCATAGTCTGCTCACAACTCCATCCAAGTCCATGGTCTTATTGTACAAGAGTGCACAACCTCTCCATCGGCTCATAAGTAAAACATCTCCATGCCACATCAACAAATCTACCTGCACAACATCCCTGCCTTGGCACTCCTCATTGGATGTCCATAAGTGACACCTCTACAAGTGCTCCTGCATAATGTCCTTGCATAAGACTGCCATGCTCCATGTCTCCAACCTGATTTCCATGACTCAATTTGCCCATGGTGTCCAACTAAGTAGACCCATCACAACAATCGGTCATGCTCATCCAAGCTACAATCTTCGGTCTAGTGAACTCGGTCACCCAATCATATCATCATCACATGAGTCCCTCCATCATAGCTCCCCCACTAAAGGTTCCACTAAGACTTGCCCCTGGTCTTGGCCATGAGAAGTCCGCCCAAGTATACTCAAGAGTGTGCCCTCCAATCTGTCCATGAGTCATGCTGGGCACTTAGCCAATTCTCCATGTGGCTAAGGCATGACCCATTCCTCTGCAACGATCATCATGTTCCCCCCTTTTCAGGGGCCCTTTTACCTTCTACCATAATGTCACAAACAACCCCAACAAGTCCTGCAACAGTCAACAATCCTTGCTTCTCCATACAAGGTCTCATCATAGACATCCATGGTAAGATGTTCCCTTGCATCGAAAAAATGGTTTTGCCCTTCCCTACATATGGTTCATCTACCAAATTCTTAAGTGAGACACAAGTATCAATAGTACTTACATCATCATCATGAGGCTCCTCCATGTGAGTATCCTCATCCATCCATGTCTGCAAACTGCACAATCCTGGTCCAACTTGATCAATCTCAAGCTCATCCTCCATCGTTGTCACAACTGCAACATCCTCAACTATCATGGCTTCCTCTTCCTGGTTAGCACAATCTGCAACTTGATCCTACTCCATTCTCCAACCAAGTTGACTAAGTTCATCTTTAACATTCTTTTCCAAGACTTCAAGATTCTCTTGAATTCGGGGATTCTCTTCTTTCATCTGCTTCAACCTGTATAAGGTAAGCAAGAGCTTCCCTTTGCATTCTTCCAAACCTGCCATGCCTTGTCATTCAGCTTGGCCCAAGCACTAAGCTTCACCTCTACTAAACCTGTTTCACCATTCACCTGAATAACCCTGATATTCCACCTATCACCCGCAAAGCTTGAACTTCCTTTCATGTCTTCGGTCTTCATAGAATCAGCTCCTTGATTTAGTTCACCAAGTTTCCTACAAAACTTGGACCTACTTTGATACCACCTGTCACGCCCCTACACCTGTGGTAGTCTTTCAACCGCTTATAGCGAGGTGCAGCACCACCGAACACTTTCTTTTCACCAATACTAATGTTCATGGACTACGCCTTAACATTCGATAATTAGTTTATTTTCATTACCAAGTATTATTATTAGCCTTTATACAGATGAAAACCCATACACATTCATCATCAACAACAATTAACACATATATAATCGCACAATAGTATAAAGGGAGGGGCAACTCCCTGCAATATGAGTATGCCCGAATCAATATATATAATTTTCCACTTTTACAAAGTATAAGTTAAATCTTTGGAAACCCCAAATTTACACTTATCCAAATTTCCAACTTCAACAAACTCGGTTGCCTAGCTCGTTGGTACCTCCACATGGTCGCTGCATGACTCACCAACCCTTCGTTCACCTCGTCGCACGATCGTGTTGTTTTCCCAGCTTGGGCACGCCTCGTCATAATGAAGTTGCCACACATGGGCGCCTCCGCACGAGCTACACCTCCGTTCACAACTCCAACACTACACCCGAGTCACCACACGACTTCACCCGGTTCGCCACATGACTTCGCACGGTTCACCCGCACAACCTCACCTGGGTTGCCACACAAATTCACCTAGCTCGCTCAAATGACTTCACCCAGGTCACCCGACGACCTCACCCGGCTCGCCTGAACAACCTCACTCGGTTCGCCTGAACGACCTCGCCCAAGTTTCCTGCCCGACGACCTCGCCCGAGTTCTGCCTGAATGACCTCGCCCGAGTTCTGCCCGAAGACCTTGCCCAAGTTTCTCACCCGATGACCTCGCATGAGTTTCTCACCTGACATCCTTGCCCGAGTTTCTCACCCGACGACCTCGCCCGAGTTTCTCACTCGACGACCTCGCCCGAGTTTCTCACCCGTCGCCCTTGCCGGAGCTTCTCACCCGACGACCTCACACGAGTTTTTCTGAACGACTTGCCTGAAGTGCAGGCACATCTCCTGCGCCCTTTGCACTTCTACACCTGTGTCTAACTTCACACTCCAACCAACTCGTAGAAGAACTGTGTGGTGGAATGATGGCTTGTCTCCACAAACAGTTCACCCATGTATATCAGTGGGTGGCAGGTTGTGTCACTCAGTCGACCCATGCCAAACGCCTAGTCGACTCGTTCATGTGGTGATGTCTCACCCAAGAGGAGGGTTGGCCCACCCAGCTCATGGGACCGCCCCTTCAACGCTTGCCCAACGCCTATATGAACTCATCCAAGGCTCATTCAACCTCATTTCGCACATGCTCCTCACACGCACTTTGCACAGTGAAGGTGACCCGGACTGTAGGTCCTTACAGTATCCCTTGGAAGTGGTGGCCAAATTTGAGAACATCCATTGTAGGAAAATACAACTGTGGAAACTGGTCGCCAGGGATACCAAAATCCTTTTCTCTAGATCACCACACGCAAGTCAATATTGGTTTGAATGGGGTGGGATGCTTCACGCCTTCTACCTGGCTTCTTAAAGCTACAATTTCCTTTGAATGAAAAACAAAATGATTTTGATCTCATTTCCTCATGTGCTATAGGCACTTGCAACATTGATTGACGATATTTTTCCCCAAAATCATAATATTCATGGACCCTGGGGTGATTCACCATTGGATTCTCTCTCGTAGGAAGGATTTCTCTATTCCAAACTGGAGGAACTACTGGGCTTGTTGTGCCTTTCGCTATTTCACCCAAAGCCTTAAGAAATTAGGTGATTCCAACCCCATCTGTGATACAGTGGTTATAACTCAAACCTAATATGAAGCCTCTACATTTTAAATGTGTTACCTGATAGTAAAATTGCCAATTTACACAACTCAAATTTCTTAATTCGTTTACACCTTGATTACAGCTCAAACTCAAAAAATCATTCGATGCTAGTTAATAATGCGTGCTAATGATTCCAACATAATTTAATATTTCCTAAGTAGCCCACAATCATTTTGATACAATCTTATCAAGCATTTCAAACAGAGTTTTGAATTACAAACATTTTTCAGTCTACAAAGTTAATAAAAGTTTGTAGCTCAAGAATTGGTCTCTGAAATCTTGATGTTGACATCAAGCCTTGAACTGAATCTGATTCAGGTTAGATATATATCTCATGGAGCCGATTAGTAGTAGCTTATGATGTTTGTTGGATTCGTCCTTGATGCTTAGGCCAAGTTTGAGCATCCTATGAATTCTGGAAACAATTGTGTTTGTCTCCTCCACATTGGATCGCGAGGTAACCATAGCGGCTTCATACAAGAGCATCACCAGAATCCTTCACCGATTTTTCATGCTTGTCAGCCTCGAATCTCTTTCTCAGCTCCTCCAGATGGCATTCTATAGGTTGATCTACATTGTTTTCTTACTGGACATGTATGACGAGATGGAGTTGTGGAGGAGGGCTTGGGCCTTCATTATGGGTACAATTTAAAATTTCAAACCAACTTACGATATGAATGGCATGCATTCATTTTAAAATTTCAAACCAGTTTACAATATGAATGGTAGGGTTCAAGCTCGTGTTTCGACAAGAATGAGTGTACCACGGGCTACATTATGCGCTAATGCTACTATTAAAGGCCCTATAGCAGGTTGTTGCCCTCAATTAACGAGCAATCGGTGGATGGAGACAAACATCACATCGAATCTGAGATGCATCCTTGATCCTGCCATACAGACCCTGTTCGCCACACCCGACACAAAATTTTGACATTTCATTCATCGGTGGCCAAAGTCGGAAGTTTTTAGGGCGGGTGGACATTCTCAGGCAATTCCTTCGCCTGGTTAGACTACTCCAATAAAAGGGGATTCATATTTTCATGTGAAGTTTTTTTTATTGGGCATGGTAAATCAAAAAAGGCATGTATATTATTTTCCCCAAAAGGTTGTATATGTAGGATCAAGTATTACTATGAGCATAACACTAATTTCTATATGATATGATGTACTTTTTAAGTACATATGAGGAATTTTAAAAAGAGGGAATTTGAAAAAGGGGCGGTACATCATTTTTTTAAGACTTGAAAATGAGATAAAAAGAGGCATATTATTCCAATCGACTCTAGAAATTATGATTTTTTTGTAAAATCTATTGCGAAAGATTCACTTTTGTGAAAATTTGTAGAGTCATTTGTTTGTGGAAGCTAAGATGCATAGGCGTTTTTATTGTAGTTAGATGTAATGTCTATAGTTTGTTTTCCTTGTTGAGTCACAGTAAGCCAACACTCAACAAATGGGAAAAGCCAAGAGGCTTCATCTAATTTTTAGAAGCCAAGACATCCAAGGAAGCCTAGGATACCCTTGAGAGGAGTTTTGGTGTAAGTGGGGGGATTAAAGTTAAAGATGAAAGTGGATCTATAGCAATAGATCTATATCGAGATGAATTTTTTTTTGAATCCCATTGTGCTCAGCTATAAGTGGATGATGTCTATGAAGAAGTTGCAGAAGTAGCAGAGAAGGAGAACTTATATGCTTACAAACCCCATTGTGTACAACCACAAGTCGATGAAAATTTGGTGGTCCCAGTAACAGATCTTGTTGATGAAAATCTAATGAATCCAACAACAAAGCTTGCTGATGAAAATATGGTGAATCCATCAACAGATCTTGTTCATGAAAATATGATGAATCTAGCAACAGAGCTTGTTGATGATAATATGGTGAATCCAACAACAGAACTTGCTAATGAAAACTTGGTGAATCCAGCAACAAAGCTTGTTGAGGACAATGAAGCTACCATTGGAGCATTCAATGCTATGGTGAATCTAGCAATTAATATTGCTGATGTAAATTTTGATGAAGAATTATTGGCTAAAGATTAATGGTTGCAGATGATGCAACAAAAACATGATATCGACATGATGTTATTCGATGAAGGAAGCCCACTTGATTCTGAAAACCAAGTGGAATATAACCTGTCTATAGTAGCACAGGTGAGTACATTAGTGGAAGAGGCAGAGATAGAGACAAAGATATAGGTAGAGTCAACGAAGGAAGCTCATAAAGAGAAAACAAAGATAGAGGAAGAGGCACAAAAGGAAGAGAAACAAGAGAGAGCTCTCATTGCAGAGGAGAAGGAACAAAATAAATCTAGTTCTGTAAATATTTTTTATTCTAACATTGATTTTCCTTGTGCAGGTACATAGAATGATTATGAAGGACAGTTAAATTTTATTGGAGCATGGCTTGTAACACCGTGTCTCTAAGAGGTCTTCATAGAAGCTGCGGAAATGAATATTGAAGACAACATGCATGGTGAATAAATTAATGAAATTTTTAGGTATTGGAGTCTTGAAGAGATGAAATTGTATTATGGTCTTATGTTGTAGTAGATTGATGATGAAAAGAGCACTACATAACATAATATGTCGCAGAAACCATCATAGAAGTTGTTTTTTGAAGAAGTCCAGGATATGATTAGACAATCTGGAAGAAAGGAAGACCTACACCAGCAAATGAAGAAACTGAGCTTTGAAGGTGTTAAACTGGACAATCCCTCTTGCAGACAAGAGTGATCTCCCAATATCCTAAATGGAAACTAGAAACAATCATGACAAATGAATCGACTCTTTCCCTAAGTTGAACTTGTTCGAATTATAAGCAGTATAACTAATGGATAGACCTCCTACTGGTTTCACAAAATGCCTGGTGAAGATCCCTTATTGTGACTTGATGTAGTTGTTCAATGCATGATAGGACCTGCAAACATAAACCATTAAAGGATCAAAACCACATGTGATATAACAATTCAAACAACTTAGCCTAATGATCAAGGAAATTAGGGATTGAATTTTCCTTAATAAATATAATAAACAATTGTAAACTATTCATCATTCACAAAAGAAAAAATCAATTGGAGAAAGTGCTCATTTGTATTAATCAGAAGATAAGAGGAGCCTTTTGATGTTCGCCTTGATGTCATGAGGTCCCTCCTAATTTCCTTCAATCTCATCCTCAATGACAAGCTCTCTAATCTCAAACTAGCCGCATAGGTTCGTACCCTCTAAATTCCGACCTCCTTCATCCCTCAACCCTCTAGTCCTTTTATAGATCAAACAGGGGGAAGTTTAAGATCCCTAGGAAGAGGATGAACCTCCTTTAATGAAGGATTAGGTTACCATGAGAAAAGGGATGGAGATGCATCATATGAGGGTTATAGTTCAAATAGTCATCACCTGGAAGCATTCAGTTGGGAAATATTTTACCAACTATGTTTCTAGAATGTACTTTTTATTTTTACTTTCTAAAATTCGCCTGCACGAGTTTATAGTTGTAGACAGAGTGCAACTCTGCATTGTTCTCAAAGTCAATTTCAGTGCATGCGCGGGAAACTCTAGAGAAATCTGCGCAGGTGGAACTTAACAAGGTGTAAGGGCTATTTGACCCAAATTTCTCATGTATTTTAACATATTTTGATTTGTTTGACTTCTAAGGGAGCTAGTTTCAACATGTTCACGGATGGTAAAAATATCCATAAACTGATCAAGTGTCATGGTGACAAATTGACGTGTAATAGATTGCCCCCTAAAGTGTGAAGTCTGAAAAATAAGTTTAAAGATTGAAGCGCTTTATCATTCCAAGGATAGGATCAGAGGTAATGGCCAGAAGCCTCCAAGGGACATTCAAGGGAACACAATGCAAAATATATATCAAAAATCATCTTTGAGGTAGGAATTCCCATGCAAAAAGTAAAGCGAACTCAATGAACAAGCATGGAAAAACTAAGATCATATAGATGGTAGACACAGCATGGACATAACCATCTGTCTACATAATCATGAATATAAAATCTCCTCGCAACCTCGATTGATGAAACTAGATCCAATGTCTTGATCTCCATCTCTGGATCCACAGTACAATTCTAACCATGCGAGTGAATGTCTTGAAGTCAAACATGGCCTAAACCACTTGATTACCAGTCAACGATGTGAACCATTAACAAGTGCGATAGAAAACATCAATAATGCGAATGGTTCTCAAGGTACTCTCGGTACAATCTGTGAAGTGCGAATATGTGATTTGAAGTCGAACACTTATAGAATCATTCAGTCGAAGGCAAATGATGAGAACCTATCGTCGAAAGAGAAAAACCTGCCATTAAGGCATGCATGCTTCAAGGTACTGAAGGTTTTTGAATCAACTGCCTAGATAACTAGTTGAATTCGATAGGTTTTGATCCGTCGTAGGAAAGCCTACAACACGAAACATGATATCAAGTTTCGAAAATAGTTTGTAAGGACTAACTCAAGGATGGCCGACGCGGATGAAAGAAAATATTTTGCAAAGGGATTTGAACCAAGGTTGAACTTCTCTTGAACACATAACGAAACTATAATGTATTAGAAGCATTTGACTCAACGATAATACCCAAAACCATGAAGATTTTCAATGATGTTTGATTAACAGTAAGGAAAATGGATTTCCCAACTGAGACATGAATGTGATGAAGTTTCATGTTCAAGAGCGACATGCTACCTTTTAACTTATGACGTAAAATGGATACCTTCCCCAATTTTCCCCCGCCATTACTAGAAAGTAACTCTTTATTTTTTACAAGCTTGAGGAAGATAACATATGCTTGGACTGTAAGCTCATCCTTTGGATGAGTCCATCGAAGTATTTTTAACGAACCCTAAGAAGTAATGGTTTGGTCTCGTTATTCTTAATGACTCTTATACTGTTTATTTTTTGATGAGTCTAATGAAGTGGTAACTCGATGTCATTTTCTTTTAAGAGTTTGAAAAAGACACAAACAGAAAACTCATTCAGCTCTTTAACCATAAATTTTAACGAGCGAAAAGAAAGTAAAGCTCAACATTTTTCATTTCTAGAGAGTCAAAAGAAAAATAAAGTAGACTTCATGAGGTTCTTTTTCGTCATATTAATCTCTCAGGTCTGAAAAAGGATAAAATAATACATGATAGAACTATTGACAATGTTTGATCAACGTATACCTTTATCGTAGATGGTCCTGGCTTAGTGCATAAAAGGGGTAAACTTATATTGAGGGGACGGTTGTTCAGTTACTTTTACGAGTTTGAACAAGCAAGTACTTGACAATATTTTTGTTTTTGAAAAAGTTTGAAAAGGGCTTAAAAGAAGACTCCATGATTTTCTCTTTTCATAATTTTTTAAGAGCATAAAAAGCGATAAAAGTCTACTAAAATGTCGAAAATGATTTATCTTTACTCCGTAAATGATCCTGCACATTTAAACTCAATAACCCGTCATAACTGCTCGAAAGGGTGTTTTCCCTCTCAAAAAGATTCAAAATATAAAAATATTATTTTTTAAGCTCAAAAACTTATAAAAGTGGGAAAAAGTAATTTTATTTTTACCATTTTCATTTTCACCAGTTCAGAGCAGAGAGAGGATTTTTTACCGCCGAACTTCCAAGACTAATTCTGAGCCAACCGGCGGAAGATCCCTCCATAAATTAGATTTCTATCAATTTATTTTTTCATTTTAAGATTTCTATTAGTTTTTTGGGGCAAATATTTGTTCAAAAATTCACCCTCGGCCATGCGCGGGTTTCGTTCAATCGGGCCCACGTAGGCCAATAAAATCTTCCATACAGAAAATCTCGGCCTGCACGGAATTATTCTAGAAAATTTCATGCAACTGCTCCTCGTCCATAAAAGGGCGGTCGTGCAGGCGCCATGGGCTATTTTTTAAACAAGTTTTTAACCCAAAAAAACATGAAATGAGTTTCAAAAATGCTTCTAACTGCATTTAAATGGTCATTTGAGGTCATTTGATTTCTCGAAAATGGAGTAGAGGGAAAGAGAGCATGAAGCCAATGATTTGTCTTCTTTGGCTGATCCGACCACTTTGCATGCCCTCAAGCCCTGTGGCCTCCTGAAATACTGGCTTATCCTTGGGATGAAAGCCCAGTTAGATCTAATGACATAGTTGGTGAGGACCTGGAACTTCCCGGAACAGTGCTTTGCGATTGCTGAACACGACCTCACCATTTATGTTGATGAAATCTATTTTCTGACTGGGTTGTCTCATCGGGGAGCCGATCATTCACTATTTGGATCGAGAGTAGAAGGCGATACTACTAATGGATATCTATGGTGCTTCTACAAGGGTATACCGCCTAAATATGGATGAATTGACGTCATTCCATCGAACTTTTACCCTTGAGGACCATTGCTTTCATTGTTTGCAAACTGTGTGGCAGTGAGGCCCTTCATCTAGCCACACGAGCACAAATGCAGACGGTCGTGGAATGTTGGGAATCCATGGTATATAACTGATGCAAGGAAGTAGTGGTAAAAATGAAGGGCTAGTTGACTATGTGCAAGAATGGTAAACTGAAAAATTTCGGTTATGGTGCCATTCTCATTGCTTTTTCCCTAGAGAGGGTTCCTATTCTTCATCCACAATAGATTCTGGGAGATGAGAGAGGTTTGAGGGATCCACGCTTGATGAGGTGGGTTGCACTGATGCCACTTCATGGAGGTGATGGTCCTGTAGTGAAGTATATGACAGAGTTTTTTGAATGGCTGGGCCAACAGATTGTTCCGATCAAGGATTTTTCGTATGTTGGGATGGATTACCAAGGTGATCTTGATATCCCACTTTCAGTTGGAGTTCAGTGGGGTGATCTAGGTAAGAATTTTCTCATTTTGACATATATTCAAAATTTTGAAATTTTGAGTGTTTTCTGTCTTCAAAGACTAATTATTTGAAATCCATGTGCAGATGTGGGTCCAACCCAACCAGCCAGGATGAGATGGTATGATAGAAAAGGAAAGTTGCCTATAGTAGTTGTGACAACGAACTAAGGGGCAGATGAAATCCTAACAGAGTTAGAGCACAACCTTGAGAGGTTGACTTCCAACATCCTAGAGACCTGAGTTGATGACATTCCACGTGCCTATCTGACACACATAGTTGGGGTTCCAGGGTCTCCCAGATGTTTGCTGCGTCAAGTTGTTCTTACTATCATGTGTTATCATGAGCATCACCATGCCTAGGTGTTCTAGCTTCTAGGACCATTTTTTACTTTTTGGTGTCATCATATTCGGAAAATAAAAGGCCACGAAGACTTTATGTCCTCAGATGACATATTTTGTAGACACACCCAAAATCTATTTTAATGAAAAACCTACTACTTTTATCTATGTTTATCTCGATCATTGTATGAATGAATATTGTTTTTAATTTACAAATGTTGCAAATATCTATTTAACACATGATTCTCCAATTCATCTATCAATGTGTTTATAAATCTCAGAATGTGTTGATATTTGATATAATCAAATTTCATTTCCAAGAGACGAACTCATAAAAACACCCTTAACATGGTTGGACTCCTTACTAAATAGACACCATTTAAATGTAATACTACGAGCTGCGAATCTAACCTAACAATCAAACGTCGGATACCAAATGTAATGGCATCAGCTAATAGCTCAATGACTGTGCTATATTCCGCTATATTTTTCGTTGTTTGACCAAGACATATTCCATGAATAGAGACTAGCTCATCACTTGGTGAATAGATAACCCAGGTTGCGGAAGATAAATTCTGAGTACTATGACTAGTGCCATCAACAAAGCCAATGTAAGTCAAAGAAAACATCGACATCTGCAAATCAAGTGTAAAAATGAGATAAGTAGGAGAAGTAGTAAAAAATGTAAAAAAACTAATTATCACAAAAAATGGTAAATAATGTACAAATATCCACCAAAATTTTATGCAAAATATCTCATTAGGTAAAGACCATTTCTGGGCTTTCCCAAAGGAATACCATCGTAATCAACCAGCTCACAGGCACCTTTAGCTAATATGTGTTTTATGATGTAAGGGCCATGCCACAAGGGCTCGAATTTCCCTGCACCTAGCTTGTCATGAGCTTGATCATAGACAAAAACTAGGTCACCTTCTGAATATGTACGAGGATTCATGTTTTGATCATATTAGGTTTTCACACATTTTTGGTGAGCTTTGCTAGCTAGTACGATATTACATATATTTTTATCTAGATGAGCTAAATGTACAAAGCATTCTTCGTTTGCAGAGGTAGCAGGTAACCATTCGATAGCTAATTTAAGAGATGGAATTTCACATTCAATAGGTAATACGTCTTCCAAACCATAAATGAGTTGAAAAGGTGTAAAAACGGTCGATGTTTTTATAGTAGTGCGGTAAGCCCATGGTGCTGAAAAGAGCATAGAGTGCTAGTTTCCTTTATGGATACCAACTATCAGTTTAATCATATTGGTTAAAACTTTATTGACAGCTTTGACCTGACCACTAGCTTGTGGATAATACAGATTAGAGCTATCATGGCGTAGGCTAAGTTGTGAAGATAGTTCGACCATCATAGAGTTACGAAAATTACTACCATGGTCTGTAACAATAGCTTGTGGGATGCCGAACCAAGCAATCACATGATTGAAAATGAAAATAGTTGTAGTTTCGCCATCGTCTCTATATGTAGGCATCACCTCGGCCCATTTTGTAAAGTAATCAACTACAAGGATGATATATCCATGCCCCCCGGCCGAGTGAGGGTTACAAGTGATGAATTCAATGCCCCATTTGTCAAAATGACCGACAGCTATGATTGGGTGAAGAGGTGCAGGAGGTGCTCACATTTTGCGATCATAAATTTGGCAATTATGGCATTTGCGGACTATAGTGATGCAGTCTTTAAACTTTGACGGCAAAAAATAGCCAACATGTAATATGTTTTGGGCAGTATCATACCCCAGACATGTGACTGCCACATGCTCGATAGTGGTAGTCATTTAAATATTTTTCAGCTTCTTCAAAAGTTAAAGAACGTCAGAATATAGAATCAGAACAACGATGATAAAGAGTGTCGCCAATAATATTGTATTATTGGGATTGGTATCAGATTCTCCGACAATCAGTTTTGGATAACGCAGGCCTAAAATGTTCTGTTTGGAGATATAAAATGATGTCTTCATACCACGGATCTAATGTACTAATAAGAAAGAGAGATTTGTAAGCAAAAGGATCTTTTTCTACAGTTTCTAAATTGGTATGGGGGAAGTCACACAATATTTCAACGAAAATCTAGGATTTCTATGATAATTTGGATTTTTCAAATTCCAAATCAAACTCTTGTAGAATGACTATCCACTTCGATTATTTCCCCCCCTAGCAGATGTTTCGTGAGAATGTACATCAATCTGAAATGACAATCGTTTTTCAGAGAACTATATAGTGATAGAATCGTTGAACAACTTAGACACCTGCGAAGGCTAGCTTCTCCACATGTGCGTATTTAATCTCAGTTTTAGTGAGACTCCTACTCAAATAGGTAAACCACATGTTCGCTTCCAGAATCATCCTCTTGGAATAACACCATGCTAATGGTGGCATCAAATGCAGCTAAGTATAGAAAGTAGTCTCGATGATAATCAGGTGGATGCAGTAAGGATGCATTAGTCAGTGCATGCTTTAATGCATCGAAAGGTTTATCAACAAGATCATCCAAGAAAAATGGAATACCCTTTTTCAACAGTCGAGTAAAACCTTATGTTAGTTCAGCATAATTGTGGATGAATCTACACAATTTATTTTTTTCCCTTGCAAACTTTGGAGTTGAGTAAGGCTAGAAGGAGGAGGAAAATTCAAAATTACCTCTACCTTGAGGGGATTAAAACGAATGCCTTCCCTTGAAACAATGAAGCCTAGAAGCCACTCGGATTTCACACAAAAAACACATATGTGTGAATTCAAGGGAATATTGTAATGCCTACACCTAATGAAAATTTCTTTTAAGTGCACTGGGTGATCCTATCATTTCATGGAATGAGTCGGTAGGTAATCTAAATAAGTTTGAAAAATATGCTTGATATCGTGGAATGCACAAGACATTACTTGTTGAGAAATCGCACTAGCATTTTTTAGGCCAAATGGGAGTTTGTGATAAGAAAAAGTTCCCCATGGGCATATAAATGTGGTTTTATACTAATCGGCAAGGAGTATGTTTATCTGACTGTAGCTAAAAAATCCATCCATGAAGGAAAAAATTTCATTCCCGGCACAGACATCGACAATTTGGTCGATATACGGAGTTGGGTAATTGTCCTTGGGACAAACTTTGTTGATATCTCGGTAATCGACACACACTCGAATAGTTCATTGATTTTTATTAACGGTCACAATATTGGATACCCAATTGATTCAAGGAACAGGGTTAATGAATCCTGCTTTCAATAGCTTCTCAACCTCAGTTTTGATAGTCAGGGCTTTGCATGGATGTATTGGACGTAATCATTGTCTAACTAGCTTAGCATCCAGATAAGATTTTATTTCATGTACAACAATGCTAGGGTCGATTTCTAGCATCTCTTCGTAGGACTAGGAACAAATGTCACAGAATTCCTAAAATAGGGATTTGTACATTGAAATCTCTTCTAACGAACAAGAGGCTCCTATATGAATATTTTTAATTATTCCAGGTTTCACTGAGATATCGATAGGTATCATTGCCGATATGTTCCCTAAATTCTATTCAGAACTGGAAGAAAGCACAGATATTGGATTTTGAGGATCGCTAAGGGTCTCAGATGAAAATAGTGATGAGAAATTATTCTCGATTTTGTCAAAGGATGGTAAGAAAGTTGAATGATGATGAGTATCATTCCATGGCATTTCATCCAAGGTCATAACTTCCATAATCCCTTCATCAGTTAAAAAAATTGTGTTAAAAGGATTAGGCATAGAGATTGGTTCCAAGCATGACAAATGAGAATATTCATCAATGATCATATTCATTTGATCATCATCAAATGTTGATGGGTTGGAAAAAGACTGAATGGCCTCATAGGCTAACTCAAAAGGACTATAAGGCATTTCATTGCCATATAAGATCATTTTTTATTCTAACGATACTTTCCATGGATCTCCCATTTCAAAAGTACTTGATGTAATCATGTTGATCTATGCTTCATTATGAAGAAGAATGGGTGGAGGGAACGTGAAAGTTCCCATCAAAGATGAGTCTTTGAGCAGGCCAACACCAACTTCTTCATATGGAGTGGTGGATTTTCCAACAAACAGGATACTGCCAGTGGAATTAGGGTCAAAGGTATAGTAGGACAATTGATCCACTTTCAAAATTCTTCTTTTGTGAAGAAACATAATCATCCTAAAATATGATGAGACTACTTCTGCCATGGCATAATTCCAGTTCCGACCAAGAAAAATGCTATAGTCAAGTTGAGCATCAACAACCTCAACGTCTCTTGCAAATTTTTTTTCCCTCTAACTCTATTGGCAAATAATTTAAAAGTCCATACAGAAGAAAACCTATTCCATCGAAGAATTTCAAAGTTGTGGGAGATTGATTGATTGTTGGAGAACCCAAGGCTTTCCAATAGGCAATGGACATAATACATGTCGATGCTCCTTCGTCAATCATTGTTCAAAAAACTCATCAAGTTTTGACGTGAAATGGTATCTGAAAATCCTGTAGATGTGGGAGATGCTAACATGATTCTCAAGATTGAAAACAATCAAATGGGAGTCTTGAGGATCTACGGCTCCTATTGATGATAATAATAATTTCCTTTGTGTTGGATAAGTTTGCAGCACTTCAAGGGAAAACATGGTTGAAGGTGACATAGCCAGATCTTTGACGATGTTATAATTTTGGGCAACCCTCGCATGAGGATTAAAGGTTGACTTACGAAGCATACCCTTAGGAGGCAGACAAATTATCATATTAGGATTTGGTTTTTCAATATGTAATGGTTCAGAAGAAGGAGGAGTAGACGCAAAAGTTTGACCAGGTGAACTGGAGTCATCTCCATTTTCAACAGGACTCTTTGACGCGTAATCTTTGGATCTCGTTGCTACCATAACTCTGGAAGACATCATCATGATATCTACTAATGGGGATGAGGAGGATTGGTAATGAGAGACCATTTTCTGTCTTGAGGAGGAAAAGGATCTTTCAAAACAGTAGGTGTGGGTGAACTTTTGACAAATTTGAAAACTTTGGCCAGATGAAGGCACTCCTTAGTGTAATGATATTCCTCACAAATCAAGCAAGGATAGTGAGGTTTCCTCTTTTCGTCAAATGGTTCATTCTTGGTTGATTTCTCCTTAGAGCGGTTGTCTTGTTTAGTTTTGCCTTTTCACTTTTTCTTATTTCTGGATGACTTACTCTTGCCAGTAGATGAATTTATGGCATTGACTTTGGAAGTAATTCCAGGAGAAGAACCTTTGTTGGGTGAATCAGATAGAGCCGAAACCTGAACATTCTTAGAATTTTTCCTTTTTTTTAGATTTCTGGCTCACAAAACCAATCATGACATCTGCGGCATGTGATCCTGGAAGAGGTGGATTACTTGGAGTAGATCGGGATAAATCTGGGATCTTTTCATACAATGTACCAGATTAAGTATAAACAAGATCGAGATATTGAGTGCGGGCAATTTCCTGATCTTTAGTTACAACACCCCATTTGGCCACATCTTTAGTTATTACTAGTAAAATCAACTGAACCATTCGTCTGAAATCTAGTCTGGAATGTAAACTTTAAATAGGCAACGTATTCGTCTCCATTTGTGAATGTGATCTGCGATATGGGTTGACGTTGACTACTTTAAAGAAGTCAAAAGTTGATTTCCATTGTCATATCGAATGGGTAATTGAAAATGGGTCAAAAAGGTTGTAGCAAGGGAATTAAACGTGTTGAAGGAAGCATGCGACAATTCTACATACCATTTGGCTGCTGAACCGATTAAGGTTCATTGAAAAAGTTGTAAACTAATAGAAGCGTCGTTTAATGAGTTGGATAGGCACGAAAGATGGTAGGTCATGACATGGTTGGACGGATCTTCACCCGACTTACCTTAGAAGTTAGGAATATCACTGGGCAACTTAGAAGGAATAATGAGCAAATAGGGTAAATAAAGAAGTGGATGATTAGTTAACCGAGAGAGGTGAGGCAAATCCAAAGTTGCAATGAAGGGAAATTGCCAATTAGGCTGTGATGGATATTGATAACCCTAAGGGGTGAGTCCCGTACGAGGAGGAGGGTATCCAGGATATCATGGAATAGCCTGAGCAGTTCGAATCTGCATACCTCTTGGGTATCCAGGATGAGCCATACCATATTGCGGTTGAATAGGTTGTTGAAACATATGACCTAGGTACAGTTGATTTTAGGAGGTGATATTATGACCCATTTGACCTTGAAGAAACTGTCCTTGAAAGGGTTGAATTTGCAAGGGTTGACCTTGGATAAATTGAGTTTGAAAAGGTGTACCTTGAACAAACTAACTCTCGAGTAAACTTTGGAAAGGTATACCTTGAAAATGTACTTGCATATATGGGACACTAGGCTGAACAACATGTATTTGAGGTGTTGATGGAATCATAGGAATGGATTAAACACCAAATGCTTGAGGTAAAGACTGAAAAAGTGGTTGCATAGTAACCTGTGATGTAAGTGAGATAGTTATTTGTGATACTCCTAGAATGGGAGTTTTAGGTGAACTTGAACCTGGGTTTTGAACAGTCACCGACATAGCAGACTACACCACGGTTTGATGAGTGCTCGGGGCGGGCTGCTAAAGCGATTGCTAGGTAGGTATCGATAGGTTATCCTGGACGGTTGGTTGGACATGAAAAGACATACCTTGAAAAGGCAGTTGCTACATAGGTTGTCCAAGAGGTTGGCTAGGTTGATACAAAAGCACGTGAGAAGCAACAAGAATTGAATGTTGAGAAGGGTTCCAGATTGTATTCAATCCAAGGTGAGGAATTCAAACGATGGGTTGAGGCATAATAGGTTGACCAAAACCTGTTTGAGGCATTTAAGCAAAATTAAAGTAGTTTTAGGTGGGACGTTTCCCCCCAGCTGCAGGGTAAGTTCCACCAAAAGGTTGTCCTCTAGGCCGAGGATATGACGATTTCCCCTAGGCAGATAATAACCACCTATTTGGTTAGCTTAGGGATTACGAGCATTACCAGAAATCATATTAATGACTTGTTCAGATGCTAAACCTTCATGGGTAGGGTTAATTACACCAGTTGACATGTTTGAAGATGAGTTCGAGGAAGAAGCTCCTCAATAAGCTCCTGTGAGAGAGTGATATCCAGGTGGTAAAAAAGCACCTTACAATGTGGAATCTGGAGAAGTGGAATACATGGATGTATCTGACACGGAACTTCTAGGAATCATTATGGACCAATCAAAGCCTAGTACGGTAGAATAAGGAGTCATGTAACGCGGAATCTGTTGTCCTAAAATTTCAAGGGGTAAAATACCAAGGGTGAGGGTGAAGAGATTGAAACAAAAGTTCTGAGATATCCACAGGCACACTGGTAGAAACTATAGGTTCTTCCTCTTTATCTGTAACAAGTTCTTCAATGACAATAAGACCAGGAGGGACACTATCAGTAATGATAAGTTTCACATGTGTGAAAGTGGAGGATCCGGAATATCTGTTGTAGCAGATGTATGAATTTCAGGCTCAGAAATATCAGACACAAGTTCATCAACATCTAGTTCGGAAACGGGGTTTCTATCAGAAGATTCTCCAGTAATTTGTACATCATTTGTTGCTGAGTGTGATGTTAAATTATGAGTTTGATCAGACTCAGTTTCTGTCACTTCAAGGCTTAAAATAGTAGATGTTATAGGTTGATTAACTTCAGTTCCTCTTACATCAAAATCTAAAATAGTAGAAGTTTTAGTTTCTGTTGCAATTCCAGTTTCAGATGATTTAGACTTTTCTGCTTTAATATTTTCTAACTGACTCGATGTTTACTCAAGGGGATACCTGAATATCCTATGTGATTGCCTTGGTAGTTCTGCCACAATGAAAAATTTTCAATTTATTAATCACACAATATCTAAATTACACCTAAAGTCTCTAAAATGTAAAAAACAACACAAAACGTAACACGCACTAAAAATCTATGAGTTCAAGCCATACAAACTTACTCTTCATAGAGATAAATATTTACTAGTTGGTGATGAAATCCAAGATCGAAGAGATCAAGGTGAATTTTTTTATAGAAAATGAATGTTTGGAATCAACTACCCTGACAACCTGCTTAATGAAATGGTCTAGTGCAAGTAACTATGTTATAAACCATCCTGAGCAAATATTACACTCCAGAGAGTCCAAGTGATTCTAGATAACGTCTATTCCAGGTACAACAGGACCTTCACTCTACTGTCACCTTAGGTAGACCCCTAGGATTATAGTCACTAAGTTTACCAAATACAACAATTTTACCTGGGCGGCAGTCGTAGATCGGATGTACACGCAAGGGAAGAGTAAAAAGCTCAATCCCCTTAAAGTATCCTCCACATGATCAATTGGAGGTTTACTTTCAAGTGACCCCAAGTACCTTTCGATACCATTGTAATACGTGAAAATTAATGTATATAGACCAATTAAGTGCGTTAGATCACTTCACCGAAGTCAACACGACCTCGTTCTTAATTCATGTATAAGAAGAGCTTCCCAAAGAAAAACAGAAATAATTGGATTTTATCTCCCTAACTCAAGATTCTATTATTTGTTTGTAGATTTTGAAAGTTTACTTCCTTCCCTATTCCAAAGCCCTACACTGAAGTTATTGTAGCTGAAAAGAGCCCTAAAAAATATAAACTTCTAGGTGAATTTTAATTAATGGTGTATTATTAAGTTGTTCTTTTACTCAATGGGTGATGAAGGTGAAACTTATGATGTTGTGACACGACTCGAAATATTAATGCACTCTAAAATGCAAAAGCAACTTTTAATTTTGATGAAATTCTATTTCGGGAAAAGAAAGAGTTTCTTTGATTTTTTGAGAAATGAAATACTAAAACTCACAACTTTTCCAATTTCCTAAAGCAACTAATTTCACTATATTGTGATGAAAACATAGTCAACAAACTAATTTCTAGATTTCCCTAATCATCAAAACAAACTTAAACACTTCTTTCTTGTAATCACTCAAAACTTCCAAGTACATAGAAGTCAATCAAGAAGGTTGGAGAAAAGGCATGTTCTCTTATGAATTCTTTGATTTAAAGATGATAACAATGAAATTGTGAAAATTTTCCCAAGATGAAAGCAACAACTTCTTTTATCAAGAAAAAATAATCACAATTCTTTCACAAAAGCACAAGGTCTTCAGAAACCCTAATTTGCATTTCAAAGCAATTTTGACCACAAATACACAAAATGTAAGGCTTAACCAGTGTATTTCATAGAACAAAATAAGAATATCACTTACAAAAATACATTCAAACTTGTTTTGATCAATTAACAAACCAATCTTAAGGTATTCTTTCAAAAAGACCTAATCTTCAAAATTCGTCAACAAAGCAATCAACTGACTTTAGAAGAGACAACACATAGTCTAAACAAATAGAATGACACTTTCAGAAAGACAAATTCAAGTCTGGGTTGAAGCTAGCATGAAATTTAAAAAAAAATCAAGGCCTGCACGGGCTTTTAGTAGGAAACAAAGCACATACGCTTAGTTGCTACGGAAAAAATGTGCAGAGTTACAGTCTGTTTACAAGCAGGCACAACGCATGGAGGAAAACCTAAAGAAAAGATAAAAAATTCAAGAATCAACCACTCAGATCTAAAAGGCCTTTAATTTAAGAAGACTCGGTTCTAGATAAACTAGACAAATCAAAAAGTGGGGCTAATGAAAAAGATGGTAACAGAGACGTTCCCTAGTGTTATCGTTCTATGATTTTTAAGATTGGCAAGACAAAATAATAAAGGACACACCAAACCACTTAGGATTCTAGGATCTAGCTCTCCTAGACTCCAAGAGGGCTCTCTTTGTATATTTTCATATTTATTTTTATTTCCAGTGTTTTAATGTATTAGGCTAGCTATAATGGTAGAGGGGTTTATTTCTTGATTGCTTGATTATTTGATTATTTGGTTGGGGCAAGTCAGACTTAGATCTTTTCCATTGGGCTATGGAGTCAAAGGCTGGGTGGTAACATCAACTTTTCCAGAGCATTTGCAAGGCAATCTAACTATCTTTACTGGATCTAAAAGCAGAATGGAAAATGAGATGACAGAACAATGAAATCAATAATGATTAAAAAACAATTAAGTGTTTCTTAATCATACATTAGAAGAAAACATTTAGATTGTAATAAAAGATAAAAATAAGCCGCTCCAACAACATATCTTAATCTATAATCTCTGTTGTACAATTAGATTTAATGATGCATAATGACTAAAACAACAATATGTTAACACAGAAAGAAGACATCACTAGGTAAAAACAGCTCAAGTATCTTGCAAACAGTCTTTTATTACTGATGCTCTAACTCAAAAATTATAGTGCTCCAAAAGAAAGATTGTTCAATAACTCGGGTCCAACCCCTAATACTTCCAATTCATGAAGTATTTAACAAAAACCTACGATGATTGCCTTGTACACTTCGCAATTTGTTATTAATTATAATGAAAGAAAATTTGACTAGTGTAACCATGAAGTGGCCATGATGAGATAACTTGGACATCTGGTCCCCTTTTTTCAAGATGTTGTTGCTGAGTAATTAATTTTTGTTGTAGTGGCTCTGCTGACTTGGCTCTTCATTGTTTCTTCAATCATCCTTGTCCCGTTCCTCTTAGGAATCGCACAAGTCACTCCATGCTTCTTCATCTGGAATCTTGACCTTGATTAATCTGCGATATATTTCATCAGCTTCAGTGTACCATGAAAAAGTGGATTTGACTGTAAAAATGTGCTTCAGTTCATGCTCGATATAGATTGGATTGCTGATAGCTTCCAGCAATGCTTTTCTTATTTTGTTGCGTTTAATGTTGGAGAGATTCATAGCATCCAGGGCTATGCCTTGGATCCTCTTGGCATAATATTCTCTGGCCATGAGTTTGTCATTAATGACAAACAAAGAAGGGAGACCTTTCTGTGTTAAAGGCTCAATTCTGTTGAAAAACCTATTCACTGTGAGCTCCAAATTCTAGCATTTTTCCTCAAGCTGTACATTCAGATTCTTCTTAGTCAATACCTTTTTCACCTGTAGAATAGTTTTTGTCTCGTTTGCTGCTCCCAGCTCTTCTAGATGATACCTATTCCTTGAATTTAGAAATTTAATAATTATGTTGGTTGTTGTTGGCATGTCTCCCAGTTTTAGATTAGTAGATGAAATAGCTTCTCTAGCTTTTTCCACTAACTGCTTTTGTTCAAATATAATTTGGATGCTCGGCCAGATTTCATTCATGGCATTGATGATGTTGTGCCAGATGATCTCTTTCACCCTTCATAGAGTGTTACCAATGGATGATTACTTTTCAGATTTTTACAACCTTTCAATTAAGGTCTGTGCCCTCTGCATCTCTACTGAGTGTGCACTTTCAGCTCTTTTGATTTGGTCCTGCAGAACATTGACTTGGGTTTCTAGTCTCTTGATTTCCTCGGTCTGAAGATTCATACCTTCCATGGACCTAACTAGATGTTCTGTACTGCTTCCTATCCCTATAGCAACAGTTGCTAGAGTGGCTCTAGGAATATCTGTAAGAGGAAGAGCCTCCATAGTGGTGTTGGCACATTGTGCTACCTTTTCTTTCTCTTGTACCATCTTCTCCATTTCTGCTTCCATTTGTTTTATTTTGAGAGACTGCTCCATTATTAATTTCATCATTTCAGCCTTCTCACTCTCTGTTTCCTCTATCTCTTTGGTCAAGGGATCATGTGTTTTAGGTATTTTGAGCTTCTTCTTCAAAGCTGTTATATCCATCTCCTTTTTCTTAATTATTTATTCTGTTGCTTTTACATCTGAGGGATCATATCCAATTCTCACTATTAAGTCTTCCAAAGACTTAATTATGTTGTCCTTTGATTGGGATGAAATATTTTCCATCTTTAGTTGAGATTGGGCATTTTACATGCCACCTACATTTTAAACAAATTCATGGAGGTAATGGTTAGAGTAGAAGAGATCATTTCACTTGTTTTCTTGTGCATTTCCAGCTGATCAATAGGATGAACGTTCTTGGCATCAAACTCAAAAGAGGTATGTTTGTAATCAGCTAGAGTTTTAGGCTCTGCTATCTGTGCTTCCAAAAATGCCATATGCATTTTTCCTTTTTCTGAATCAAATGCTGAGAGGAGTCTGCCTTGAGAAGTTGCACTTTGCTTCCAGAATTGAGCATAAGTACTCTTTTTCAACATCTCATTTCTGATCTTAATTTCCTTGAAAGTATCAAAGATAGTCTCCTCCTTTTCTCCAGTTACATTGGTAGATGTGGAAACTTGAAGAGATTGTTTCCTTTCTGAGATTGGAGTGGCAGGAAGAGATTGACCTCCAGTTGGGGATGAATCAGGAATATCACTGAGATTAATGACTGTTTGTTGCGGTGATTCCTTGCCTATGTCCATGTTCTTCCTAGCTCTTTTTCTAAATTTCAATTTGAATTCTTTCATAGAAGTATTAGTCCCTGGTGACTGATCTTCTCTTGGCCTTTTCCCAGTTGCTCCTTTTTCTTGTTCCTTGCCCTTGTCTAATGTGTCTTCTATACCCTGTTTTTCCTGCTACCTAGGATTCTGTGCACTTGAAGAAGAAATTACTTGTTCCTCAGCCTCTTGTAGTGTGTCAGGCATCCACTCAATCTGGTTCATAAATTTCTCTATTTCAGGCCTTTGAGTGTGAATGTAGGGTGTTGATTTTTTCTCTACCCTTTTCTTGGAGATGATGCTCCATGGGTCATAGGACCATGTAAAACTATGAGTGAACTTCATTTCCTTCAATTTCTTGTCTGCCTCTTCACTAGCTACCCTGTTGTTGCAAATGAAAGGACCAATCTGGGATTTGATCCTAAATTGTGACTTTTTCTTTGCTGCTACAAAATGTATTTCATCTGCATTGATCATCTGCCTGATATATTCAAGTGCAAAGATCCTCATGGGGAGGAACTTTGGTAGCTTGTAAGGGGCCAACTCACATCCATATACTCTTAATTCTGTGTAATTTTGGTACAAGTACCAATCTCTTGTTCTTGCTTGGTTTGTCAATTGCATAATCCTCTTAATTTCTTCACTAATTATGGGTTTTGCAGTTCCATTGAGGAGGCTCATAGCTGGACGATCAAACATTTCTATAAATGTCTTGTAGGTGAAGTGATTTTGATCCTTCATCACTAAGGTGGTCCAGAAAATAACAGATTGGGGTTCACCTTATTCATTTAACTTAGTCATTGTAAACTAAAATATGTCTACCTAAAAGTAAAAAAACATATATACCAACACTGAAGAGTACTGAAACATTTCCTATGTGATGAAATTTACAAGTTGCTCATGGATGGCATCTTCTAGGAATTGATTGAAATTGAATAGGACAGAGGGCTTTGATTTTGCTGATAAGATGGACAGGAAACCTATTATAGCCTCATCAAGCCACTGATCTGAATAATAGCCCAGCAAATATGAAAGTACAGTGACTATATGCCTGGTTCTATCAAGGAAAGAAGAGGAGGAATAAGGAGGATTCTTGCTAGGTAGTGGGGTTTGTTCAGTCATGAAGAGTTCTAAGGTTTTAGCTCTTTTGGTGAAGTCTAGCCTCTGATACATTTCACTGAGGATCTCATGGGAAAAGGGAGTGGTTCCTTCAATGATAGGAGCTTGCATCATCTACATTATAGATTTGGCATCAATGGTAAACAATATGTCTCCTGCTGGGGCTATCACTACCCTATGCTGTGGATTATAACATGAGTGGCATTTTATGATTAGTTCTAGGCAACTATGGGTTTTTCGAAAGATATAGGAAGGAAAATTGGCGTCCCATAGCCCTATGTCATCTACTTCATCAACAAATTTATCCTCCCACCAGTAGTAGATGTCAAACAAATCAAATTCTGAGAGTGTCTCATGTATTTTGAAGTCTCTGTCTGCTAGTGGAATGTGGTCCAAGTCCAGTGGTGGGTGCACCATTGGATTGAAGATCTCCTATTCTTTCTTCTTTGGTGGCATGGCTGTCTTTTGCAAATTTTAAACCTGAATTGTTTTGAATTTGCAGTTGAACTGCAATAGAAAGGGATGAGAAGAAATAGGAACTCAAAGAGGGAAAAAGAAAGGAAATGAATAGGAAGTGGGATTCAAGAAGGGGAATGTTTGATCAATGAAGAAAAGTGGAGCCTTCTGCAACTCTATTGTTTTTTTAGTGTGCTCACTGCTTTCTATGTGTATGCCTGAAATAATCTTGAATTGCACCTCTAAGTAGAGAGAGCACGTTAAAATTTGTAAATATGTGGGAAATGGTGCCTTTGTAGCTTTGGAAGCATTTTTATTGAATTGGCCTGAAGTGGTGCGGGTTCGTTGGCTAACAGTCCAGCAAATTGAATGCGCAACGACATAGCGTGGGAATGGAGGTGATAGGTTGATGGGACAGAGTGGCATCACAAGGGTGGCAGGATTGGTGAACGGTCATAACGAAGGAAGGTGGTTTGATGAAATGCGGAAACCACTTTTTGGGGGGCCATTGGAGTGGTAAGCAGAATGAGTGGGGGGGGTGCGAAATCCCGAGAGTGTGACACGCAAGTGGTCCAAAACCATTGACTTTGGACCCCCCCACCTAGCATTAACCTTCAGAGGGTGATGGGGGGCCTAAAAATCATATGGGTCATTGGATCGTATGTCGGGTGCGGAGATTAGATGAAAGGTTAGGGGTGAGTAACATTTGATGTGACGGGTAGGTGAGTGGTTGGGCAGGAAAATTAATAGGGGGCGGGGTATAGGAGTATAGGATAAAGTTAGGAATAATGATATGAGACCCATTTCCCTTTTTAATTTCTTTTTCCAACATTAGGAAAAAACATGAGCTATATCATAAAACTTTAAAGAGCTTTTCATGTCTTTTTCCTTTGTAATTCTTTTCAACCTACCAATCCTTTATCTTTCTAATCTAACATTTTTTTCCTTTTTTTTCATTTACAGGGTGCATTTGGACTTGCAGACCTTTCTTCACTTTTTTCTATGTCTAATCTACTCTATCATTTATCTCTCCCATTGGTCCAAATTGAACAGTTGAACCAATTTCATTTCTACCTAGCTACTGATTTTCCAAGCTTAGACTGTTTGCTAGATCTTTATTTTCTACTCTATCCACAGAAATTGAAATTTGTTCAACCATGCCTAGACTGTATAAATTGAAAAACATTTGGGGTTTTCTTTTCTTCTCATATTTTTCTTTTGTTCTTTTGTTCTTTTTCTTTTTATACCCTCTTTTATTTTCTTTTCATTTTTTCTTTCTTCTTTTTGTGAAATCAATTGAATATTGAAATCTATGAACAATATGAAATCTGCAAACTATGAAATACTCAATCACCTTGATATCCTATAAATTATATGACCCTAACACCCAGTATGGTCGCCAGTTTGTTACATCGAACAATCCATCTTGCGGACAAGAGAAATCTCCCTAGATCCTAAATGAAAACTAGAAACAATCATGACAAATGAACTCACTCTTTCTCTAGGTTGAACTTGTTCAAATTATAAGTAGTATAGCTAATGGATAGACCTCTTACCAGTTTCATGAAATTCCTGATGAAGATCCCTTATTGTGACTTGATGCAGCTCTTCAATGCTTGATAGTACTTCCAAATATAAACGATAAAAGGATCAAAAGAACATGTGATATAATAATTCAAACAACTTAGCCTAATGATCAAGGAAATTAGGGATTGAATTTTCCTTAATGAATATAATAAACAATTATAAACTATTCATCATTCATGAAAGACAAAATCAATGGGAGAAAGTGCTCATTTGTATTAGTCAAAAGATAAGATGAGCCTTACAACCTTCGCCTTGATGTCGTGAGGTCCCTCCCAAATTCCTTCAATCTCCTCGCAGATGACAATCTCTCCAATCTCAAACCAACAACATAAGTTTGTATTCTCTGAATTCTGACCTTCTTCATCCCTCAACCCTCTAGTCCTTTTATAGATCAGAGAGGGGGAAGTTTCAGATCCCTAAGAAGAGGATGAACCTCCTTTAATGAAGTATTATGTTACCATGAGAAAAGGGATGGAGATGCATCTTATGAGGGTTATAGTTCAAATAGTCATCACCTAGAAGCATTTAGTTAGGAATTATTCGACCAACTATGTTTCTAGAATGTAATTTTACTTTTACTTTCTAGAATTCACCTACGCGGGTTTATAGTCACAGAGAGAGCACAACTTTGCACTGTTCTCAAAGTCAATTTTATCACATGAGCGGGAAACTTTATAGAAATCGGTGTATTTGGAACTTAATAAGGTGTAAGGGCTATTTGACCCAAATTTCTCATGTACTTTGACATATTTTGAGTTGTTTGAATTATGAGGGAGTTGGTTTCAACATGTTCACGGATGGTAGAAATATCCATAAACTGATCAAGTGTCATGGCGAAAAATTGACGTGTAACAAAAGGATACAACAAAGAGAAAAAACTGAAACAATTTAGAGGCTACAGGATCTGGAAGAAGAGAAGAATAGGCGTAAATGTAGTTGAAGTCAGTTTTTTAAATTGTAAGACTAGCTGAGACATATACTAGTAGGTGTCTTAATTCAATTTTATGTGGTTGAAATTAAGGTGGAGTGTTGGATATTCTAATTCCAACCACCTATTAGGTGTCAAAACTGTCCATCCAAGTGTCCCAGTTTAGTTTAAATTAAGTCCTGTTTAGTCGAGTTCCACTGCAGTCATTTATTACTGATGTTTCCAATGTAATCTTATTTAAGTTATTTCTAATACTGAGAAGAGCAGTCCTCTGCTCCAAATTTTATTTTCTTCAAATTTTTTCATATGCAATTAATCAATGTCTTTTCATGATTTTTGGAAAGTATTCAAATTGGGTTTGCTTTGAATCATTATGACCGTCTTGTAGATACCCAACATATTTGGGTGTGTTTGTTGAGTCATTCAGCTCACTGTGTACTATATGTACAAAAATTCGAAAGCAACTTCATCTACGAAGATGGAGGGAATTCCACAAACAAAACCCAAAAAGGTTGTACATGGTGCATCCATTCAGAAGGTTCTGGCGGACTCAATGATTCTTGCCAAAGTGTCGAGTCCAAGGTTTATGTCTTTTCAAAGAGCTTCACCTCATATTGATACAATTACTCAGGAAAAGGTGTGAGGGTACCTTGATTCTATGATAGACACTTTTTCAAATGAAGCATCATCCAACCCTTGACAAACATATGGCATCATCATATCAAGGATTTTCAATGGTATATTTGTCAAATGAATTCTCTATTGTTGATGGTTACTATAAATCTACTATAGTACAGAAACTATATCTCTCTTGATTAGCTGAGAGATGAGACTACCTATGTTTAGTTGCAAATGTATGTTAGCACATACAAAACCTACTAGCACACAGATGGAATATGAAATTAGCTTGAACTTTAAACATGCAATGAGGTCCTTTGAAGATGATAATTTGATTATGAACGTGGACATGAAAATACCAGTGTATCTAGTTTTGAATTTCACCACGCATATCGAGCCCCTCCCAGGCGAGTTCTAGGACCACATTCTAAGCCAGCTCCTTCAAAATGGGATGATGCCGAGAAGTGGCTGGTAAACCTCTCTTAAGGAGATAGTCATGCCAGAAATAAATTGAAATTTGGTTTGGGTTATCCGCAGGGTGTGGTTGTAAGGCCAGCACACTCTAGACCAAGCAAAGAAACAGGCTTTCATGGCCAAGGAGGATGTCAGAAAGGTAATCTAAATGTTCTCATGACAAATACCACATCAAATGCTTCAGGAGTCACTAAAATAGCATCCGTGGATCAGAGTTTGAACAAGGAGGAGGTGGAGACTAAGAAGATCTATCCTGATAATTATGTCTCCAATATGGATGATGGATGCCCATCCAAGTTTTCTTTTATGCCATCAGTAGCACATTCCACTCCAAGAGCTAATTGTTCTTTAGATTGGTATTCTCTAGAGAATATTTTGGGTTGTAATCCTAGTGGACAAAGGACGGTTTTGGTTTTTCAAATGTTTTAACTTTACTTGAACTTTTTTAATAATTAAATTTTTAATAAAAAATATATGAGCAACATAAGACTAAAAAAAATACTAGTGAAAAACAAGCAAAGCCAGTAACATCATGACCACATGACTCTTGTTTAAATTCACATGCTAGCTATGTACATTGGAGAATTAGTTGTTCGGTGTCACCACTCTACTTTGTACACAAGGATGGTTTGGTGGTGACGATGCAAAAAGAAACATACTAGACTATAAATCGCTTGCTTTAAAATGTTTGAATAGAGAAGGGGAAAAAATATAACATATTTAACCTTATTTAAATAAATATCATGGGCTTTTGAGGCTTGTTTTAATTATAGCTACTTGTGTTTACCCTTTTACTAACAAAAATAGTGATAAAATTCTTTCTTGACAATTTATAATCACCTTTATAAATAGAACATAGACATCTACTAAAAGTATATTTCCTTTTAGAAGGTAATTTTTACCTAAAAAGTCTTAAATATATATAAAACATTTCCATTTTAAATTGCGTTATTGACAATATCCTCTGAATAGAAATTTCTTATTTTTCATGTTCTAATTTGAAATTGTGCTATTAATACTTTATTATGTTTTAATTTGTTTAAAAATATTTTATTTTTCATGTTTTAATTTGAAATTGTGTTATTAATATTTTATTATGCTGTAATTTGTTTATTTCTTTAAGGTTTTTTTTTTTTTTTTTTTAATAAATCATCAATCTAATTATCTAGTTATTACCATTATTTAATTTATTAAAAAAAAAAAATTATGGGTAAAACCCTGTTGTGTAAAATTTGACAAAAAAGAAACTTGGGACGTAGGGTAGAGACTCAAATCGAATAATGACAAGAAGGTGAAAAACCTTAAAAATGACCCTTCAAGCCATAGGGCAGATGACCCTAACAAGTTCAGGGAAGAAAATGAAAAGGAGGTCATGGGTGAATGGATGAAAACAAGGTCATGCATTCCACAAGTAGATAAAGTGGTCATATTTGAGATAAATTCATAAAAAATCATTGAGAAAATACAATAAATGCAACATCATGCCATAATTGGAAAATCTATTGGTCTTTGGCCCACAGAAAGATCATTAATAGGGTGGATAATGAAACATTGGTCTCCAAAAGGTCATGTAGAATTGAAGATAGGATCTAAGGGATTTTTCACAGCAATACATAAAAACATGGAGGATAGAAGCATGATATTTCAGAATGGGCCATAATTTTTCAACTCAGGAATAATGTATTTACAATTTTGGAAGGAGAAATTCAGCCCAGGAAAAGTGGAATTTTCCATAGCTTTGTTATGGATTAGATTATATTCATTTCCATCATATTTTTGCAACCCATAAACATTGGAAGTTATAGGAAATGGTATATGCTCATATATCATGTCCTTAGAAGTTATAAGGCTAGGAAGATATACTTTGTATGAACAAATTTGTGTATTCATGAGTATATCACAACAAACTCCAACCAATATACGCATCATATATCAAAATAAAAATTGGTATCATTTGATGCACTATGACCACATTATGTTTAGGTACAACAAGTATCATGAGCATGCCCTCCTGTTTTATGAAGACCGATTTACCTCTCTTCAACAAGCTTCAAAACCTCACTTAGAGAAAGACCTCTCATTTTTCTTCACAAACAACAATTTTTTTGCACTTTCTTCCACATATGTTCAATGTATCACATCGTACTCCATTAGACTAACTAGCTACTCTTGTCACACATCTTTCTTAGAATTGATTCTAAATTTCCTTCACTCCCTATGACATGGAGATTTGTTCAAGCATATTTACACTCTTTTACTCGACTCCTCACCATTTCAACTGCATAAAACACATAGGACAAATGTGAATTACCAAGAAAACATACTCATAGAACACATGCTCTTCCACCACTTCCAAACTTATATGCCTTATCTATACTAAACCAAATCATCCAATCATGGTTACATCGACACTTCATTAAATATAAAGAAAACTATATTATTCTTTTATTTTTCTTTCAACAAATCTGGTTTAGAAGACCCAACTATATTTTATTTCCATGTCCCCTTGGTCCCCATGGGATTAACCTTAAACACATGAAACCTTACAATAAGACCATCTTCGAAACATCTCCATCGAATGTGTATCTAGTCAACTAATTATTTTCTTGAAATTTTGAATCTCTTTAACTAGAGTCCTTACTCTTTAACAAATTTGGTGCCTAAAAAAGCAAATTTCTAATATTAGATCTTGATTTTTTTAAGTTCCTTAAGTCATATGACTGAGGCCCAAAACCAAAGGATTATGCTCAAAAGACACTAAACCTAAGTTCTTGTGTGACCCCGTCAAACCACATTAAATATAATCCTAGAAAATAAACATTTAGTTGTTTTCTTAGTAATGCATTCTCAAAGGTGATCTATGCTTGGATGTCCTCACATCTGAAATAGTCTTGTGATCTTATATCTAGTGCCCTTTTCCTTTCTCACTTAAACACACACCTAGATTTCTCCAAGCCTAAATAATCCTTAAAAATTTGACATGGGCTTCACCTTTCTCAAGCATTATGGTAACTCTAATATTTGAGAGCTCTAGCATCTAAGCTTTTCCAAAACTCAAAAACATGTGAATTGTTTGATCCTCGGATGGTCAGATTCTCTGCAAGCATGCCAAAACCTTTCCTTGTATGGAACCGTGACCAATAAATATACCTTTGGCTGAATCCAGAGCTAGGTCACCCATTACTAGCTTAGCTTGTTGCATGCTTGGAGGCCTAGATACCCAAATACCTCCTCTTGCTAAGAACCTTGACTAGGAAAAAATTCAACCATTTTATCTATGCTTAAAAAAATTCATATTTGGGAAAAACTCAAAGTGCTTGTTGCCTGCACACTTGTACACCAAAATTCCTAGATGAATTTTTCCCTCTAGACTCCAAAATATCTTAGAAAGGAGAAACTATTTAACGCTATGAAGTCTTACAAAACCACCTCCTGGTGTGAATCCCAATGTATCAAATTCTCCCACATTGATGCCTTGCAGACCGATAAGAACTCACTACATGTCTTTGTACAATGTATCCTACCTTGTCACGTGCCACATGTTATCACCTTGAGATTCCATGTCATCTTCCATGCCACATCACTACCACCTATACCTTACATCTTGTGACATGTTTGTAGCTACATTGTACTAAGATCCACCTATTGTTTCAAACTAGGAAATATGAATCTGGCCCATTTCTTAAGTGTTTCCCTATTTCACTCCCAAAGGCCCAGATGCCTTGGTGCATCTTAATGTATATGGATTCTCAAATTCCTTTGTGCATCTCAGATGGATCTGGATGCTTAGACTCCTTAAAGCATCCTTGATTGTCCTAATGATCCTATGAAGCTCATATTTGTTGCCAAAGGCTAGACTACATCACTTCAAACTCATATTTCTCTTCATTTGTGCGTAGTAAACAAAAGTGTTATATACCATTGGAAATCTCTCTAAAAGAGCTATCTAACTAGAAAATTTTAATTATCTTTTGAACAAGAAAACTAGAGGCAAAATCACTGCAAAGATAGACTACCTCGGCTACACATCTAACACTCAACAAACAAGCTAGACTTCCAACACTCATTAATCAAAGACAAATTCAATATACAACAATGAAATCGATGAAAATGGATACTTAACAAGCTCCCCTAAACTTGACATCAGTGAAATAAACTTCCAACATACTCAAAAATACCCCTTTTAGCATTGATGGCAATAACACTAGATATTGTTGGTCATTTATGGATTTAGACTTCACTTCCCTTGTCATGTTGTTGAAACTCCCACTAATAACTTTGAGCTTCCAAATTCTGCTCACTCTCCTCTTTGATTTGAAGTGCCAATGTATATTCATTCTACCCATTTGACATCAATGGAAAAGGGCTTTAGTTTCTCATTCCCCCTAGTTGGAACATCAAGTGACTGATATTTGTACCAAAATGTCTCAACTCCACCAATGATGTCCTCTAATACTAATTGTGGGGAAAGAGGAAATTGATTTCTTGTTGTCCATCCTCTCAAGCTCTGCTGTGTACTCTTAGTGCACCAATTTCCCAAATTCTAGGTTGAACACTTTCTTCTAGTTGTGTTCAATACCTATTTCCACATGTGCTCTAGAAATTGATAGCATGTTCTATGTTTTGTACAAATGCAAAGCTACACCAACACACCAATTTTTTTCCCAGAATCCAAATTCCCCCTCTAGATCAATATAACAGGTTTGTTGATACCAATGGTTTCTAAAACTAATGGTTTCTTCCACCTATACCAAATGAAATGAGACCAAACATATAATGTTTCCAAACTTTCCATTTCATTATTCTTCTGAAATTAACTCCCCCTAAACATATGTTATTGTTTTTAATCAATTATTTTCTTCTACATATCCCCCTAAACAAGAGCTTCCTAATATTTGTATATCTAGGATCCCCATGGACATATGCTTCCCAAATGCACCTTTTGAAACAAATAAGTCAGCATATGAAACCTTACATTTTGCTCCATATCACAAATCCCCATGAACTGATTTTTCCTTTGATGAGTTGCACTCCTTCTAGTTCTCATTATGCCACATTAGATTGATTGATTCTTCTTTGATTTCATCTAGGTTCCATATTTTCCTCTTTTCATGCATGAATATTATCTTTAACCTTAATTTGACATGCTTCCCCTGCACCTAATTTATTCTTTCTTTTTCCTGTTTGATATGATTGTAGATCTATCATCATTATGCCTTAAGTATTTGATGTAATCTTAGGATGTGCTGGTTCATTTCTCTCTCCTTCTTCCTCTATATATTAATTTATTCCATCTGCATTATTTAGTTGATCTATAGGTTGTTATAATTATTTTGACTTGATGAATCTTTAAATATCGTTATCTTAAATTTAATTTTGTAACGTGTAAACAATAATTCTCTAATGCAATCCTTATCATTTCATTTTCTGTCATTACATTTTAGAATATGGTGGGCTCTGTTCTTATGATTATTCTCTTTAATGATTCATATTGCAACAAGTGGCTCATATCTATCATTCTTGCATTTCCATTTCCTTGATGGCTCATTCAATTTATTGCTTCATCTGATACCATACCTACATCTAATCTCCCCTATCCATGGTTATGTTCAATTGTCTTACATGGAGCATAACTTTATGGAATTTGAATATCCTAGGCTCTTCTCTAGTACTTCTACTCATGGATTGTTATGAAACTAGCTCACAAAAAGATAGAAAAGATAGATCAACGCCATATAAATACGCCTCTTCGAGGGGGAAACCTCCTTTACATTACACAAATGAACAATTCTTAGATGATATAAATGACAAGACCTCCTTTCTATATATAGGAGTCCAAGGGGTCATAATATAATCAGAGCTGACATAACAATAATAATGTAAGGGCACAATAATAACTGTTATCACCCCAAGAAACTCACCTAGGTTGTAAATTAGTGATGCTTAGGAACATTAAGAATTCAACAATTATGGTCGGATAAGATGATGAATAAATGAAGATATGCTGCACATTTAAGCCAGATAACCATTCCTACTATGACTATCCCCAGACATGGGTGAAGACCCCCAAACTACAAGGCTTTCAACTACAAACCACTCACAGTTTAAGGTAAAGGCGATGATGGAGAAGACTAATTACACCAGCAGATACACAGGACCTTGTGATGGCTAGCTGCAACCAGTTAGAAGATATGTAAAACTATTGTTTAATACACAGACAGGATGACAGCTCCCTGATATTAAAACAACAGCACTCTGCAAGCAATTTTAATGAACCACTAAATTATAACACGGAGGTGGGATGACAACCCCTCCGATGTCAAACATTTACAGCACATCAAATATATGCAAGCAGACACAGCCTGGAACAAGAAAGAGAAGTGGAAAGTGAGCAAGTGACAGCAAAAGAAGCTTGTATTAGTTGGAAATCAAGACCAAAAGTTGCAGGTCTCATAGTATTTACAGTCTCTAGAAGTTAAAGGCAACAACAAAACTTTCATTCATCAAACACTCATCAATCGCATTACATCTATTTTTTCAGTATATATGGTGTCTCATTACACAATCTCTATATTAGCTATGCGTGGAAGAGCCCATAAATGGCCACCAACCACATTTACATTCAGGAGTGGGCCTCTGGTACAAATCTGGCTGTGCTGTAAATGGATTTGACCCCTCTGTTGCTCTGCAGTCCTCCTTTGAGCAGGTGGCGTGAAATACCAAAGGAGCCATAACCATTGAATGCATTGATCTGACAAACGGTATCCTGCTTCCTTCTCGGCCATACTGCTGATTAATTGCAGCAGCTGAACATTAAAAATGGCTCCATTATGACTGTTTTGCTTATAAACAGTGAAACACTGCCCAAACTATTCATTCCCGCCCATCATTGCTTCAATCTTGATTTTAAAAGGTTCGGGCATGGTTCAATCATCTATCGGGTCCACCTTTTGGGTCGCAATGCATATCTTAACTGGCCAATCCTTTGTTTCTTTGTATTTCCTTATACACAGAAAATGCGCCCAAAACCATTGAAAATGGCTTAAGTGTGGATTTGAAATTTTATAAGAAATGATTCATAAAATATCTGGTCCGACCCATTGGGTCCAAACTTCATCACAATCGGCACCTGCCCAAGGCCTCCTTTGTAATTTCTTTATAGAAAGAAAATACATAAAAAACATTAAAAATGCGAAGGGCGCGGACCTGAAATAATATGAAATGGAGTATTGTATGGCCGTCGGGTCCGACCCTCCGGATCGCAAGCATAAAAGGCCCATGCTCCATTGTAAATGCCGATAGCGATACGCCGATGCGATATCAACGATTGCTCATCGGCGATGTATCATGTCGCTGCCGCCGCCTCCCCCGACTTGCGATATGCCGACACGATCTGGACCGTTGATCGGCTAGATCCAACGGCTGAGATTGATGCGGATCCTTAAGCCTGTGCTTTTGATTTTTACATGGTTGTTGGGGTATTTCCACCTCCCGATAGTGTATTTCTGCCCTCCAAAGGGCTTTCCCCTTGCAATTTTTTCAACCGGTGGAAGATTTTTAGCCATAATTTGAGAATTTGAACAGCAACCATGGATCCTTTGTCATCATTATAGTGTAATTGCAGCCTTTGAAAGTGTTTAAATCCATTTTTGATGCTTTTGAATAACAAAGCTAACACTGGCTCCTTCTGGGGATGAGATCCTCCCTGTGAGGTCTCAAGAACCTGCAGATCAATGCCTTTCCAGCAACAAACAAATTAGCCAAAATTCCTAGTGTTCCATTGGGCATGGAGTCTACTACAGCTATACTAAAAACTGATAAAAGCACAATATTTACAGATTTTAAGGCCAAAATACCTTAAATCACATAGTTCTTCAAAAACCGCCCATTAACTGGGCCATCAAAGACTAGTTCTCCTCCCAGACTTTTCAGTATGAAGGTGTTATTTCCTTGAATCTGTGAAATGATGAAAGGGCCTGTCCAGAGAGCATCAAACTTCCTATGATTTCCTTTCTTTTCTTTAAATGCATCCCATTTTAGAACCAAATCCCCAACCTGCAAATCATTTCTTTTTGCCTTCTTATCAAAGACTTCCTTTATCTTTTGTTGATGTGCTGTAGCTTTTTTAATCAGCTGCTCTCTGATTTGATATAATTTCGTTAAATCAGTAATTCTATTGGCCATATCATCTTCTTCATTCTGCGCTGTTTGGAGCAACTTTACCATAGGGAGGGTAAGTTGAATTGGAAAAATAGCATCAGTACCATATACCAGCTTGAAAGGAGAGCAACCTGTAGATCTTTTGATGGTCACTCTGTCTGCCCAAAGCACATATTTGAGCTTGGCATCCCAATTCTTCTTATTTTCCTCTAACAGCTTCTCAATAATCCTGATCAGAATTTTATTAGAGGATTCTGCTAGACCATTCCCTTGGGGGTAATAGGAGGTGGAACGAACAAGTTTAATGCCCTTTGAATCACACATTTCCACCAACTCTTTTGCCTTGAAGGCTGCTGCATTATCTGTTATAAGCTTATGTGGGCAACCAAATTTGCTGAAAATGTTTTCTGATAAGAATTTCACGACCACATTATGATCATCCTTCCTTGTTAGAATTGCTTCAATCCATTTTGTAAAATAATCAGTGGAAACTAATATCCACCTGTGCTGGCCACTGGAAAGTGGGTTGATTTCACCAATGAAATCCAAGCCCCACTGCTGAAAAGGTCCTTTTGCAATTATTGGATTTAGAGGCAGGGATTTTAACTGCTGCTTAATTTCAAATCTTTGGCACCTGTCACAAGATTTAACAAACGCAAATGCATCAGAAAATAAAGAGGGCCAATAGTACCCAGCTCTGAGAATTTTTTGGGTTGTAGTTCTCCAATAATGATGTCCTCCACACATGTTGTTATGGAACTGTTGCATAACTTCTATTGACTGTTCCTTGTCTAGGCATCTTAAAAGCACTCCAGATGGATCCCTCCAATAAAGCAAGCTATCATTTATGCAATATTTTGTTGCCTTGAGCTTTAATGTTCTTGCTTGACTTTGAGAAAATTCTGAAGGAACTTCTAGCTTTAGCATGAAATTAATTATTGCAGCATACCAGCTACATGAAGCTAGGTTCTCGGCCACTGACTGTCCTCTCTACGTTTCAGCTGTTTCATGCTCTTCTATTTGACCATTTTCTGCTACATTGAACAAGAAATCAATGTCCAAAGACCTGCATTTTTCTTCAGCCAATAGTTTAGCAAGCCCCTGACCTCTTACCAGCTTGGTGGGCTTCAGCTCTATGTTGAATTCTATCATTTTTGCAATCCACTTCGCTCTTTTTCCATTAGCATCAGGCTGCGTTAAGACATCCCTTATTGCAATAGAAGGCACATATGCAACTATTTTGGAATGCAGGATGTATACTCTGAAAGCTTTCAAAGATTTGATAAGAGCATAAGCCTGCTTTTCAATAATATCATACCTTAGTTCAGCATCCCTCAGATTCTTGCTAAAAAAGGCCACTGGATGCTCTTGACCTGCTTCATCTTGCTGCAACAGGACAGCTGCAATGGTATCCTTAGAGGCAAATGAAAATAGGTGAAACTCCTTGCTATAATCAGGGCTTATTAAAGTAGGAGCTTCCACAATAGCCATCTTAATGGACTCAAAAGATCTTCTAGCCGCATCAGTCCACTTCACCTCTGCTCCCTTTTTCAACATGGAGGTTATGTGCTTAACCAGCTCAGCAAAATTAGGAATGAACCTCCTTACAAAGTTAATTTTCCCAAGAAAAGACTGTATGTGTTTCTTTGATATTAGAGGAGTCAAGGCCTGAATTGCTTTGACTCTTTCTGGGTCAATTTGAACACTTGTAGTAGACACTACATGCCCCAACAGTTTTCCTTCTTCCAAAGCAAATTGGGATTTTTTGGGATTGAGTGAAATTTCAAATTTCATGCACTTTAAAAACCCCTTCTTTAAATGTTGTAGATGATCATGATGGTTGTCAGAATAAACAATTATGCCATCAACATATATCAGCACGAATTTATCCTTTTCTCCCACAAAAGCAATATCCATAGCGCGTTGAAAGGTGGCTCCAGCATTCATCATCACAAATGGCATTTTGGCATACATGAACGTGCCCCAGGGGTGGTAAATGTTGTCTTGTCTTGATCATCTGGATGCACAGCAATTTGATTAAAGCCTGAAAATCCATCTATAAAAGACATTACTTTGGCACCTGAGACTTGCTGCAACAAATGGTCCATTTTTGGCAGGGGATAATTATCCTTTTTGGAGCATTTATTTAGATTCCTGAAATCAATGCACAGTCTGATTTCTCCATTCTTCTTCCTCACAACAACTAGATTGGCCACCCATTTAGAATATCTGAGAGGCACTATAATCTTAGTAGCCAACAGCTTTTTAGTTTCTTTCTCAACCAGAGGAAGGAGCATAGGATTCATTGGTCTTAGCTTCTGTTTGAAAGGAATAGTGTCTTTCTGAAGTGGAATTTTGTGCTGAATTATATTCTTGTCATATGTTTTCAGATCACTGTACTCCCAAGCAAAAACATCAGCAAATTGCTTCATTAATTTGCAATATTCAGCACTCTGATCAGCAGATAAATTAGTGGACAGATTTATGAATTTGGGCTGACCTGGACCTCCTATATCATGCTTGCAAACTACAGATTGATCTTCTTTTTGGGCAGCTTTGTAAGGCACATCATTGTGGTCAAACAATCTCTCAAGAGGAATTAGACCCTTAGGGATATGGTTACTAGGAAGCTGGACTATGCTATTCTTGCCAATCTTATTTCTAAGCTGGGACTTGGGATCTTCTAACAAAGCATCATTATTTTGGTCAATTTGCATTTCAGAGAACTCATCAATGACTTGAAGGAACCTATTTAACTCATCATCATCATCAAAAACCTTCCAATGGTGGACATTATCAGGCAAGGAGGGTCTATACTTTACTTGTACCTCATAAACTAGTTTGGGAGGCGATGGAGGGATGAACAAACTAGCTAAAACAGCAAGGGAATCAGCAAGCTGATTTTGGGCTCTAGGAATATATGAAATGCAGAAAAAATCAAAGAACTCTTTAACTCTCCATATCTCATCTCTGTAAGCTCTCAGCCTTGGATGCTTTGCTTGGAAAGTTTTATTTACTTGCTGAATTATCAAATTAGCATCTCCAAACACCTTTAGATTTTTTATTCCTCTATCTTTGGCTTCATGAAGGCCCAACAACAATGCTTCATATTTTTCTATGTTGTTTGTCACCTGAAAAACCAACTTTAGAGACAACTGAACTGTTTCTTGTTGTGGAGATACTAGCACCACCCCTGCTCCTGCAGTCTCCTTGGTACATGCTCCATCAAAGAACATCTCCCAAATCTGACCACCTGTATCATGCTCAGCCTGAGCTGTTGGTTTCCTGATCTGCAATGCAGCCTTCTGAGATTCTTCTATTTGGAGAATGCAGGCTCCAAAATTAGTGTCCACTGCATATATGGGATGGTTTGTAGGATTCTTCTCATCACTAATGATATATGCCAGCTGTGCTTCTCTATATAACCTCCTGCTTTCTCCTCCAAACACTGGAACAGTTGCATAAGATAGATCATTCTGCAATGTCCCACCTAGTCTCTTAATCCATCCTCTAGACAACAGCATACCAAACTTCGGAGGAACATCAACCACCACTATATCCATCATCATACTTTTCATGGGAAGCTGGGTTAAGGTAATGGCTAGATCCTTAATTAATCCAAGGCATTTTACCTTCCTTGAATCAAAAGAGAACAAATCATGATAAGGTCTAGTGATATCAAGGCCTAACTCTTCCATGACAGTTTTAGGCATTAGATTGTGGCTGGCCCCTATGTCTAGCAGGCAATTGTGGAGGATTTTATCATGGATAGTTAATGAAACATAGAAATATGGAGAAATATTGTCAGCAGGTTCAAGCATGGGGCTAAGCACAATAACAGGCTTGTCATCTTGCAAATTGACAGAGTTAATGGAGGATTGTTTAGATTCTAGTTCAATGGCCTCAAGGATGGGTTTTCTGAATAATTCACTCTTCACCAATTCAGCCAGAGGCATGGATATTTTCAATTTCTGAACTTCTGACTCAAGACTAAAAGAAGAGAATACTTTATCAGAAGTTTTACATTTTGAACTGGAGCTTTGAGGGTGATAGGATCAGCTGCTAGTCTTCTTTTCCTGCTATTCTGTGGCATTGGTTGAGCAGCTGCTTCTTGTGCAACATTTTCTTTGACATTCTTTGCATTGGATCTTAGATTATATTTTTGCTGCTGCTCACCAGATTGCAGAACAACACCACTGTCCCACCTCTAACTGTTTTGTTCTTACAACAATTATTCTTCATATTTGGCCAATGTTAAAAATGTAGCGCTGCCTTTATCCTCCAAGCGGTGAATTCATCCTCATCTTCTTCAAATTCTTCCCCCTCCATGACTGCATTCTGAAAGGGAGCTTTAACCTTATGATCTTCTTTTGCTTCTTCACCCCTTTGCATAATTTGTAGCTGCTCATTTGCTTTTCTAAATGGGTTTGGATTTCTTGGAGCAAATGTGTTTTGCTGCCTTGTTTTGCCTGAAGTCTACTCAACCTTTAACTTAGAAATTTCAGCAGCCAATGACTCAATCATTTTAGTCATTTTCTCTAATTTAGGCTCTGAAGTTGATGCAGGGGAAGAAGAAGCCTCACCTCTCGGCCTCCTTCTATCAACTTGACTCTTTAACTTCTCTGCTGCCATAATATTGGATTCCACCTCCAAGGCTGCCTCTTGCATATCACCCAGAGTAGAACATCGTCTTTCTCTCAACAATAAGCAGACATCAGAGTCAAAAGCATTGGCATATGCGAGTTTGGCAACAGTGGGGGTAGGCTTTACCTTCGCTAGTATTTTACTATACATTCTATTAAATGTTTTATTGAAATCAGGCAAAGATTCACCCTTTTGTCTTTTCAAGTTTCCAAACTCTGTATGATAATACAGCAAGTCCTTCTTATCTCCCCATTGCTTCAAAAATACCTCATCTAATGCTTCAATATCTGTTATGGATCTTTGGGGTAATTCTCTAAACCACTTCCTAGCCTCTCCATTAAGGCTTTGGACAAAAACTCTCATCCATACATCATTCTCATTTATATCTAAATTATCAGCATAACTATAAAAGGCTTCAAGATGTTCTTCTGCTGTCACTCCCTCTATTCTAGTAAATTTAGGCATATATTTTTTATATTCTCCCATAGGCATAGGATTTAGAGGCATAGGCAATACCAAAGGTCCATATCTAGCAGCAACAATTCTCTCAATCCTAGTAGGTGCTTGTTGTCCTCCCATGTTTTGAATATGTGGAAGACCACTAGCAGATGGAGCAGTAGGAAATAATGTAATGGATGGTAGAGATATTGGGATGTTTTGGGCAGTATAGGAAGCTTTCTTTGGACTGAGATTCAAAGGGGAACTAACTGCACAAGGGGCTGAAGTAATCTCTAAAAGAATTTCTTTATTAATAGTACTGGGCTCTAAGAGTTCAAGCTGTAATTCTTCAGTTATAAACTCATGTTTCAGAGATAAACTGGAGTTTTTAGGCTTACCTGACCTTGATGCCCCTTTCTGTGATGATTTCTTCGATTTAACAATTTTCTCAGGGTCATGCAATGGTTTAGCTGGAGATTTCTGTGGATTTCTTCTAGTATGCCTCACAAACTGAGACATAACTTCAAAGTGGAGTCACCAAAGGATGGTCTTCCACCAATGGAGTCGCCAGACAGAAGATTACAACCAATACAGTGTTCAAACCTTGTCTGTCGTCAAAGCTTGAAACTATGTCGTTTTCCCAGGGAATCTTGAGCTCCAATTCTCCTCTCCCCGGCAACGACACCAATTAATGTTATCACCCCAAGAAACTCACCTAGGTTGTAAATCAGTGATGCTCAGGAACATTAAAAATTCAACAATTATGGTCGGATAAGATGATGGATAAATGAAGATATGCTGCACATTTAAGCCAGATAACCACTCCTAATATGACTATCCCCAGACATGGGTGAAGACCCCCAAACTACAAGGCTTTCAACTACCCACCACTCATAGTTTAAGGTAAAGGCGATGATGGAGAAGACTAATTACACCAGCAGATACACAGGACCCTGTGATGGCCAGCTGCAACCAGTTAGAATATCTGTAAAACTACTGTTTAATACACAGACAGGATGACAACTCCTTGATATTAAAACAACAACAATCTGCAATCAATTTTAATGAACCACTAAATTAAAACACAGAGGTGTGATGACAGCCCCTCTGATGTCAAACATTTATAGCACATCAAATATATGCAAGCAGACACAGCCTGGAACAAGAAAGGGAAGTGGAAAGTGAGCAAGTGACAGCAAAAGAAGCTTGTATTAGTTGGAAATCAAGACCAGAAGCTGCAGGTCTCATAGTATTTACAGTCTCCAGAAGTTAAAGGCAACAACAAAACTTTCATTCATCAAACACTCATCAATCCCATTACATCTGTTTTTTCAGTATATATGGTGTCTCATTACACAATCTCTCTGTTAGCTATGCGTGGAGGAGCCCATAAATGGCCACCAACCACATTTACATTCAGGAGTGGGCCTCTGGTACAAATCTGGCTGTGCTGTAAATGGATTTGACCCCTCTGTTGCTCTGCAGTCCTCCTTTGAGCAGGTGGCATGAAATACCAAAGGAGCCATAACCATTGAATGCACTAATCTGATAAACGGTGTCCTGCTTCCTTCTTGGCCATACTGCTGATTAATTGCAGCAGCTGAACATTAAAAATGGCTCCATTATGACTGTTTTGCTTATAAACAGTGAAACACTACCCAAACTGTTCATTCCCACCCATCATTGCTTCAATATTGACTTTAAAAGGTTTGGGCATGGTTCAATCATCTATCGAGTCCACCTTTCAGGTCGCAATGCATATCTTAACTAGCCAATCCTCTGTTTCTTTGTATTTCCTTATACACAGAAAATGCGCCCAAAACCATTGAAAATGGCTTAAGCGCAGATTTGAAATTTTATAAGAAATGATTCATAAAATATTGGGTCCGACCCATCGGGTCCAAACTTCATCACAATTGGCACATGCCCAAGGCCTCCTTTGTAATTTCTTTATAGAAATAAAATACATAAAAAACATTAAAAATGAGAAGGGTGTGGACCCGAAATAATATGAAATGGAGTATTGTATGGCCGTCGGGTCCGGCCCATCGGATCGCAAACATAAAAGACCCATGCTCCATTGTAAATGTCGATAGTGATACGCTGATGCGATATCGGCGATCGCTCATCAGCGATGTATCATGTCGCTGCCACCACCTCCCCTAACTTGTGATATGCCGACGCGATCTGGACCATTGATCGGCGAGATCCAATGGCTGAGATTTATGCAGATCCTTAAGCCTGTGCTTTTGATTTTTACATGGTTGTTGGGGTATTTCCACCTCCCGATAGTGTATTTCTGCCCTCCAAAGGGCTTTCCCCTTGCAATTTTTTCGATCAGTGGAAGACTTTTAGCCATAATTTGAGAATTTGAACAGCAACCATGGATCCTTTGTCATCATTATAGTGTAATTGCAGCCTTTGAAAGTGGTTGAATCCATTTTTGATGCTTTTCCACAACAAAGCTAACAGCAAAGCTAACAATAACAATAGTGGGCTTCTATGGGGCACAATAATAACAATATGGAGACTACAAGGGTACAAAAATATAATAAGGGGGTTCTATTAATAACAATAAGGGGTTCCACTAGTAGTATAGGGACCTAACATGCCCCTCTCTGTCAAAAAGTGTTGTCCTCAATGCTTGAGTAGTTCTTGATTCTTCTGTATAAAATTCTTGTCCTCCCATGTGGAATCTTCAGTGGGTAAGTTCTTCCGCTTGATGAGTTACTTTGAAATTGATCGATTTTGTAGCTGTCGGGTTCTTGTTTCTGTGACTGCTCCAGGTTCGAATATGATTTTTACTTCCTCTTCAAATTCTGGCAATATTGTTTGAATTGGGATATTCTGCAACTTTGGAATGAGTGGCCACACTTCTTTGTCCTTCTTCCATTCATCTCTTGCTTCATTTATCCAATCTGGTTGGATAATAAAAATAGCCCAAATCAATGCTTCCACATCCTCATCCTTTCTTGAGAGTGCATCTGCAACAAAAATTTTCTTCCCTTTTCTGTAGATGATGTCAAAGTCATAAACCAACATATTTGTGACCCATTTTTTCTATTCTTCTAAAGATAATATTTTTTCTAAAAAGTGTTTAAGACTATCATGATCCATTTTTACCTTGAAGTGTCTTCCCATTGGATAAGGTCGCCATTTCTTAAGTGCATGTAGTATTGCCAACATTTCCTTCTCATAAATAGATTTCTTGAGATGTAGCTATAAAATACCCAATCACCTACATCAAATTTTTTTCAATGCGATGTTGATCTACCTGTTGTTTCATTCGATTCTGCACCAAAGTGGCATTATCCTTTAAAAGTTGGAGAACTTTTTGTTGATGCTCGATGTGATCTTTCACTGCTTGAACATTTTTCTTCTTGATATGTCCTTCTATCTTGAGAGTTTGAGGAGTGGTAATTTCTTCCAATGCTTTACAAGATATGGTCGGATTCATTTCTTGATGCTTGATGTGATCTTTCACTTCATGAACATTTTTCTTCTTGATATGTCCTTCTATCTTGATAGTTTGAGGAGTGGTAATTCCGGCCAATGCATTACAAGATATGGTTGGATTCATTTCTTCTTTCTCGATGTGATATTCCACTTCTTGAACCTTTCTCTTCTTGATATGTCCTTCTATCTTGAGAGCTTGAGGAGTGGTAATTCTTGCCAATTCTTTACAAGATATGGTTAGATTCCTTTCTTCTTTCTCCGGGGTTGGGTCCTAGTGTATATCCTCTTCTTTTGATGTTTCTTGATCCTTTTCTTCCTTCTCTTCATACTCTATGTAAAATAATTTCTTCTTAGCACACTTATGACCTTTAGTGCATTTTCTATCATAATTGTAACAAAGCCCTTTTTATCTTTTTTCTTCCAATTGTTGTGGTGTAAACCTTGTAGGTTGTGGAAGGCTAGGAGAAGAAACACTTCCATAATTATAGTCATGAGTGGTGGGATTCCTTGTTTCCATAATTTCGCTTTCAATTTTTCTTGCCCACCTGAATGCCTACTCTAATGAATTAGGTTCCCAAAGACGAACCTCATGTTGAATGTTATCCTTTAAAGTACCTATGAAGACATCAATCCTTTGCTTCTATGGAATATCATTTACTCTTATATTCAATTTATCAATTGGCTAAAGAAGGTGTTTCTCTTTGTATCCTCATAATGTGCTATCATTTCCTCTGTGAAAATTGACCACGTAACAAGTGGTTTATGAGAACAAAGCCCTTTATACTATAAAAATTGATCCGGTTCTAAATATGAAGATGCAATATGTACCTATTGTAACAGTTGCACCTCATGTAGATAAAAATATTGCTCCATCTGTCATATCCAATTTACCGGATCCTTGCCATCAAACTTCCTCATATCGCCTTTTCTTGATTTTAGGAGCTCAATCTTGAAACGACTATAAATCTGTAATTTCAGCTCTTCCAATTCTAAAATTGCGACCTAAAGTAGCCCTCTGTGTCCTCTTTCCAATTCTACCAGTCTGATCAAAATTGGATTCTCCAAGAAAGAGTTATCCACAATCTCCCAAGATGACCTGATTATATACCTTTTCATAAGAGTGAACTTGTATGAAGTGCCACGTGTCACTGTTTTGACCTTTGGATCTAAAAAATATACAAAATAAAATACAGTCCATCCTCTTTTTGTAACTTCTTACAAAATTTCAATTTGATGCTTAGAGAGACAGTTATGACGATTTTCCCAAGGTGACCTGTTTGGAATGTAATTTGGAGGTCTGTAAAAACCCTAACTTCCTCAGACTATATCTCCGAAATTGTAGCGAGACAAGATCTTAAATTCAGAGCCAAGGTTTAGACCAATTTATTCTAAAATGGGTTTTTGTGTTAGCTTCTGAAACTTAGTAGCGAAAATCCCATCATGACTTGTTTTAGTTGAAATTATGGAGCTTGCAAAAACCCTAACTTCCTCAGATCATATCTCTAAAAATATAGCGAGAAAATCTCTGAAATTCGAACTTGAGGTTTAGCGTGAGTCCATCTCAAATGGTTTTTTTTTTTTCGCTTCTAAAACATCGCTGAAAGAAAATTATTGTGAAAATTCCACCATGACCTATTTGGAGAAGCGAAACCCTAGAATCCAAAGCTCTGATACCAAATGTTATGAAACCAGCTCACAGAAAGATAGAAAAGATAGATCAACGCCTTATAAATAAGCCTCTTTGAGGAGGCAACCTCCTTTACATTACACAAATGAAAAATTCTTAGATGATACAAATGACAAGACCTCCTTTCTATATATAGGAGTCTAAGGGGTCATAATATAATCAGAGCCAACATAACAATAATAATGTAAGGGCACAATAAAAACAATAGTGGGCTTCTATGGGGCACAATAATAACAATATGGGGACTACATGGGTACAACAATATAATAAGGGGGTTGTACTAATAACAATAAGGGGTTACACTAGTAGTATAAGGGCCTAACATGGATCTTTTAGGTGTTATAATTTCTCCAACAAAACATTATTGTTATTCGTTGTTCACCTCCTTATCGATTACATATCAATTGTTCTTCCTCTTTTAAAAAACACTCTATATGTTGTCACATTCACTTTTACTCGTCAGCCAAACTTTTTTTAGCATTTAAAATTACTTCTATATGCACACATATTCACATTCCTTATGCTTTGTTGGAGATATATGTATTGTATGAAGTTCTGGTTGTTTGTCTTACTAATGTGTACAACCCTTCTATCTTCTATAGTGCTCCTTGTGAATACTGTAAGGACTCTGGACACCACATATCTCCACAATGGTATGATATTTTCCACTTTGGGCCTAAGCCCTCATGGATTTGTTTTTGGGCTTTACCCCAAAATGCCTCATACCAATGGAGATATTTGTCCATCCTTATATATCCATGATCCGCCCCACTTCTAGTCAATGTGGGACTTTGGTTGTATACCCAACAATCCTCCCCTCGAACAAAGGACCATCGAGCCTCCCCTTGAACGATTATCCATCCGTCCACTCTCTACCAACCAGGAGAATGCTCCAATGTGTTAGAAGCACACGCCTTACATGGAACACCACCTGTATCGAGAGCTTGCTCTATCCAATGTCAACTCCTCTTCACCATGTTGGGACCAGGACACGTCCATGAAGAATCCGGAGCACACCGCCTGTCTAACCGAGCTCATCCTGATACCACTTATAAGGACTCTAGACACCACATATCTCCACAATGGTATGATATTGTCCACTTTGGGCCTAAGCCCTCATGGATTTGTTTTTGGGCTTTACCCCAAAAGGCCTCATACCAATGGAGATATTTGTCCATCCTTATATACCCATGATCCTCCCCACTTCTAGTCAATGTGGGACTTTGGTCGTATACCCAACAAATACTACATAGTGCGATGGATTACAGTTGTATATTACTCCTTTCATTGAGAATGTGAAGGAGAGATTAATTTCAATCTCTTATGGCTATTTGTGCTTCCTTTCATTACATATACATAGTCTGGATTCATAATTTCTCTTGTCACTTATTTTCCAAAGTCTTCCCCCTTTATTTTACATACTTTATAGTTAAATGTGACTTCATGTCCTCTATCAACCATTTGGAACACACTTAGAATATTGTGTGTTAGGACCTAAAAAAATAAGATATTTTGAGCTTTTCCTTTTTATATTGGCAAGCCCTATCAAGACATTTTTCCCTTTTCCCTAACTAATCATTTTCCCATTATTCTGGCTAATGTATTATCTCCAAGAATGTCACTGCCACTTTTGACTTCCTTTATAGAGACAAATATGCCATTATTTCCCATCATTTGATGGCATCATCCATTTTCCATGTACCATTGTTTATATATATCTTAATAACATAAGGAAAAAATACATTTCTCATGCTACCCATGCTTCCTTATCTGAATCTTCTTACTATAATTTTTGTCAATGATATTTGTTTCTATTTTCTTCTCCCTAATCTAAGTAGGTTCCTTCTGTTTGATTTGAATTAAAGGATCCATCAACTTACTTCTACAATCTTTTTCATTGTGCCTAAAACTATTATATATGTAACACTCAACATGATCTAGGAAGGGGGAAAAATAATTGTGATTTTTATAGCATTCTTATCATACCCTCTAGAGTTGTTGCTAGCATGCTCATTCTTTCAGATCTTTGATGATATCTTGCCTTTATTCATAGTATTCTAATTTCTTGCATAATATCTACAATCTATTTCCTTATGGCTAAAGATGTTATATGAAAAGAAATATCCATTGAAAATACCTTAATACCTAAGCGCAAGAAGCCTTTGAGGAACAATTCTTCTGAATTTTTGTTGACTATCTTTTCCAGGAGGGCATGGTTTTTCTAACTTTTCACTTCATTTTCGTATCTTTTTAAATTTTTTTTATGAACCTTCCTGTGTTGTTGTGTTGTTTCCTTTCTCTGTTTCTACTAGTGGGAGTGATTTGACTTTTTTCTAGGTGATAATCACCTTGTTTCCTATTATTTGTGCAGCTGGTTTGGTAATTTCTTTCCTTATTTGTGGAAATGTTTCTCACTCAATTTAACTAATTGTTTATTCCTTCATGCATGTTGATATAGCTCTTAGACTCTTTTGTCTTTGATTTTCTTGCACTTTATTCTTCCTTTATCACTTCATGATCAATGATCCCTAATTTAATGCACGCGGATCTCTAGTTGCTAAGTATATTACCCAACATTCCATAACTCCTTCCAAACTTTAGTTGATCATTTTCCCTTTTAAGATCATTTCTCAATGAATCAATCTTAGTTCCTAGTTTTTCACAATGATGTTCTCTTATTTTATGTTCACCTTTTCCACTATTTTAGTTTCTTCTAGCTAGGTCTTCAAGATAACAATTATTTTCCTTGATTCATCAAGATCATGTTCCTTGTTCTCATATTATTACAACAATTCCTTTTGTCTTTGGTTTGTTACTATAAGCCTCTTAATCTCTTCTAAAGGAAAATACAATTGTTCTTCTAATATATATCTTCTATTAACATCTTCTAAATTTGAATTTGATTTGTATGATTCAGTATATGGAGACTCCATTGTCATGAGTGGAGATTCCTTTATAATGTTATCAGATGCATAACTACTACTATCTTCAAATGATCCACATCCTTCTTTTTCATATTCATAAGGTTTTATCTCAAATTCATGTTCTTCTTTATCATTACCATTTTTTTAACTTGCAAATGAATATTTAAAAGAAATATGATGTATTCTTCTACTATTGCAATAGAATAGAAACTTAGTTTGGATTACACTTCAACTATAACTTCTTCACCTCCAACTTCATCCTTTGGATATGAATTATTATTTTTATGATCAGATACTTGGTCATTCACAATTAGGGGATCTTCTTCATCATCTGATTCTTTGTGTACTTCTTCCTTATGATATTACTTCTTTATATTTTTTTCATATGCAGTGTTGGGAAAAATATTAAGCACAAGTTGAATCAATATTTTACACTCACTTAACTTTTAAATTTCTTATTCTGATTTATATATGTTATTGTTATTCAAGAAATCAACATATGTCTATGACTTTGGTAAACGCAAACCGCATATATCCAGATAACTAATTTATCATTTATTTCATTAATTGGTCATCCTTAACCAATGCATCATTAATTATTTATTAATCAAAAACCATGAGCAGTAAAGATAATATAGATCATCAACACACAAGAAACATGTAAACACACATGAAAACTAGTATTTTAGGTGGAAATCCAATGTGGGAGAAAACTAGCATTGTCATTGACTATGTCTTCTTCTTTTATTATAAAGGAAAAATTCTTACAATATTGTATTGGCACTGACTCTTACCAGTATTAAAACACCCACCTGCAAAAGGCTACAATATTCTCTCATTCTCCAACACCCACTGGAATGGAGATCCAACCCCCTGATCTCGTTTATCGGCACCTACCAGAAGGGAGTACCTATCCCCTGCATAAATTTACCAGCTACTAGTGGAAGGAAGCTTTGACTCCCTTACTGAAGGCTCCAACCCTCAGCACCTATTATGGACCATGTTTCATAATATTTCATAATGGATCCACCTAACTCAAAAAATCAAACCTCTAGGCCACCTTTCATCATATTTTCAGGCTGGATCCAATTCCGACATTAAGCCCAATAACAATTCTAAAACCAAGTACTGAATCAATTCATCTAATCAAAATCAGTAAACCAATCACTGAATCTCAATCAACCAATGTAACTAGATCAAATCAATCATAAACATATCATACCAATGCACAACCATTCATAAATATACCAATCCATACTTTGTTCATCACATAAACCAATTGTTGTCACTACAAACCCTGATCAAATATACTTAAAAAACTATACACTACTTATTTGTAACACATTCACTTCTTGTGTATCATACATGCATATAGATCTCAAATCACTGACTACTGAAATCTTTGTTCAAACTGAATCACTGGGTGAGTCACTGAATATTGAATCACAACAGATACATCAATACTGACTTGCTAAAAACTCAATCTAATGAAACACCATCACTAATAAATATACCAAGTCTTATTCAAACAAATCAACACTGTCAAAACAGATTATCATGATAGAGACATCATCGACAGCTAGCGGCAAACAGAACATAATTGATCAAATGTCATCAACAAGCCATACTACAAAACCCTAGCATATTCATGCAACTTTCACAAAGTGTATCAATGTATGTACACACTTAGCATTCACAACACCCACGTACATATCTACACATACTTAAAAATACTTCACAAAATATATACGCAACTACCTAGACACAGATCCACATATGTACACAACTAACTGAGTAAAACTAGCGTACAAATATGAAATCATTGAATTATACTTTCGTTGCACAACACAACATCTGTGAAACCCAAATTTCGAAATACACATTTTTACAGTCACACATTATTATACCATCATCAAAAATCTATCAAACCATAAATAAATTAAGAAATATGTATTCATTTCAGATCTATTAGATCTGATCCATCTCCATGCTCCCTGGTGCACACTTGTTTCAAATCAAATCATTCATAAACATTCCATCACTTGCACACTTAACACCTTGATCTCCATATCCTTATATAGCATTAGCCTTAGCCAATACTTTAGGTCAATCCTTTGGTAATGTCGTTAGTATTATTTGATGAGATCAAATAATTGTTGTCTCTCTCATTACTATGAGCCAATACCATGGTAATGACCTTTGGTATTCAAATTACCATGGTTTGAATTATGTACGCGACCCTTTCTTATAGGATTCACATATATTTTCCCAAACTACACCTTTATCATTCATCTCTCTTTGAACCGCCATTCGTTTGTCCATCACCTTTGTAGCATTTGTTCTAGTCTACATAATCATCATGGTGTCACAATGTTGACATATTTATCAAGTAGGTTTCCATCAAGGACAAAACTTTAGCCATAATGCCGACAATCTCCCCCTTTGGACTTGATGGAAACTACTTTGGTGTTTGGTCACCACCTTTAATCTCCTATAAACATACCCGAAAATACCAATACTTTTAACCAAGCTTCTTTGCCCCTTTGACATCAAGGGCAAAGGGCTGACCAACATTGAATGAAGGCTTCTTTCCCCCTTTGTAGAGAGGATCATTGTAGGTATGATATGTTGCATATTGAACATACTCTCCCTGAGTATATGTTGAAACCTCTAAAGATATACAATAAAAGCACTAGAGTTTATGACTCAACCAAATATGACATTTCCTATCACCAATGTTTCATTATTACATCAATCAACCAACATAGTGGGTTTACGTATTTTACTCACTGTTACATCAATTGCCAAAAATAATGGGATTACACACATAAATGACTTTACCCCAATTGCCCATACATGTCTGAATTTTACAATGATTTACAACATGGGTATTTACATGATCTTTATATCAAGAGATAGATATGAGTTTTATAACAAAAAACAAGACACCTCAATAGTGAGGTATCAAGGCCATGATAGTCATCAACAACTATATTTTAACATAGTGAACAACATGAACATCCTCATCATAAATAAGATTATGTAAGACATCATCAACATCTTCAACATCATCAATATTCAATATCCACAATATGTGGCTAAATACGCAATGATTCCAAGCATCACCTAACAACTTCATTATCATAAGACATAGGACTTCATCAATAGCCTCATCCATTACTATATGTACTCATCATAAACCAATAGGAAATGTTCAAGATATCATAATGCCAACAATACACTATTAAAATCACAGCAGATGCTCCCCCCGAACCTGTGCCAACTTGTCACTGTCAAATCTGATCAAATCCATCAAAGAACCAAATCAATAATGACACTTTGTAGCAACTCATGAATCATCATAAACCAACATCATTTCTAGGTAACATTTGAGCACCATCAACAGACTATAATCAATTAATTTCAGAACTATAAATCCAATAATAATTGATTGAAGCATATCAGAAACTCCCCCTGAGTCTATCCTTTTGTTTCTTCATCTCATAGAAATATTTGTGACAGTCTACATTAAAAATTGTGTATTCATGTGATCCATGTATAGAAAATAAAATTATGATTTTTTTCATAACAACAGCTCTCCTTGAACATACCATACATGTTCATGTTCATAGCTACTTCATAATATGCACTGTTTGTAAAACATCACCAACATATCATAGAAAATAAGACATGTGCATAGCTCCCCCAAAGATCATACATCATTGAACTTGTGGACCTGATAATCATCACCTTCTCTTCATGAGGGCATGTACCTCATATCACTGATGTAGTCACTATTAGAAGATTTACTTAAGAGAAATGGACTGCAATAGAGTCAATTTTCCCTACATCTCTAACTCATGTTCCTTTTTCCTCCAAATTTGTTTGAATTTTCTAATCATGTGCTGGAACATATCCCATCTTTTGCTTCTATTCCAAGTTCTTGACCTGCAATCAGTGGCCTTATGCCCAAATGAGTTACAAGAGAAACAAATTTTATGCCTAGGGACTGATCTTGACTTTGATCTAGGAGATTTTCTTTCAAATGAGTGACTTAATTCAATTTCATTTTGAAACACCTCATGATGGTTGTTCTTTTTATTGCATTGAAGATATGAAGCCATGTAACCAATGCCTTTCTTAATTAGAGGAGATATTTTTTCATTGATAATCCTCTCTAGAGATTCAGATGCCTTTACCCATTTGTTTATTTTCTCATATTCTTCTCTTAGAGTCACAATTTCAAATTCTAATTTTTCACAACACATTTCCTTTTCTTGAAGTTTTTTTTCTAAGACTTCTGTTCTTCTATTGGATGTTGTCAACTCCAATCTTAACATGTTTATTTCCTTAATCATACTACTTTCTTTTGTTTCCAAATATTTGTTTTCATTTATGAGTTTATAGTTTCTTTCAATGCCTTCATTAAGTCATCTACTTCACAACTATCTAATTCACTTGACCGATATTTAAGAGGCATAAGTACTTGATAATAATTGTTAGAATCTGAATCTAAAATTTATTGGCCATCAGATGTGCTTTGACTATCTTCATTAGAATAAAAACTTTTCTTGCTATCAAAGCTTCTTATAGAATTCCTCTTTGGAACATTCTTTCCTTTCTCATGAATATCTTTATAACGACACTTGGATGCATAGTGACCTACTCTTCCACAAGAAAAACATTTAAAGGGAAGCTTACCTTTGAATTTACCAGTTCCCACTTGTAACTTGCTCACGAAATTTGCTTCTTCTTCATATGAAATATAGCTTCTATCTTTAAGATTTTCCTTTTCTTTCCCTTTCTGAGTGGCTTTGAAGGTTTATTCTCTCATATATGATGGACCCCCTTTTCTCATCTCAAAATCTGCTAAGATCCCATAGAGTTGTTCAATAGTAAGACTCTTCAAATCCTGCATTTCTCCAATGGTGGAGACTTTGGAATCAAAATTTGGATTTAGTGATCTCAAAATCTTTTCAACAATAGTAACATCCTTTATTTCATCACCAATATTTTTCATTGAGTTAAAAACCTCATCTACTCTAAGGAAAAAGTATGGAATGTTTTCATCAGCAAGAATTCTAAGGATCTCATACTAAATTCCAAACGATTGAAGTTTAGCACTTTTTTCCTTGGTGCCACCTTCATAGATTTGGATAAGATTATCTCAATTGTCTTTGTGATGTTCAGCTGCATGAATTTCACAAATTTAGATTTGGCCAGACTTCCCAAGATGCCATTTATATCCTTTTCATCAGTTTCATATTTTTTCCTTCCCTTTTGTATCTGTGGGAATAGAGGTTGGATATTGATATCCACCTTCAACAATTTCCCATACATCTGCTCCAAGTTCCTGCAAAAATGCTCTCATTCGTATTTTCCAAAATAAAAAGTTAGTTCCATTAAACAAAAGCGGCTTAATAGAAAGTGCTCCTTCTAGACTACCCATCTTGACAGATCTCCCTTTAAGTGATCAAGCTTATTCCGAGGGATTGACTTTGATACCAATTGTTGGGGAAAATGATAAGAGGGGGGGCATGAATCAATACTTTACACTCACTTCAACTTTTCAAATTTCTTATTTTGATTTATGTACGCTACTATTATTCACGAAATTAGTGTATGTATGTGATTGTGGTAAATGCAAACCACGTATATCCAGATAACTAGTTTATCATTTATTTCATTTACTATTCATCCTTAACCAGTGCATCATTACTTCATTATTCATTCATGAAGCATAAATCGTGAGCAGTAAAGAGAAAATAGATAATCCACATAGAAGAAAAATATCAACACACATAAACACAAGAATTTTTGGTGGAAACCCAATGTGGGATAAAACCACTGATGTCGTCATCCTTGTCTTCTTCTTTTACTATACAGGAATGTGTCTTAAAATCTTATACTGGTGCAGACACTTACCAATATGTAGGCACCCACATGCAGAAGGATACAACCTTCTCTCATTCTCCAGCACCCTCTGGAAAGGAGCTCCAACCCATTGATCTCGTTTACCGTCTCCTATTGGAAGGGAGAACTTATTCCCTACACAAATTTACGAGCTACTAGTGGAAGGAAGCTCTCACTCCCTTACTATAGGGTCCAACCATCAGCAGTTCGTATGGACCATGTTTCATAATATTTCATATTGGATCCACGTGACTCAAAACATAAAACCTGTAGGCCACCTTTCATCATATTTTCAGGTTTGACCCACTTCCAACATTAAGCCCAATAATAATTATGAAACCATACATTAAACCAATTCATCTAATCAACATTAACAAACCAATCATTGAATCTCAATTAACCAATGTAACTAGATCAAAGCAATCATAATCATATCATACCAATGCACAACCATTCATGAATATACCAATCCATACTCTATTCATCACAAAAACAAATTGTTGTCACTGCAAACCCTGATAAGATATACTTCATAAACTATACTCTAGTAATCTATAGCACACTCTTGTGTGTACGCACTTCTTTTGTATCATACCTGCATACACATCTCAAATCATTGACTACTGGGTCAGTCACTAAATACTGAATCACAACATATACATCAATATTGGCTTACTGAAAACCCAATAATAATGTAGCACCATCATTTATTAATATACCAGATCTTATTCAAGTCAATGAAACACTGTGAAACACATATTATCATGATAGAGACATAATCGACAGACAACAACAAACATAACATAACTGATCAAATGTCATCAACATTACAAAACCCTATCATATGTACGCGACTTTCACAAAGCACCATCAATGTATGTATGTGCTTACCATTCACAACACCCACATACAGATATACACATACTGAAAAATACTTCATAGAATATATATGTGACTACTGAGACGCAAATTTGCATATGTACATGACTAACCTGAGTAAAACTAGCGTATAAATATGAAATCAATGAATAATACTTTCACTGCACAACACAACATATGTCAAACCAAAATTTCAGCATACACATTGCTACAGTCACACATTATTATACCATCATCATAGATCTATCAAACCAAAAACATATTAAGAAATATGTATTCATTTCAGATCTATCAGATCTGATCCATCTCCATGCTCCTTGTTGCACACTTGTTTCAGATCAAATAATTCATAGACAATCCATCACTTTCACACTTAACACCTTGATCTCCATCTGCTTATATAGCATTATCCTTAGTCAATACCTTAGGCCAATCCTTTGGTAATTCTGTTAGTATTCTTTGACAGGATCAAATAATTGTTGTCGCTCTCATTACTATGGTCCAATACCATGGTAATGACCCCTGGTATTCAAATTACCATGTTGTGGATTTTGTATTTGACTTTCTGTCATAGGACTTGCGTATGTACACGACCCTTCTGAAAAGGATCCATGTATACTTGCCCAAACTTCACCTTTATCATTCATCTATCTCTGAACTAACATTCTTTTTTCCATCACTTCTGTAGCACCTATTCCAGTCTACATAATCATCATGTTGTCACAATGTTGACATCTTTATCAAGTAGATTTCCATCAAGGAAAACACTTTAGCCATAATCCCAACATGCTGTGTGCATGTCATCTCCATCATAGGAACATTGCAGCTTATCCAACATTTTTTTTGCAGTATCACAATAAATGACCTTATCAAAGTTTGATTTTGACAATTCACTCAAGATTTCCTTAATATCTTTTGTATTATACTTATTGTTCTTCTTTCATCCACAATAGATAGGCATACCTCCAAGTCAAGAGCCATTAGATAAAGATTCATTATTACCTTCTAGATTGCATAATTTTATCCATTCAAAATTGGTTTTTCATCTAGAGAAAATCCATCCTGAACAACCATGGCCCCTTATCATCTACCTTCTAGTGGTTAAACTATTATTGAAGGGATTTGGATCTAATACCAATTATTGCAAACTAGGACAATACTGATATGGGGTTGAATTAGTATCGTACTATCTTCTAACAATATTTACAATCTTTTGAGTTTATTCTAATGAATTACATAGTACCATAAATGAAATAGAACACATATATATTAGGAGACATATATATTAATGTCAAAAAATATACGGGGGAAAATCATAAAACTTCTTTTGATTAAATGCTTGAAGAAAACACCAGCCTACTTTTACAATATTTATAGGAACAGACCCATAGGAGACACCAATCTGCTTAGTTTTACAAGAACCCACTTGCAATAGGCACCAAACCCCTCAGATTTATAAGCAACAACTTGTTGAAGGCACCTAGCCCCTAATAATTGCAAGCATCAACTTACTAAAGGCACCAACACCCTAATATTTGTAGGCACCAACTTAATTTTCTTAAGTTTTGTATTATACATTTCTTTATTTCCAAACATTGAAATATTTTGTTCTAAAATTTATCAAAGTGTTGGTGGTATTTTTGTAATCCTTTATCAAATGATTATGTATCAATTAATTTATTAGAATCATAGAATTAAAGTTCCATTTCAATTATTTATGAACTATATTAAATTTGTTGAGTTCCATCATAAACTTTGTTCTTTACCAAATAATTTATAATGCAAACTATGAATTTAGTCCTAGCTTATATTTGAAGATTTTTTTCATCTTTATATAATTTACATTATGTTGTGATAAATCATACTTTCAGGGATACCCCCTGTGGTTAAAGAAAGCCATCCTTTAAACTAAAATTGGAATATCCTTATATCTTCAATGAATGCCTTAATATTGTCTTAGTCGTTAGAGACAGATTGAGGGAAAGCCCTTTGATTTATATTTCTAGGAGTATCTTCTTCTCTATTTTGATTTAGAGGCCTCAATGTATTACTTCTACAATCATGATCTTTGTGCACAAAATTATTACACTTGAAACATTCAACATGATAAAATGAGGGGACAAATGAATTGTAAATTTTTAGAACATTCTCCCTAAAATTTATTGGATTGTTACTAACATAACCATTTGTTGAGATCTTATATGATCCCCTACTTATCTTCTTTACATAATCATTTTCTCCATAGGCTCTACAATTTATTTCCTTATGGACAAAATTATTACATGAAAAGTAATGGCCCCATAAAAAAGATTTTGATACCTGGATGTTAAGGGCCTTCTTTGGCGAATTGTTCTCCTAAACCTATTCTAGCAGTCTATGTGAGGAAACTCAAATGTTTGTTGATAATTTACTAGAGTTTATTTTCCTGGTTATTTTGAAATGCTAGATCCACTATTTAATTCAAAATTCAATGAAATATGTGCTACTAGGTCTACTTCTCCCAAAACTTGTTACTTTTCACTTCTTCCCAAGAACAAAATTACACAACAGCGACATATTCAATTTTGCAAATATTATTCTAAAATTTCTACCACACATACCTAGAGATATGTTTATTGTCTCATCCAAATTTCATGGATGAGACATCTCAGAAAGAAAGTTATAGAAAAAATGTCAACATGACCTATTTTAAGTATGTTTCAAGAGCATTCAGGAACTCTAACTTCTTTATATAATATCTATAAATTTATAGTAAAACAAGGTATAATTTTTTTAACATGGGTACCCTAAGGTCTCTTCTTTGTCTCCTTCGAATTTCATAGTCTAAAACATATCAGAAAGAAATTTATCGTAAAAATTATATGCTCACATGTTTCAAGCATGTTTGAGAAGTATTTAGGGACACTAACATCCTCAAATCATATCTCTAAAACTATAAAACAAGGTCAAAATTTCTACCATAGTTACCTTTATTTATCTCTCTAATTCTTTCAAATTTCACAATCCAAAACATCATAGAAAGAATGTTATGTCAAAAATACCAATCTAACATGTTTGAAGCAGATCTTAGGTGCATTCAAGAAGTCTAACTTCCTTAGATTGTATTTCCAAAGTTATAGTGAAACAAGGTATAAAATTTCTAACATGGGTACCTTAATATTCCTTCTTTATTTACTTCAAATTTAACACTCTAAAATAGCACACAAAGATAGTTATAGCAAAAATACCAAGTTAATATATTTAAAACAAATTTAAGGAGCATTTTAGAAGCCTAAGGTCCTCGAACCATATCTCTAAAATTATAGAGAATAAAGGTATAAAATTTTAACCATATGTACATAAATATCTTGTATGTGTATCCCCTAATTTTCATTTTCTAGGACATCCTGAAAGAAACATTATAACGAAAATACCAAGCTTACTTGTTTGAAGAAGATTTTAGGAATATTTATGAGGCTTATATTCCTCATATCATGTCTCCAAAATTATATCAAGTTGAGGGCTAAAATTTTAATCATAGATACATGAATATCTTCTTTTTAATTCCTCCAAGTTTCACAATCTGAAATATTCTAGAAGAAAAATTATAGTGAATATGTGAAGATGCCTCATTCACCCCACAAATCACATTTTTGCTTCCACCTTTAGACTCCAAGAATCACCCAAAAAATTATTCCTCAGCTCCTCTTGCGACCTCATATATATAATTTCTTTGATTTCTATTCACATTCACTTGTAAGCCCTCTATTTATAGTGTATGTACGTTCACTTGTGGGGCTAACTTGCAAAGTTAATATTGTTGGCCTGCTTGTACTTTGGTTGGGTCATCCTAACGAAATATTTCATATCTATTCAATCCTATGGTGTTAGAGGGAGTTCCATATATCGTTGGAAAGGTTTTGGAATACAAATTCCAACCATATATCCTATGATCTAATTTGAATAATATAGTAAAAAGTCCTTAAAATATAGGGTATTTAAATTGGGCATCAAAAGTCCAAAAACAATATTTCCAACATTCTCCATTTCATGGAAAATTTTAAGGATGAAATTTTTTCTTAATGTTTAGAAACCATGGGGAATCTCACAAGTCCATAATATGTAATATCTAAAATGTTTGGTGATATTTTTGTAAAAATATTCAAACTTCTAATATTTTTATATAGTCTATATATATAATTTTGGCAATTTTTTAAGTAAAAAAATTATACTATAAAATTTGGGCGAATAATTTTTAGAAAAATGGAAATTAACGAATATTTTTTTGGAAAAAGTAAGGAAAATTACCCAACTACGAATATTAGCCCCTAAAATTTTCCTTGCTCCATTTTCCAATCTTTATATTGGACATATGTAGTCCCCCCCCTCTTTGACATTAATCACAACAGTATTTCCAGTAGAAGACACATGGGAATTGGTTGAGAACTCAAGCAGTACTACTTCTATACATTAGGAATTGAATGTCTCCTTTAAGCACTGGGTCCAAAAGACAAAAAAGGTTAGGCCCATTCTTCCTATATACCAATAGAACTATGTAATGTAATTTACAAAATAGGATAAAAAATTATTGCTAATAGAATAAAAGCAATTCTCTCAAAGATAATTTGTCCAAAAAAAATAGGGTACAATGAAGCATGACAAATTTTAGATATTATCCTCCTCACTCATGAGTTGATACTCTCATTAAAAAAATACCGAAAAACCTAGAATTCTCATTGAGCACAACCTTTCTAAGGCATTTGATTGACTAAGCTAGAAACATAGTTTTACTTTCTTATTTCCTATGAATTTGTAGAAAAATGGATCCACTAGGTCCTTACCCTTCAAAATCATTATTTTCCATACCCATTAATGGATCACCATCATCCACTTTCATCCCCAACTAGAGGCATTAGATAAGGGGATCCTCTCTCCCCTTTTATATTTCTCTTAATGGTTGAAAGGTTGGGTTATGTGATAAAATATTCTATTATTAATAGGAAAATAATAGTCTCAAACTTAATAGTGAGGAATATTCCATTTCTCATTAACTATTTTTTGATGAAGAATTAATACTAGGTGTCCTTGTGCAAGAGAGGAATGAGCTTTTAAGCAAATCCTGGAGGAATTTCTAGTAGCCTCAAGTAATCCCATTTTTTCTTGAACACTTCCCAGGTATTGTGATTACATATCTCTTGAACCCTAGGTATATAGAAGAGTTCCCTTTTCTCCAAATATCTTGGTGCACCTATGTTAGAAAAGTTTCCATGTTACACCTCCTAGGTATAGCTCCTAAGAAAATTTACTGAACCTTCAAATCCCTAAACATTGCAAGAAGATTAAAATTGCTCAAGTTTTTTCCTTAGGAAATGAAACTTTATTTATTATCTACATTAAAAATGCCTAAAATATTCTAAAAAAATAGAAATATTAAAAGAATCTTTATTTTGGAAGGAGCAAAGTGAGAAAGGAAATCGGCACTAGTGGCTTGGGACAAAATGTGCACACCTAAATTGAACGAAGGTTTTGGATTGAGAGATAGAGAATTATTAATTAAATATTGGCTACCAAAACATGGTGGATATGGATAAATTCTATAGGAGAGATATGGAGCAAGTTATCGAGAAGGAAATGTACCCTAGTCACAGAAGCACATAATCCAATAAGACTAGAATGGGAAAACCAGGCTTTGCACATCTAGAACAATGCTTGGAAAAATCAATCCCTTATATAGTATCACAGCTTGTGTAAGTGAGAGGCAGGAATAGATATATATTTCTAGGAAGATGCTTGGAATCAAACACCAAAGCTTCAAGAGGAAGATAGTCTCCAAGTAATAAAAAACATAATCATTCAATCAGAAAAATTTAATGTATGTGAATACTAACAACCTCATGCTAATTAAGAAATATGGAGAAGTTGGATGCCTGAGGAACAATGGCCACGATTGGATAAAATTAATATGGTTGACGGTCTCTGGCAAATCTTGCAACATAGTAATACATTTCAAACAAACATAGATTAATTAAGATGGGGGTATAGGAAATCTAGAAACTACAACTTAAAAGAAGCCCGTAACATTTTGAATAGGTATGCTACACTTATGGAAGAATAATATGTAGCAAGATCTAGAAAATGAAATTATGGCCATGAAAAATCTTCATGTTTCTCTGGTAAGAAGCACATGGGAAAATATTGGCATAGGGTAGATTACAACTATAAGGCTTTAATTAACCTGACATTTTTAAATTATGCGTGGAAATTCCCAAATCTATAGAGCATATCCTCAAGTCATGTTTCTTTATATCAAACCTATGGGATAAAGGGGCCCTCATATTTTTTCAATTGGATAGAGATAGAGACCGTGTCATATTTACTATTTTAAAATGGAGATGTTTTGTTTTCACCCAAGGTATAATAAAATAAGCATGACAATTACTTCTAGGATTCACATTATGAGAGACATAGAAGTAGAGGAATGAGAGAATTTTCAATGAAAAGAAGACCTTAGTTGTCAACTATGGAATAAAATCCTTCGAAACGTCATCAAAATGATTTTATCAAGTACCTGATCCCCCCAAGGCTACTCTTGTAATCCATAGAAAGCTAGAATAATTAGATCTCTTGGTATGTCTCCCATAACACAAATCCCTTCACTCCAAGTTCCCCAAACCAAATGCAACAGTTCTACCTCATGGTGACACTCACCTCAAGAAACTTTCAAATTAAATTTCAATGTGGCTTCCAAGGGAAACCCAAGCCTTGCTCACTGTGGAGGGGTTTTCAAGGTTATTAAAGGAACATTATTCATATTCATGCAGTTTCACTCAATATTGACTCTAGCAATTTAGTTGAACTATATGGACTAGAGTTAAAGAAAGCCATCCTTTAAACTAAAATTGGAATATCCTTATATCTTCAATGAATGCCTTAATATTGTCTTAGTCGTTAGAGACAGATTGAGGGAAAGCCCTTTGATTTATATTTCTAGGAGTATCTTCTTTTGTATTTTGATTTAGAGGCCTCAATGTATTACTTCTACAATCATGATCTTTGTGCACAAAATTATTACACTTGAAACATTCAACATGATAAAATGAGGGGACAAATGAATTGTAAATTTTTAGAACATTCTCCCTAAAATTTATTGGATTGTTACTAACATAACCATTTGTTGAGATCTTATATGATCCCCTACTTAAATTCTTTACATAATCATTTTCTACATAGGCTCTACAATTTATTTCCTTATGGACAAAATTATTACATGAAAAGTAATGGCCCCATAAAAAAGATTTTGATACCTGGATGTTAAGGGCCTTCTTTGGCGAATTGTTCTCCTAAACCTATTCTAGCAGTCTATGTGAGGAAACTCAAATGTTTGTTGATAATTTACTAGAGTTTATTTTCCTGGTTATTTTGAAATGCTAGATCCACTATTTAATTCAAAATTCAATGAAATATGTGCTACTAGGTCTACTTCTCCCAAAACTTGTTACTTTTCACTTCTTCCCAAGAACAAAATTACACAACAGCGACATATTCAATTTTGCAAATATTATTCTAAAATTTCTACCACACATACCTAGATATATGTTTATTGTCTCATCCAAATTTCATGGATGAGACATCTCAGAAAGAAAGTTATAGAAAAATGTCAACATGACCTATTTGAAGTATGTTTCAAGAGCATTTAGGAACTCTAACTTCTTTATATAATATCTATAAAATTATAGTAAAACAAGGTATAATTTTTTTAACATGGGCACCCTAAGGTCTCTTCTTTGTCTCCTTCGAATTTCATAGTCTAAAACATATCAGAAAGAAATTTATCGTAAAAATTATATGCTCACATGTTTCAAGCATGTTTGAGAAGTATTTAGGGACACTAACATCCTCAAATCATATCTCTAAAACTATAAAACAAGGTCAAAATTTCTACCATTGTTACCTTTATTTATCTCTCTAATTCTTTCAAATTTCACAATCCAAAACATCATAGAAAGAATGTTATGTCAAAAATACCAATCTAACATGTTTGAAGCAGATCTTAGGTGCATTCAAGAAGTCTAACTTCCTTAGATTGTATTTCCAAAGTTATAGTGAAACAAGGTATAAAATTTCTAACATGGGTACCTTAATATTCCTTCTTTATTTACTTCAAATTTAACAATCTAAAATAGCACACAAAGATAGTTATAGCAAAAATACCAAGTTAATATATTTGAAACAAATTTAAGGAGAATTTTAGAAGCCTAAGGTCCTCGAACCATATCTCTAAAATTATAGAGAATAAAGGTCTAAAATTTTAACCATATGTACATAAATATCTTCTATGTGTATCCCCTAATTTTCATTTTCTAGGACATCCTGAAAGAAAAATTATAACGAAAATACCAAGCTTACTTGTTTGAAGAAGATTTTAGGAATATTTATGAGGCTTATATTCCTCATATCATGTCTCCAAAATTATATCAAGTTGAGGGCTAAAATTTTAATCATAGATACATGAATATCTTCTTTTTAATTCCTCCAAGTTTCACAATATGAAATATTCTAGAAGAAAAATTATAGTGAATATTTGAAGATGCCTCATTCACCCCACAAATCACATTTTTACTTCCACCTTTAGACTCCAAGAATCACCCAAAAAATTATTCCTCAGCTCCTCTTGCGACCTCATATATATAATTTCTTTGATTTCTATTCACATTCACTTGTAAGCCCTCTATTTATAGTGTACGTACGTTCACTTGTGGGGCTAACTTGCAAAGTTAATATTGTTGGCCTGCTTGTACTTTGGTTGGGTCATCCTAACAAAATATTTCATATCTATTCAATCCTATGGTGTTAGAGGGAGTTCCATATATCATTGGAAAGGTTTTGGAATACAATTTCCAACCATATATCCTATGATCTAATTTGAATAATATAGTAAAAAGTCCTTAAAATATAGGGTATTTAAATTGGGCATCAAAAGTCCAAAAACAATATTTCCAACATTCTCCATTTCATGGAAAATTTTAAGGATGAAATTTTTTCTTAATGTTTAGAAACTGTGGGGAATCTCACAAGTCCATAATATGTAATATCTAAAATGTTTGGTGATATTTTTGTAAAAATATTCAAACTTCTAATATTTTTATATAGTCTATATATATAATTTTGGCAATTTTTTAAGTAAAAAAAATTATACTATAAAATTTGGGCGAATAATTTTTAGAAAAATGGAAATTAACGAATATTTTTCTGGAAAACGTAAGGAAAATTACCCAACTATGAATATTAGCCCCTAAAATTTTCCTTGCTCCATTTTCCAATCTTTATATTGGACATATGTAGTCCCCCCCTCTCTTTGACATTAATCACAACATTATTTCCAGTAGAAGAAACATGGAAATTTGTTGAGAACTCAAGCAGTACTACTTCTATACATTAGGAATTGAATGTCTCCTTTAAGCATTGGGTCCAAAAGACAAAAAAGGTTAGGCCCATTCTTCCTATATACCAATAGAGCTATGTAATGTAATTTACAAAATAGGATAAAAAATTATTGCTAATAGAATAAAAGCAATTCTCTCAAAGATAATTTGTCCAAAAAAAATAGGGTACAACGAAGCATGACAAATTTTAGATATTATCCTCCTCACTCATGAGTTGATACTCTCATTAAAAAAATACCAAAAAACCTAGAATTCTCATTGAGCACAACCTTTCTCAGGCATTTAATTGACTAAGCTAGAAACATAGTTTTACTTTCTTATTTCCTATGAATTTGTAGAAAAATGGATCCACTAGGTCCTTACCCTTCAAAATCATTCTTTTCCATACCCATTAATGGATCACCATCATCCACTTTCATCCCCAACTAGAGGCATTAGATAAGGGGATCCTCTCTCCCCTTTTATATTTCTCTTAATGGTTGAAAGGTTGGGTTATGTGATAAAATATTCTATTATTAATAGGAAAATAATAGTCTCAAACTCAATAGTGAGGAATATTCCATTTCTCATTAACTATTTTTTGATGAAGAATTAATATCTAGGTGCCCTTGTGCAAGAGAGGAATGAGCTTTTAAGCAAATCCTGGAGGAATTTCTAGTAGCCTCAAGTAATCCCATTTTTTCTTGAACACTTCCCAGGTATTGTGATTACATATCTCTTGAACCCTAGGTATATAGAAGAGTTCCCTTTTCTCCAAATATCTTGGTGCACCTATTTTAGAAAATTTTCCATGTTACACCTCCTAGGTATAGCTCCAAAGAAAATTTACTAAACCTTCAAATCCCTAAACATTGCAAGAAGATTAACATTGCTCAAGTTTGTTCCTTAGGAAATGAAACTTTATTTATTATCTACATTAAAAATGCCTAAAATATTCTAAAAAAATAGAAATATTAAAAGAATCTTTATTTTGGAAGGAGCAAAGTGAGAAAGGAAATCAGCACTAGTGGCTTCGGACAAAATGTGCACACCTAAATTGAACGAAGGTTTGGGATTGAGAGATAGAGAATTATTAATTAAATATTGGCTACCAAAACATGGTGGATATGGATCAATTCTATAGGAGAGATATGGAGCAAGTTATCGAGAAGGAAATGTACCCTAGTCACAGAAGCACATAATCCAATAAGACTAGAATGGGAAAACCAAGGTTTGCACATCTAGAACAATGCTTGGAAAAATCAATCCCTTATATAGTATCACAGCTTGTATAAGTGAGAGGCAGGAATAGATATATATTTCTAGGAAGATGCTTGGAATCAAACACCAAAGCTTCAAGAGGAAGATAGTCTCCAAGTAATAAAAAACATACTCATTCAATCAGAAAAATTTAAGGTATTTGAATACTAACAACCTCATGCTAATTAAGAAATATGGTGAAGTTGGATGCCTGAGGAACAATGGCCACGATTGGATAAAATTAATATGGTTGACGGTCTCTGGCAAATCTTGCAACATAGTAATACATTTCAAACAAACATAGATTAATTAAGATGGGGGTATAGGAAATCTAGAAACTACAACTTAAAAGAAGCCCGTAACATTTTGAATAGGTATGCTACACTTATGGAAGAATAATATGGAGCAAGATCTAGAAAATGAAATTATGGCCATGAAAAATCTTCATGTTTCTCTAGTAAGAAGCACATGGGAAAATATTGGCATAGGGTAGATTACAACTATAAGGCTTTAATTAACCTGACATTTTTAAATTATGCGTGGAAATTCCCAAATCTATAGAGCATATCCTCAAGTCATGTTTCTTTATATCAAACCTATGGGATAAAGGGGCCCTCATATTTTTTCAATTGGATAGAGATAGAGACCGTGTCATATTTACTATTTTAAAATGGAGACGTTTTGTTTTCACCCAAGGTATAATAAAATAAGCATGACAATTACTTCTAGGATTCCCATTATGAGAGACATAGAAGTAGAGGAATGAGAGAATTTTCAATGAAAAGAAGACCTTAGTTGTCAACTATGGAATAAAATCCTTCGAAACGTCATCAAAATCATTTTATCAAGTACCTGATCCCCCCAAGGCTACTCTTGTAATCCATAGAAAGCTAGAATAGTTAGATCTCTTGGTATGTCTCCCATAACACAAATCCCTTCACTCCAAGTTCCCCAAACCAAATGCAACAGTTCTACCTCATGGTGACCCTCACCTCAAGAAACTTTCAAATTAAATTTCAATGTGGCTTCCAAGGGAAACCCAAGCCTTGCTCACTGTGGAGGGGTTTTCAAGGTTATTAAAGGAACATTATTCATATTCATGCAGTTTCACTCAATATTGACTCTAGCAATTTAGTTGAACTATATGGACTAGAGTATGGACTAAATGTTGTTATTGGAAATGGATACAATAATATAACCATAGAAGGAGATTCATTTCTTACTATTGGAATGGTTAAGATTTATTTGAACGGATCTCCTCCCTCTAATGTTTCTTAATGTTGGAGACTTTATGGTAGATTGGAGATAATTCATGCTTTCCTCATGCAAATACTAGTATCCACTTCATCCTGTGTGAGATTAATGAAAAATAAACTTAGATAAATTAGATAATGAAGGGTGTTCTTTATAGAATACCCCATTAAAAATTGAATCAATTGAATTCAATTAGGAATTACTCAAATCATATTATTTGGAAATGGATTTGTATGATTTGTAATCCCCCACATTGAGTGACCATTCACAAGCACTTCATAATTCCAATGATCCATTGATGTCAAATTAAATGGAAGTTACCAACCCCTTCCACTAGGAAAAGGCATGTAGTACATATGCATGCACCATTTGCAATAGGTGAAATGATGATGAAAGCAATTTATGTGTTTGTGTGGCTCCATATTGTAATGACATTGCACTCTAGAGAGAATCATTGTGTTCAAGATAGATCACATGTAGAGAGCTCATCAAGGTAATAGGGAACATCATCTATGAATTTGGTTCATAAGGAAGCAAGAAAATGGAAACATTGGCCTTTTCCAAAAATCATATTATTTGGAACCTCCACATCCCTTTCCTTTTGTGGATGGTTATGCACTTATATTGTAAATTGATTACTCATTATCGGTTGCTTATTAAATTTCACTATAAATTCAAGGGTTCAATTATTAATGGGAATATAGGCTTGCAAATCTTAGCTCAATGAAGCATTTCCTCTAGGTTTCATCCTTGTCTCGTCTTATCTTTATTCAACATAATTTGGTTTAGTAGATACACTCATTTCGAAATGAGTTTCAGGAACACCCTCTTTATGTGGTTCAATGGTTATCTTTAATCTCTCTAGCTTTTGGGTAAGCTCTAGGTTGACTAGAACAAAATCGATTTGGGTTGTGGATTCTTGGATTCCATATCTCTAAATTCAAAGAATTATAGTAATGGAATAGAGCCCTAAATATGATCCTAGCTCACACTTGGTGGTTGGCTACCAAACTTGGTTGTGCATTTGTGGAAATGTAATTTTTGCTCACACATTCATTTCTACTTAAGTCATATTCACATTCTCACATGGTCTTCCTCATCTTACATCTAGGGCTTTACTAGGGTGAAGTTGGAAGGGTTTAGTTCGAGTCTCTATCTTCTGGAATTCCTTCATAGAATTTTTTAATTTTTGTGTGTCATCTTTAAAATTGATGTTAGTCTCGACCCTATGGTGCCCAGTCTCTAAGCCCTAGGTTATTCCTTATTTTTTGGTATATAAGCTTAGTCTTACCCATTTTAGGTTTGTACCAAGTCTTATGCTTCATTGGGTAGCATGGGGGCTTCAATAGAGGAGAAATACCACACCACGTGAGTTCATATTGGGGGATATATATTGAAGAAAAAATGGCATAAGATATTCACCATATAATAGGGGGTAAAGGGTTTTTATATTGGAAGGTATAAAAATGGAGCTCAAAGTTAATGCAAAATATAAAGCGATATAAAAAATGTTAATAAAAAAAATGGATGCCTACAATATCTAGTGAAAGTAGGGATTTTTTAAATTGGGAAGGTGTATTGGGTTTGTATTGGTAAGGGGTTAATATGCAGTCGAAATAAGGGTATTGTTTAGTATTCCATGAATGCACGTGATATGTCAAAGGCTCATTGAATGAAGCCCCGTGTTAGGTAGTTTGCGCTCCTCCTTATGTTGTCACTTGGTTCAACTCTCTTTATTAGAGGAAAAACATGCCTCAAAATAGATGTTTTTGTGGTAAAAGGGGGCATCACAATAATAGTGTACCATCCACCTCCTAAGCCAAGAGGACTATAGAACACTCAGTAAATGCTTATTTTTTTTTTTTTTTTCTTTGCTAAGACTAACCTACGCACCCACGGGGATTTGAACCAGTGACCTATCGCAAGGAGTGTCTTAACAGCGCACCCATTCACCGTCAATCCAAAACCCCGTGGGCCACTCAGTAAATGCTTATTACAATAATACCATTCTAGCAATTGAAAGAGAAATTGTGGAAGGTGAGAGGGGACCTAGAATTAAGCACTAGTTTATAACAAATAAAAAAGTATTGGGGCATATTGGAAATTCAATCACAAACACATGCAATACGAAAACAAAGAATCCTAGGTACATGCAAATGGTTGATATCTATTAGCAACTCAAAATCATAATGGGAATGGTATCGGTAGAAATATTGGAAAAACACCATGAAATATTACTGTGCTTGGATGATGTAAAGAAGCAAATCAGAAAATTAGATAACATAATGACAACATTGGCAAAAAAATCTTGCTAACTTGAAATAGATAAGTTTGTTAGTCACCTTCTAATTAAATTCCCAACTAAATAGAAGTTGTTCAAAAGAGACATGTTGACAGATCTGAAATTATTGGCTTGTCACTTAGAACACCGACACTGAACTTATACGGATGTTGGACTTAGCAAACACTTCTTCCCGAGCAACTAAAATACTAAAATATGTGATTATTTAAAACAAAAAACCAAACGCTTATAATGAATGAAACACTTAGACCACTTGCGTCCATATTTCCAATGTAGACAACCACAGAAGAGGAACCAGATTTTCGAATATTACGGCGGCAGGGCATAGGAAGGTTCCTTTCCCGAGTGGCCAATGCAGACTTTTCTTCCATTGTTATTTATTCATTGATCCACCTTATTACGCGTCCTGAAAGGAAGGTTCACGGATTTTGTCCGTTGGAAATTGCGTGTGGGTCACACACGGCGCTTTTTGACGTGTTGCACACCTGCCCTTCCAATCTTTTCAGCGCCACACAACCATCTCCATCACCGCCATTCCAATATTATTTTGTCGATTTGGATAGCTGTATTTCACGTTGACAACGAGCTTCTTCGAATCTACACACTACTGCGTCTGCCACTATATAAACCTGCAGTCACCCCAATTCTCAACACACCGACTTTCCACATTCAATTCAATTCAATTCATCTCCATTCAATTCCATTCTCTTTTCTTTTTCCTTTTCGGGCTCTAAGCAGTTAATTTTTCTAGTCATGAAGACTTTCCTATTCATTGCTCTCTGTGTGCTGTGTATAAGCTCTATTAATTACGCTGCGCATGGGCAGCTGACCTCAACATTTTACAGCAAAGTGTGTCCGACGGCGCTTTCGATAGTGAAAGCCGCAGTGACGAAAGCCGTCAACAATGAAAAACGGATGGGGGCGTCCTTGCTGCGCCTTCACTTCCACGATTGCTTCGTTAATGTAAGAAATCAAACCCAGAATTTCATTTAACGGATGATAAACTGGCTAGAATATATCCATTTTTTGGCGCTTAAAACAACTCATCTCCGTCCTTTTGTTTAATCCGTGATGTTTAATTTTGGTTTCTGCTTATTGCAGGGTTGCGACGGGTCGATACTGTTGGATGATAACTCCACCTTTACCGGAGAAAAGACTGCAGGCCCAAATGCTAATTCTGTGAGAGGATTCGACGTAATAGACACCATCAAAACTCAAGTTGAGGCAGCCTGCAGTGGTGTCGTGTCATGTGCCGACATTCTCGCCATTGCTGCTCGCGATTCAGTCGTCCAAGTATTAATTTCTCCCTTCGCTTCTCCATTTATTTAGATATTCGTCTTTGGAGGAATTGGAATTAAATAACATCGTTCACTATGTGTGCTTGCAATTTGGTAGCTGGGAGGCCCAACATGGACGGTACTTCTGGGAAGGCGAGACTCTACGACTGCGAGTTTAAGCGCCGCAAACAACAACATTCCGTCCCCCGCTTCGAATCTCAGCGCCTTAATCTCCTCTTTTACAGCACATGGTCTTTCTACAAAGGATCTCGTTGCACTCTCGGGTATGCCATTACTCATGCCACAAATCCCATGCGATCAAATGATTGATTCTACCGTGTCTTAATTAATGCCCTCTTTTCAAATTTATTAATAATTATCTTCTGCTAATATATTTATGTTACAGGAGCTCATACGATTGGCCAAGCGCGGTGCACCACATTCAGGGCTCGCGTCTACAACGAATCCAACATTGACACTTCCTTCGCCACTTCGGTGAAGGCAAACTGTCCAAGCGCTGGTGGCGACAACACCCTCTCGCCCTTAGATCTGGCCACGCCTACCACATTTGACAACAAGTATTACACTGATTTGAGCAGCCAAAAGGGACTTCTGCACTCCGATCAGCAACTGTTTAGCGGAGGGTCTACAAATTCTCAAGTCACCACCTACAGCTATAATCAAAACACCTTCTTTACGGACTTTACAGCCGCCATGGTGAAAATGGGGAATATTTCTCCTCTCACTGGTACCAACGGACAAATCCGCAAGAACTGCAGGAAGGCCAATTGAGGGTTAGGAACATTTTTTCTTCGTTGTAACAAATTCATTGCCAATTGGCTACCGAAAAAACCAATAAACTAAATTGTGAAGAGATAGTGCTGAAACAAAATGTAATCTGCGATATTGAATATTATTATATTTACCTTTTGTTTAAAAATAATCTGGTTTAAAAAAACACAATAGTAGAAAATTAAAATTAGAATTATTATCATAATCACCGTGTGTTTATAAATGTTATTATATTTACACTCACTCGAGGATAATTTGGTTAAAAAAAATCACACACAAGTAGGTTAATGATCACGACCGTGTGTATAGATTTGCGTGGGCATCCAAAAATTATTCAACAGCTTTTAACATAAGAAACAATCACAAAGTACATGGTCATTTTTATTTCGATTTTGATAGAAGATTTTAGAAATAGCTACTTCCAAAATATTCTTATATGTTAATTAGTTGCCGTCCATTATCATCAAAATTCTAAAATATTCGGAAATCACTAAAATACGCTGGTCTCTATGTCCATGTTTACGCGCCTACAGATTTGATTTTATTATCCAAATATATTCGGTCTCTTTACATGTGTCGATGCCAAAACGACGTTACTTTTCACCGTAATCAACAATTTCAAATCCGGCAAAAAGTTTGCACGGTTCCCACTGAAAATTGTGTCCGCAACAAAATAATTAATTACTTGATCTACTGCGCAAATTCTGTGGGCAGCACAATAATTAAGTACTTTTAGATCTACTTTCTGCTGTCCAGGTGGTTCCACGCGCAAGTCGATTTACCCTTTTGATACACGTGAAGCTACCGAATCCGCGTTCTTTAGGTCAGCTATCAAATCAATCGTCTAAGCAATATAGAATTGGATGAAAAACGTAACAAATTTGAGCTCGTTCAATTCAACTTGTTTTTAGCACTTATTTTAGTAGAATTTGGTGATGTGTTGTTCTGTTTCGAATTGAGAAAATTAATGGATACATGGGTCGGAACTTCAAAACAGAGTCACAAAGTTTTCACACTTTTCTCACCGGTTCTCATAATTTTAATCAAGAGTAAAAGTTTTGCAATTTTTTTCTTTAGTTCAGCCTTATTAATAATTCGTTACCATTTATTCATTAAATAACAATCAATTAAATATTCTCATATAGCTAATTAATGATTACTTTACTACTTATTTATTAAAAAATTAAATATGTTAATGATTATTTTACTACATATTAATTAAAAAATTAAATATTCCCATGCTGTAAATTAATGATTGTTTTACCTCCTATTCATTGAATAACAATCATGATGAAAACGTAGTAAGTGAATCATTGACTTGAAAGGTAGTCAACGAGCTAATCATTTTACAGTGCTTGAGAGTAAGTTAGTAAGCTAATATTTGTAGTATGTTTTTTTATTTTTTTATTTATTTTATTTAAAAGTTGATATAAATTACTTAATTTATAAAATATCTATTATTTTAAAAATAATTATAATATCCAATTATTTATATAGTTAATAATATATTTTAAATATAATGTTAATTTTGGATGAACCAGATGCAAACGATTTAGGGTTTGGAGGCCTATAGAAAACTGACAAACCTTGAGGGCTTTGCCTGGTGATGCACGACATGTAGCTCACAAAGGTGATGAAAGCCCGGGAGAGAGATCCCCTTGTACCGTAATGTAATAGCCGACAAATCAAGCAGGAAAATCCATCCGATATCAGTCTAGTCCCCTTGGAGCCATCAACTGTAACAATGTTCTTGCCCTTCAAGTTCGATGGCACGCAAGACGCTGAGGTCAATGTCTGCCATGTGCAATGGAGAAACCTCATTTTGTAATCCCACTGAACAAATTGGAAAAATACTGCAACTCTATGAAGGGCCATGCGATGATATGCAAATTCATCGGAGTTTGGCCGACAGAGAAGGATCTGATAAAATGGATACAACATAAATGGCAGCCAAAAGGTCATATAGAACTCAAACATGAGCGAGATGATCCTTTACGGTAATATTTTCAAACATGCAAGATAAGGAAAGGGTTTTTGAAAATGGTCCATATTTTTATCATAATGCAGGGCTATTCATGAGATACTGGGAGGAATGCTATAACCCAGATAAGGAGCAATTTCTGGCAGCCCCTGTTTGGGTCTGACTCTTCGGCCTCCTAATGGATTTCTGGGATCCGGAAATACTAGAAGGTATTGGTAACTTAATAGGCAGATTTGTGAAAATAACATAATCCACATGCAGGGGAAGATACACCTCCTATGCCTGAATCTGTGTCTATATGAATATCTCGGAGCCCATCCTTGACTTGGTGGAACTGGAGTACCAAGAAGAGATATGGTAGCAAACCATAGATTATGAGCACATCCCATTTTGCTGTCGTCGGTGTCATGAGTATGGTCACCTCTACAAAGCATGTCTTATGAACCAAGAGGGCCCGACAGATCTAAAGGAGGATCGGGATAAGAACCCCCCACAAGAGGAAAATGAGGGGTTCAAAGAGATCACGGATAAGAGGAAGATCATGAAAAAGCAGCAGAACTTAGGAAACCACAACCAAAAGCAAAATAAAAATAAGAATAGATCTGAGGTGCTGCATGAGGAAGGTGAAACCTCAAACGAGACAAATCCAATGGAGAATTACGACAAAGATAGGGGAAGTAGTCCCACTAAATCTACGACCACCTCGAAGAGAATTTGGGTTTAGTACATAAATGATGGAACTTTTGGAAACAAACTTGTAGGATTGTAGAAAATATATGGATATTTTTCATCATTATTTTTCCATAATTTTTAAATATTGAATATTTTAATACCCTCATAGTAAGGCCTAGCAGTTGACCTTATCATTTTAACACTATATAAAGCAGCATAGTGAAGTGTTAAAATGATAAGGTCAACTTCTAGGCCCCACTATGAGGGTCTTATAATATTCATATTCTTTTTTAAAACCACATATGTCTTTGTTTATGCTAATGTTGGTTCTTTCTTTATTTCAAAATAGATCAACTAATCAAATGTTATAATGGAAATAAAATATGCGCTTTTCATAAATTTGATATATGTACAAAAAAATATTAAACTTAAAACAAAACAATAAATTTCTCTCTCTGTCTCTCTCTCTCCCTCTATATATATATATAGATATAGCGAGAGAGAGAAAGAGAGAGAGAGATAATCTACACACAAATCTCAATAAGTATGTGCAGTTTTATTAGCAATGAACATGTATAGCATATAGAGAAACATGATTGAAAATAGGGAAGTTGTAAAATTGGATATGTTTTGGTTTAAGAAAACCAAAGCAAGACGTTTGTCAATCCAAACCTGAAATAAAAGCAGCCACCTCATCTACCACATAATTGAAAAAGGTTTTCCTACCAAATTTTTGAAATTAATAACACGTACACATTAAAAACATAGCACATTATTAAGGTGTACACATTTTATTAAAGCAAATGCAATGATAGGAATACACACACATTCTATAACATGCACACATTATTTTATATGTTCTCACAATTTGTCCCAACTTTATTTGGCCCCCATCACTATATCCCTCCTTTCCTAACCCTCTCACCTCTCTCTCTCTCTCTCTCTCTCTCTCTCTCTCTCTCTCTCTCTCTCTCTCTCTTTTTCTACCCCTAACTCGCCCCCATTCTCTACCCATTTCTATCTCTCTCCCTCCCATGTCCTTCTTTTTATCTCTCTCTCCATTTCCTTATTCAATACCCCCCTCTCTCTCTCTCTCTCTCTCTCTCTCTCTCTCTCTCTCTCTCCCTCTCCCCATCCCTCTCTATCTCTTTTTCCTCCTTTCCCTATCATTTTGTCCATGTCTCTCTCTTCCCCTATGTCTCCATCTAATATCCCTCTCTCTCTCATGTTCCCTAAGCCACCCCCATCTCTACCCCTTTCCCTATCCCTTTCTGTATCTCCCCCTTTCATTATCCTTATTTCTATTTCTCCTCCCTTTCCCTACCCATTTGTATTTATTTTCTTCTCCCAATCTCTCTCTCTTTGTAATCATCTATGCCTCTCTACTCCTTTCCATATCCCTTTCTATATCCCCCTCTCCTTATACACATTTTTATCTCTCCCTCTCCCTTTCCCTATCCCCTCTCTCTTCCTTTCCCCATCGCTCCTTATATCTTTCCCCCTCTCTCTCTTTGTCACATATTCTCTCTAATGGCCCCTATTCTCCTCTATATATATTCTTCTATCTATCCCTTTTCCCCCAACTCTCTCCCTCCCTCCCACCCCCCGCCTCTTTGTTATTTTCTCTTTATACCTATCCCTTTCTCCCTCTATGCTTATGTCTCCTTTCTATATCCCTCTCTCTCCTTAACTGAAGTCTCCCCTCTCCCTCTCCCCCTGGTACCTCCACTCTCTCTCCACCCTATCCATTTCTCTCTCTCACTCTTTATATTTTCCCTCTCTCTCCCCCCTCCCTATGTTTTCCTCTCTCTCTCTCTCTCTCTCCCCTTGTATTTCTCCCTTATATATCCCTATTTTTCTCCCTCTCTCATTCCACCTTCGTATGTTTTCCTTTCACATCCCTCTTTTCCCCACTCTCTTCCATTTCCCTCTCTCCCTCTCTCTCTAACCCCCTCTCTTTTGTTAAAGTCCTAATAAATAAGCTTTGGAACTCATAAGCATATGTAGAATCCTTATCTCCTGGATTGTGAAACTTGTCTTCTAGATATCACTAAAAACTCCCATTGCACTTATAAATTACATTGTTGTAAATAGTTTTACTCAAGAAATGAAGCTATTTCTAGTTCATTCCTCGATGTTTTCTCTTTGTAGAAGGTATTTTAGGTTTTTTAGTTTTGTCCTTCAATGTTTTCTTCACACTTGCATGGTATCAAAGGATTGATTGCAAGATCCATCTCATTTTTTTAGAGATATGATGTAACCCAAGATTGGATTAACTCTAATCTAGGTAGGAAGCCACAATTTTTTGTATATTTAATTTTTCGATGAGCTCATTTCTATGTGATCCAATGGTCATATCTATATTTGCGAAGAGTCCAAAACATAACAAACCAAAAAAAAAGTGGACCACTCAGACTTCCAATGTGTTGTTTGTATATTCAACTTCCTACAAGTAGTGGCAGAAGAGGTCTTCCAATATGTTGTTATTAGATATTAGGTCCATTTTTTGTTTTTCATTTAGTTTCCTTTTCTTGGCAGAGGAATATGAAATGAAAGGGCTCTAGATAACACTTTGTTCCCTATCTACTTACTTTGCATTGCCATGATCAAATTATTTTGTTTAGTGGGGATGGAGTTGGTTGCTGAGAATTAAGGAAAGTTGGGCAAACAAAAGCATCTAACTATGTCCACAAATCACGTGACCAAACACATTGTCAAAATAATTACTAGACAAGGCGCAATGTTGTCTACGTGCCTCTGTCTAGCTAACTTGTTTGGCGCGTCGATTTCTTAACATGGGCAAGTCCATCCTCGTCCTGTGCAAATTAATTTTATATCTCATACATCTTGAGTTCTTCTAGCTCATAGTTCCATAGCCTAGTAATGACATGAGTTGTGGAGTTAAAAACACCTTGGGATAAACAATTTTTCTTAATTTGTAATATTGAGGAAGTTGAGGATGAGTTCCATTTTGCGTTTGAGACTTTTCAACATGCCCAGATGCTTCTAGGATTCTTTCTTGTCATCCATTATGTTTGTTCCACCATTTGTTCTCTATTCATAACAAGACAATTGTGAATTTGTTTGATTAAAGAGTTTTGAATCTGTTTGATTCAATGGATTCATGGAAAATCAAGTTTTTTAATAGTTTGTGTGGTATTCTTTCTTGTCATCCACTTTGTTTTGATTTCATTTTCTTCTCTGGTCATAACAAGGCAATTCTAAGTTTGTTTGATTAAAAAATGTTGAATTTGTTTGATCCAATGTAGTCATGACACATCAACAAAATTGAATTAAATTAGTCATCCACTACATTTTCCTCAAAATTTCTTCTTTGGTCATAACAGGACAGCTGTGAATTTGTTTGATTAAAGAATTCTTTTTTTATTCAATGGACTCAAGATGTTTATAATTAACCCAATCACAAGGGAATCAAAGCTATCCCCCATAAGCATTGTCAAATGGAATTGAATGCATTTTCAATTCTAATAGTGAGGGAGAAATTAGGAGGTTGAAAATGACCACCAAAATAAATGGAGTCATGATGTTTGCATTGACCTAAATTGTTTATTGTTGTTGTTCACTGTTTTATGGAGTTTTCAAATTATAAAAATTAAGTTTTTCATGATACCGTTATTCCCTCATTTTTCATTTATTTAGCAACCTGGAGAAAAATGTGATGTTGTGGATAATTTGGTTACTGGTATGTAATGGCAGAACAAAAGCTCCATTTTAATTCCAAGCTAGGATTTCTCCATTCAAATAGACTATGAATGTTGCTTCTAAAATGGCTTTTGATTACAATGTTGCAAACAATATGGAATAAACTGACCTAGATTATAAGCCAAAATCCTCATGTGACAAGAAAAAGAGGCAGTCCATCCAAAATCCACATCATAATGTGGTTACAACAAAAAAAATATCACACCCCTAGTCTAGATGGCCTCCAAAATCTTCGGTGCGCAAACTTTTTGAGTTCCTTGCTTGATAAGCATACATAGGATTGACACCTGCACTAGTAGGAATATAGCAAGTGGGTTAACCCCCATTCTGATACTAAGGCACTTGAATTTTTATGAGGTCTTGGAATAATCATGTATTATCTGTAATTTGGCAATATGTGGTTGACATCATCCTGGTTTCACTAACTGTGCTTGCATCATTGTCAATTGTTATTCCTCTTTCTCTTTGAAGAATTTTTTGAGCCTTTCTTGCTTCTTTTCCTACCTTTCTATTTGTTTTTTATAGTCCTTTTATTTCCTTACTTTCTCTCTTTCAAGCCTTTCCTCTGCTCGAAGTTGTGCTGCAACAATCCTTGTTGCCTTCTTTTCCTTGACTAAATCCTTCTATTTCCATTTTAATTATTGAATGTCAAGTTTCTTTTTTTTAGGCTCAACTAATAGGGCTATATAGTTTATGAGGTGAGTAACTGTGAACTTTGGCCCAAACGAGGACTACCTAGTGTTCCACGCTTTTTTTTCATTGACATTATCTCCACTAGTAGCTTTAGTAACCAACTAAGTAACTTCTCATTCCCTGCATGATGCATGCCATTGGTTGACACTTGTCACTCAATATCTGGGACTACTAATTGAACTATATTATTGTCTTCATATGATTCCTTATTATGTGCACTATCTTCTTCCATTGATCTATTGTCCATAAAAAATGAACAATTTCGTTGTTTAATTCTACTTGTTGTGAAGGCATGTTCATGCTTTCTTCATTCGTTCTTATGACACCATGCTTGTTTATATTCATATGGCTTCTACCAGCCATGATGGTGGGGTTACTTGGCTTCGCAATGTCAATTGGTCATTGTTGCTTCCTAGTGAAATAGTAACAATATATTTTTCAACCACATTATCATTGTCAGTTTCATGATCAACAAAGTCATTAAGAATATCAGCAACTGAAGTTCCATGTGCTTCAGTTGGTAGAACTGGTGCAGAGCAGAGGCAATGTTTCAACTCTGTGAACACCTTTTGTTGAGATTCAGACCAAAATAATTTTTCTTTCGCTCCTCCCTTGGTGAATTGACTCAAGGGCCAAGTGATATGAGAGAATCCCAATACAAACCTGCGGTAGAAATTGGCAAGACCCAAAAAGCTACGGAGCTCTGTCAGAGTGGTTGGAGCTGGTCAATCCCGAATGACTAGGATCTTGGCTGGATCCACGTGCACCCCCCATTCATCAATAATGTATCCCAGATACTGAACCTGGGTCATCTCGAAAGTGCATTTCTCCAAATTGGCACATAGCTTGTGTTGCTGCAGTGTTTGGAGAACCTTTCGGATGTGGTGATGGTGCTCTTCCCAACTCTAGTTGAAGATCAGGATGTCATCCAAGTATACTACGACAAATGAATTGGTGAATAGCCGCAAGATGTCATCCATCAGCCTCATGAAGGTTGCAGGAGCATTCGTCAACTCGAAAGGCATAACCAACCATTCGAAAAGACCGTCCTTGTCTTTGAAGGTAGTCTTCCACACATTGAAGGGTTCGATTGGTACCTGGTGATATCCTAATTTCAAGTTGATCTTGTTGAAATATTTTGCCCCCTTCAGTTGGTCCAGAAGGTCATCAATCCATGGGATCAGGTACCTAATCCGGACAGTGATCTTGTTCAACGCCTGATAGTCAATACAGTGATCTTGGATCCATTTTGTAGGATTTTTAATCATTAGGATAACAATTTTAGAATTCCTGTCAATGATCAATTTTTGATAGTTAAAGTGCTTGCTATTACTATACCTTACTCCAGGGATGAGAGTTTCGCCACATTATTAATTTCATTTCCTATATTTCCCACATAAATGTGAGTAGTTTGTCCATGATATCTCTAAATACCCCTCCAAAACTAACAAGGCTAGGATTACCCCTAGAGGCCTCATCAAAGTTTAGTTTTAAGAAGCTAGTAGAGGTGTTTTCCAGTTATCAGGACTTAAGGGAAGAGGTTGGGGTTGTGGAGCTTAAAAAATTATGAAGGATTGGTTGAGCCCAAAAAGTGTGAGAATGCGTGAGTCCTTGGAACTGCATCCCCGCCAGTGTCTTTGAGTTTGGAATCCAGAGGATCCTTCTCCCTCAGTCCTGAGGCCTTATTTGGGTGAGTGACTAGAAGTAGAATGACATATTTTATGTAAAAGTTAAAGATACATGATCTTTTTTTGAAGATTGTTTTTGTCTAGAAAGATTAGATAGAAAATATTAAATTCTGATTTGGGTGAGTGACTAGAAGTAGAATGACATATTTTATGTAAAAGTTAAAGATACATGATCTTTTTCTGAAGATAGTTTTTGTCTAGAAAGATTAGATAGAAAATATTAAACTCTGATTTGGGTGAGTGACTAGAAGTAGAATGACATATTTTATGTAAAAGTTAAAGATACATGATCTAAGATATATAGTCTAGAGAGAAAAATGATGCCTACCTATTTAAAAAAAAAGTGAGAGTATAGAAAATAAATAAAATATTAATTAGCAAATCTCCTAGAATCCAGCTAGGAGATTTCTATGACAGTTTAAAGGATATTCAAATGTGGAACATGGAATGCATGTTCTAGTAATTTATTTGTGATGGTTCTATGTTGTAGAATCCATAACCATTGTGTCTATTTAGGAATTTTAGAAGCTCTTGAAATATGAGTGTGGAATTTTAATGTTCTGATGAAGAATATCTACTTGAATTTTCTTAATATATGCTTGATCATATGTTTTTCAGTTTTCCTATTTACTTGGGACCTGCTTTTAATAGAATTTTGTGCATTTGATTTATCGTTTGACTCCTGGTTTTTAAAATTTTCAATCGCAGATTGGCTATGTATTTTTTTTTAAATCAATAAATATCCTCTTTAAAATTCATTTTCAAAAATTCTCTTTATTTACTAGTTGTTCATACATTTAAATGGATTAAGAATTACTAAAATTTTAAAATTAATATTTTAAAGTTAATTAAATTAGTTTGAATTTATGATATGTTTTAAAAGTTTTTTGAGTATATTTTTTTTAGTGAAAAAAGTTTAAAATCTAGTAAAGATTTATTGGAATCATAATATTGATTTGTGAACTGTTTCCAATCAAAATGTACTAAAATTGTTAAAATGCTAAATTTTTATAGTCAAAAATAAATTTTAAATAACAAATAATCAAAATTTCACCCAAAAAAATTATTTACCCAAATTTCAACCAAAAAAATCCAATACATTTAATAAAAATTATTTTAAAATATAAAATATAAAAAACTTATAATAAAATATTTTATAATATTAAATCTATTTTTATATAATTTTAAAATTCCATTTCAATTAAAAATAAAATTTAATTCAAATTTTAAAATAACCATTAAAAAAATTAAAATCAAATATAACCTCTTCACAACCATTACCACCAAAACATATATAGATATATAACAATTCTATTTCCAGAATATATTAAAACACGAGTACTCAAACTTTAAAAATCATTTGCAAAATTACAAATGGTCCAACTTAGACATCTTATGAAACCATGAATGTTTACATCATTAAAAAAAAGCAAAACAATTTCGCATTTCGCCAGAGTTTCTTTCAAAGATCTATAGCAGTTGTTTCTGGCTCTCGGTATTTTTTCTCTCTTCTGTTTGAAAAAATAAAAGATCTATAGCAGTTGTTTCTGGCTCTCGGTATTTTTTCTCTCTTATGTTTGAAAAAATATGTAGAAAGCTCCAGTATGCTGAGCAGTTTTGCCAAAGCAATGATTAAATTTTTCTTCTGAAACCAACGAGACTATGCAGTTTAAACTTATCTAGCATAACAGAGACTATGCCATTGTAAACCTCTCTGGCAGAGCCGAAAATAAATGGTATTCACAATAAAATAACTACGTGCCATTACCTGTAAATGTAAACCTGCAAACGCACACAGAAGACATAATAAATGAAAATGTGTGATCTCTGTAGGAAGTAACTGAGCAAAGTTGCTGAGAAGAAACAAACTCAACAAATTTAAACAAAGAAAAAGTTCGATGAAAATATATTGCACTGCGTATATAGATATATATTCTGACCTCAATAGTTAAACTTAAAGAGAACCTCAGCGGATTCTGGGCATCTTGAGTACAGAGAAACTATCGTTCCCTCCATCCAGATAAATCTTCATCTCCAGGCATTCACGAAGGTTATCCAAACTAATGTATAGTTGTTTGGCTGCCGTGGGTGAGATGAAATATTTAGCAGCATGAGAGGAATTGTGTATCCACAGGTAGGGCTCGTAACCACCATTACAGAAGAAGTTGCTCTCCCCCTTGCTAGAATAGCCGCTGTATATCTTGTTGCGGCTCAGCGTCTTCGTGCAACTGGTGCAGAGAAGTCCCCAGTATCTTAAAAGCAGTGCTACCACCGCGCTGAGGATTTGAGACCTTGGCATCGCCTTCGCCATGATCACCACCGACACCACCAGACTGCATTTCGTTGCACCCTCCAGAGAGCAGGACGGGCAGCCTTTTGCTGCACCCTCCAGGCGGTCACAGCTATAGAAATTAAAATTTTGAGAGCGGGCTTCGCATTCAAACTCAAAATTCAAATTCGCCCATTAAATGCGTACGGTATATCCTGTATCGTATGTATCGTATATGCCAGCGTTCTTATGGAATGGTGGTTGCGGTGGGGATCAAGGCGGAGGCAGAGGCGGAGGCGGAGGCGGAGGCGGAGGAATCTTACATTGTCCATGTATGTATCCGGGAGAACGACCAAAGCTGTCCCGTCAAGCTCTTAGAGTGCATTAAATATTGTCTCTTAGAGGGCATTCAATACCCAATAGCATGGGTTTTATTGTTTGCCCTTTCTGCTGTCCAGGTGGTTCCACGCGCAAGTCGATTTACCCTTTTGATACACGTGAAGCTACCGAATCCGCGTTCTTTAGGTCAGCTATCAAATCAATCGTCTAAGCAATATAGAATTGGATGAAAAACGTAACAAAATTTGAGCTCGTTCAATTCAACTTGTTTTTAGCACTTATTTTAGTAGAATTTGGTGATGTGTTGTTCTGTTTAATTGAGAAAATTAATGGATACATGGGTCGGAACTTCAAAACAGAGTCACAAAGTTTTCACACTTTTCTCACCGGTTCTCATAATTTAAATCAAGAGCCTTTAAAAGTTTTGCAATTTTTTTCTTTAGTTCAGCCTTATTAATAATTGGTTTACTATTTATTCATTAAATAACAATCAATTAAATATTCTCATATAGCTAATTAATGATTACTTTACTACTTATTTATTAAAAAATTAAATATGTTAATGATTATTTTACTACATATTAATTAAAAAATTAAATATTCCCATGCTGTAAATTAATGATTGTTTTACCTCCTATTCATTGAATAACAATCATGATGAAAACGTAGTAAGTGAATCATTGACTTGAAAGGTAGTCAACGAGCTAATCATTTTACAGTGCTTGAGAGTAAGTTAGTAAGCTAATATTTGTAGTATGTTTTTTAATTTCTTTTTTAATTTTATTTAAAAGTTGATATAAATTACTTAATTTATAAAATATCTATTATTTTAAAAATAATTATAATATCCAATTATTTATATAGTTAATAATATATTTTAAATATAATGTTAATTTTGGATGAACCAGATGCAAACGATTTAGGGTTTGGAGGCCTATAGAAAACTGACAAACCTTGAGGGCTTTGCCTGGTGATGCACGACATGTAGCTCACAAAGGTGATGAAAGCCCGGGAGAGAGATCCCCTTGTACCGTAATGTAATAGCCGACAAATCAAGCAGGAAAATCCATCCGATATCAGTCTAGTCCCCTTGGAGCCATCAACTGTAACAATGTTCTTGCCCTTCAAGTTCGATGGCACGCAAGACGCTGAGGTCAATGTCTGCCATGTGCAATGGAGAAACCTCATTTTGTAATCCCACTGAACAAATTGGAAAAATACTGCAACTATATGAAGGGCCATGCGATGATATGCAAATTCATCGGAGTTTGGCCGACAGAGAAGGATCTGATAAAATGGATACAACATAAATGGCAGCCAAAAGGTCATATAGAACTCAAACATGAGCGAGATGATCCTTTACGGTAATATTCTCAAACATGCAAGATAAGGAAAGGGTTTTTGAAAATGGTCCATATTTTTACCATAATGCAGGGTTATTCATGAGATACTGGGAGGAATGCTATAACCCAGATAAGGAGCAATTTCTGGCAGCCCCTGTTTGGGTCTGACTCTTCGGCCTCCTAATGGATTTCTGGGATCCGGAAATACTAGAAGGTATTGGTAACTCAATAGGCAGATTTGTGAAAATAACAGAATCCACATGCAGGGGAAGATACACCTCCTATGCCTGAATCTGTGTCTATATGAATATCTCGGAGCCCATCCTTGACTTGGTGGAACTGGAGTACCAAGAAGAGATATGGTAGCAAACCCTGGATTATGAGCACATCCCATTTCGCTGTCGTCGGTGTCATGAGTATGGTCACCTCTACAAAGCATGTCTGATGAACCAAGAGGGCCCGACAGATCTAAAGGAGGATCAGGATAAGAACCCCCCACAAGAGGAAAATGAGGGGTTCAAAGAGGTCACGCATAAGAGGAAGACCATGAAAATGCAGCAGAACTTAGGAAACCACAACCAAAAGCAAAGGGAAAATAAGAATAGATATGAGGTGCTGCAAGAGGAAGGTGAAACCTCAAACGAGACAAATCCAATGGAGAATTACGACAAAGATAGGGGAAGTAGTCCCACTAAATCTACGACCACCTCGAAGAGAATTTGGGTTTAGTACATAAATGATGGAACTTTTGGAAACAAACTTGTAGGATTGTAGAAAATATATGGATATTTTTCATCATTATTTTTCCATAATTTTTAAATATTGAATATTTTAATACCCTCATAGTAAGGCCTAGCAGTTGACCTTATCATTTTAACACTATATAAAGCAGCATAGTGAAGTGTTAAAATGATAAGGTCAACTTCTAGGCCCCACTATGAGGGTCTTATAATATTCATATTCTTTTTTAAAACCACATATGTCTTTGTTTATGCTAATGTTGGTTCTTTCTTTATTTCAAAATAGATCAACTAATCAAATGTTATAATGGAAATAAAATATGCGCTTTTCATAAATTTGATATATGTACAAAAAAATATTAAACTTAAAACAAAACAATAAATTTCTCTCTCTGTCTCTCTCTCTCCCTCTATATATATATATAGATATAGCGAGAGAGAGAAAGAGAGAGAGAGATAATCTACACACAAATCTCAATAAGTATGTGCAGTTTTATTAGCAATGAACATGTATAGCATATAGAGAAACATGATTGAAAATAGGGAAGTTGTAAAATTGGATATGTTTTGGTTTAAGAAAACCAAAGCAAGACGTTTGTCAATCCAAACCTGAAATAAAAGCAGCCACCTCATCTACCACATAATTGAAAAAGGTTTTCCTACCAAATTTTTGAAATTAATAACACGTACACATTAAAAACATAGCACATTATTAAGGTGTACACATTTTATTAAAGCAAATGCAATGATAGGAATACACACACATTCTATAACATGCACACATTATTTTATATGTTCTCACAATTTGTCCCAACTTTATTTGGCCCCCATCACTATATCCCTCCTTTCCTAACCCTCTCACCTCTCTCTCTCTCTCTCTCTCTCTCTCTCTCTCTCTCTCTCTCTCTCTCTCTTTTTCTACCCCTAACTCGCCCCCATTCTCTACCCATTTCTATCTCTCTCCCTCCCATGTCCTTCTTTTTATCTCTCTCTCCATTTCCTTATTCAATACCCCCCTCTCTCTCTCTCTCTCTCTCTCTCTCTCTCTCTCTCTCTCTCCCTCTCCCCATCCCTCTCTATCTCTTTTTCCTCCTTTCCCTATCATTTTGTCCATGTCTCTCTCTTCCCCTATGTCTCCATCTAATATCCCTCTCTCTCTCATGTTCCCTAAGCCACCCCCATCTCTACCCCTTTCCCTATCCCTTTCTGTATCTCCCCCTTTCATTATCCTTATTTCTATTTCTCCTCCCTTTCCCTACCCATTTGTATTTATTTTCTTCTCCCAATCTCTCTCTCTTTGTAATCATCTATGCCTCTCTACTCCTTTCCATATCCCTTTCTATATCCCCCTCTCCTTATACACATTTTTATCTCTCCCTCTCCCTTTCCCTATCCCCTCTCTCTTCCTTTCCCCATCGCTCCTTATATCTTTCCCCCTCTCTCTCTTTGTCACATATTCTCTCTAATGGCCCCTATTCTCCTCTATATATATTCTTCTATCTATCCCTTTTCCCCCAACTCTCTCCCTCCCTCCCACCCCCCGCCTCTTTGTTATTTTCTCTTTATACCTATCCCTTTCTCCCTCTATGCTTATGTCTCCTTTCTATATCCCTCTCTCTCCTTAACTGAAGTCTCCCCTCTCCCTCTCCCCCTGGTACCTCCACTCTCTCTCCACCCTATCCATTTCTCTCTCTCACTCTTTATATTTTCCCTCTCTCTCCCCCCTCCCTATGTTTTCCTCTCTCTCTCTCTCTCTCTCCCCTTGTATTTCTCCCTTATATATCCCTATTTTTCTCCCTCTCTCATTCCACCTTCGTATGTTTTCCTTTCACATCCCTCTTTTCCCCACTCTCTTCCATTTCCCTCTCTCCCTCTCTCTCTAACCCCCTCTCTTTTGTTAAAGTCCTAATAAATAAGCTTTGGAACTCATAAGCATATGTAGAATCCTTATCTCCTGGATTGTGAAACTTGTCTTCTAGATATCACTAAAAACTCCCATTGCACTTATAAATTACATTGTTGTAAATAGTTTTACTCAAGAAATGAAGCTATTTCTAGTTCATTCCTCGATGTTTTCTCTTTGTAGAAGGTATTTTAGGTTTTTTAGTTTTGTCCTTCAATGTTTTCTTCACACTTGCATGGTATCAAAGGATTGATTGCAAGATCCATCTCATTTTTTTAGAGATATGATGTAACCCAAGATTGGATTAACTCTAATCTAGGTAGGAAGCCACAATTTTTTGTATATTTAATTTTTCGATGAGCTCATTTCTATGTGATCCAATGGTCATATCTATATTTGCGAAGAGTCCAAAACATAACAAACCAAAAAAAAAGTGGACCACTCAGACTTCCAATGTGTTGTTTGTATATTCAACTTCCTACAAGTAGTGGCAGAAGAGGTCTTCCAATATGTTGTTATTAGATATTAGGTCCATTTTTTGTTTTTCATTTAGTTTCCTTTTCTTGGCAGAGGAATATGAAATGAAAGGGCTCTAGATAACACTTTGTTCCCTATCTACTTACTTTGCATTGCCATGATCAAATTATTTTGTTTAGTGGGGATGGAGTTGGTTGCTGAGAATTAAGGAAAGTTGGGCAAACAAAAGCATCTAACTATGTCCACAAATCACGTGACCAAACACATTGTCAAAATAATTACTAGACAAGGCGCAATGTTGTCTACGTGCCTCTGTCTAGCTAACTTGTTTGGCGCGTCGATTTCTTAACATGGGCAAGTCCATCCTCGTCCTGTGCAAATTAATTTTATATCTCATACATCTTGAGTTCTTCTAGCTCATAGTTCCATAGCCTAGTCCTAGGGAATAATGATTTGCATTTCTTTGGAAAGGATTGTGCCTAGAATTATTTGTACATTTTGTCGTTTTATTGTTTGATGGATAAATATAGAAGCAGTGGGTTTCTTTGTAGTGAACCAAGGCGCGATTATAATTCTTTTAAAACTTCCACATAATTATCATTTATTTCCCTAAATTTTAGAGGCAAGGGTATTTTTTTAAATATATGAGATAAATTTTAGTCACAAAGATTTTCTTTTCGGAGGTATTTTTCAAATTTCTTTTAAAAAAATATTCCAAATTATTGGTAACAATATTTTACTAGGGTAAAAAATGTTATTGTTGTTTGGAAAAAAATATTTGGGCAAGAAATATTTTTTTCATTTTATAGAGGTCACTGAGTTTTCTTTGAAATCATTAGGAAAAATTATTGGATAACCTATAGTTTTTACAAACCAAGTTTGTTAAAATATGATGGAGTGAAGGACCATAAAGCTCCTTTATCCCTATAATTATCTTGCTTTGAAAATTAAAAGGAAAAAAAATTTGTAATCAAAAGGACCATGGAAGATGTTAAGTGATAAATAAGAAAGAGGAATCCATGGGTTTGATAGGGTTGTATGTGTCAGATAATATATTTTTTAATATGGAAAAAGTACGACTACAAAAGAAAGTTGGGATAAACCGGCCTCTCTATTTGGAAATGTCAATGAATTTCATGCTTTAGAATTGGAGGAAAAATTATTAACTTTGGTACTTGATGAGAATGCCTCTATTGAGGAGTACCTTACTAAATTCAATATTTTGGTGGCCCAACTAAAAAAGATGTGGCAAGGAGAAAACAAAACTAGAATGCATTTTTTTAATCTTAGCAAAGCTAAAGGGTCCTTTCCATGTTTTCTCATCTACATTTTATTCAACAATGGATGCCCTTGGATATTCATTCAAAATGACCACTTTTGAGACATTTTGTGATTGTCTCACATGAAAACAATGTAAGCTTAAGTAGCTAGATGTTCTCTCTATCTCTTTGAATTAGGATCTTGTAGCTAATACCCTAGATATTGAATGATTACATTTCTATTGTTATATTGATAGAACCCATCATGGTCCTAATTTACTATAAAAATAATTTTTTCTCTTATATATATACTAAGGATATATAATTGATGAGAAAGAAAGCAAAAAATTGCATGCTTTGTCATTTGATCCACCAATACAATAATGACACTCTTTCGTTCGGAGTTGGGTAAACTTGTAATAAAATCCATTGAAACATATTCCCAATATTGGCTTCATATGGCTAATGGCTAAAGGATCTATGCGGTCTTGATTGTATCTCCCTTAATTTGTGGGCATACCATATATTCTACCACAAACGTTTGTACATATGCTTTAAGACCTTTCCAAAAAATATATTTCTTGATCTTATGGTATTTCTTCAAGAACTATGAATTTCCTCTTGTAGGAAAAGAGTGTAGTTCAAAAGGACCTTCTATTTGAGTTGAGAATTATTACATAAGTATAAGAAATATTTATGCCGTAAGAAATCATTTTTCCACATAAAAATTTTCTACTGCATCAACGTTCTCCCATAGTTATTGAATTATCTTGCATATCTTCTCATCTTGACCCCATTCTATCCTTGATTTTTCCACCTAGTTGGATTTTGGAATGGAAATAGAGAATAGAAAAGAATTTGTGTCTTCCTCTTTCCTTGAGAGAACATATGCCACAATATTTTGTTTTCCATTTTTGTAGATCATTTCAAAGTCATAACCCAACATCTTTGTGACCCATTTTTGTTGCTTTTCAAAATTTATTCTTTGCTCTAAGAAGTAATTTAGACTAACATGATCTATGTTTACTTTGAAGTGTATTCATATTATGTATGGACACCATTTCTTAAGTACATGTTGTTGAACAATATTTATTTTTCATATGTGGGTCTATGTATGCTCTTTCATTTAATTCTTCTACTCTTGAGTGCAAGGGGTATTCCTTCTTGCATCAAAACTGCTCCAATGCCATGTCTTGAGGCATCATTCTCCACAATGGAGGTTTTAGTGAAGTTAAGTATAACTAATATGGGAGTTGCAGACGTAACCTCTTTAGGTTCTTCAAAATCCTTGGTTTCTTCTTTAGTCTAGGAGAATTCTTCCTTATTCAATATTTCTTTTACAGGTGTTGTTATTTGACCATAATTCTTAAGAAATTTGTGGTAATATCTTCTCAATCGTAAGAATAATTTGATTTTATTCAAGGTATTTTGGATTGGCCATTCCCTCATATTTTTTATTTTGTTAGTAACCACCTTGTTGCTCTCATGTGATACAACATGACCCAAATATTCCACTTCTTGAATCCTAAAGGTACACTTGGCTGGATTTCCATATAGTTGTTCTTATTGCAATAATGTTAAGACGCTTCAACATGTTAAAGATGATTTTCCCAAGATTTTCTATATATTAGTATGTCATAAAAAACTACTAACACAAATTTTCTAAGGAAGAATTTGAAAATAGAATTCATCAAGCTTTGAAATGTTAAAGGTGAATTTGTAAGTCCAAAAAGCATAACCAAAAACTCATAATGACCTTCATGTGTTTTAAAGGCTATTTTGGGAATGTCTTGTTGACTCATTATGGTTTGATGGTATCCAAACCAAAGATCCATCTTAGTAAAGAAGATTGCTCCATATAATTGATCTAATAATTCATCAATGGAATGAATATGAAACACACCTTTTATTGTCATTTTGTTGAGTTTTCTATAATCTAGACACATACTCGATGAATCATATTTTTTTATAAGCATCACTACTTGTAAAAAGAAATATTTTGGGCTAGGTTGAATGATACCCAACTCTAACATTCCATGAACCATATTCTCAATCTCAGTCTTTTGTGCATGGGAATACCTATAATGCCATGTGCTACACTTATAGGTTGCAAGTGAATAACATGGTCATGATCTCGGGCAAGTGGAAGACATTTAGGAATTTCTCCAAACACCATAGAATGATTGCTGATATTTTTTTCAAGATCCACTGGAGTAGAGGATAAATGTTTGAACATCTAACAAATCTAATTATGTAATTACACCTTCGTGTCCCTTTTTTAGAAAAAAATTAATGTTATTAGAGCTTATCACTTTACTATATCTCCCTTGGATACCTCTAACCTCCATTTCCCTTGCTTTTAAGAAAAATATTATGAAAATATCTTGAAAATTAAGGAACAATGTTCTCAATGATTGTAACCATTGGACCCCTAATACAACAATAGCAACACCAATTTGGATTGAAATCATGGGTATAACCAAAAAATACTCCCCCACATTCAGTTTAATATTATGTCACTCCCCTCAACAATTCATGGCACCTCCATCTGTAATCATTACTTGAAATTTTGTTGCCAGATATATAAAACAATTAAGTTTTGCCAATTTGTAATATGGGTACTACTTGAATCAATCAATATTGTAGCCTTTTTCGTTTTCATATATCCTTCTATCATGAGGGTTTGTGGAGTATTGATGTGAGCCAATACATGACAAGAGATTGTTGGAGTACTTTCTTCTAGCTCTAGTTCTTGTGAAGTTTCCACTTCTTTATCTTCTTAATATCCACAAGCTATGATCCAAATTGGATCCATGAAGAGTAATCAAAGTACCATGACTGTATTAGATCGGGACAAACCTTGAATTCAAAGAACAAAAAAAAAAAAAAACCTCTGAACAGTGGCAGTTAGCAGCTAGTGTGGAACGACGAGCACCTTGGTCAAAGCGCGCTGACCGAGGCCCATGGAGACTGTGCAGGAGGCAAAACTGGCACATGGGAAGCCCGGATTGGGAAAAGGAGGCAGTTTCTGATGCGCGATTAGCGCTTAGTTCTTAGCGCTAATCGCACATTGCTGGGCAAAACCCCTCGAGAAGGAGAGGCCCCGAGTGCAGGTCCTGCCTTTAGCCTTTAGCGTGGGAAAAAACGCTAAAGGCTAAAGGCGGGACCTGCGCTCCAAAAACTAATGGTATTGATCCGGCGTACCCTTGGGCGGTAAGTGGGTTTGGCCAAAACTTAGCGATTCCACTCAACCCCCAATGCATGACAAGTGGAGGAGAGAGAAAACTGCCGCTCATCGCATGCTAATGGTTGAGCAAGTCAACCGCGCAAAATGAGCGAATGACATTGGATCTGGAGGCTCCAGATCTAACGGCTGAGGACGCGCCCGATGGGGAGACCAGATTTAACAGGGGATTAAGACGTGACAGAGAGAGGTTTGACGTCTAATTTGACCGCTGAGGTGGCAGATGAGTCATTTCCTGATGTAATCGAAGAATTGAACTGACGAGGAAAAGCTGGCGCAGTTCATAGAAGGACAGGTGGCCACTCCTTGTGAGCCTAATGATGACGCCGAGACAGGGAACTCCAAGCGAAGCTATAGCAGGCGATCCGACGGAGGTGGAAGGGGAATTGAATAGTCGTGAGGATCGATTAGCTTTAAAGCCATGAACAGACAAAGTAGAAGACACGGAGATGAAGAACAGAGTAAAGAAGGAAACAAAGACAGAGAGAGAAAAAGCAAAGAAGATAGTGAAGCAAAAAGTAGAAAGACGGAGTGCCGAGTTGACCAAAGGCAGCATCGAGCACCAGAGAGCTTGAGAGATTCAAGCCATCCCTGAGAGGATCTGTCGGAATATGAGCACCACATTGGGCTCCTTCCATTGTAGACCAGAGAGGTCAAAGAGCTGGTAAGGCAAAGAGTCTGTGCACTCCAGTGGTTTGGGGAATCCAAGAATTACCCTGCCAAGCAATTCTGTTTCAGGAGACTCAAGTTGAGCTCCTCATTGTAATTCTCTGCTTTAAGACACAATAAAAGAAGACCACCACTGAAAGATGGAACGGAGACGTAGACCTGGAGGATAGGGTGAACTCCTTATTAATTGTTGTGTTCTTGTATTTTCTTACTATATTTCTCTATTGTTTTCCATTTTCCAATGTCTGTGTATTTTGTAATCTGATCGATCCGTTGCCTAAAATAACATAGACACACACCAACACATGAGTCTACAATACCTTCATTCATCAATCAACTAACTGAGGTCACTCATAGGGTGATTTTCAGATCAAGTGGTATTAGAGCTCTAGGTTGTAAGGTTAGACAAGCTTGTGTTGGTTTAGTTGTCGAATGCTAACTAGATAAAAGCTCAAATTAGGGGAAGGAGAGTTGGTCGAAACTAATCCTGAAATCAGGAATCTCTATCGTCAGAAGAAAATGTCAGAGGAAGGTTTTATGGGTCCAGACCCTCAATTCAAAGATATTTTCCTAACCATAAAGTCCATGGTAGAAGAAATGTATAGGGACTTTAGAAAACATAAGGATGAAGATTCATCAAGCTGTAAGCAAGGCAAAGGAGAAGATAAGTCACATTCCCATGACCACTCAAAAGGAAAAGGGAAAGAATAAAGCTTTCTCACACCCCCTAATAGCCCTAAAAATAAAGAATCTTTGATTAAATTAGATGTCAAATTTGATTTACCTATATATGATGGAGAGTTGAATGCAGAAAAGTTGGACAATTGGACTAGACAAATTGATGTGTATTGCAGAGTGCAGAATATTGACTCAGACAAGAGCAAGATTCAGCTAGCAAGCCTATGCCTTGGAGGCACTGTCTTGGTTTGGTAGGAAGGTAGAACCCAAGCTGACATGAAAAGACATGGTAAGACCATCTCTGTCTAGAGTGAATTTGTCTCTGCCATAAAAAAAAAGTTCTATCCATTGGCCTACATACAACAAGCCATGATGAGTTGGAAGACTCTTCGACAGTTGAAAGGGCAAAGTGTGCAAGGGTACACTCAAGAATTTGGAAAGAGAGCATTGATTCTAGGAATCTCATTAGACTCACCTGAAACTCTTTTGAAGTACATTGGTGGTCTACACAGCTACATGAGGCATACCATCCTCATGTTTAATCCGACTAGTATAGATGAGGTATCTGTACAAGCTACTCATCTAGAAGCTAGAGGAAAGAATGGAAATCCAAAAGTTGGGGGACCATCCCAACCCACTGCAAGCAAGAGAAAGGAGAAAAGTGTTATAGACAATTTTGTGCCTTGCAGCATCAGACATGAATTGTCAATAATCCAAGGGATCCGAAGTCCCTAAACATGATGTTCCTACCCCTAGAGGAACAAGGTCAGCAAACCAACAGCTCTCAGATCAGTTCTCCACCTGAAAACACTCAAAAACAAGCAATCCTGAAATCAAAGCAGGTGCTCCACTAGGCTTCTGCGCTGAAACTCAACTCCTCCATGGTGTACCTGCGTTGAAAAGCAGGTAGAACAAAGGCCACCTGCGCTGAGCGAGATGGGACAAGTGGCACACTGAGTCATTGCTCTGGAATCTTCCAAAAATGACACTTGGATCGGGGATTTCGCCTTGTGATGAGTCAGAGGCTCTGTTTCTCCAAGTGGAAGCAAGGTTCTCCAAGTGGACTCAAGAACTGAAGATCAACTGAAGAGAGAGAGGACACAAGGCAGCTACACATCAGTTGCAAGCTGACTCATCCTTTCTCAATTCATCTATATATTGAGCTCTCTCCTATGAGCTCAGGGGGCTGGAATTTTGTGCAAAGTAATGATATGCTGTTGGTTTCACTATAGAACTATTGGGTGATTGCTTGAAGGAGGTGAAGAGGAGAAATTCTTTCTGCTGGGAGGTGTTGCTGGATTGGGACCTTCAATGGTTGTAACCTTCTCAGAACTTTACTTCTTCCATTAATAAAAGCTATTGAGGTTCTTCTATATGCATTTGTTTCAATGATGTATTGTGATGATTGTATATTTGATTTATGTTAATCCTTGAATCAGTTATGAATGCATGCTTCTTGTAGTTTCCTTCTTTGTTATTTTGCAGGATCTCATTATAGCTGGGCCAGCAAAAGAGCAAAGAGCTAGGAGCAAGCAGCAAAGAGAAGAGATTGGAGCAAATATTAAGCGCAAGGCAACGGTTAGTGCATTTCTTCATTCTCTCTTGCTTTCATAAAGAAGTAAACCTTAAGTAGTTTTGTTTACAGTTGTTGCTGAGGTACTATCACCCTTAGAGTGGGATAGGGTCATCCGAATCGGATACTTTTCCCTACAACAAACTGGCGACTCCACTGGGGATCGTATCTGTTTGATTGTTTGTAGTATTTTGCTTTTCATTTCCTGAACAAAAGAGTACCAAATCGAAAAGCTTTTGACTATATCAAAAGCGAAGTAGAGGGCAGCTACTCTAGCTCATTTCTGAGCATGTTCATGATTTGAAGAGCTGATCTACAAGGATCCTTGTAAGCTCTTAGTGATAGCTTTTCATCCTCCTTGTCATCCCTTAGTGTGTGCTTGACTGATAGCTTCTGATTTGAGCAAAAACTGTGAATTTTTGAGAAAATTGTGACCCGGAAACTGAGAAAACGCAACTTTCGTTTTCCAAAGCAGGTAGTACACAGGCTACCTGCTTTTCAACGCAGGTCCCGAAGGGGCTACCTGCGCTGAGAGCCAGACTGGCTGTGCAGCACCTGCGTTGGCCCAATTTTGCCTTGTGCATTTGGGGTTTCCTCCCTTTTTCTTGCCTGTTTTCACTATAGATTTTGCAGCCAGTTACCAGTCTTGTACCTGTTCTGAAACCAACCTTACTTGCCATCATTCCGCCTCTGTTATATAACGAAATTGTACTTGTTCTTTTGTATTTCTTACATCATTTACAATTTCCCATAACGAAAGTGAACTAGTCTTGCTTTGGCCTCTTAGATCTGAACCTGTGTTAGGCATTTTGCTGGTCTAAAGAGTTAGCTTGTTTGCTGTCCATAGCTGATTAGTCTTTTTACTTTCGTCATTATGGTTTGATTTCATGTATTTCTAGTGATTAAACAAGTAAATCTTAAGGTGTCTTTTGATTTTGGACTAGCTTGTTTACTTTCGCTTGAAATCAAAATCAAAGTTATATAACAACTTTCTTTTTGTAATACATCAACATTAAGGAAGGGAAAAGAAAATACATGCATTGTGCATTTTGCATTTGAAAAAGTTTGCATGATGATTTAGGAGAAAGTGCATTAGTTTGTGCTGTATGAACTGTGTGAAAAGATATGCCTTTCTTCTCCCTCAGTAGTTAAGATTTTCATCAGTCAAGAAGATTTGAAAAAATCTTGCTTCTCATCTTAGGCTGCATTTAGGAATTTGTCATATACATCTCGTGGTGAACCTTGAAAGGCAAACTTTAAAAAGATCAACTTAAAATATACTGAATGAACCTAACAACGCATTGAAACATAACGCAAACACATAGAGGTCTAAGCTAGAGACGTGTTCCGGCGTCGTTAAACGTAGTGACTGTCGATCTCGAAGAAGGTGGGTGATTCCTCCTGAGAGTCGGTGGCACTAATACGGACTTGTGCTCCCACGTACCGTCGAGTATATATTGGGAGACCCCTATAGGCATATATCCTTTATCCTTAGGAAGCCGTGTCAGCCGCCCTACTGATCGCAATGCAGTGAACACAGCATTCACGAAGATTGACCACACGTACCGTAAAACGTATTCCGTGGTTTTGCGAAAGGTTTGGCACACCCTCTGCCTAGATCTCCAGAGCAGTTTCTTTTGGCTTTTTTCAAACTCTATAACTGAAAAAGTCCAACCGAGCATTTGTCACTTCGGGCTCGTTAATACATCGAAGGAGACTAGAGTCATCTTTAGCTTTTTCTCGACTCTTAAAACATGAAAAAGCAAAGTTATGTCTAAAAGCGTCTAATAAAATTCATTCAAATCGGAAACACAAATTTTCCCCTTTATATTTTAGTTGATCGAGTAATCCGCAATCGTGGAAGAAAGTCAATTGAATATCTGTCGTTCGCGGAGGCTTGCGAGTCAACCGTCTTTGTCTCCGGAGTCGAAAACAGTCCGGGCAAAGCGAGCTCGTCGAACCAGTTCAAAATCTCCTTTAAAAGTTAGAACAAGTGTTCCAACAACATCTGAGATTCTGGTTACTCCAAACATTTCCGGAAACCCTGCCTCTATAGAAGAAGTTCAACCGCCACAGAAGGACAGTAATACTGATCCTAGTATGGGGGAAAATACTTGTATAACTGAACCAGTTCCATCGGTAACCGGTCCAGAGAGTTTTGTTCCTCAAACATCTGTCGCTGTCGATACAACCCCTTCTTCGGCACCAGAAATATTTTACGGACCTGACGGTCTTCCTCTTCCACCTGGTCTGATTGCGATAGAGGAAACTATAGAGGAACCGCAAGTATCCACTCCAACTCATTTTGGAGTAGGGGTCACTCTATTTCCTGCTACAACAGAAGTTTGTCCATCACCAGTGGAAGTTCCTGTAGAATCACTAGGCAATCAATTGGATAGACTCAAAATGTCTGAACAACCGTCGACATCTAGGACTGTGTCGAATGACACGGCGACGGCAGAATTACCTGCTGCAAATCCAACAATGTTCGTCGGCATGCCATCTGTCCGAACTAGCTCTCAATCGCTAGAAGGAGTCCACCAAGGGACTATCTCGGCAGTATGGTCTGTTCCTGTTTGTTCCGGAGTAATGTCTGGTAACTCTTATGGTGAGACTCATCAAATTGACCCTTTTGGGAATCAATTTAGGCCATCCAGTCCTCCAGGACAATCAATTGCCTTGAGTTCTGGATTACCACTGTATGGGGGGCAGTATGCCCTTTCATTACCCCCTCCGGGAGGGTACCCATACGGGAGTTCTCAACCTTATTCAAGTTATGGTGGAATTGCAACGAGTAGTTGGGTACCTATGCTATCCCAACCACCAAGAGTTGTATATTCTATGCAACAGTGTGTACCTGTGACGAACATCCCAACTACGCCGGCTATTGTAACCGTGTCGCAAGTTCAAACGATGCCTGTTGTATGTCAACCTCAGATTTCTCAGGTTCTCATGCAACAGCCCCTTGACCCTGCGACCCAACCACAATCGCCTACTGGTGGGGCGACACAAGTACAATCGGGTACAATTACCCCACATCTTGGTCCAATGGTTAGTGTAGCACAACAACCCATGGTATCGCAACCGTGGATAGTGCAATACCAACAGCCACAATTCCAACAAGTGTACCAAGGTTCTGAACAGCAAATCTTTGCGAATACTGGACAACCATATATCCAAAATGGTCAAAATCAACCACTTTATAGTGGTCAAGTCCATCAACCGTATCAATCATACCAACATCAACTCCATTATGCTGGTATGCAAATACCAACTGTTCAGGCAATTCCATCGTACCCTGGTTATGCTTCCCCTAACTTGAATCAACAGTTACCATTCGTGGCGACTTTAGCGTTGCCTGATTTACATTGGTTAACCAATGATCCAATTGCTTACGCCCCATGGTGGCCAGTGATCTCACACAAACTTCCATCCGACATTCCTAAATTCAATGGAAATCCAGGTGAAGACCCGTCGAATCATGTGATGACATTTCATCTATGGTGTTCGTCGAACACTTTAAATGATGATTCGATAAGGCTTCGCCTCTTTCAGAGGACATTGACAGGTCCAGCGGCGAAATGGTATATAGAATTGCCAAGAGCTTCGTTCGACAATTTTAGCTCCCTTGCCACGACATTCTTAACCCACTTTCAATTACCAATAAGGTATGAAACGGGAACAGAGATATTGACCAACTTCAAGCAGACAACCGCAACTCATATATCAGATCATATACATGAGTGGCGACGTCGACGAAGAATGGTTAAAACATACGTTCCTGATCAGCTTTTAGCTGAGTGGTTTATAAAGTCGTTACTTCCGGCCATAACAGAAGATGTGGCGAAGGGGGGAGTCGTAACAGAAGAGCAGGTTATTGCTCGTGCGCAATATTTGGACTTAGTATATACTCAGTCTGGCACGCTCTATGACAAAATACCAGACGCCCCTAGACCAGAGTTTTCAATCCCTCCTCCTCCTAAATCAAATAGTGACTCTCATGCCGGCGATGGCGTGATTGGCACGGCAAACACGAATCCAAAAAGGGCCAATAAAAAGAAGGCCCGTAAGGATTCAAATCAAAATGCGCATGAGGAAATTCTTGCTTCGGAAGTAAATGCAGTATCGACAGATAAAGGCAAAGAAACCAATCAACCAGGAAGCAAGAAGAGACAAAACAAAGGGAAGAAGAAGAAACAGGATGAGTCATCTCCTGGAAAAAATTCTTCGAACCCTCCTGGGAAAGGGAAACAAAATTATCCATGTCTAATATGTGATGATAAGGATCATAACATAAAGAATTGCCCATTCAAAGCTGAGTTAAAGAGGTTCTTTAAAAGTTCCCAAACCTCAGCTGTGTTAACTGATCCATTTCCCAACCCAGGTCAAAATATGGTTGATAGTGGAAATGCTTCCCCGTCACAAGTGCTAATGTTATCGATCTCTAAGCAAAATGATGCTTTGATTTCGACAAGGAGCAAATATTACGGGAATCCACCGAAGTCGGACGACAAAGGTAAAGATCAACCTAGTAGTTCGACAACAACTTCGGCAGGAGTTGTACCCCCCATCACGCATGAATTAACAATAAAACCGCCTAAGGGAGTAGTACACAAGTCGACATTTAATCCTCGCGCCAGGGCGGCGCAGCATTATAACATAGTGGAAGATTTGGCCCAATCGCCATCCGCTATGTCGACTCTTGAGGTACTACAAAATTTCCCATCCCAAAAGCAGGCGTTGTTATCAGCAATTGGTGGAGTGGATCCTAAGGATTCCAATCTTGTATCCTTTGATCACATAGGATATGATCCTCAGTTACCAGCGCAACTAGCTTTCCTTATTCAAGTGAAAGCACTCAACAAAACTGTTCACAGAACAATTATTGATGAGGGGGCATCGACATGTATCATGTCGATGAGTTGCTGGAAAACTCTCGGATCTCCAACCTTGTCGCGATCGTCGACAACATTAAAAGCATTCGACGGTAGAACGTACACCCTGTACGGTATCCTAAATAACTTGAAGGTTGAACTAGGAGGAAAAACAATAGAAATTGATGTGGAAGTCATCGATGGCAATCTTGACTATAACATCCTACTGGGAAGACCATGGATATATGCCATGGCAGCTGTAGTGTCGACATATTTTAGGAAGATCGCATTCCCGTTTGAAGGAGGGATTACGATCGTCAACCAACAGAACTTCCTCCCAAATGGTTCACAAGTTACAGGAAGCATTCCCATGATCCATGGGAGCGACCATTCAATTCAAGATATCGGAGTAGGCCTATTGAAAGACCCCACCATGATGGGAGCTTTCGCGTTGCCACCTCCTATTCATATAGGAAATATCCCGTTTGTAGCAACATGCAACATGATATCTTCTTTGAAGGTCGCAGAAGACAGCCTCGTCATGGATCATCCAATGGTTTTGCCCCCAAGCCCGATTGAAGTATTGTAGCAATCAATGTTTCAGGCTTGGGAGGCGAACCCAAATCAACGCTCGTCGAGCGTTTGGGTAGATAGGTCTAGAGAATATGGTACCTCATTAGATCCTTGGTCGAAAGTACATGGGACTAACGAAGGAATCTTACAATCAATGTTGATTGAGGGGGCACCATGGAATGATCACCACCATCGTTCCCTTCTTCCGGAATGTGAAGAAGATACTCGACACGACCTATACCACCCTTCAGTTTTTGAATTCCTAACAAATACTGTAAATACGGTGGATTCCGAGCGAAACCTATCCAATATTGAAGAGACTATAGCCATAAATATCTCGACAAAACCTGATGTTGTAGAGAATATTCATGTCGGCAAAAGTTGTTCCCCTTCAGAACTGGAAATATATGGTGCTCTCTTTCGCGAGTTTAGAGATGTCTTTGCGTGGTCATATGATGAAATGCCAGGCATTGACTCGAGTATCGTTGAACATGAAATTAAAATGTATCCTGATGTCAAACCAGTAAGACAACGGCTTCGACAGGTACATCCTAAGAAAGTCGCTGCCATTAAGGCAGAGGTTGAGAAACTTCTCCATGCTGGATTCATCTACCCGGTTCCTCTAACCGATTGGGTGTCGAATATTGTACCTGTTATGAAAAAACAAGGAACAATACGAGTGTGCGTCGATTATAGAGATGTAAATCAAGCTTGTCCAAAGGACAACTACCCTACACCCTTCATCGACCAGATAATTGATGAATGCGCCGGATGTGAAATCTTTTCCTTTATGGACGGATTCTCCGAGTATAATCAAATAAATATCCGCCCACAGGACCAGTCAAAGACTGCATTTATTTGTCCGTGGGGCACATTCGCTTATCGGAAATTACCCTTTGGTTTAAAGAATGCAGGGGCGACGTTTCAGAGGGCAATGAATTATGCCTTCCATGACATCAAGAACATCGTTCAACCATATCTCGACGACCTTTCAACTCATTCGCGAAAGTGGACTGATCATCTGCAGCATTTGAGAGCAATATTTCTACGTTGCCGACACTACAAGATAAGACTCAATCCACACAAATGTGTGTTTTGCGTCGGTTCTGGTCGTTTACTTGGCTTTGTAGTCTCTAAGGATGGGATTCGTCTCGACCCATGCAAGGTTCAGGCAATCATTAATTTGCCTCCACCTTCAAATTTGCTTCAGATTCAGAAACTCCAAGGGAAAGCAAACTTTCTGAGGAGGTTCATTCCAAATTACGCAGAACTTGCTAAGGGTTATACTCGTCTTTTGAAATAGGATGTACCTTTCGTCTGGGACCAGGTGGCGCAAGCTTCCTTTGATGCTCTGAAAGATTGTCTAGTAAGAGCATCATTAATGTACGCCCCAGAGTATCAAAGAGATTTTAACCTGTATCTAGCTGCAGCAGATACAACCATTGCGATGGTTTTAGTTCAAGAAGTCAATGGAATAGAACATCCCATCTATTATTTAAGTAAAAACTTAAACGATACAGAAAGTAAATATTCTTATGTTGAAAAACTAGCGCTTGCAGCTGTTCAAGCGATTCAAAGATTTCGACATTATGTCCTCTTTCGGAAAACTACCATTTTGTCAGATTGCAACCCCATGACTTATATACTGTCGCGACAGTTGCTGGGGGGCAAATATTCAAAATGGATAGCAATCCTTCAAGAGTTTGATCTGGAATTTGTAAAATCCAAATCGAAGAAAGCTCTAGTTTTCGCAGAATTATTGTGTGATCTCCCATCATCGTCCAACGATGAAACATCGAAAGAGTCAATCGTGGACGAAAGTTTGTTTCTGATATCTGCAACCGATGAATGGTACGGAGATATCATCGTTTATCTCCAGACCCAAAGGTTCAGGCCTAACACCTCTCGCTCCGAACAGAAACGTATACGATACCAAGCAAAAGACTACATGATCGTCGGTGATACGCTTTACCGTCGTGGTGTCGATACAGTTCTGAGGAGGTGCCTTACCCATGAGGAGGCCGAAAAAGCCCTGAATGATTGTCATTCAGGCGCGTGTGGGGGGCATCAGTCTGGATATGCAACAGCACAAAGAATCTTACGAGCAGGATACTTCTGGCCAACCATGTTCAAAAATTGCATAACCGCAGTCAGAAGTTTCCATGCCTGTCAAATCTTTGATAGCAAAACCAGACGACCACCCGCTCCTTTACAGCCGATAGTTGCTGTTGGGCCCTTCGCCAAGTGGGGCATCGATTTCATGCAATGTAACCCCACCTCGACCGGGGGGCATGGGTATATTATAGTCGCTGTTGACTATTTTACCAAATGGGCCGAGGCGATGCCTACATTGGATAACACTGGCGAAACAGCTGCCCTTTTCTTTTTCAATCATGTAGTCGCCAGGTTTGGCGTACGACAGGCTATAGTTACGGATCATGGATCGCATTTTCGCAATCACATGATGGTCGAATTAGCTGCCAAGCTAGGGCTATCTCACGACAGCTCTACCCCATATTATCCACAAGCTAACGGACAAGTTGAGGCAATCAACAAGGTCCTGAAGCGTATGTTGCAAAGGATGATCGGGGTTCATAAAAGAAGGTGGCACCTAATCCTGTACTCAGCCTTGTGGGCTTACCTAACATCGGTAAAGAACGCAACCAGGTTCACACCTTTTCAATTGGTGTATGGCCTGGAAGCAGTCTTACCAATCCAGTGCGAAATTTCGTCGCTTAAACTCGCAATTGATCTCCTCCCCGGAACTTCAGAGGAAGAGGCTCGTTTCTTGGAATTAATCCACTTGGATGAAACCCGTCGTGATGCCGCTTTGGCTAACGAAGCCCATAAGAAACGAGTCAAGGCTCAGTTCGACAAAAATGTCAAACCCCGTGTCTTCTCAGAAGGTGATTTGGTCTTGCTTTATGACCAAGAATCCGATAAATTAGGAGCAGGTAAATTCAATTCCTTATGGATGGGCCCCTATATCGTTAAAAGAGTGTTAGTAAAAGGATCCTACGAGTTAATAGATTACGACGGAATTCCACTGGCGCAGCCCCGGAACGGGCTGTACCTCAAGCGTTACTATGCTTAAATAGTAACCTGCATGCTTTTGTTGTATTTTGTTTTTGCCAAAGTTCTTGTTCTGGTTGAGTGATTCCCCTTTTTTCATTCGTTGCAGATGTCAAACCTTATGGAGACATGTGTTGGATATGCCGACGGAGCGAGTCGTAGTTCGCGGAACCTATCCTCCGCAGCATGGGCCATTTTTTATCCAAGTGGCGAGTTAGTAAGTTTCAGAGGTGTATGTATTGGGCAATCAACGAATAACATCGCTGAGTATAGCGCGTTGATAGAACTACTCTCTGATGCCATCACACGAGGCATACGCCGACTAATTGTCAGGCTAGACTCACAGCTCGTAGTACTACAACTCAATGGCATATATTCTGTTCGTAATCCAGCTATTTATCGCATGTTCCTAAGAGTAAAGATCTTGGAAAGACGATTTGATTCAATTCAATATCAACATATTTCAAGAAATCTAAACACATTAACTGACTCATTGGCAAACTATGTGTTAAATAGACATTTGCAACATTTATAAAAAAGACACATCATAAAAAGTGTACATATGAATCATCCAAATCAACCAGAATGAAAATCAAAAATCAAAATATATATCAGCTGTTCATAAAGTTCATACATAATGTTCTGTAACCGAGACAAAATTGGTCATGTGACCTAAAAACTCAAAAATGCTAGGAGGCACCCTAGCCTAATGATGCTCCTGATAGTAGGCTACAGTCTGTGCTATCATGCGCAGAAGACGGATCCATCGTCTAGGTACACCGATAGTATGTTGCTGCATCGGCAAAGGTAACTCGTCAATCTGTACATCCGGAAGACCACGGGTAAGGTTCTCGACCTGCCCCTGCACAGCTGTAAGGGTCTCAGTATTGCCAAGATCACGAATAATAGCTCTCCTAGCAGGCTCCTCTGCCGGAGCAGCAACGGGCGGTCTCAGACGAACTGCCGGACGAACAGGACCGACATCTGCAAGCACACATGAGTTCAATTAAAGTCTCGATAGAATAAAGCACAAGAACATTATAAATGAAAACAATGAACAGTAATATGGTTGAAGTTTTTACCGGTAGCATCCCACTGAGCACCGTCTGGCAGTACCATATCCGGATCACCCCGGAAATCCATACCAACATATGGGTACTCAGAAAAAGCCATCTCCTGGCGATCGAACCACCTGAAGAAAGCAGCATTGAAAGAAATCTGGGATTGACCAGCATGTCTAGACATGTGATCGACCCATCGCTGCATACGTGGCTCGGTAGGAGAAGGCACTCCGAGATCAATGTACTGAGGTTGCATCAGAGGGATCTTCTCTAAGGCGAAGGTAGTCAGAATCGAACCAAAACCAAAGTTTTTTTCCCGTCCTTCACCTTGTTCAATTGACTTTTCATCTGAGTAAGCACTGCATCGCTCCAGTTGAAGATCTTCGGTTGGAGACATTCCAAGGCGTGCTGCATATGAGACCTGTTGGCAACATGTAAAGATGCGCTACCGGCCATCCTACCAAGAGTATACAGAATGGACCTGAGAGGCCTGCTAGTAACATCACGGATAACCACCTTGCCGTCTCTGCTCGGCTGGGACCCCTCCCTGCAGTACTGGCGGACATAGTCTCTCACAGAATCATTCCCCCGAACTGTACCTGATAAAGAAATGGGGGCACCCCGCCTTGACAAGCCAGTCAAGAAGTAAATATCTGTCACAGTCAATGGAATAGGTTTGTTCCTGATCTGGAATACTTGGTTAACAGGATCCCAAGCATCAAGCATATACTGCAGAAGAGAGATCTGTGCTCTCATGCTAGAGATACGGAAAAACTTCAGCAAACCACAGTCTCGTAATGTGCCCACCGTGACAGGATCATGAAGGGCAATCATATCTTCTTCTTCATGTTCTCGTTCTCGCCATGTTAGGGCCATCTTGATCAAGAATCCCTGCAAAACAAACAAGAGAATGAGTAAGCTCATGGAATTGATGAAAAACTGGCGAAAATTTTATCAAAATCTGTAAAAAAATTGTTGTTTTTATGCCCCAACGCAGGTACCCAGTGTACTACTTGCGCTGAAGGACAAGCTGCCTTCATACAGCTTGGCTTCCAACGCAGTTTTCAAAAGGGGAACCTGCACTGATCAGAGGGCGCTCTGGCAAAACCCCAGAGGCTCAATAGAACAACAAAACAGGCATAAAACAGGAAAATGAAACCATGAAAATGAAGAGCTAAGGTTTAGCTCCTACCTGGTCCAAACGGTGCCGAAAATCGTCCGCAGAATCTCCCGGAATCAGCTGGTGAAAATCAAGAGGAAAGAGGCTCCTCCAAAGCTCCAACAAGCAAAATACAAATGAAATGGTAAAATGAGAGGTAAAAACCCTTTTTATTTGCATTTTACGTAATTCAAGGTAAATATTAATGTGTTAATCTCATTTTCAAGTAAATATTACTCATTTCTAACTAGTTTGTTGCAGCAATTTTGAAAATGCAGTGCTATCAGTTAAAAAGAGAAGCTAGTTATGGTAAAAAATCAAAAGTAAACCATATATTCGAGCAGTTTTAGCACACAGTTCATGCTCGTTAAAAAATAAACGCAAGATCCGAGCAGTTTTAGCACATAGTTCATGCTCGTTAAAAAATAAACATAAGTTGTGAGCAATCTTCCCCTAGAGTTCAAGCTCACCCAGAAAAAATGAACCGGTAAATAACCTTGGTAAATGTAACCTTTGACAGCCATATTAAAGCCCTTGGTCGTGTTCTTGCAGTCTCACCTCCACCGTTCATTTGGCCAATCGTTCATCTCCATATGATTGTTTACCCATTTTGAGGAACAGCTGCGAAGAGTGATTTCACTAAGCCATCCTTGTGACACTGCCGTGATTGGAATATTCCAACCTGTACCTGGAATCTGCTGCTGCCCTGTCCATCACTCATTCCTCAAAAGACGAGTCTTCTTTGAGCTCTTTTCTCCTGACTCGTAAAATATGAAAAGTTTGCCGAGTTTTGGCCTTCCAGCTCGTTAAACGACAGGAAGAGCTATCCCTCCTTTAGATTTTAATCTTTTTGGACCTGAGGGATTATTGCACAAAAAGATCGAGCGCTTGTTTTGTTCGGCTCGTTAAAAGTACCGAAAACTCATCCCTTCTGTATTGTTTTATACTTTTTCGGACTTAAGGGATTAGATGACGAAAAAGGAATTCTGGAGTTGACTTTATGTACCTTTTCAGACTCTCTAAAAATGAAAAGGACCGAGTTATCCTTTTCGTTAGACTCGTTAAATTCATTAAATAGCGACAAACTTGTCTTTAGACGAGAACGAGTTTCCCTATCGCCAGGCTCGTTAAAACATAGCGATGGGCTTGCCCGAAGGGCAGGTTATAGAACAAGCATATGTTATCCTCCTCAATCTTGACAAAAATAAAGAGGTACTGGTCAGCAATGACTGGGGAAAAATTGGGAGAACCTCACAGCTTTAATGGTAGCAAGTCGCTCTTGAACATGACACTTTGTCCTCCGTATCACATCGGGTTGGGTTGTTTCATTCACCGGTCTCATCACCATGGTCCTCGCCACACCATCCACATTTGGGGTAATGCTACCGATCCATCACATCAATGTCGTTATATGTTCAAGAGATGTTGTTCTGCAAAGAGTCAACCGTGTCCCATCCACTGCCATACATTGTCCTTCATCCATTTCGTGACCGCCACCCTGAATCATACATCACAGTTTGTTTTCACCTCATCACAATCACTAGCTCCGTTCTGTGTCACTGATGTGGGATTCATTAAGGCCCTCCTTTGACGGATCGCTCCTTGTCGACATCAGCTCATTATCCAAGGAGTTGATCTAGGAACAACCCCTTCAGTACTTTGAAGCTTGCATGCCTCAATGGCAAGTTTCTCACTTCCGGCGATAGGTATACATCAATGACCTTCGACCAGAAGATTTTGCATGGTGGTCGACGCCAAGTCCTTTATTCCCACCATGTGAATTGTACTACTGTACCTTGAGGGTCATCATCCTTATCGGTGATTCCTCTCGCGTTTGTTAACGGTTTACATCATTGACCGGTAATCAAGCGATGTCTTTCCATGTTCGACTTCAAGAAATTCTCACATGGATCGACTTGTACATCGAGTGAAGATCGGAAGAGATTGAAGACCCCAGATCTAGTTCCATCCATCCGGGCTGCGATATATATTCAGGATATAAAGACATTTGATGTGTACATCATTGCAGCAGATGATAATCCTTCTCAAAGGATGATAATTTCAGCAGAGAATTATCAGTCTACCATCAGACAATCGTCTGTTCTATGTACCAAAATGAATTTATAAAGCTGAGCATGAGAATGCCCGCCTCAGCTAGATCATGAAAAAGTATGAAAAATAATTTATTGTATTGTATCTTATTACAGGACACTTCTCAGCAGATTGAATGAACTTCGGATCCTCCTAATAAAGCATTTCACCCGATAAACGACCTCATACTTTAAGGGGCATCTGTTATAGACAATTTTGTGCCTTGCAGCATCAGACATGAATTGTCAATAATCCAAGGGATCCGAAGTCCCTAAACATGATGTTCCTACCCCTAGAGGAACAAGGTCAGCAAACCAACAGCTCTCAGATCAGTTCTCCACCTGAAAACACTCAAAAACAAGCAACCCTGAAATCAAAGCAGGTGCTCCACTAGGCTTCTGCGCTAAAACTCAACTCCTCCATGGTGTACCTGCGTTGCAAAGCAGGTAGAACAAAGGCCACCTGCGCTGAGCGAGATGGGACAAGTGGCACACTGAGTCATTGCTCTGGAATCTTCCAAAAATGACACTTGGATCAGGGATTTCGCCTTGTGATGAGTCAGAGGCTCTGTTTCTCCAAGTGGAAGCAAGGTTCTCCAAGTGGACTCAAGAACTGAAGATCAACTGAAGAGAGAGAGGACACAAGGCAGCTACACATCAGTTGCAAGCTGACTCATCCTTTCTCAATTCATCTATATATTGAGCTCTCTCCTATGAGCTCAGGGGGCTGGAATTTTGTGCAAAGTAATGATATGCTATTGGTTTCACTATAGAACTATTAGGTGATTGCTTGAAGGAGGTGAAGAGGAGAAATTCTTTCTGCTAGGAGGTGTTGCTGGATTGGGACCTTCAATGGTTGTAACCTTCTCAGAACTTTACTTCTTCCATTAATAAAAGCTATTGAGGTTCTTCTATATGCATTTGTTTCAATGATGTATTGTGATGATTATATATTTGATTTATGCTAATCCTTGAATCAGTTATGAATGCATGCTTCTTGTAGTTTCCTTCTTTGTTATTTTGCAGGATCTCATTATAGCTGGGCCAGCAAAAGAGCAAAGAGCTAGGAGCAAGCAGCAAAGAGAAGAGATTGGAGCAAATATTAAGCGCAAGGCAATGGTTAGTGCATTTCTTCATTCTCTCTTGCTTTCATAAAGAAGTAAACCTTAAGTAGTTTTGTTTACAGTTGTTGCTGAGGTACTATCACCCTTAGAGTGGGATAGGGTCATCCGAATCGGATACTTTTCCCTACAACAAAAAGAAAGCAGAAGTGGAAAGCAAGGAAGGCTAACACTACGCAAAAAAGCAAAGCTTCATGCATTCACTGTAAAAAGGATGGGCATGATGATGTTCATTGTTGGATTCTGCATCCAGAGTTGAGAACTAAGAAGTTCGAGGGAAAGAAGAAGAAGACTGCTGCAGCTATTCAAAAAGATTTGGGGTCAGACATGGGAGATGAAACAACCATTGCAGCCACAGGTATAAAAAGGTAAGAATTTTGAAGCATCTACTAGTAATTTTGCACCATCTATTACTGATGAAGAAAATGAGAGAAATAGACATGAGCTTTTCCATATTCGAGTTATTTCCAAACATCAAAAGGTTGATACTTTGTTTGATAGTGGCTCACAAGTAAATTTAATTTCTGAAGCAATTGTAAAGAAATTGGGATTGTCAACTACACCTCAAAAGAAACCATACCCATTAGGATGGTTGAATGATAAAGCACAACTACAAGTGACTAGACAGTGCAAACTCAAGTTTTCTTTTGGGTCAGCATTTGTAGATGAGGTTGAGTTAGACATAATTCCTTTGGATATATGTGGAATTGTTTTAGGAAGTCCTTACTTGTATGATAGAAAAGCTATTTTCTATAGAGTTGAGAACACGTATCTACTTGTTAAAGATGGAATCGAATACTTTGTAAGAGCTCATAAGCTCAAGAATAATTATACTCTCATAAACTCAGGGCAGATGACAAGAATGATAAATTCATGCAAACAATTCTTACTGATGGTTGTAAAGGAAAAGAAACCTAATAAAACCAATGTATTTGAGAGCTGTAATGCTAAACAGTAAATTGATTTAGAATTGTTTCAGAGTATGAAATCTTGTTTCAAGAACCTAAAGGTCTGCCACCCAAAAGGAAAATAGTACATGATATTATTCTGTAGCAAGATGCTCCATTTCCTAACATTAGAATGTACGGGTTGTCTGCTTTAGAGAATGCTGAAATCAAGAAGCAGATGCAGGAGTTTCTCGAGAAAGGGTTCATCAGGCCTAGCACATCACAATGTGGGTCACCAATCATCTTGGTGACAAAGAAAGATAGCTTGTGGAGAATGTGCATTGATTACCGAGCACTAAATAAGATAACAATCAAAAAATCATTATCCCCATCCTCGCATAGATGATCTTTTAGATCAATTGAAGTTGTTTATTTCACCAAGCTAGACTTGCACAGTGGATACCATCAAGTCAGAGTGGTAGAACAAGATGCATGGAAGACTGCTTTCAAAACAAAGCAGGGATTGTATGAGTGATTGGTTATGTCTTTTGGCTTAACTAATGCTCCTGCTACTTTCATGAGATTAATGAATGATGTACTCAGACCCTTTCTTGATGATTTTGTTATTGTGTATCTGGATGACATTCTGAATTTTAGTAAAATGTGGGAAGAAAATTTAAAGCATGTTAAGCAGACACTAGATATTTTGGAAAGAGAAAAACTTCATGTTAAACTCTCAAAATGTGAATTTGGAAAAACATCTCTAAATTATTTGGGTCATATAGTAGGGGGTGGTGAATTGAAGATAGATCCCTCTAAAGTGGCAGTTATTGTAAACTGGCCTAAACCCAAGTCTGCTACAGAAGTGAGAAGCTTCCTATGGGCAGCACAATATTGGAGGAAGTTCATTTCTAACTTTTCCTCAAGTGCAGCTCCCTTACATGCTTTAACAGGATTGAACAAGGTGTTTCATTGGGGAGGAAAATATCAGAAAGCCTTCAACACCTTGGAAGAAAAGATTAGTATAGCACCTGTACTAGCACTGCTTGATCTACAAAGACCATTTGAGATCCAAACAGATGCCAGTGACTATGGCATGGGAGTAGTTTTGACATAGCACAGTAAACCCATATGTTATCATTCTGAAACTTTTAATCCTGTAGTAGTTAAATATCCTACATATGATAAGGAGTTGTATGCATTAGTTCAGAGTGTGAAAAAGTGGAAACATTACTTAATGGGAAAAGAGACATTAATACATACTGATCATCAAAAACTTCAATATCTACACTCCCAAACTAAGTTGCAACAATCAAGACACTACAGATGGATGGGTTTTCTACAATAGTTTCATTTATTCATAAGATACAAAAAGGGCATACATAATAAAGTTGCAGACATGCTATCCAAGCCTATTATAAATGCATCTACTATATTTAAGCATAATTTTGTGCTTCATGAAAGCTACATTGAACAATATGCTCAAGATAAGACTTTACAGATGTATATGCAACTTTGAGTCAAGGCAAATGAGTAGAAGAATTGGATTATCATGTAAAGGACCGACTCTTGTACCATTGTAGGAAACTCTGCATTCCACAAACTGAGGGAGTAAATATAATTAGAGATGCACACACTTCTATGATATCAGGTCACTTTGGGGTAAGTAAAATAGTTGCACAGCTGCAAAGATTTTGTTATTGACAAAAAATGTATGAGATAGTTTCTAGATATGTAAGAGGGTGTACTATGTGTGCTAAAAGCAAGCCCAACAATAGAAAACTAGGCTTGTACACTCCATTACTAGTTCCTTCTCACCCTTGGGAAAGTGTTTCCATGGATTTTGTTGGAGGACTGCCTAAATCTAGGAAAGGTCATGATTATCTATATGTTGTCATGCATAGGTTCAACAAAATGTGTATCTTGATACCTTGTAATAAATAGATTACAGCTGAACAAACTGCAAAACTATTCTTTGAACATGTATGGGTTCATTTTGGGTTACCCACTTCCATCGTATCTAATCGAGACACCCAATTTGTGGGGAAGTTTTGGTCAAGTCTGTGGGAACTGATGGACACCAAACTGAAGAAGAGCACAACTTTTCATCCACAAACTAATGCCCAGACAGAAGTAGTTAAGAGGACAGTGATCCAGTTACTCAGAGGATATTGCAGCAAACATCCTAAGCTTTGGGAGGAACATTTATGTTATGTGTAGCATGCTTACAACGGAGCAAAACGTTCTTCTACCCGGAGATCTTCTCTTGAGACCTGTTTTGGTTTCACACCAAGGTCTCCTTTGGATTTTGTCTTTGGTAAAGATACCACAATTGAGGGACACAGTGATGTGGACAGGGCAACTAGGTTCATTGAACAAATCCAGGAGAACCACCAGGCAGTACAGGAACAACTAGAAAAGATCCAAGCCAAGTACAAGGCTAGGCATGAAAAGCATCGGATGGAGCATAATTTCCAAGTTGGTGACCAAGTCTGGCTGTATATCAGCAAGAAAATGATGCAAGGTGAAGGTAAAAAGCTAAATCCCATCAGGTATGGACCTTTCAAAATACTTGAGAAGATTGGTGAGAATGCTTTTCACCTTGATCTACCAGCTTACATGCACATCTACTCAGTCGTAAATGCAGATTGCTTGAGATTGTTTGAACCCTCAATGATTGAGGATCCCGAAGAGCAAAGTCAATTGCCTTCTATTGATGACCTACTACCTGAATATCTTAATGAATTGTAGGAAGACACAGTTCTGGACAGAAAGGTGAGGACGACGCGTAGAGCAGATGTTGAGTACCTCAGAGTAGGGCTCAAGGGTTCAAAGCTAGGTAGTGCAAAGTGGATTGAGATTGAACAAGTGAGACAACAATACCCTCACTTAGTCGATGCTTGAAAACCAAATTTTGGTAGTCCAAAAGCTTTTTCAGTGGGAAGGTCGTGATCCGAATTTGATCCATGAAGAGTAGTCAAAGTACCATGACTGTATCAGATCGGGACAAACCTCAAATTCAAAGAACACAGAGCGATTAGAAAAAAAACCTCTGAATAGTGGCAGTTGGTAGCTAGCGTGGAATGATGAGGACCTCGGTCAAAGTGCGTTGACCGAGGCCCATGGAGACTGTGTAGGAGGTGAAACTGGCACCTGGGAAGCCCGGATCAGGAAAAGGAGGTAGTTTTTTATGGGTAATTAGCGCATCGCTGGGCAAAACCCCTCAAGAAGGAGAGGCCCCAAGCGCTCGGTTGCATGGAAGCTGGGAAAACCATGGGGAAAAGTGTTAAAGGTTAAAGGCGGGACTCACGCTCGAAAAACCAGCGGTATTGATCGGGGGCACCCTTGGGCGGTAAGCGGATTTGGCCGAAACCTAGTGACTCCACTCAGTGTCCAACACGTGGCAAGTGGAGGAGAGGGAAAACCACTGCTCATCACACGCTAATGGTCGAGCAAGTCAACCACGCGAAATGAGCGAATAATGTTGGATCTGGAGGCTCAAAATCTAACGGCTTAGGATGCGCCCGATGGGGAGACTGAATTTAACAGGGGATTAAGCCGCAATAGAGAGAGGTTTGACGTTCGATTTGACCGTTAAGGTGGTGGATGAGTCATTTCCTGATGTAACCGAAGAATCGAACCGACGAGGAAAAGCTGGCACAGTTCATAGGAGGATAAGTGGCCACTCCCTATGAGCCTGATGATGACGTCGAGACAGGGAACTCCAAGCAAAGCTGCAACAGGCGATCCGATGGAGGTGGAAGGGGAATTGAACAGTCGTGAGGATCGATTGGATTTAAATCCATGAACAGACAAAGCAGGAGACACGGAGAGGAAGAACAGATTAAAGAAGGAAACAAAGACAGAGAGAGAAAAAGTGAAGAAGACAATGAAGCAAAAAGCAGAAAGACAGAGAGCCGAGCTGACCAAAGGCAGCATCGAGCACCAGAGAGCTTGAGAGGTTCAAGCCATCCCTAAGAGGATCTATCGGAAGCTGAGCACCACATTGGGATCCTTCCATTGTAGACCAGAGAGGTCAAAGAGCTAGTAAGGCAAAGAGTCTGTGCACTCTAGTGGCTTGGGGAATCTAAGAACCACCCTGCCAAGCAATTTTGTTTCAGGAGACTCAAGTTGACATCGTCATTGTAATTCTCTGCTTTAAGACACAATAAAAGAAGGCCACCACTGAAAGCTGGACCGGAGACATAGTCCTAGAGGATAAGCTGAACTCCTTATTAATTGTTGTGTTCTTGTATTTGCTTACTATATTTCTCTGCTATTTTCCATTTTCCAGTGTCTATGTATTTTACAATCTGATCGATCCGTTGCCTAAAATAACATAAACGCACACCAGCACATGAGTTTGTAATACCTTTATTCACTAATTAACTAACTGAGGTCACTCATAGGGTGATTTTCAAATCAAGCTATGTAGACTAATTTCTTCTCACTCAATTTATGCCCCTTATAATGCTTTCTTTCATAGTTTAAACATAGCACCTTTACTCTTATTTCATCCATTTGTTGACGAGTTAACCTTGTTAGTTTAGGAGAGGAACATGATTTTCTCTATAGTTATTAGTGACCATATTTTTACTTTTAAATTTCCTAGTGAGACTAAAATAATTCTATAAATGTTTATTTTCAAAAAGCATTGCCTCACGTTGAATGATTTCCTTTAAATTTTCCACTAATAAGTCTAACAAGTTATCCTTTGAAGTATTCTTTACTCTAAGACTCAAATTTTGGAATTGTTGAATGTGCTCTATAACTTGACCTTTTTGTTTAATATTTATGAATTAATTTAACAATGTATTTCTCTTAATGTACCCATAATGTGCTACCAATTCCTCTATAAACATGAACCGAGATATAAAGAATCCTTTTTCCTTTCACAAAGAGATTAATATCATACATGTCAGTCTTATTCTAAGAACATGGATACAATATTTACCTTTTGTAAGGATGTCGCTTAGTGTAGATCATGATATGTTCCATCTAAAATATCCATGTTACAAGATCATTACCATCAAACTTCCTCATATAAATCTTTAGAATGTAGCAGTTCCAAGGTGCAAGTTATCGAGAAGGAAATGCACCTAATCACAAAACCACATAATCCAATAAGATTACAATGGGAAATCCAAGGTTTAGAAATTTAGAACCATGCCTGGAAAAATATCTCCCTTGTACATCATCATAGCATGTGAGAGATACGTGAAGGATGGAATATCTATTTATAGGAAGATTCTTGGAATCAAATTCCAAAGCTTCAAGAGGAAGATAGTCTCCAAGTAATCAAAAATAGATCCATTCAATAAGAAAAAGTCAAGGTAAATGACTACTAGTAGCCACAACCTATTCAACAAATATGGAGATGTTGGATACCTATGGAAGAATGGCCACAATTGGATAGAATTAATATGGTTGACAATATCCAGGGAAAATTGAAACATAGGAAAATAAAATTTCAAGAAAGACCAAATAAATTAAGATGGGGGTATAGGAAAAGTGGAAAATACAACCTAAAAGAAGCCTATAATATTTTGAGTGAGGTTGCTACGGTTATGGAAGATGTAGTTTGATCAAAATCTAGAAAATGAAATTATTGCCACGAGAAGTCTCCATGTTTCTTTGGAAAAGAGCACATGGGAAAATATTGGCATGGGATAGATTACAACTATGAGGCTTTGCTAGACCTTTAGTTTCTCAATTATTCATCAAAATTTATAAATCTAGAGCATCTCCTCAACTGTTGTTCCTTGATATCCAACCTATGGGATATGAAAGCTATGGGACAAAAGGGACCTCATCTTTTGTCAATTAGATAGAGATAGAGATGGTGGCATATTTACTATTTCAAAATGGAGAGGTTTTGTTTTGACACAAGGTATAATAAAATGAGCATGGAAATTACTTCTAGGATTCACATTATGAGAGACATGGAAGGAGATGAATGAGAGAATTTTCAATGACAACAAGACCTTAGTTGATAAATTATGGAATAAAATCCTTCAAAACATCAACAAAATAATTCTTCAAGTAATTGGTCCCCCCAATATGGGACTTGTAATCCGCAGAGAGATAGAATACTTAGATATCTTGGTATTTTTCCCATAACACAAATCCCTTCACTCCAAGTTCCTGAAATCAAATGCAACAACCCTACATCATGGTGACCCCTGCCTCAAGGAACCTTAAAATTAAATTCAATGTTTCCTCCAAAGGAAATGAAGGCCTTGCTAGCTATGGACAGGTTGTGAGAGTTACTAAAGGAACATCATTCACATTTAAGTAGGTCTTCTTAGTATTGTATCCAACAATTTAGTTGAACTATATGCACTAGAGTATGGACTAAATGTTGGTATTTGAAATGGATACAATAGTATAATCATAGAAGGAGATTCATTTCTTATTGTTAGAATGGTTGGATTTTTTTTGAATGGATCTCCTCCCTCTAAAGATTCCTAATGTTGGAGACTATTGAATCGAGAAGAGGATTCATTCTCTCCTCATGCAAATACTAGTATCCACTTCATCTCATGTGAGATTGATGAGAAACAAATCAGTATAAAAATTTAGCTAATGAAGGAGGTTCTTTTGGAGAATACACCATTAGAAATTTAATCAATTAAACTCAATTAGGAATTACTTAAGTCACACTGTTTGGAAATGTATTTGTAGGATCTATAATCCCCCACTCTGAGTGACCATTCACTGAGGCTTAAAAATTGTAATGGTCCATCAATATCAAATTAAATGGAGGGTGGTGGTTCCCTCCACTCTACAGAGGCATGGATTACATTTGCATGCACCATTCAAAATAGGTGAAATGGCAGTGAAGGTGATTTATGTGTTTGTGTGGCTCCATATTGTGATGACACCACATTCCAAAGAGAATCATTGTGCTCAAGGGAGATCTCATGTAGAACACTCATGGAGGTAATAGGGAATATGGTCTAATATTTTGGCTCACATAGAAGCAAGAAAATGGAATATTGGTTTTTTTCCAGAGATCATGTAATTTAGGACCTCCACATTCCTTGGCTTTTATGGATGATTCTGCACTTATATTTTAAGTTAATTTCTCATAATAAGTTGTTTATTAAATTCAGTTATAAATTCAAGGGTTCTGTTATTAACTGGAATATAGGCTTATGAATCTTAGCTCAATTAAACATTTCCTATAGGTTTCATCCTTGTCTCTTCTTACCTATATTCAACATGGTATGGTTTAGTCAAGACCCTCATTTCGAAATGGGTTTCAAGAGCAACCCTTTACGTGGTTTAGTGGTTGTCTTTAATCTCTCTAGTTTATTGATTTTGTTGACTTAGCTCTTTTAGACAGTAAGCTCTAGGTTGACTAGAAAAAAATATGTTTGGGCTGTGGATTCTTGGCTTCCATATTTGCATTTTCAAAGCATTATAACAATGGAATAAAGCCCCAAATATGATCCTCACTCAAACATGGTGGTTAGCTACTAGACTTGGTTGCGCATATGTGGAAATGTAATTTGCGCTCACATATTCATTTCTACTTAATTCAAGTTCACATTCTCACATGGGGTGTCTCATCTTACATCCAGGGCTTTACTAGGGTGAAGTTGGAATGGTTTAGTTTGAGTCTTTGTCTTTTGGAATTATCCATCCCTTTCTTCATAGATTTTCTAGTCTTCTTGAGTTATCTTTAAAATGGGTGTTGGTATCGACCCTATGGTGGCCAATCTCTGAACCCTAGATTATTCCCTCTCTTTGGGTATACAAGTTTATTCTTAACCTATGGAGGTTTGTATCAAGTCTTATGCTTCATTGGGTAGTTTTCACTCTTCCTTTAGTTGTCACTTGATTCAACTCTCTTTTTGGTGGAAAAACACGTCTCTAAGTAGAAGTTCTTATGGTGGAAGGGGTCATCGCAATAATAGTGTTCCATCCACGTCTTGGGCCTATATAATAGCAAAAAACTCAGCAAATGTTCATTACAACAATAACCCTCTAGTGATTGAAAGAGAAAATGTGGAAGATGAGAGGGAAGTCAAAATTAAGTGAAATTTATAACGGATTCTAGAAACAAGCAACACGCGAATGAAGAATACCAGATACATGCAAACGATTGATGTCTATTGGCAATTGAAAATCATAATGAGCAAGGTATTGGTAGGAAATACCACTGCGCATGGATGATTTACATAAATAAATTAGAAAATCATATAAAAATGACAACAATAGGAAATAAGCTTTACTCATTTTAAATCCAGGGACGCAGATGATAAGACAAGTTCATTTGTCATAATTTAGGTCAATAAAAGTTGTTCATATTACTGCTACTATGTTTGTTAGTAATATTTTTGTAAAAAATTATGATAAAAATAACTCCGAAACATTTATAATATACACTAATATGTTTGGTAATAAAGATTTAATCAACTTTTTTAATTTAATTTCTCTTCTAATAAATCCATAATCATATACCTAAATAATTTTATGTTATATTGTTTTTTATGTAACATAATATATAAAAATTTGGCTAACTTACCAAACCTAAAGACAATCCTTAATTTACAGTCATCCATCATTACACGCTTCGTCCACACTCTTAATCAATAACCCTTATATTCAAATCTTTAGTCCATGACTAATCATTACCTTCTATATTCACATCTTTGATCCATAACTTAATTTTAAATCGCGACCTTTTCACACTAAAATCTTAACCTAGACACTACAATCTTGACCCAATGCGTCTTTCAACTCTCCCTTGCTAACACCACCTTAAAAACACAATGGCAGACAACTATGCATCTATGAGTCAATGGTCCTAATTGGCTGGTCACTTACAACACCAACACGCAACTTATACCGATCTTGAACTTAGTAAACACTTCATCCCACCCAACTAAAGATGTGATAATTTAAAACAGATAAACCAAAACCAATAAGCGTTTACATTGGTAAACAACGAGAGGAAGCTGAATCAGATCCTCGATTATTACACCAGCAGGACGTAGGAAGGTTCCGTGGTCAGTGCAAACTTTACTTCTATCATTATTTATTCAGTCACGCACGTTATGATGCGCACTAAAAGGAAAACTCACGGATCCTGATCGGTACTAGCGTGTGGGTCTCACACTACTGAAATTTCGGTGCTTTTTGACGCGTTCAGCACCTGCCCTTCTAATCTTTTCAGCCCGACGCAACTATCTTCATCACCGCCATTCCAATATTATTTTGTGCATTATGATAGCTGTCATTCACGTTGACAATGAGCCTCTTCAAATCGATACACTACTGCGTTTGCCACTATAAAACCTGCAGTCAATCCAACTCTCCCCACACCATCTATCCACATTCAATTCAATTCCATTCCATTCCATTATCATTCGTTTTTCCTTTCCCGGTAGCAGCTAATTTTTTAGTCATGAAGGCTCTCGTGTGCATTGTTGTGTGTGTGCTGTGTATATGCTCTATTAATAACGCTGCGTATGGGCAGCTGACCTCAACTTTTTACAGCAAAGTGTGTCCGACGGCGCTTTCGATAGTGAAATCCGCAGTGACCAAAGCCGTCAACAATGAAAAACGGATGGGGGCATCCTTGCTCCGCCTTCACTTCCACGATTGCTTCGTTAATGTAAGAAATCAAACCCAGAATTTCATCTAACTGATCATAAACTGGCTCGAATATATCCACATTTGGCGCTTAAATCAACTCATCTCCGTCCTTTTTGTTTAATTCGTGACGTTTAATTTTTGTTTTTTGTTTATTGCAGGGCTGCGATGGGTCGATATTGTTGGATGATAACTCAACGTTCACCGGAGAAAAGACTGCAGGCCCAAATGTTAATTCTGCGAGAGGATTCGACGTAATAGACACCATCAAAACTCAAGTTGAGGCAGCCTGCAGTGGTGTCGTGTCATGTGCCGACATTCTCGCCATTGCTGCTCGCGATTCAGTCGTCCAGGTATTAATTTCTCCCTTTTCTTCACCATTTATTTAGATATTCGTCTTTGGAGGAATTGGAATTAAATAACATTGTTTACTCTGTGTGGTTGCAATTTGGTAGCTGGGAGGTCCAACATGGACAGTACTTCTGGGAAGGCGAGACTCGACCAGTGCGAGTTTAAGCGCCGCAAACAACAACATTCCGTCTCCGGCTTCCAATCTCAGCGCCCTCATCTCATCTTTTACAGCCCACGGTCTTTCTACCAAGGACCTCGTTGCACTCTCGGGTACGCCATTACTCACGCCACAAATTCCGTGCTATCAAATGATTGATTCTGCGGTGTCATATTGCACTATTTTCAAATTTAATAATAATTATGTTCTGGTAATATTATTTATGTTACAGGCGCTCATACAATTGGCCAAGCGCGGTGCACCACATTCAGAGCTCGCGCCTACAACGAATCCAACATTGACACTTCTTTCGCCACGTCGGTGAAGGCGAACTGCCCAAGCGCTGGTGGCGACAACACCCTCTCGCCCTTAGATCTGGCCACACCTACAACATTTGACAGCAAGTATTATACTGATTTGAGAAGCCAAAAGGGACTTCTGCACTCCGATCAGCAACTGTTTAGCGGAGGCTCTACAAATTCTCAAGTCACCACCTACAGCTCCAATCAAAACACCTTCTTTACGGACTTTACAGCTGCCATGGTGAAAATGGGGAATATTTCTCCTCTAACTGGTACGAGCGGACAAATCCGCAAGAACTGTAGGAAGGCCAATTAAGGTTTAGGAACATTGTTTTAGTTGTAACAAATTCATTGGTAATCGGTTACCGGCAAAAACCAATAAACTAAATTGTGATGAGATTGTGCTTAAACAAAATGTAATCTGCGATGTTGAAATGAGATGCGTAAATTAAGATTAGGTTTCGAAATTAATGGAAAAATCGTATAAAATATGTAGCATCGTAAATGAGATTACGTGCATGCCTGGTCAATGCTAAATTTTATCCCCAAATCTACTGTTTTCATAGCATATATATATAATTTAATTTACTTTATTGTCTTGCGATTCCAAATGGTTTGATTGGCCATATAGTAGCTAACTCTACTGACTACATATGAAATTTTTGGGTTTGGTTAATAACATTGTAGGATTAATTGACTATATATTTTGAAAATTCATAAACAGCTTAGATGTTCAAATAAAAATACCAAACAGTACATGTTTAGGCACCTAAAGGTTTGATTTTATCATCCCATACATTTTATTTCATTTATTTGGGTAATGTCGACATGTGTCGTGCCAAAACAACGTTACGCTTCGCCGTAATAAACAATTTTCAAATTCAGCAAAAACTTTGCACTGCGCGGATAGTAATTGTGTCTGTAACACAATGAGTAAACTCTTTCTACATCTACTTTGCACATGGCAGATGTTAATTCTGTCGGCAACACAATAATTAAGCACTTCAACAGCTACTTTATAATGTCCACTAAACCGGAGTTGAGTGGTTCAACAGGTAATGTCATTAATTTGGAAGCATTTTCAAAAGGGATTACATGGAGTCATGTCAGCAATCAAATCAGTTGTGTAAGGGATATAAAATTGGATAAAAAGGCAACGAAATTTGCGCCAACGATCAACGCGTTTTTGGCGCTTTTTTTCTTCGAATTTGGTGATGGATTGCTCTGTTATGAACCGTGGACCGTGTTGATAGCAAGTGGCGACAGCCACTATACGGTAATGTAACGTATGGACTTTTTCGTTATTTTTTCTTTTCGTTTTTCAAGTTAAATTTTATTCAAAGTTCGGTTAGATTTAATGGAATCAAAATTTAATAGTTCTATAAAGAGTCGGACCATGACATAATTAAAAATGGGTGACATAATTATGTCGATCGGTGTCCTTTATTGGATGTGGGAACATGAAAGCTTAGGGTTAAAAAATTAAAACGTGGCCTGGATTAATAAAAAGTGTATTGGATTATGTATTTAGATTCCTTAATGCGGCATGTTTGTGCTCTCCTGTTCACATTCCTCAAACTCCATATGGTTAAAGAAATATTCTATTTCATAACTGGCACGTGATCAAACTCGAAGGGGGCACTTCTTTTAGTCATGTTAGTTCGTTCAGTTAGCCTGCAAATGATCACCGTGTGATGGCCACCTAACCTCGTACATTTAAGAATAATAATATTATGTTCTAATTTGTAGGTTTGATAATAATAATATTCGGTTTGACAATAATCATAATATTAGGTTCTAAGTAGTAGGTTTGATAATAAGAATATTAGGTTTTAACTGGAACGCAGGAAGAGAAGCATCGAGGGTATCTTCCAAGGAATAATACGCTCACACAGCGGCATCACCGCCAAGTTAACACTTGACACTGGCTATTTCTCAAACAATCATTAAAGATCAGGTAACCCTATGTTACGTTTCGCTGAATCCTTTGAAGATAGCATTGGTATCGCTCAGAAATCTAAAGCCTATGAATTCTACACGTATTGGCAAAGTTGCAGGGATGCTATACATCGGCATGGCTTAGAAGTCTAAAGCCTATGAATTCTATACATATTGGCAAACTTACAGGGATGCTATAACAGGTTACAGGGGGACAAAGTGGTTGAACAATAGAAGAAATCCTAGGGTAGCATGTCTTTACACATTCATTGTCATATAGCCAGTGGTCACTGTTCCTAGATTCCAACGCTAGACTTAGATTTTATACCTTCTGCTAGGAAATGTCGGTGGTACGCTTGTTATTTTCTTTAATTTATTTGTTTTTAACAAAGTGTGTTATCACTCAGGTTGTCCTTCTGGTCAGCTCAAAAGGATATGGCAGAGGTAACCACAAACCAATCTTTGAACTGCAGGTTCTAGCCCACCTGCAATCAGAGAGGGCTCTCTCTTTCTGATTTAGCTTTGTTGATAAGGTTTTTAGGCTAGTTATTGAGTTCAAGGGGTTTTGTTTTGTTTTTTGGTGGGAAGGATGATGCTTTCAAGTAAGGAGGCAGGGATAGAATGAAAGTTTTAAAACCATTGGGCGTGGAGTCAAGGAGTAGGACCGCTGGTGCGTTTTCTTGGTCGCAAGAAGGAATATGGAGCAAGCTAGTTGTATATGAAACAATCATTCATGGTAATAGAGATGGATTAAAGGCTAAGGAATGAGGGGCAATTAAGAATCTCTTATTCAGGTTAGCAGAGAGAAGAGTTAAGAATTCCTAGATAGCAGTCATTCATATGTGAAATAGGTCAAACATGAGCCATAACAGAATTCATATTTATGCCTAATTCAAGAGGAAAACATTAAGAAGCCACAGAAACTGAGCATAGAGTGCAGCCAAGCAAATTCTAAACCAATCCTTTGTTCTGTGACTTGAGCATATGTGAAATCGAAATAACACAGGTAAGGAAAACTTATTGATTCATATAGCAGCACAAGAATTCCGCATTCAATTCTTCAAACCGTTAGACACAGAGCAGACAGTCATTCCTACAAAGCTTTTCAGCAATCTTTGATTAAGTAAAACATCTCAGATATCCAGTGTGAGTCTCTAATGAGGATTATCAACCAACCAACCCTTTAAACAATACAGAGGGTCGGTATATATAGGGAAAATTATCCAAAAATTAATCTATTACATCCGACCTAAACAGGTCTGAAAGAAAATGATTACTTTAACCTAATCTTATCTAGAAATAAATGCATGAAAATATCTTTGAGTTGCGCTGAGGGCAGCTGTATCAAACTGAGTTAATGTTTGTCCTGGATGGCTCGGTGCAGTCCTCCTGTAATAACTAAGATTTGTCACTTATCTCCACCTCTAACTTGGTTTTGCTGCTGTTTGCTGGCATTAATGTGCACTAATCCCGACCAGATAGGCTTTTAAATGGCCTTAATTGTTTTGCTGACTTTGATGAAGGTCTTTAATTTTCACCTGCTTCGATGTTGCTGAACTGATACTCTTTGCCGCTTCATCTTTCCTCTGATACTCTTTGGCGCTGAACCTGGCCTCTTTAATGTCTTCTGAGTGGTTTAGACTGTCCCATCGATCTTTCATGGCAGTTGTTCGGCCCTCTGTTGCTTTAAAAACTGTGTTTGCCCCTTTCTGAATGCTTCGCGAAGAAAATTTGGTCATTCTGCGCCTTTCGGGCTTGCTGGGGGCCGCGCGGTGAGGGGCTTTCCATTTTAGCCTATTGCCCATAGCCATGCGCGATTAGCGCTAGGCGCTAAAAAAAGTGCCTCAGATTCTGATGTTGCGCTTCCTAGGCTGCGATTTGCGCCTTTCGCACTTCTTGACAATGACGTCAGCATGACGTCAGAAGTGGGTCCCAGTACGGCGGTGACGTGGTAGGATGACATCAGCAAATGACGTCAGCAGTACGGTCAGGTGACGTGGCAGTACGGCGGAGGGGGTGACTTGGTAGTACGGAGGCAGCTATGTGGCAAGGACACGGTGGCAGGAGCCCGGCGCGGGATGGTGATGAGGCAGGGTGATGTCATGCTGACGCATGAAGGGGGAGAGCGGTATTTGGTTTCGGGTGCACCGCCTATCCGCGTAGGTCGTTTCGGCAGAGGGGGCTCCGCCACAGCCGGGAGGGTGATGCGTGGCGGGAGTACGACGACAAAACCGCCAATCTCCCGGGCGTTAACCCTCGGCGGCTTCGCTGGGGAAAGGACCCGCCCACCGTTGATCTGTGGCGCGCCAAATCTAATGGTTGGCGATAAAGATGAGGTGGCGGAGGATTAGGGACAGGTCCCGCGGCGCGATTTGAATGATTTATTAAACGGAGGGGGTTTTAAACATTAGAAATGTGGGTTTATGGGTTATAACAGATTTTTAAAGGCATCGGAAGGGGTCCAAAAGCCTAGAAAGATGGATTTATGCAGTTTGAGAAGGGTTTTAAGGCAAAACAAGGGGTTTATGCCTTGGGAAGGTGAAAATAAGTCAAATAAGATGGTTTTTATACACATGAAAGGAATTTTATGCTGTGTGATGGATTAATATGCATGAAGAGATAGTTTGAGGGTGGAGATGAGGGTTCTTGCCGAATTTCAGATAAACTTAGCAATTCCCAATTAACTTATGGTTATGTTTCAACCAGGGGGAGGGGATAAGTATATAGGGGGGCTATTAACATAATTTTACTAGGGGAAGGGGAACACAGATAGGGATTTACATAATAGAGTCAGTAGTTAATATGGAAATGACAAGAAAGCGCTAAGTATGTGGATCTTAGGCTATCAAAGGGGAAAAAGTGACTCATAGAGGAAGAATGGAAATCTTTGAGTGAAGGAGATCTTCACCAGGTAAATATATGGAAAATGATGAAACTAAGAGGAATGAAGCAAATATTGACCTCTTCAGGGAAATTAGTGAGTGATTTGGGGGAAGAGGAAGAAGGGGAGGTTAGAGATGTCTATATTGAGCTCCTCCAAATAAAAACTGCCTTGTACCTGTGATCTGAAGTACAATATCACTTTAAAACACAAAACTGATCATAAATCAACATTCTGCAACCTCAAAACTACCTACCCAGCCTACTTACCTAACATTTTTTCTTCTTTATGGTTTGGGTGCACTTAGACTTGCAGACCCTGCTTTACAATTTTTCTTTTGACTGCCCTCCTATCTAAATCTATCCTTATTTCTTCCAAGGGCCTAGATTAAGCAGTTGGGCTCCTTTGATTCTCTACCTATCTACAAATCTGCCAAGATTAAGCTGTTTGGACAGATATCAATTCTCTATATTCTAAAACAAGAAATTGAAACCTAGGGAAGTCAAGATTAAGCTGTTTGGACTTCCCTTAAAAGAACATTCTTCAAAAATGGTTAAGTCATCAAAATTGGAATACAGCAGTGGCATTTGGACTGGCACATTTTCATGGTCCCTTCTTTGGCCTCTTTCTGGAAATATGGAGCAATGCAGGATGCAAAGTATGACATATTTGGCATGTAAAAATTGTCAATCATGAAAGATGAACACCTGTTGCAACAGGAAGCTAACAGTGGCTCCACTTGGGGATGGCTTTTCCTTGTGAAAAGCCAAGAACAGTAGGTCAGACTGCCTTGATATTCTATTGTTGCTGTAGATTGAAAAACTTCTTTATGCTGGTTGTTAAAGTGTGAAACTTTGAAATATGAACAACTCCCTCCTCAACTGAATCATTGTGAACTGTATAGCATCGCCTGCTTGCTTCTGCGTGCTTGATGTTATGTACAGTATTGCTTGAGCATTGTGCCTTTGAAAAACATAGATCAAAACTGATGTGTTTCCTTTAGCTCTGGTCTAGAAACAGTTGCTGATGTGAAATTAGAAAATGCTCCTCTCTTATTGACACTGTTTGACTGAAGACTGCAAGTTGCCCACTGTTTGCTTTTACCATGAATTTCTATGATATGACAGTGGTACTATTGTTGTTTTACTGAGATTAATGCAGAGACAAAGCTTTAAAAATGGAAGACTGGCAATTGGCTGTGTCTTCACAAACATTGCTGCTGCTCCTCTAACACTCAGACTGCTTATACAAAAACTAAAAACAAAGCGCTGATATATACAAATATCAATGTACAAAGAGATATGTACAGAGCTGGATTATATCCCTTTAAAAGGTATCATGGTAATGTTTCAACATTCAGCCATTTACAGGGCCTTCTTCAGCATGCTGCCCTCTACAGATCTGAGAAAATGTGTTATTTCCCTGAACAACAGAAATAACGAATGACCCTTTCCATAAAAAATCAAATTTTGCATGTTTTCCTTTGTCTTACCTTTGTGAATCCCACCTTAGAACTTTGTCACCAATGTAGAAATCCTCAACCTTAGCTCTCTTATCAAATATCTTTTTGAGCTTTTCTTGCAAAATCTGAGCTCTGTCATAAACTTGCTCTCTGGTTTGCTGAAGATGAATGGTTTGGTTGATTCTTCATTGAATGTTGTTTGGTTCAACCTGAATCTCCTGTAACAGTCTGATAGTATGGATGCCCAAAGATGAAGGAAACTTGGCTTCCATGCCATATACTAGCTCATAAGGGCTCATCCCAATGGATTTCTTTGTTGAAAGTCTGTCTGCCCATAGGGCATTTGTGAGCTTTCTATGCCAGTTCTTCTTGTTTTCTTCTAGCACTTATATTAATCAGGCTCTTATTAGATGACTCAGCCAAGCCATTACCTTGGGGGTAATAGGCTGTGGAATTCCCCAAGGTGATGTGAAATTTGTGGCAAAAATTGATCATTTTTTTGGATTTAAAAGCAGCGGCGTTGTCAGTAATGATCTTCTCAGGGCAGCCAAATCTAGAAAGGATGTTATACTCAAGGAATTGGATAATGATGGTGTCATTGGCTTGTCTGCATGGGATGGCCTCAACCCACTTGGTGAAATAGTCGGTGGCTGTTAAAATCCATTTGTGCTGGCCTGAGGAAGAGGGATGGATTTCTCCAATGAAGTCAAGACCCCATTGTTGAAAAGGCTTTTCAGTCGAAATGGGTTTAAGGGGCAGGGGCAACAGCTTTCTTTTGCCCTCAAAGATTTGGCATTTATGACATGAAATGGCAAACTTCTTTACATCTGCAAAAAGAGATAGAAACCAGTCCTTAGAATTTTATCAGCAGTGGACTTCCAATATAGATGCCCTCCACAGTCACCTGCATGGAATTCTTTCATGACATTGTTAGTTTCATTCATGGTTAAACAATTAAGCAATATACCTTCATGATTTTTCCAAAATAAAGCACCATCTATGACACAAAACTTTGAAGCCTTCATTCTTAAAAATATTTTCTTAGTTCTGGACAATCCTGGGGGAGCAAACAGGTTTAACAATACAAAGCATATATCAGCATACCATGGGGATTACAAAAAGGTTTCACTGATCTGTAGAGTCGCCAGCTCCTGTTCATTGTCCAATTGGTTAATGTCTAAGGCTTGAAAGTTTGTTTCGGACATCAGTTTGGCTAAACCTTGTCCCTTTATGAGCTTGGTTGGTTTTATTTCTATGTCATACTCAAGGATGTTTGCAATCCATTTGCCTCTTTTGCCCTCTAATCCCTCTTGGGTTAATATGTCTTTTACAACAGCATTTGGGACATAGGCAATCACATTTGAATATAAAATGTACACTCGGAAATCTTTGATTGCTTTGACCAGGGCATAGGCCTGCTTCTCCATGATTGGGTATTTCAAAGGGGCATCTCTTAAGGCTCAGCTAAAAAATGCAATTGGCTTTTCAACTCCCTGATCATCCTTTTGCAAAAGGACAGCAGCTCTGGTGTGATCAGAGGCATAAGAAAATATGACAAAGTCCCTATCAAATTGTGGACTTGTGAGGACAGGGGCTTGGGTTAAGGAAGACTTTATGCTCTCAAAGGCTTGTTTGGTTTCAAGAGACCATCTTACCTTGGCATCCTTTTTTAACATGTTGCTTAACATTCTTATCAGCTCAGTTAGATTTGGAATAAATCTCCTTAGGAAGTTGATCTTTCCAATGAATGCTTGCAACTCTTTTATGTTTCTTGGATATGGGATTTGGAGGATGGCTTGGATTCTTTCAGGGTCAATTCTAATCCCGTCCTTTGATATGATATGGCCAATAAGTTTGCCTTCTTCAAGGCCAAAGATGGATTTCTTGGGGTTTAAGGAAATGCCATATTTCCTACATGCCATGAATATTTGCCTCAAATGTTTCAGGTGCTCTTGATCAGATTTAGAGAAAGGGGTTAGATCATCAAGATATACAACTAGGAAATCATGTATTTCTTTGGCAAATGCAATATCCATTGCCCTTTGAAAGGTAGCACCAGCGTTTTTAAGTCCAAATGGCATCTTCACATACTTAAATGTTCCCCACGGTGTGGTAAAAGTTGTCTTGTCTTGGTCATCCGGGTGAACCAGTATTTGATTAAAACCTGAAAAGCCATCTAGCAAAGAAATTCTAGATGACCCCACTACTCTCTGCAGAATATGATCCATTTTTGGCAATGGGTAGTGGTCTTTTAGGGAGACTTGGTTTAAATTTCTTAGGTCTACACATAGCCTAATCTCACCTGTCTTTTTTCTTGTAGGAACAAGATTGGATACCCATTCAGAAAATCTGATGGGTGCTATGATACCTGCTTCAAACATTCTTTTCACTTCCTTTTCAATCAAAGGGAGAAGCATAGGATTGATTCTCCTCAGTTTCTGTTTGAAGGGATTTTGGTTTGGTTTTAAGGGAATGGTGTGTTGGATTACTGAGGTGTCATAGGAATTTAAGTCCTCATAACTCCAAGAAAATACATCTTGGAATTCTTTGAACAAATCAACATATTTGGGCTTCTGATCAGGTGGCAAATTTTTGGATAATTTGATCATTTTGGGCTTCTCTGTTGTCCCGATGTTATGTTCTTCTATAGCAGCATTTAGGGGTTGCATTTTTGGTTTTTTGGGAACATCATTAGCATCAAACATATCTTCCAATGGAGTGAGGCCGACAGGGAGAAAGTTATCTTTCAGATCAACGATCTCAGCCTCTGTTTCTGCTATTTCCTCCAAATGCATCTGTTTCAGCTCTTTTATGCTTGTATTGTCAAAAACAGTTGGGTTCAACATTCGTTTGGCTGTTATAGGTGTTACAACCTGCTGATTTTCATTCGTTTGCTGTTGTTCATCCGTCATAGCATCCATGTCAATGTTAATATTTGAAAACTCATGCTCAAGAGTGAGGAAATTGTTAATCTGGGCATCATTCTCGAACACTTGCCAATCTTTAACATTATTTGGGACAGCGGGCCTGTGTTTTATCTCAGCAGTAAAATGATGATTTGGCTCAAAGGGAAGCTTGCATGTACTAGCAAAAGTGGCTAGGTTGTGTGCATGAATGTTATGCTCTCTTGAAATCTTGGCAAGCTTGGATTCAGTGAATGTATTGAGTATACTAGTGGTAGCAGTCCTATAGGCCCTCATTCTATTGTCATTGGTAACAAAATTACCTTTCATCTGTTGTATGATTAAATCAGAGTCACCTAAAATGGATACTTTTGAAGCTCCTAGAGTTTTGAGCAGTTTAAGGCCTAAGAGGAGAGCCTCATACTCTGCCATGTTATTAGTGCATTTGAAATTTAGTTTGTAGGCATGGCCTTCTGCATGATTGTTATGTGTATTGTGAATCCAGACACCTGCCCCTGCTCCTAACTTGTTGACAGAGCCATCAAACTCTAAATACCATGTGATTTCTTGCTTGTGGTTAGTGTCAAGAGTTTCAGTCATTCTTGCAGCGAACAAATCTAAATTTTCTGTTTGGGGAGGTTCCTCTTGTAAGCTGGTTGCCTTGATTGTTTTGACAATTTTATCAGTATGGACAACCGATTCTTCATTGATGTGTGTGTTCAGTTCTAAAGCCAACGACTTGCCATCAATGGGAGGACTTATTTCATCATTAAATAAAATAAAAGAATCCATATCAGAATGGATTGAGTAAATAGAAAAATTTTCAGGCTTGCTCTCACTAGTTACCACATATTTCATCAGTGTTTCTCTATACAGTCTTTTTGGTTGCCCAAAGACAGATATAGTGGCATAAGAGAGATCTAATTGGAGGGATCCTTGGAGTTTTGCTCCCCAAGATCTTGACAATAACATGCCATACTTTGGTCGAATGTCAGCAACCACCACATCCATGAGGATTGTCTTGTTAGGAAATTGGACTAAGGAGACACACAGGTCTTTGATGAGGCCTAAACACTTGACTTGACTTGAGTCAAAGGAGAATAGATCTTTGTAGGGTCTTGTAACATCAAGGTTCAACTTTTCTATTACAGCTTTGGGCATAAGGTTGTGTGAGGTACCTGAGTCAAACATGGCATTTTGCAGGACTTTGTCATGTATATGTAAACTGACATAAAAGGGTAAGACAGGTCCATATGTTGATTTTCCATTAACTTCTGGACCGAACAGCAGCTCAGGTTGATCATCAAGAACATTCACATCATCCTTTACCTCTGGCATTTGAAGTGACCTTTGAATTTGTTGCCTATACACATCATGTTTGGCCAGTTCGGATAAGGGGATGGATATCTTCAATTTACCTATTTCTGCCTCTAAGTCAAATGATTTTTCAGATTGGGTTTTAGTATTGTGAGAGGCAGGTTTCCCTTTTTCCATTGGAGTATCAACAATTTGGTCTTGTTTATCAGTGTTATGGGAAGTGACTGCTTGCAGTTTTTCAGCTTTAGGAGAGCTTTTTGGAACACTGTTCGAGTTCTTTTCCGAGGAAAGAGGTGGCAAAGGCTGGTCAATAGAAGGCTGCATTTGTGTTATGTCCTCTATAGTTACTTGATGCGGGTTTGGGACAGGTATATCAGCTGGTTCTGTTATGACAGCCTTGCCTTTAATCTTGTTGGGCTGTTTGCCATCCTTTGGTTTGCTAGGTTCAGAAATATCAATGGTCCTAGTTCTCAACTTATATTGTTTGTGGACCTCATACACAGCAATATCATAGCGTTGTTTAAAATCAAAAGACTCACCAGACTAGTTTAAAACTAGCATGAAGATTGACTGAAGCAACATTTATTTACTCCTGTAACTGCAAAGCGAGAACAGTTTCAAAAGGCTTCCTGGCCGACATTCAGACTTCATCTGTAGTTTTAAGGAATAGACAGCACTGATTTTTGTTCCTATGGAGTTTTCCAACTTGATTTTTGAAAATAACTGAGGAAGTCCCCAGTGGAGTTGCCATTATGTTATCACTCAGGTTGTCCTTCTGGTCGGCTCAAAAGGATACGGCCGAGGTAACCACAGACCAATCTTTGGACTGCAGGTTCTAGCCCACCTGCAATCAGAGAGGGATCTCTCTTTCTGATTTAGCTTTGTTGATAAAGTTTTTAGGCTAGTTATTGAGTTCAAGGGGTTTTGTTTTTTTTTTTTTGGTGGGAAGGATGATGCTTTCAAGTAAGGAGGCAGGGATAGCATGAAAGTTTTAGAACCATTGGGTGTGGAGTCAAGGAGTAGGACTGTTGGTGCGTTTTCTTGGTCGCAAGAAGGAATATGGAGCAAGCTAGCTGTATATGAAACAATCATTCATGGTAATAGAGATGGATTAAAGGCTAAGGAATGAGGGGCAATTAAGAATTTCTCATTCAGGTTAGCAGAGAGAAGACAAATGAGCCCTATCTAGGAGCAGTTAAGAATTCCTAGATAACAGTCATTCATATGTGAAATAGGTCAAACATGAGCCATAACAGAATTCATATTTATGCCTAATTCAAGAGGAAAACATTAAGAAGCCATAGAAACTGAGCATAGAGTGCAGCCAAGCAAATTCTAAACCAATCCTTTGTTCTGTGACTTGAGCATATGTGAAATCGAAATAACAGAGGTAAGGAAAACTTATTGATTCATATAGCAACACAAGAATTCCGCATTCAATTCTTCAAACCGTTAGACACAGAGCAGACAGTCATTCCTCCAAAGCTTTTTTAGCAATCTTTGATTAAGTAAAACATCTCAGATATCCAGTGCGAGTCTCTAATGAGGATTATCAACCAACCAACCCTTTAAACAATATAGAGGGTCGGTATATATAGGGAAAATTATCCAAAATTTAATCTATTACATCTGACCTAAACAGATCTGAAAGAAAATGATTACTTTAACCTAATCTTATCCAGAAATAAATGCATGAAAATATTTTTGAGCTGCGCTGAGGGCAGCTGTATCAAACTGAGTTAATGTCTGTCCTGGGTGGCTCAGTGCAGTCCTCCTGTAATAACTGTGATTTGTCTTTTATCTCCACCTCTAACTTGGTTTTGCTGCTGTTTGCTGGCATTAATGTGCACTAATCCCGACCAGATAGGCTTTTAAATGGCCTTAATTGTTTTGCTGACTTTGATGAAGGTCTTTAATTTTCACCTGCTTCGATGTTGCTGAACTGATACTCTTTGCCGCTTCATCTTTCCTCTGATACTCTTTGGCACTGAACCTAGCCTCTTTAATGTCTTTTGAGTGGTCTAGACTGTCCCATCGATCTTTCATTGCAGCAGTCCGGCCCTTTGTTGCTTTAAAAACTGTGTTTGCCCCTTTCTGAATGCTTCGCGAAGAAAATTTGGTCATTCTGCGCCTTTCGGGCTTGCTGGGGGCCGCGCGGTGAGGGGCTTTCCATTTTAGCCTATTTCCCGTAGCCATGCGCGATTAGCGCTAGGCGCTAAAAAAACTGCCTCAGATTCTGATGTTGGACTTCCTAGGCTGCGATTTGCTCCTTTCGCACTTCTTGACAATGACGTCAGAAGTGGGTCCCAGTACGGCGGTGACGTGGTAGGATGACATCAACAAATGACGTCATCAGTACGATCAGGTGACGTGGCAGTACGGCGGAGGGGGTGACTTGGCGGTACGGAGGCAACTATGTGGCAAGGACACGGTGGCAGGAGGTTGGCGTGGGATGGTGATGCGGTAGGGTGATGTCATGCTGATGCAGGAAGGGGGAGAGAGCGGTATCCGGTTTCGGGCGCACCGCCTATTCGCGTAGGTGGTTTCGGCAGAGGGGGCTCCGCCACAGCCGGGAGGGTGACGCGTGGCGGGAGTACGACGGCAAAACCGCCGATCTCCCGGGCATTAACCCTCAGTGGCTTCACTGGGGAAAGGACCCGCCCACCGTTGATCTGCGGCGCACCAGATCTAACGGTTGGCGACAAAGATGAGGTGATGGAGGATTAGGGACGGGGCCCGCGGCGCGATTTGAATGATTTATTAAACGGAGGGGGTTTTAAACATTAGAAATGTGGATTTATGGGTTATAACAGATTTTTAAAGGCATTGGAAGGGGTCCGAAAGCCTAGAAAGATGGATTTAAGTAGTTTGAGAAGGATTTTAAGGCAAAACAAGGGGTTTATGCCTTGGGAAGTTGAAAATAAGTCAAATAAGATGGTTTTTATACACATGAAAGGAATTTTATGCTGTGTGATGGAGTAATATGCATGTAGAGATAGTTTGAGGGTGGAGATGAGGGTTCTTGCTGAGTTTCAGATAAACTTAGCAATTCCCAATGAACTTATGGTTATGTTTCAACCGGGGGGAGGGGATAAGTATATAGGGGGGCTATTAACATAATTTTACTAGGGGAAGGGGAACACAGATAGGGATTTACATAATAGAGTCAGTAGTTAATATGGAAATGACAAGAAAGCGCTAAGTATGTGGATCTTAGGCTATCAAAGGGGAAAAAGTGGCTCATAGAGGAAGAATGGAAATCTTTGAGTGAAGGAGATCTTCACCAGGCAAATGATATGGAAAAAGATGAAACTAAGAGGAATGAACCGGATCTTGACCTCTTCAGGGAAATTAGTGAGTGATTTGGGGGAAGAGGAAGAAGGGGAGGTTAGAGATGTCCAGTTTGAGCTCCTCCAAATGAAAACTGCCTTGTACCTATGATCTGAAGTACAATATCACTTTAAAACACAAAATTGATCATAAATCAACATTCTGCAACCTCAAAACTACCTACCCAGCCTACTTACCTAACATTTTTTCTTCTTTTTGGTTTGGGTGCACTTAGACTTGCAGACCCTGCTTTACAATTTTTCTTTTGACTGCCCTCCTATCTAAATCTATCCTTATTTCTTCCAAGGGCCCAGATTAAGCAGTTGGGCTCCTTTGATTCTCTACCTATCTACAAATCTGCCAAGATTAAGCTGTTTGGACATATATCAATTCTCTATATTCTAAAACAAGAAATTGAAACCTAGGGAAGCCAAGATTAAGCTGTTTGGACTTCCCTTAACAGAACATTCTTCAAAAATGGTTAAGTCATCAAAATTGGAATACAGCAGTGGCATTTGGACTGGCACATTTTCATGGTCCCTTCTTTGGCCTCTTTCTGGAAATATGGAGCATTGCAGGATGCAAAGTATGACATATTTGGCATGTAAAACTGTCAATCATGAAAGATGAACACCTGTTGCAACAGGAAGCTAACAGTCTGTTCGTGCACTCAGTCAGAGGTTGAAGATTTTAAACAATCCATGTCAGTTAGAAATGTTTGATGTCTCTAGATGTCCCAATTGAGTGTTTATTTCAGTTGTATGGATAAATTCAGTTTTCAGGTTATAATCAATCATGATGTTTGGTTTGTTTACAATCGTTCATAATTATTAATTAAATCATAATGTTTGTTTATGGTTTTTATAATTCATGATGATTTGTTTATCATTTTAATAATTGATATATTAAATAATGCTGATATTTTATTTATGTTTACGTAAATTTGAGAGTTTTTAAGCGCTTATATAATTCCTTATTATGTTGAGTTTATTTCAGAATTAAGCACTGGATGGATAAAAGGGTTTTATGTTTGTTTTATTAAATTTTCTAGTTTGTGGATCGGTTAAAATGGTTTCGTGTTTATTTTATCAAAAGTATTTTTTGTTCTTTATATTGACGATGAGTATTTAGTATATGATTTTATAGTACAATTCAAGATCATTAAACTATGCTTATTTTGTAGGATAAGTAAGATGGATATAAAGTTCATTTAGAGAGAATGATGGTGGATAATAGGAATCAAAATCAATAAGACATGTTTAATTTGTAGGATAGATGAGATGTGTACAAGTTATTTCAGAATTAATGATGGATAATATGAGTGTTTGTGAGTGGTATGATTAATTATCTTATTTAAGAGTATGTGTTTTTTCTTGAGAGGTCAAAGGTTTAAAATTCTAGGGATAGAGTGTGTATGCCTTCGTAGACTTAGCAGTCAAATCTTTGGGCAGAGGTGGGTCCCTTGTTCCCATAAACAAGGGGATCTCATACACCAATTTGGTGTGTGGCTTGGTGGTGACCTTAAAATTGGATAATAATAATATATTTCTTTACTATTATATTAAAAAAAAATATGAAGTGAAACATTCTAAGATCACCATAGTTTTTCTAATTTAAAATTTTTAAAAAGTTGGAAGTGATAAATATTTTAAAAATTAGATTGAGTGTGAGTTTAAAATGGACAATCTCAAAGGAAATGTGTTTAATCTTCAACCTTCTTAGTATTGCATAAGTGACAATTGTTTTTGTCCCATGGTGATTTTGCATCAGATAATCCACAATGTTACTATTGAGTTCATGCCAATTCAATTTTAGTTACAAAGTTCATTTTTTCTTAACAATAATATATATATAGATATATATATATATATATATATATATATATATATATATATATATATATATAATCATATTATAATATCCTAAGTTTGGAAAATCTCTTCTCAACATTGTTTTTGGTGTCAACAAAAAATACAAAAGGAAAAAAATTACTTTGGAAAAGTAAAAAACTAACTACTAAATTAATCAAAAAAATAATTTGAGCATTTAAAAAAGCATTATATATATATATATAATTAATTAATTAATTAATCAATATATATTATTTATAGATTATAAAAAACCAAAAAATATACAATTTTAATCTACAAAGAAGAAACATAATTAATTAATAGAAAAGTAATAAAAAGATTAATAGTTAAAAATCCACTAAGGAAAAACCAAAACTTTCAAAGAACTAAAATCAAAATTCTTATTAGATGAATAGAATTTCTAAAAAAAAAAAAAAAAAGTAAAAGCAAGACTTATAAAGAAGTTTTATGAAAATGAATATAACTAGCAATTGCAGCACATGTTGCAAAGCACGTCCCAAGGTGATAACATAGGAAAGAGTGACATAGAAGAAAGAACTTCTTAGCGGCCATTGTAACTTGACTTATGAAATTAACATATTGGAAATGATTTATTGACTGTTGTCACATGTTTGTCCAATTTCATTAAAATTGTTGTGAGAATGTTCATTTTTTTTACAATCATCTGCAACAAAACAAAGTACTCATAAAAGAAACCAAATTGGGCAAGATGAATTCCTTTGTAGCGTGACCATAAAGAAGAAATGATTGTGGCAAACTAAATAGTGACAATTTTGGCTACTCTTGACCTTCTTCCCTTACTTGAACACCATCAACAATGCATCAACCACCAACATCAAAGGGATGCATAACAAACACAAACACAATTGCTTCAAATATTGTACTAATACCAGCTAAGATGATACAAACAAAAGGACATGAGAAGTAAAATAACAATTATCATGATTACAGTGATAATGACATTGGTAAGTTTAAATCTTGTATTAAAATATTTAGAAGGTAAATATTGAAATATTAAGAATTTAAATATAATATATTTTTTAATTGATGTAAAATTGTAATTAAGTGAAAAAAATTTCTAGTCTATATTGTCTAGAATTTGGTAGCAATTTCGTGGAATCTTAAGTTTGAGTTGTAAACTTTACACAATCCTAGTCTCTCAGGGGTAGGGTGTTGAATCCATATATGTAGTTAAAAACTCATTTTAAACAAGAAAATTAATATTTGGCCCAAAAAAAATAATGAGATTCCTGCCAAAACCTCCAAAACATAGCATGTTTAATTAAAACATTTAATAATACTTTTAATTAAAACTAACAAAATATATATATTCATTTCTATTTTTATCATAGACTATATTATTTTTTATTTTGTGTATATTATATTTCTATTTTGAAAGAGACATATGTCAACTTGAGTTAGAGCATGGAAGAACTTACACATCTCTCTTATGAATTGTCTAATGTTCCTCTCGGAAAAACTCACGATCATCAAAACATGCAATACAAACTCACGATCATTAAAACATGCTACATAGACATATCATTAAAAACATAGAACAACTTTCAAATCACAAAATTAAACATATATGTGGAGGATAAAGGAGATAAAATATTCTATTCACTTACTACTCCCTACACAAATACAAAGAATACAAAGCTTGCGCACACAAAGGGCATCCTTGCCACAGACCATCATCATAATGTCACAATATGCTTACATTCTTTCATGATGTTAATGCTTCATTTATAGCTATATTACAAGGATTGTTGCAAGTAGCCATGTTTAAAAATTATATAGTAACCAACATAGGGAGTTATATTATTCTAGTAATTGATCTTGGCTTCCAATTTTAGTCTTCAACATGTTCTAACCAGCTTGCTTGCCATAGTTGTATTCACAACCACACTTACTAGTCGCAAACCAAAAATTGAATTTCTCCTCTATAATAACTCCTGCTATTTTCTACAGCCCCCCATAAACCTTCTTTTAAATATTCATTTAGGAGTCTTCTTGTTTGTAATATCCCTTTGTAAATTTCTAAGGAACTTGTGTACATGTCATCAACCTAATCACAATACTGGAAGACTGCATCGTGCAATCTTAATAATTTTTGCAAAATTGGTTTATAGGTCCAAAAAAAATACAATAGGATTGTGCAACTATGTGGAACTATCAGAGGAATGTCTTGTGTAGAAATAGATTTAAAGATTAAGAATGAAAATTTCTACTACTCTCCTATGTGCCAACACCATAGTTGAACATAGAAACATTGCACTCCTTCAATCAAGTCTAGATTACTTATGAGTTTTCTTGTTTCCATAAGACAACATGCACTTATAAAATAGATCTTCCCATCATATGACATCTTCTAATGAATTTCAATAATTGATTCCCAAATTCCCATGGAAATCCTCTAGATTAATTGCAATGTTGAGCTATACAATCTTCAGAGTTGACAACATTTTCTTGAATGACCTTACTCATACCCATGAACTACCCCTTGCTAAAAAGTCTTCCATGGGTTCCTAAAACTCATTTCAACTGTCTCAACAAGACTTTTGAACACTTAAAAATATGGTCTAGACCATTTTTGAATTTCCAACACATTTCTAGTAGCTCCATGCTATTTGCATTGAGGGCCATAAACACTGATAAAACTTGATAACAACACAATGTTCCCATTTTATCTCAATGGCCTATGCAATTCCATGATGCTAGTTCAACAATGTAACACTCAAGAAAATTTAGATTGATATGAAATTCTAAGTAGAGAACGAAAAAGTAATCTATAAAGCCTTACAAAAAAGCTAAGAATCTGCGAGGCTATAGAGGAGAGTCATCAACAAAGAAAGCATGTAGAACTATGAATCCTACATTTTTTCAATTTTTAGATGCCAATCTCGGAGCTTGAACACAACTTTATGGCTTATGAAGAACCCATGTTCTAACTATGACTTGTAAACAGATCCTCCTCACTAACCAACTAGTAATCTACAAGGCGCTATGATAGCCATAAATTAGAAAGTAAGAAAATTATTATGGAGATGAATAATAGCCAAATATATCTGTTGCCAAAATGTTTAAAATTTTTATAGTAACCAACATGGGGAGTTATAGTGTTCTAGTAATTGATGTTGCATTCCAATTTAATTCTTCCACATGTTCTAACCAACTTGATCTCGATAGTTGTATTCACAACTACAATTTTTAGTCTCAAACCATAAGGTGTAGTTCTCCTCTACAAAAGCTCTTGTTATTTTCTGCAATCCCCCATAAACCGTCATTCAAATCTTCCTTTAGGAGTTTTCTTGTTAGAAAGATCCCTTTGTAAATTCATGCAGATTGGCAATATAATACAATTGAATCATGTTTTAGATATTAGTTTAATGGGCCTAAGGAGCACATAAGCCTCCCTTTCCATTTTTTTATGGGCATATGGAAATGATGCATTGCCAATATCTTTTAGGATAAGCCCTTTTCCTATATTTGGGTTTGATCTTACATTTGTTCCTCCTTCAGGGAACGATGGAAAATCTTTGTTCTAAAGCCCATTAGAACCTTGATGAAATCCTCATATATGGAGACTCTAAAGTAACCATAGACTATATCAACAATGGCATGGGTTTCACTCCTCCTCCTATGCAAACCCCCTATCTAGAGGAAAACCCAATCAAATCTTCCTTCAATAGTTTCACGAGACAATCCAATCCTCTTTGACCTAGACGAAAAATCCCTACAATCACCAAGTCAGGCCTTCCTTTTTATTTATTTATTATTATTTTTTTTTTTTTTGTAGATGATAACCTCCCAGCAATATCTTCGACCTAGAACAAACAATAGTAGAAACAACACTTTGATCTCATAGCAACAACAAATTTGACCTTGATGCAGTAGCAACTTCGATCTTCTTAGCAGCAACAACTTCGACCTTAGCAGCAACAACTTCAACCTAGAAGTAGCTGCAGAATTTTGATCTTGATACAACAATAGAAACTTCGACCTTCCAACAATAGGCAAATAAATTCACATGAGAGAGAGAGAGAGATGACCCAGAAACTTTGATTCCTCTTTCTCCAACAATTCTCATTTTTCCTCTTCGACAACTTCATATTATTTTTCTTCCCTTTCTTAAATATCAACTTGTGAGTGAATGCTCCAAAAGAATCGAACTACAGTTTCTGAAGTTCAAATTACCTTCATGTATGTTGGCTTGGTGTGGAGGTGAAAATGAGCTATTCGACTCAATAATAATTCATTTTACATGATTCAAAAGCCCAAAAAGGGTCTCATAAAATGGAAAATGACTTTAACAACTCAATATAAAACCTAGAAGTCCCTAATGGGGACTTTGACCTAAAAATGATGACCCAAGCATGAAACCCATGCTTTAATAATAATAATAATAATAATAATAATACTAATACTAATAATATTTTTTTTTTTGTTCTTTTGATAAATACATTTCATAATGACTCAAATACAATTATGAATACCAAACCTAGCTACATTCTTTAACAAAAAAAACACTAACAAAATAAAACTAAATGAAAGTAATATTCCACTTAAAACCTTGCAAATCTCATGGTTTTCACTCACCTAACAATGAAATTCTCGCTGACCTAAAATATTTTTGGTGGATAGCGTTTGGTGGAAAAAAGAGACCAATGCATGAAAATTACCAGCTAATATAATACTTTTTCCTTCAATTCAAAGTATAGAAAAGTGTATTCTCCAAAAATGTCTTTTACAGTTACCCACAAACTTCGTAAATTGTATGTAAACTCAAAATTTAGAATTCAATCCCTGCACCACTCTCTTGAAGTCATCACATTGTGCATAGGTTTCATTTTTCAGAGGCAGGAAATTTAATTCACACTTCTGTGCGGAGCTTTTCTTGTGCAGATCTTTCCGTGCAATGAGAGCTCTGCACAAGTTGTCGATGTTGTTTATTTTTGTTCTGTCTGGTAATAATTCGGAGTCTTTGAGAGATGGATGCAATATTCCTCCATACAATGGACAAGGAATCACTTCACCGTCTTTGAAAAATGGATGTAGTATTCCTCCATAAGGAGTTGGGGCATTAAGGGATGCGTTTTGTTTCATAATCGCACCTCTAGAAACAATTGGGGCATTCAAAGGATGCATTCAAAGATTTGAAAGATGGATGTGGTAATCATCCATAAGCAGCTGGGTAATTCAGGGATGCATTTAGAGATATTATTAGGATAGATTTTATTGAAATATTTTTGAATTAACATTTTATGTTTTGAATTGAATGATAGAATGAAATTCATGAAAATAATTAGTTGCATTTGTATTTTTAAATTGAGGGATAGAATAATTTGTTGAGTAAAATTTTAGTCTTGACTACTTGTGTTCAAATAAGTTCAAATATTTCTATTATTTTGTATAGCTTGCTCCCTGGCCTTTTTGTGTAGCTAGTCGGAGTTGAATCATATATCATGTAACTAGCTGACTGAGTATATGAAGTTCCAACTTGCCTTTGTTTGGATAGAAATGCCTATTTCAGTCACCTTTGGATTTTTTGAACTCATTTGACCTTGTTTCTATGGACCGCTATCTAGGTGGGATTTATAACAACTTAGCTTCTCACCCACACAATTAATTAATGATAATATAATTAATTAATGTCATTTCGTACATTGTGCGGAGATTAGGCTTTGTGCAAAGGTTTCATTGTTTTTGAGCTGGAAAATTTCAATCGCACTTTTGTCCAAAGCTTTTCTTACGTAGAGCCTTCTATGCAGTGAAAGCTCCACAGAAGTTATTGATGTCGTTTGTTTTGTTTATGTTTTTTTCTTTTCCTATTGGGTTACACTTCTTAGTCTTTGATATATGGATGTAATACTCCTCCATAAGCAGTTGGGGAATTGAGGGATGCATTCATTTTCACAATCATACCTCTAGAAATAGTTGGGGCATTCAGGGATGCATTCAAAGATTTGAAAGATGGATGTGGTAATCATCTAGAAGCATTTGGGGCATTTAGGGATGCATTGAGAGATATTATTAGGAAGGATTTTACTGAAATATTTTTGAATTGACATTTGTTTTTTAGAATTGACTCATAGAATGAAGTTTATGAAAAAATCATAGTTGCATTTGTATTTTTAAATTGAGTGATAGAATAATTTGTTGGGTAATTTTTTTGTCTCGACTTCTTGAGTTCCAAAAAGTTAAAAAATTTCTATATTATTTTGTATAGCCTTATAAATCATTTCGATCGAATCTTGTGGAGTTGGCCTTTTTGTATAGCTAACTGGAGTTGGATTAAGGAAAATTTTAGGGGCACAAATTTGCAAATGTGCTACTTTTTTTACATTTTCTCAAAAAAATATTTTCCAATTTGGTTAAACATTCACCTCTTCTTACATATATATGTAAGTAATGCTTACCTCTAACACTCACATTTCTTGACCCAGGCAGATCTTCATATCAAAATAGAAGACCCCAAGAATGGTTTGATAATACGTTATAAAGGAAGTTGACTGGGGTTATGCAGTTCCTATTAAAGATTCAATTTATTATGTGCCAATGACATATGCAGTTGGATTTCGAGATCAATTTGAACTTATTAACCAAGTGTAAGACGATTGTTGTGTAAAGTGGCTAAGCTCTTGTGCCTAAGCCTAGGATTGTTTACCCACCATATTTGGATGAAGATACCTGCCGAATGAGCCTATGTTGGCATGAAATGTTGGTGCTATTACTAATGGTGTCACTCTACATTAGCAATGGATGCAAAGAGGAGCATAGGCAGTTGCAGATGCAACAGAAGGCTAAAGGCTAGCCATACTATTCAAAAGTGTTTGTAGAAGGGAACAAATAGTAGCACTCATTGTAACACCACTTTTTCTTATTAGGGTTAGGCACCTCGATAAGTAATCTTGATGTTGATTGGTCCAAGCACATTGATATTTGGTCTCATCATTTTTAGGACTGTGTGTAAAGGAGAATTATGTTTCTATAGTACATTCCAACTGAGGAGTAAGATGCTCACATCTTAACAAAGGCATTGTCAAGAGGTAAATTTGAATTCCATAGGTGCAGGATAGGGGTCATGTGGAAAATCCTTTTCTTCTTAAAAGGGAGTGTTAGAAAATGTAGCAAGAAAAACTTAATTTGACTTTAGCCTTACTCAAATTGAGTAAATCGATTTTTCACATCAGCAGGAAAACTTGGAGGTAGTTAACTAGTATTACATGGCTCTTATCACTTAGTTAGATAAAAAAATTCTAGTTATTAGGCTTGGAGTTTAGTCATGCATGTGTTTATTGCTAAATTTTAGCAATCTAGTTCAGTGATTTTTAGTTTTACTTAGTTAACTGAGCTCTAACAATTAATAGAGTCATTTGAGGGTCAGTTGTCTAGTGAGACAACATTCTAACTTAGAGATCTCTTAGTTAACTGATCAATCAACCCAAAATAGCTCATGCATGTTTGGAATTCAAATTTCTCAGCTTGAGTGGAGGAGATAAAGGCTAGTGTAACATGAGTTGTATACTAGCTGAGTGTATAGTTGTTGCATGTAGTTAGGTGATCAATTCCTTGGGAATTGCGCAAGGAAATAGGGTTGTAGAATTTCCTGTAGATTCAAAAGCTCATGCAATTTACTAAAGCACAAGACAAGAATATACTTCTTCTTTCAACCAGTGGAAGCCAATAGATCGATGAAAAAAATATGAACAAGAATAAGACAAATTAATGGCACATAACACAATAAGTTTTTATGGGGAAAGCTACTGCTCAAAACCCCGCATATATGCATTGCATTAAATCAAATATATGAGTGAATATACAAATCTTGTTTTCACTAGAATAATTCTGCACAAGTATACTCAACTCTCTACCTCACAAGCTCGTTATTAGCCAACACTTAACCAATTTCCAGTAACTGCCAAGCCTCGATTTCCTTGCGCAATTCCTAGAACACATATTTCATTAAATTTGGAAGTATTTTATTACAAGGCCTTAAACAACATTAATTATTTTGTAAATCGCCATATTAACTTGATTCAACATTAAAATAATTTGCATGTAATTTAAAACCAATTAGAGATCATGAATAGGTAAAATATGGGGTTGTAATATACAATAGTATCAATACAGAATAGGAGTGTGAAATCAAACTCTTAGAAGAAATTGATTTAAGCTAAATCATATTAGTATGTCAAACATCCAATAAAGATATTATAGTTATGGATAACATACTAGATTCCTCGATGTTTAAATTTTATGTCTGGCAACTCTAACCCCCTTTCCGCCAACATACAGGGGATTTGTTGATTGAATGATGGTGATGTGAGGATCTTATTATAAATGACAATGACATGTGTCCCTTGCATTGCATGAAACTAGTCTACTAAAACCTTAGTAAAATGTTCTTGTGCTCAATTTCCTATGGTCCCTTAGTGCCTTTATGAAGCACTAATGAGGGGGTCATAATTCATCTTCATAGCATGCAGACATCCACTATAAAAGTTATACATTGTTGTTCTAGGTATTTCAAGAAGGTTAGGCACCATTGATCTATCTCCAATAAAATCCAAGTATATCAAATGAGAGTTCTTAATGGGTATTCAAGTCATTCCATTATGATGGAAAGTGTCACAAATTGAAGTAAACAAGAAACTTTAGTGGTGACTTCTTGTAAGTAGTGGAGGCAAGGGTTTTCAAATATTAGCACAATTGATGGTAGTGTGGATATTGATCTCTCCTTGTCAACATTGTCAAAACCAATAATAGTTCGATGTAAATTTAGTGTCAAGTAATTGTATGGAAAACCATGATTGACCATTACTTTCAATAAGAAGAGAAAATGATAAGCATTTTTAATGGGGAAGAAATAAATATGAAACATAACTCATGTACTTTAGTTGAAATTTATATAAGTCCCTCTGTTCTTTAATTATTAAATACTTAATGTAAATACAAATAAATTATCATTAAGATATTGATTTTGAAGATTAAATATGTATTAAAAGGCATTCATCTATGACACTTGATTTTTCATGTAGTCTGAATAAACCACTTAAAGTTGATTATCAATTAATTCTAAATAGTTTTGTATAAGATATATCTTTACTTACATTAATAGATTTATTTCAAAAATAAATTACGTTTATAAACTTATATGAATACATATAACTAAATGATGCATATTTAGGGGAGCTCTGAAGCACTAGGGTTTTGAACAAGGGGCGACAGGAATGAGCTGGTAACAATGGAGGGGCTTGGAGGAGGGAGCTCCACTCCGTCCTACAGTAATGTGGTTTCAAACAGAAGCAAGGAGGCGAGTCTGAACAATTCCTGGAAATCACCGGAGATAGAGACAAAGACAACGGGCACTCATAAGTCGGGCAGTAGCAATTTCCATGAAATGGAAGGGACCCACAAGGAAGCTAGGAAGGAAATGAATCATAGCGACAGCAGTCAGAGAACTGAGAAAAGGTCTATGACAGGACCCTGCAAGCCCAAGACTAACATTAAACCCCGGGTGGTCTTAAATTATCCTGCACTACAGGTTCACAAAGAACACATGGCGACTTATGTGATCATCTATAAGTTCATGGGCATATGGCCCACGGAGAAAGCTCTGAACACATGGATAAGAAACAACTGGAAACCGAAGGGAACAATAAATCTACATCTTGGCTCCAAGGGTTTCTTCGCAGTGTTTTTCACTAACCTAAAGGACAAAGACAAAATTTTCGAAGGAGGACCCTACTTCTACGCTGCAGCAGGCCTTTACATGCGACCTTGGGTGATGAAATTTGTTCTGGAGTGAGAAACGTTCACATCAGTCCGGTATGGATTAGATTATACTCCTTACCTTTAAATTATTGGATGCCAGAATCTTTAGAAGATATAGGTAACAAACTAGGGCATTTTATAAAGATATCAGAGGCAAATTTGTGAGGGAAATACACCTCCTTTGCTCGCATATGTGTAGAGATGGACTTATCAAGAGAACTTCAAAAAGAAGTCATCCTAGAGGTATATGATGAGGAATGGGTACAGGCAGTTGACTATGAACACTTCCCATTCAGATACAGTAAATGTCATGAACATGGGCACCTCTTCAGAGACTGCCCACTTAACAAAAGGGAGGAATACCCGAAAACAAAAAAAGGAAAAGACCCTGAAGGTTTCACCAAAGTGGGAGGCAAAGGGAAAGGAGGGGGGAAATTCCCAAAAGAAACCTAGTGAAAGCAAGTTACCAAGTCACAATGGTTTTGAAATTTTAGAAGAAGAAGGAGAAGAAAATGGAATGCACAAGAAACCAGAGGACTATCAAAAAGAGAAGGAAAAAGAGGACAGCATGGAAATCATACAAGAACACAATGAACAAAAGGTGGATCCACCGAGCACTATGGAACTTGGAAGGGACCATGAGATGACCCCAAGCGAAGGTGGTACGGAGGACCAAGACCTACAGGAGATCCTTGAGAGGGAGAACCTTGAACTAGAAAAGTTTCTAGAGTAGGGAAGCAACAAAGGAATTGACTCTCTACCACAAGAGGAGTTTGACAGAGTACAACAAAAATTCCTCAACAGGTCTCACACAAAGGCTGTAGGAGTCAAAAGGAGCCACGACAACCAAGAGAACAGAGGGGTTAAATCAATGGGGATAATAACAAGACACTCCACCAAAAACCCAGGAAAGAAAAGAGGAAGGAAGAGACAGAATGAACTGCTGATAGAGTGTGGAAAACTCATGATTAATTTAGGTAAGATGAAAGATCTCACCAGTTACTCCTTTACAAACCCATCATTATGAAGCTTACAACCTGGAACATTAGAGGACTAGGGAGTAAAAGAAAACAAAGAAATCTTAGTAATAGAATAAAAGAAGAAAAACCAGATATGGTGTTCATACAGGAAACAAAATGCTCAGTAGATAAGATTAGAGAAAAGCATAGAAAATGGCTAATTAAGTATGAGTATCTAGAAGTCAAAGTAGCTAATTTAACTGGAGGAATTCTCACTCTATGGAATCCTCAGAAACTTGGAATCCTAAATGTTGAGGCATCTAGAAATGACCTTTCTTTGGTTATCCAACCTATGGGAGACAAGGATTATTACATGGGACCAACTATAGAAAAGAGGGATTTAGGGACCTTCTATTTGTGGTATATGTGAGGCCCAAATGGAAACGATGGACCATATACTAAACTCCTACACCTATAGCAACTTGCTATGGCAGAATTACGAAATTTTATTTGGTCATTCAAATCAAGATTACTCAAGCACAAAAATAACAATGGAAAATTGGAGGATGAAAATCTACAAGAGTCCCATCCTCAACCGAGCCTAGAACATCTCTTTAGGATTTCTCCCGTGGGTGGTGTGGAATGAAAGAAATCAACGGGTTTTCAAAGGCAAAAAAATATGGTAGAGAAAGTGTGGAAGGTTATCAAACAAAATATCTGTGAAACCATTTTGGCAGAGAAATGGTATCCAGAGGACCGGGAAAAAATGCCCGAGGAGAGTCAAATCCTGGCAATGCTCAACCTGACCTTGAAAATGTTGATGCCAAGCTCATGGAAGCTAAAAACTCCCCTAACTCAATCCTTATCATACTTCACTTACCCTCCTGAGGACTTCATAAAACTAAACTTTGACGGAGCTGCTAAAGGAAACCCTAGTGAAGCTAGATTTGGAGGAACATTCAGAGACCAACATGGTCAAACAATCCAGTTCTTTGCAATGGACTGTGGAATCATGAGCAACAATGAGGCAAAATTCAATGCACTCAAACAGGGATTGGAAATTGCACGAAGAAAAAGATTTCAGAAGTTGATGTTGGAAGGAGATTCCACATTAGTGATAAACGTTGTGAAAAAACTCCAGCAGGGTACCTGTTAGGGTCCCATCCTAACCCCCTTATTTTGTAATAGGATCGAGTCATAGTTATAGTTAAGTAAAGAGTCAATAAAGCCCATATTAATAATTGTAAGTGGTTAACTCGCATTTAATGAAGGGACCACATTTATTTGCAAATGGGCCATGGTATTAGATAGATGGTATTAACAAGAACCATGGTATTGCCCCGTGGTATTGCATGTATCAATCCTATATAAAGGATAGAGACTCCCCTCGAGGAGCATCATGTCTTATTTTGTAATCGAGTTCTGCTCTCTTGGAGGTTGCCCCCTCGAAGAGGCAAGTGAACATTGCTTTCTGAATAATAAAATACTTGTTGTTATTTCTCATAGTTCTATGTTCTGGGTATATTTCTTCACATATCTAGTATTCTGGTATCGTCTTGCAGGTTAAGAGCATAACAAGTGGTATCAGAGCGCTTTCCAAGGCCGGTGGATCTCCATTTTTTAGATATTTTTTTTTTTGGCTAGATATGTGTTCTGGCATCTTTAAACCATGGGATCTGTCGTTGAGCACATAAACCTATAGATTTGGGGAGGCATGCATGCAGGAAATACAAGAGGTGGTCACGCTTGTTGGACTCCCTTGTAACCCCTGTGGGTACCCCTTCGAGTAGTAGCGCATTAGACAAAACTATGCACAGACTGTCTTCCAAGTATCCTCTGGGTATATCAGAAGCCCCCTAGCTCCCTTCAAACCTCGTCATAGATAAACCGTCGGCCGTATTACTGCTACAGTACACCGAGAACAACACTCGAAGATATTACTCGTCTATATGATAGGGTAGTCGGGTTGTACGGCTAAGGGTACGGTTGATCCTCCTTGGTTAGTGCCCTGAAAAATTAGGCCGAGTACTACTGTGAGACCCTTATGTACATTGTGATCTGTAGCACCTGACACTCCTGGAGACCATAATTCCCTTCTTTATCTCTGGATCATGCATAATCTCTGCTAGATCAGATCTCGCAAGTGGGGTTTTGTCGCAGCAGCAGCAATCCGTTCTGTCGTTCAGATCTATCAGAACAAGCATTTGGATCTATTAGATCCATCAGATCCACAACAACAATTAGTTCCACCGTTTAGATCTATTAGATCAGCCATTCAGATCTCTCAGATCCATCAGATTCGCCATCCAGATCTAAGTAGTTGTGTGGGTTCCTATACCTGGGTGTGATTTTCGTAGGACTTTTAGCAACATTGACATTTCTGAGATTCGGTTGCTGCTGTATTCCTAAGCAAGGAGTAAAACTCCGCTTGGAGTTAAATAAAAAAAGTCTAAAATCCCCAAGGCGCTTAGTGGTGACTTAGCCCATAAGAATCAGGACGACGAGCTGAGTAAGGTTGTACTATTCAATTGTTAGTGCCAAAAAGTTCAGTCAGTCCCAAATTTCAAGTAAAACGGCTAGGTGCATGGTACAAACTAGAGCCCAAGCTATGGCGAATGAGAGGATGGACAACCTTGAATCATCCTTGAAAGAGATCGTAACGCAGCTGAAGGATTTAATTGCAACACTTTATAAGGGAAAGATGGCACAAATGAGGAGGCATATATTTGCAATGAAAACTGTGAGGGTGAGTCTAGCTAGTGTCTTCACCTCCTTGCCACCCACCAACAATCCCATCTGTGACCACCCAAGTTGGACATGTATAAATTTGATGGCTCTCACCTGGCCACATGGATAGCACAAATGGAGCAATATTTTACACTGAATTACATCTTGGATAATGTGACTTAGCTTAGTGTGGGTATCATGTACTTGGAAAATGAAAGATGGAAATGGTGGCAATGGAATCAACATTGCTATGGTAGGCCCTTGATGTGGGAGACATTCAAAAAAGCTCTAATGGATCACTTTGACCATGAATCTGACTTTTTGGGCCGTCTCACTAAGCTTAGACAGATAGGAACAGTGAATGAATATATTGCGGCCTTTGAAGCCTTAGCTTTCCACACTGGAGGTCTACACAATGAGTTCTACATGGAATATTTTGTCAATGGTCTCAAGGAAGCCATACAAGATCACGTCCGTCTGCACCACCCTAGCTCATGGTTGCATGCTTGTAGGATAGCTCATGAAGTCATACGTGCGTTGGCAACCCTGTCCAATCGCCCAAAATTCATCGCTAAGGGTCGCCCCCCATAGGCTCAAAGCACTACCCAGACACTCAAGGTTCAAAAGGTGTCACCAGCAGAAATGGCGGAAAGAAGAAAGCAAGGATTATGTTACTACTATGATGAGAAATACTCCCCTAGGCATATATGCAAGGAGCCCAAATATTTTCAAATTGATGCTACTGATCACAGTGCATCGGAGGAAGCCCTACCACTTGAGAAACTAGAGGAGGAAGAAGAGAACAACCAACAGGACAATGTATCTAAAGAACCAATTATCTCGCTGCATGCTTTGGTAGGGATTTCTTCGCCTCAAACTCTCAAAATCAGAGGTTTTATTAAGCATCGACCAGTAGTAGTCTTGATTGATAGTGGAAGTACACATAATTTTATCCATCAAAGAGTTGTGGAAGCAGTGCATTTTTTTTTCCGAGCAGTTTCTAACTTCCAGGTCCAAATTGCTGATGGGGGAATAATGTAATGTGAAGGCCGTTGTGAAAATGTCAAACTTCAAATGGGGGATTATCAATTAAAGACCCACATGTTCGCCATACACATGGGAGGGTGTGACATTGTCCTCGGCGCTGAATGGATTCACACACTTCACCCAATCACAATGGATTTCCAGGAGTTATATATGAGCTTTAAGCAGAACAACCACAGACATACCCTCCGCGGACTCCAGGCAGGAGCTCCCTCTATCATCATCTCACAACGGATGGAAAAATTGTTAAAAAAGGACCACCATGGAGTTATAGCTCAATATAATGCCATCCAAGCCTGCGAACCCAATCCTGTTCATATTCATCCTGAGATGCAACAGATCTTGAACAACCATCTGCTAGTCTTTAACAAGCCTCATGAGGTTCCACGCTCGAGAAGGGAACATGATCATAGCATTACTTTGGTCCCAGGGGCCCAACCGCCAAATGTGCGCCCATATAAATATCCATTTGCCCAGAAGAATGAAATAGAAAAAATAATCAAGGAACTCTTGGAACCAAGCGTCATTCGTCCTAGCATTAGTCCTTATTCATTGCTGGTGGTCATGGTGCTCAAGAAAGATGGGGAATGACATATGTGTCCAGACTTCAGGGCCCTTAATAAGTTGACAGTCAAAGATAAATTTTCCATCCTAGTTGTTGATGATTTGCTCGATGAACTAAATAGGGCTCAATTCTTTACTAAGCTTGACCTTCGCTCAGGATACCACCAAATTCACATGAAAGAAGTAGACATTCCAAAGGCTGCTTTCCAAACTCATGAAGGCCATTATGAGTTCCTGGTCATGCCATTCGGTATTTGTAATGTCACATCCACTTTTCAGAGCCTTATGAACCACCTGTTCAAACCAAATCTCAGAAAAGTTGTCCTTGTTTTCTTTAATGACATCCTCATCTATAGTCGCACCTGGGCCGCACATCTTCAGCGTGTAGATCTGCTCTTGCAACTGCTCTGCAAGCATAAATTATTTGTCAAGATGTCAAGTTGGAGAAAAACAAGATTAGTCCAGGATATAGGAATCCTCATTAAAGAGATAGCATACCTTATGCCAGCACATGTTCGCCATTCGGGGAATGCAGCAGCTAATTTCCTAGCAAATTGTGGTTGTGGTAATTCGAGAAACAACCTGGACATCCCCAGGAACGAGACAAACTAGATAGAAGGACTGAATGTTCTAAGAGAGATTCTAGAAAAGGATAGGGAAGGAAAGCAAGGCCCCCAATCGAGGTGTGATGGGAGAGGGGATTCGAAAGTGGATTGTTGACATGAGAGAAGGACAAATGGACAAGGTACATGGGTGGCCCATCCAAGGACCCCACATGAGCGCGAGAGGAGGTACCAGGAGAGATAGGAAGGTAGAGAATGCCTTGGGAAAAAAAGGGTAGGTTGGCAAGTATTCAAGGTGGAAAGGTGGTGGAGATGGTCAATGAATGCATTCAAGGCTAGAGGAGGAAATAGGCAACAGGCGATGAGATTGGACACTGAGGGGAGAACTAGGCCTGTGAGACAAGGGACTGTCGTCTGCACCTGGAGATCACGTTCAACAACTTAGAAGGAGACTGGTATGTAACTCAGGCCTACCTTAGTCTAGATATTGAATTAATGCTGCAAGAATGGAGGCTGGTCTGGAATCAAATGGTAGTGGTTTTAAATGTTTCGAGTGAATTCTGGTTTAGTCTTCTGTTGTTGATGTCTGGTTTTTTAGTTTCTACAATATATGGAAGGCTACGGGGGAATAAGGGGATCCATGGAGGGTTAGGAGTGATTCTCAACTTCTAGGTAAATAAATTAGTAATGGCCACTGTGAAAACCCACAGACTGGGATATAGAAGGGCTTGAGGCTCCCTTGAGATCATGCGGTGGTGTGGTAGTCTCCAGAACCAGCAAGGGGTGCGAGGGGGCTTTGGGAAGTGGGAGACATGCTTAGTCTAGTTAGTATGGTTAGTGGGAAACATGTAGATCTAGGGGGTAGGAAAGGGGTGTTAGGGTACCTTACTTTTGGTAAGCTTGACTAACTGGTCATAGCTTGGCTCCCAAGTAATCCGGAGAAGCAGAAGGGAAATAATAAGGAGGTGGGGGACATAAACCCTAGTGCGGCTAGTAATTCTTCCATGGAAAATACATTCTGGTGAAAGTGGCGATATGGCTGGTTAGAAGCCCATAAGACCGACCTGGGTGGATCTCTCAGGATGCTCTTAACATTTCTCTTAGGAATTCTGGTTCGAGTCAGACTGTAGGGTAGCTTTAATACCCTCAGGGGTAGGAGGGAGGATTTGGGGCCTCCAGATTTCAGTGGGGTTGCAATTGCTACAACTAAGCCAGAATTTTTCATTTCTTGTTTTGGTTATCCAAAACCTTACTTCTCAGTAAAATCAGGTGTTGTTGGACCTCATCCTGGAACCCAATTGGCTAACTTCTCCAAGGGGGGAATCAAGTGGTGGAGGGAAGAGTATCTCTTACCATTGCGCACAGTGAGGATGAAGGAAATATGGGAAGGGACTGGGGGGTACTTGGGTCATCTCCTGCAAATTCAAATTCACAATTCTGTAAAGGTGTTTTACATGGAAAGACTAAAGGCCACGAATGAAATATGGTCTGGTTACAATGATTGTACTTATGTTACTCTTACAGGTTTATCTAACTCTTCTTCCACTCTGACTCCGACGCTTCGATATGGGGAGCAGGAAAGAACTAGAGAGTGGTAGAGTCTAGAATAATTTCATAAGGAAAACAAAATGGTGAAGGCAGAAGCGAGGCCAGGAAGAAAAGGGGGCCGTCGGGCCGAAAAATAGGCAGAAAAGAAAAGGAAGCCACCAGTGGCTTCGACTAGAAAGACCCTATGAACGAGGGGCAAGAAAAATAGAGAGGAAAGCATGCAGAACCTAATGCAGCTTACCATGGAGGAACTCCAAGTTAGGTTAAAGCCATAATACCAATATGAGAGGTAGAGCTAAATGCCAAGGCAGTGACAAAATCTCTTTCAACGGAGGAATGGGATCCCCTGCTCATAGATCCGTGGCACACTAGAGGCTGACAAACACTATTTAGATAGACAATCCAGCTGTACTGGGTAATGAAGAACCTGTTGGTGGGGGTCATGAAAACACACAGGGACTTGGAAGAACCAATTAACGCACGAAAAGAGGAGCCAAGCCTAAAGGACATCCAAAAGGAGATTCAGGTGATGCAGGTACAATAATACCATCAAAATGTATGTTTTGGCCAAATTGAAAAACAAATTAAAAGCTTGCTACAGAATGAAGTGCTCGGGTCAAGTGCAAAGGATGCGACCCCTATTAAGTCAATTGATGACTGAAGTAGAGTAGAAAAAAATATATATATTTTTTTTGTTTTATGTTGATTGGGTCAGATAGCATTTACTTTGAAAGTCGAAGGATTAAGAATACAATAGATACAATAGTATATTTAGCATGGATGAATATTCTCAAACTGTTTAAATTTTGGATAGCATATGATGTTGATCAGTGGTCAACATACTAGGGTTCCCTCACGCAGGTTGAGATCACCATACATATTTTTTGTTATCTGCCTATATATAATTAATAGAAAAAGGAATTACTGCCAAGCTTACACAAAAAAAATATTTTTAATAATTATATTTTCCAATTAAAAATGAAGGAAACTAGTTTGAGTGATACGACACACTGTTGGAGCCTAGAATTTTTTTGAGAATTATTAGCATGATCGCACAACAAAGATGAGGAACACGGAAAGGATGAGATGGAGTGAAGCACGAGGTTGGTGCAGTGAGTAGGGCACGACGAATATGGATGCCATGCATAGGAGTCAAAGTGGAGCTTGAGGAAGGAGGATGCATGCATGAAATATTGACAGTCACAATTCTACAGAGGACACAGATGACAAAGGAGATTGTGGCAAGAAAACATTTGGAGATATTTTGAAGTAGGAGGAGATGATGCAGAGTGGAGCTGAGCAGGGGAAGAGATATTTTGGACAACCATTAGCATGCATAGGACAACTCAAAAGAATAAGAGAAATATCATAATGGCCTCTCAGAACAACTGGATTGGTTGGGCAGGAAACTAAGAGGATTCAAGACGGTTCCGAACAAATACAAGGAAACATGTTGAAGAAGAAGTTGGGGTTGGATAAGTTGGCAGGACGTATTCTTAGGAGTAGATTGCAGTGGAATTTTAAGTAGTTCTTCATCGGCCGAACATAGAAGAAGTTGAGTCTAGAGTCAGTGTATGTGTCAGTGTCAATTAGGTGCAACCTATGGGCATGTAGTCGAGTTTATCGTTTCTTCGTAGCCTTACTATCATGAGTTTATCCTTTGGTTATTATAAACTGGTTGTAGTTGGTTCATAGTCTAGTTTTTATTATTGTTTGGTGTTATTCTAGATGGTCGGTGAGCCTATTAATTTAACTTATGTAACTCTGGATGTTATGCCTCTTCCACTAACATGAATATGTACTAATATTGGAGAAGTTACTTTAGCCTTTGATGTGTATTTGTATGAATTTTTTTTGTTTTAGGTTATGATATTATGCACACCAGGTTGATGGTTTATAATGTTGTTAATGGTCTATAACTTGTGTCTTATAATTGAGATGTTTATATTGTTAATTTCTTTGGAATGATGGTTTATGGTGATGATTTGTTCTGGTATGGACCGGTTGTGTTGTGTATAATAAATTTGTCTTATTGAGCGTAAAGGGTTGATTAACTGATAAGGTGCAAGGTGTTGGTCAAGGTCATGTGTGTCAATTGCAAAACTAGTAGACTCTAGGGTTGACTCAATCTTCATTTTATGGAATCCATGTCGGGATTCTTACATCGTGCATAGTTGATGTGAGTGTGTGCCATGGGTTGAATAAACAAAGTACAATGCCATGCATAGTGTGCAATCATACTGGACTGTTAGAGCATGTGTCAGTGAGGAATAACATGTCACATTCATAAGAAAATCTTGTTAGACTATGCAAACTTGGTTCTGACGGTCACTCTTTAGCATCTTAGGTGAGAATTCACTCACTTCGTGGGTGTTCTCGAAATGGAAGATGTTAAGCAGGTCTTTGTTGGACACTGTGTCATAACTCCCGAGTTCATTAGAATCTTGCGCCCCAATAAATGCCTCTGTTGCCTAGACTGGGATAGTTGTATGAGGATGTTGTCTTCTGGGAATATGGAAACCATGTAACCCAATGGGGGAGGAATTTACACAGTGGTTCAGGTAGAAGCTGTGCGAGTTCATTGTGAAAGATATTGGAGATAAGAGCCAAAACTTGGAGAAATGGATACAAAAGTACGCGTTTATCGAATTCTATGAAGACTTCTTTGTAGAGTTCCCTAACATTTTGATAGAGTGGATCCCATTAGGGGAATTTTCAGGTCTAAAATGGACCTCCTAAGCAAGTTATAGAATAATAGTGTAAATAATAAAATAATATTATATTACATCATCAAATTTTAGAGGGAAAAAAGAAAAAACTATATTTTCAACTTATCTCCCTATGGGTTTACTCAAATTTTGAGCAGAAACAATCATTCGATGCAAAATTTGATTCCTCATCCAAGAAGTACCCATGTTGCATACTTTCAATGGACCCTACTACATGAAAAATGAGAAATACATGAAAAATGTTATTGAAATCACAGTTTTTCATGCATTTCTCATTTTTCGTGTAGCAAGGTCCATCGAAAGTATGCAACATGGGTATTCCATGGATGAGGAATTAGATTTTGCATCTAATGAGTACTCTCTCTTGAAATTTGAGTAAAGCATTAGGGAGATAAGTTAAAAATACGAGTTGAAAAAGTAGTTTATTATTTTATTATTTTTTCATATTTTTACTTTTTTACTCCAAAAATGGTGAATCATCCCCCATGGTTGATATCATTATCTTGAATCGTATTGGTCCTTATAAAGTCTATTTTGGTTGTACATTTTCCTTAGGAGGCCCATTTTAGACCTCAAAAGTCCCCTAATGAAATGTTGAAGGACAACAATCCCACGTATCGACATGACGGGCTAAGGAGGTGGATGTTGGAGCAGGTACATCAGGTTTGAAAGCGTGTTAGAAGGGTTTATTATGGAGTTTGCAGTGGAAGTGACAGTATCATATACTACAATAGAACATAAATTTTTGAAGGGGCCAGGTGGAAGGTTTACAAGGTCAATCATATTATTATTAAAGATGATGATATATGACAATAATGTGTTTCCCTTGGAGTTAGATACCACCAAAAGTGGATTTCCAAGGAGGACCAACATACAACCACTTTTGCGATAATGTGGGCTTATATGTAGTATATGGTGATGTCATTTAGCCTAAATAATACACCTAAAATATTTTCCATAATAGTGGTGGTAGAGCTTAAGGAATTTATTCAAAAGTTCCAATAGGTTTACTTAGATTATTGGACTATGTTTAGTCTATTGGAAAAACACATTTGAGGTGTTACTGTTGATGGTAGATAGTTGTAGGGAATTACAAATTTCTTTAAATCTCAAGAAGTGTATATTATGTGCTCCTTCTCATATCCTGTTTGGACATGTCGTATGTAAACAAGGGTTGTTGGTAGACCCAACTAAGATTGTAGTTATCATGGATCTGTCGCCACCAACTACAATATGTAGATGAGATCCAACATGTTCCACATAGGATACTATCATAAATTTATATAGGGATATGCCAAAATTATTGTGCCTATGGAGAGACTATTGAAGAAGGGAGTAGAATATCAATGAGCTAAGGATTATTAGCGAGATTTGGATACTTTGAAATAAAGAATGGTTTCAATGCCTATTCTAGTCTTCTCGGACTAGAGAAAGGAGTTTCACGTACATGTTGATGCTTCAATTTCCCTAGGAGTGATGTTGGCTTAGCCATGGGAAGGAGAGGTTGATCACCCTATTTCCTTCTCTTGTCACAATCTATCAAGCACCGAGTGAAACTATATTATGACATATAGAGAAGGGCTAGTGATGGTATACACCCTCCAAAATTTTATGCATTATCTGTTGGGAAACAAATTTAAGATATATACAGACCATTCAACCTTAAAGTACCTAGTCAATAAGTCTGGGTTAGAGGAAGGGTTTTTTGGTGGTTGTTATACTTCTCAGACTATGATTTTGAAGTGGTAGTTAAGTCAGTGAGATTGAATCTCGGGCTTGATCATCTGCTGCATTTGACTTCATGTGAGGAGGCGCATAACTTGAAGGATAAATTTTGAGAGTCATAGTTGTTAACGGTAACCATGGTAGATGATTATTTGCAAAAATTGCATAATTTTAAATACCAGGATGGCCAGAGAAGGGTATATAGTAATGCGGATCAACAAGCTCATGGTCAAGGTCGTGTAGTATCAATTGATCATGGGAGCGCTCTATAATATTCACACCAACAGAGTCCTCAAGAGATGTGTCATGGAGCATGAGAAACCTATGATCCAAGAAGAAGTGCATGCAGGGGTTGTAGGGGGTCACTATGTAGGTCAGGTTGTTGCACAAAGGATCTTATGTGCTAGGATTTGGTAGCCCACTATACAAATTAATTATAAGGAATATTGCAATACCTACAATGTATGTGAGATGGTAGGAAGGCCATCTTGGCGATATGATATGCCCCTAAACCCCCAACTCACTTTACAGTCATCTGATAAGTGGGCTATTGATTTCATTGGGCCAATTGATCCACTCGTGAGGATGAATAGTGTGCGATACATTACCACTATAGATTATTTAACTAGGTGGGTTGAAGCTATATTGGTGATGGACTATAGTGTGGAGACTGTTGTGAAGTTTTTATTTGACGATTTGGTCTGGTATGGACCCGTTGTGTTGTGTATAATAAATTTGTCTTAATGAGCGTAAAGGGTTGATTAACTAATAAGCTGCAAGGTTGTGGTCAAGGCCTTGTGTGTCAATTGCAAAACTAGTAGACTCTAGGGTTGACTCAATCTTCATTTTATGGAATCTATGTCAGGATTCTTACATCGTGCATAGTTGATGTGAGTGTGTGCCATGGGTTGAATAAACAAAGTACAATGCCATGCGTAGTGCGTAATCATAGTGGGCTATTAGAGCATGTGTCAGTGAGGAATAACATGTCACATCCATAAGAAAATCTTGTTAGACTATCAAAACTTGGTTCTGATAGTCACTCATTAGCATCTTAGGTGAGAATTCACTCACTTCATGGGTGTTCTCGAAATGGAAGATGTTAAGCAGGTCTTTATTGGCCACTTTGTCGTAAATATTGAGTTCGTTAGAATCCTGCGCCCCAATAAATGCCTCTATTGCCTAGACTGGGATAGTTGTATGAGGAGGTTGTCTTCTGGGAATATGAAAACCATGGAACCCAATGAGGGAGGAATTGACATAGTGGTTCATGTATAAGTTGTGAGAGTTCACTGTGAAAGATATTGGAGATAAGAACCAAAACTTGTAGAAATGGATACAAAAGTACGGGTTTATCGAATTCTATGAAGCCTTCTTTGTAGAGTTCCCTAACATTTTGACAGAGTGGGTCCTATTAGGGGAATTTTCAGGTCTAAAATGGGCCTCCTAAGCACTTTATAGAATAGTAGTGGAAATAATAAAATAATATTAGATTACATCATCAAATTTTAGAGGGAAAAGAGAAAAAACTATATTTTCAACTTATCTCCCTATGGGTTTACTCAAATTTTGAGCAGAAACATTCATTCGATGAAAAATTTGATTCCTCATCCAGGAAGTACCCATATTGCATACTTTCAATGGACCCTACTAAATGAAAAATGAGAAATACATGAAAAACGTTATTGAAATCACGGTTTTTCATGCATTTCTCATTTTTCGTGTAGCAGGGTCCATCGAAAGTATGCAACATGGGTACTCGTTGGATGAGGAATTAAATTTGCATCCAATGAGTACTCCTGCTCGAAATTTGAGTAAAGCACTAGGGAGATAAGTCAAAAATACGAGTTGAAAAAGTAGTTTTATTATTTTATTATTTTTTAATATTTTTACTTTTTTATTCCAAAAATGGTGAATCACCCCCATGGTTGATATCATCATCTTGAATCCTATTGGTCCTTATAAAGTTTATTTTGGTTGTACATTTTCCTTAGGAGACCCATTTTAGACCTCAAAAGTCGCCTAATGAAATGTTGAAGGACAATAATCCCATGTATCGACATGATGGGCTAAGGAGCTGGATGTTGGAGCAAGTATGTCAAGTTTGAAAGCGTGTTAGTAGTGTTTACTGTGGAGTTTTCAGTGGAAGTGATAGTATAATATACTACAATAGAACATAAATTTTTGAAGGGACCTGGAGGAAGGTTTACAAGGTCAATCATATTATTAATAAAGATGATGATATATGACAATAATGTGTTCCCTTTGGAGTCAGATATTATGAGAAAATAAGTTTCCTTCACAGACAGGGAAGTAGGGAAGGCACGAGAGATGATCTGAGAAGGAGGAAAGAGAAAAAGGAAAGCGGGCTACAATGGAGGCTGTCAGTGGACCCAAAATTATGCATAAAAAGGGAAAAGGGAAAAGGAAAGGATGAAGTTAGAGAGTTATGAAGATGCCAGTTTGAGAAGTGGCAGAAGATATCAATAGGGTGATATGGAAGGAGCTTGGTCAGTGTCAGTACTTGTTTCAAGAAGGATCCCAGAGTGACGGGCTAGGAGAGGTCATAACAGGACAAGGAGTAGTTCTAGTGACCAAAGCTATGAAAGGATGTAGTTTTTCATGCCACATAAAGAGGTGATAGAAAGGGAACAACTGAGTCCACACAACACAAAGGATTCAAAACCAAGACAATAGAATCAGGTGATGCCTGGGGTCAAACCCTCCACCCCGCTCGGATCTACAAACCAAGAGGTAAGCACCCAATGCACTGATTCAACTAGTGTAGGAGGTAATTATATTCAGGGAGGAGGAAATAATGGTCGTAGTGGAGTTGGTCCAGGTGTAGGAAGGATGACGCAAGCTAATCAGACTTAGGGTGATGCGTAGTTAGGTGCGAAGTATTCCAGTAGTATGGAAAGAACAAGAAGAAGTACTTTGTTGGAAATTACTACACATACTACCATGGCGGGTGTAGATATACAAATGTACACGTTTCACGGTGCTGGGATCGAAGACCCAGAACAACATCTATTTGTGTGTGAGGTCATTTGGATAGCTAAGTGTGTTAGGCCCCTATACTACTAGTGTAACCCCCTATTGTTGTTAGTATAACCCACTTATTATATTGATGTACCCATGTAGTGCCCATATTGTTACTATTGTGCCACATAGAAGCCCACTATTGTTATTATTGTGCCCTTACATTATTATTGTTATGTCGGCTCTGATTATGTTATAACCCCTTAGACTCCTATATATAGAAAGGAGGTCTTTTCATTTGTATCATCCAAGAATTGTTCATTTATGTAATTTAAAGGAGGTTGCCCCCTCGAAGAGGCTGAATTCTAAGGCGTGGATTTATCTTTTCTATCTTTTCTTGAGCTGGTTTCATAACATTTGGTATCAGAGCTTTGGATTCTAGGGTTTCGCTGCTCCAAACAGGTCATCGTGGCATTTTCGCTATAAATTTTTTTTTGTGATGTTTCAGAAGTCGCACAAAAAACCCATTTGAGAAGAATTGGCGCTAAACCTTGGGTCCGAATTTCAGAGCTTTTCGCGTGATATTTTCGGAGATATGATCTGAGGAAGTTGGCCTTTTTGCAGACTCCTGAATTACATTCAAAACAGGTGACCTGGGGAAAATCGTCATAGCTCTCTCTCTGAGGATCGGATTGAAATTTCGTAAAAAGGTATAGAAAGAGGATGGACTGTAGTTTTCTTTTATATATTTTTCAGAGTCAAAGGTTGAAACAGTGACACGTGTCACTTCATACAAGTTCGCTCTACTGAACTAGTCTATAATCAAGTCACTGTGGGAGATTTCGCATAACTCTTCCTTGGAGAATCCAATTTGGGTCAGACTTGTGGCATTGGAAAGAGGACACAGAGGACTACTGCACGTCACAAATTCAGGACTAGGTGATTGAAAAGTAAAGAGTTACAGTCGTTTCAAGGTCGAGCTCCTAAAATCAAGAAAAAGCAAGATGAGGAAGTTTGATGGCAAGGATCCGGTAAATTGGATACTTCAAATGGAGCAATATTTTGATCTACATGGTGTACAACTGTTACAAAAGGTATGTATTGCATCTTCATATTTAGAACCAGATCAATTTTTATGGTATGAAGGGCTTTGTTCTCGTAAAAAACTTGTTACGTGGTCAATTTTCACGGAGGAAATGATAGCACATTATGAAGATACAAAGAGCAACATCTTCTTTAGAGCAACACCACAACAATTGGAAAGAGTAAAAGGGCTTTGTGACATAATGGAAAGAAAAATTATGGAAACCAGGAAGCATACCCCTCACAACTATAAATATGGAAGTGTTGTTTCTCCCAGCCTTCCACAACCTACAAGGGTTACACCACAACAATTGGAAGAAAAAAGAGAAAAAGGGCTTTGTTACAATTGTGATAGCAAATGCACTAAAGGTCATAGGTGTGCTGAGAAGAAATTATTTTACATAGAATATGAAGAGGAGGAAGAAAAGGATCAAGAAACATCAAAAGAAGAGGATATAGGCCATGACACCACCCCAGAGAAAGAAGAAATGAATCAGACCATATCTTGTAAAGCATTGGAAAGAATTACCACTCCTCAAACTCTCAAGATAGAAGGACATATCAAGAAGAAAAAGGTGCAAGTAGTGAAAGATCACATCGAGAAAGAAGAAATGAATCCAACCATATCTTGTAATTCAATGGAAGAAATTACCACTCCTCAAAAGATAGAAGGACATATCAAGAAGAAAAAGGTTCAAGCAGAGAAAGATCACATCGAGCATCAACAACAAGTTCTCCAACTTTTAAAGGATAACGCCACTTCGGTGCAAAATCAAATGAAACAACAGGTAGATCAACATCGTAGTGAAAAATGTTTTGATGTAGGTGATTGGGTATTTTTACTGCTACATCTCAAGCAAGCTATTTATGAGAAGGAAATGTTGGCAATATTACATGCACTTAAAAAATGGCGACCTTACCGAATGAGAATACTCTTCAAGGATGAGGATGTGGAAGCATTGTTTTTTGCTATTTATATTATCCAACCAAATTGGATAAACAAAGCAAGGGATGAATGGAAGAAGGATGAAGAAGTATGGCCACTTATTCAAAAGTTGCAAAAGATCCCAATTCAAGCAATATTGTCAGAAATTGAAGAGGAAGGAAAAATCATATTGGAACCTGGAGCAGTCACAGAAACAAGAACCTGACAGCTACGAAATCGATCAATTTCAGAGTATTTCATCAAGTGGAAGAACTTACCCGCTGAATATTCCACATGGGAGGACAAGAATTTTATACAGAAGCATCAAGAACTACTCAAGCGTTGAGGACAACGCTTTTTGAAGGAGAGGGGCATGTTAGGCCCCTATACTACTAGTGTAACCCCCTATTGTTGTTAGTATAACCCACTTATTATATTGATGTACCCATGTAGTGCCCATATTGTTACTATTGTGCCACATAGAAGCCCACTATTGTTATTATTGTGCCCTTACATTATTATTGTTATGTCGGCTCTGATTATGTTATAACCCCTTAGACTCCTATATATAGAAAGGAGGTCTTTTCATTTGTATCATCCAAGAATTGTTCATTTATGTAATGTAAAGGAGGTTGCCCCCTCGAAGAGGCTGAATTCTAAGGCGTGGATTTATCTTTTCTATCTTTTCTTGAGCTGGTTTCATAACAAAGTGGGTCTAAGATGAGGCTACAAATATTACACACCTAGAAGCCATGTTTAGGGATCATGTGCTGACTTGGTACATGGAATTTAAAAGCATGACTCTAACTATATAGATTAGGACCTTCGTGAAGTTTAGATAGGCACTAATAAGGGAATTTTAAAGGCCTAAGTGAGAGTCTCAATGCATCATGGAACTTAAGGAGATCAAACAGAGTCCAGGAGAATCAATATGGTATTTAGATCAATGATTTAAGTTATTGAAGGATATGTTGATGTTCTCGATTCTGGATGTGAAACACAAGGAATGGATTATTGTAGGACTATTACTACACATCAGGATACCCTTAACACATCAAAGGATCAGTACAAAATCAAAGGCTTTAGATCTCGCATTGAAGTTAGAATCCTGATCAACAGGCAGAGAGGAGAACAATTGTATTGCATAGGTGCAGTCCTAGTTGGTTGTGTTGGCTTCTCAAATCCAAGACCTGATGAAAGGGAAAGAGAAGAGGGAAGAATTATGGTGCACCATTTGTAGAACATAAGTCCATCATAGAAATGAATGTAAATTATTGATGGACTATATGGCAAGCGACACAATGAATTTTCTTGTGCAAGCTAGAGGAATATGGTGTGAAATATACAGGGTATTGGCCCATATACCATCTAGTTTCTCGATAATGCAAAAATATGAGGCCTTAGCATGTATTTTATTTTGTGACATCCACCACTAAGGTGCACCGAAGTTGATGTGCAAGTGCACATTTGATTCTTTCTGAGTATAGGGGTTCGAAGGGACGAAACCTGTGTCAAATGGATTTAACCAACTCGGATACAATCAATGAAAATAATACAACCAACAAGGGCATGGACGCAGTATGGTGGCTAGAGGAACCGAAGGATAGAATAGAGGAAGAGGAGGATTTAGTCAGGGCCAATGCATTATAATCTGCTATAATTGCAAACAACAGGGACACTTGGCTTGATATTGTACCAACCCTTATTGTACTTGTATTTATTGTAGATATTTGGATCATCCAACGGAATATTGTCCCCAGTTGATCGCAAAATTGTAGGAAAAGAAGGGGCCCAATATACATATTATAGTTGTCGAGCTGCGCAAGACTCAACAGTGGGCACGGAAAATATTAGGGGCTAATATTCGCAGGTGGGCTAATATTCCATGTTTTTCCAAAAAAAAATTGCCAATTTCCATTTTTCTAAAAATCAATTCTCCCAAATTTTATAGTATAAAATTATTTAACCTTAAAAATTGCCAATATTATGTATTTTCTAATATAAAATAATTAGAAATCTAAACATTTTTACAAAATTATCATCAAAACTTTTTAAAATTTGGATATTTGAGACTAGTAAGGTTCACCAAGGTTGCAAAACTTTAAGATAAATTTTGATCCTTAATTTTTTAACTGACAGTGGGTAGGCATGATAACACAAGGTGGTGTTAGAACTGGTGCTAATGTTACAAGATCCCTAAGATCGTAGCCCTAATGGGTGAGGAGACCTCTTTAACCACCTATGAAGTTTGACCCAGTTAAAGAGAAGACCAGGTATAAAATGGCCCAAAGGGAAATAGTCGTAGAAGAATGGGATAGGCTAGAAGCTAGGCGCGAAGTGATTATGTCAAAGATATTTGATACTTCTATAGGACGAGAGCAAAAGACCGCAGTAGATCTAGTTCATATTCTAATGCATACTTTTTTGGAGTTAATCAAAGATTCACAGTCCTCGGAGAATTTTAGGAAAATGGTGCAGCAGTGCACTAATAGAACTAAGGAAACTATTGCGTGAATTTTGATGAAGGTTAATCAAGTTGCTCACAGGAAGAGGACTGACAAAGAATTATGGTTCAGTGCACAAATAGGTGAGTATGAGATGGACAACATTATTATGTACCTATGATCAAATGTAATCATTTTACTGAAAAGCACATGGGAAATGATGGGGATACCTAGGTTGACTTGGTCTCCTATTTAACTTAGATTGGATAACCAAAATCAAAATTTTCCTACTGGACGATTGTTAGGGGTTCTTGTGGACATGGATGGAGTATTAAGCACTATTGATTTATAGGTGATTGAAATTATGGATGACATTGATCCCTATTAGGCTCTTCTAGGGATTGATTGAGACTTTGATAACCAGGTAATTATAAATTTAAAGAGGAGGCAAATGATCTTCGAGGACAGAGACATTCGAGTCATTGAACCATTGGACCCATGTGAGGGGGATCAATATGCTGATCCCGTGAAAGGTGAATTAAGTCGAGAGGTCCTGGATAATATTTATAATGTCACAACTCAATAGGATGACTTTGTAAAACCTATTGCTGACGTAGTGCACCATTGGGTCTTGTGCCTACGACTTGGAAGAAGCCTAAGAAAATTGGTAGAGCCAACTGCATGAAGTCAACACCAAAATCTGTGCACATGTTACGAGAATAGTGTGTTGGATAGGGACATAGGTGCATAATCAACCTCACTTCGATGGGTTGTCAGAGGTGGATATTTTTGTTTAGGAATATAAAGAGAAGATACAAGAGAGTCAGAGGATTCATGCATTGGATTTTGTGATGTGTGCTACAACAGGTAGGTGGTGGGATGTGCCTAATGAGAAATTCACGGGATGGCAACAATGTAAAGGCCTTTTGAAGGTTAGGTTCGAGAACTACTCTAGGGTCCATGGAGGGAGATATTTGAGTATGCAATGACCCAATACCCACCAGAAATGGTGCATCGTAGCATGGATGAAAGGAAAAGTACTACAACAAGAATGGGTATATCAATTTTTACATACCTTTGATATCATTCTAGCCAATTGGTACTTCTAATTAGAAGTGCGCAAAGAAACGTAGGATTAGGATGCAAAGGCACAAAATTTCAAGGCAACATTTAGCTTTGAAGATATTCATTGAGGATGCTCCAACCATGATAAAAATGGACCATTATGAGGATCCTTGTAATATTTAAATTCCAAAGGTTTAGGGTGAGTGCATAGTGTAGGGACCACCATTGCAATACAAAAAATATGTAACCGATCAAGACCAGGAAAGTAAATATTGGAACCATGGAAACCAAGATGGTGATTGTTGGAGATTAGTGGGACAACGAAACTATTGAGAAGGTTGCATACTTATTGTGTGAATACCAGGACTTGTTTCCTAATACATTTGAAGAGATGAGAGGGATTGTGGGTGAACTAGGAGAAATGAGGATTCCCCTGAAGCTTGATGCAAAGCTAGTGATCCAAGGGCCATATCGAGTAAATCCTATCTACAGAGAAAAGTTTATGTGAGAATTGGAGACAATTCTACATGCAAGGATCATTGAGCGGATGGAGGAATCTAAGTGGATCCATCTGATGGTGGTTTAAAATAAGAAAATGGGCAAGATCATATTTCTGGAAAACGTGGGGAGGGAAGAAGAACATTCTTTTACTGATGGATTCTCAAGATACCACCAAAAGTGGATTTCCAAGGAGGACCAACATACAACCACTTTTGCGACAATGTGGGCTTATTTGTAGTATATGGTGATGTCGTTTAGCCTAAATAATACACCTAAAATATTTTCCATAATAATGGTGGTAAAGCTTAAGGAATTTATTCTAAAGTTCCTAGAGGTTTACTTATATTAGTGGACTATGTTTAGTCTATTGAGAAAACACATTTGAGGTGTTATGGTTGATGGTAGATAGGTGTAGGGAATTACAAATTTCTTTAAATGTAAAGAAGTGTATATTATGTGCTCCTTTTGGTACCGTGTTTGAACATGTCATATGTAAACAAGGGTTGTTGGTAGACCCAACTAAGATTGTAGTTATCATGGATCTATTGCCACCAACTACAATATGATAGATGATATTCAACATGGGCCACATAGGATACTATCATAGATTTATACAGGGATATGCCAAGATTACTGCGCCTATGGAGAGACTATTGAAGAAGGGAGTAGAATATCAATGAGTGAGGATTATCAGCGAGAATTGGATACTTTGAAAGAAATAATGGTTTCAACGCCTATTCTAGTCTTCTTGAACTAGAGAAAGGAGTTTTGCGTACATGTTGATGCTTCTTCATTTTCCCTAGGAGTGATGTTCACTTAGCCATGGGAAGGAGAGGTTGATCACCCTATTGTCTTCTCTTGTTGCAATCTATCAACCACCAAGTGAAACTATACTGTGACTCAAAGAGAAGGGCTAGTGACGGTATACACCCTCCAAAATTTTATGCATTATTTGTTCGGCAACAAATTTAAGCTATATACAAACCATTCAACTTTAAAGTACCTAGTCAATAAATCTGGGTTGGGGGAAGGGTTTTGTAGAGCTATAACTAGGGTCTCTCACACCACCAATTATTCCACATTATTAAGTCAATCCGGGATCGTTTTGTTCTTTCAAGGAGTAACTCAATCCGAGGCTATTCTGTCCAAGTAGTGCTCGGTAGTATAGCGTTCTAATGACTTGAAAGGAAACAATCGCTAAGCTGTAACTAAACCAATTCAGAAAATGAAATCACACAAGGCAAATGATCAGTCAAGGGTACGGAACCAATAACCCTTCCCTTTAGAAACTGATAAAGAAAGAAAACCAAAGCATGGGCTTATAGGTCAGGGAGCTAGGCAGCGTCTTGCTGGGCTCACGACAGCCTTAGGCCTGCTATCACGCGAAAGCAATAAAGGCAGATTAATGAAAGTAAAATGGAACAGCAATTCTTAAAATGGAATAGCAGTAATGAAATGGAACAGCAGTAATGAAATGGGACAGCAGTAATAAAATGGAACAGCAGACTATCATAAACAGGAAACGTCAATCATATAAAATGGAACAGCAAACCCAAATGGAACAGCAAACTCAAATGGAACAGCAAATCCCGAAGTATGTACACGGTCTGTACTACTGTAGCGATCCGAGAGCAATGTATGATGCGACTATGGTTCTGAACAAAGTGATATTATCTTCAAGTCTCACAAGTAATTATTTCATATGAATCCAATAATGATAACATTCATGCCAATAACTTGCTGTAGAAATGGATGCAATTCGAATAGATTCAGTTTGTGTAATACAGAGACGTGAATTACAAAACTTATTCAGATTCAGATATTAATTAAGAAGCATAGTCTATCATATAAGAAATGTATCGGATTACTGTAATGAAAGAAATAAGAAAACCACACAAATCACCGTATGATACAACAGCAAGTGACCGTCGGAGCTGGGCCCTTGGCTACGATGGTACACTGCTTAGAGTTACTTCAAATACAGAAACGAAGTGAACACCAAATCCTTTATATTGATTGCATAACAAAAGTGTACAAAATCAGATCTTACAAAAGCTCAGTGATCAAAATCGTTCTGAGTTTATAATTATAATAACAGTCATCCCCCCACGCTCGATGGCGTGGTACCTTTATATAACATAACTGACGGAGATGTCTAGATACAAAAGATAAGCTTTAAAGCAGCGATCCCTCAGGATCGAATATCCTGAGGGATTCGCTTAATCGTTCAGGTCTCTTGCGTTCTCCGTCACGGTATCCTGCGCTCTTTTCCTGGATTATTCGGCTCCAATTTTACTTGATCTTGTCCGCATCCGGTTCCCTGTCGACGGGGCAGCAGTTACTTTCCTTGCGCTTCTCGTTTTTACTCGATAATCCCCTATTTCCGCGTCCTTCTGCATAGAAAACATCGATTATTAGTGATTGAGCTTCGTTTGTCCATTTTCACATAATTTACCAAAACCCTTATGTTTTTAGGCTCAATATGCAGAAAAGATTAGAAATAGTATTTGAAAAACCACTAGATTACTTATCAAAAAGCATACCTTCTAGGTGCTCCACACACCCCCCTGCTTACCCTGTTTCATGTCCTCATGAAAACGTTGTAATTGACATGCAGGGCTGTGAGAGAGTAGGCCGGAGAAGGGATCTCTCGAAGAGGCCGACAACCATGATTAGCAACTAGATGGTCAAAGAACTGGTCTAACTGATCTGCAGGCATCTCATATAGAGCCTGATATCCAGGTGCAGGATGCCAAACAATTGGGCTGCGAAACCGATACCCCAACCAAAATGGGCCTGCTCGCAGAATCCGTTCCCCATAGAGACTCAATCGACTGGCAGCCAATTCAAAATTCTCAAAGTTAAAGGGTTCTCTGAGCTGGATGTTTGGGTTAGAGGTTCGGTATCGAAACTTTGCAGCATGGAAGGCCTGGTCTTTAATAGTCAAGAAATACTCCAGACCACTTCGGATCAAGTCTTCATGCATGGGACCTAATATCTTCATGACACCTGGGATCCTCATCATACTCCTATGCTTTCTCCATAATGCTGCTGGGTCCCTAGGTTCAGCTCGTACCCAAAGGTCTAAGCTATTTTCTTTCCTCTGGAAGATGTTGTAAGCTTTAAGCCATTTTAACTGATTCACCCCAAATGAGATAAAGGCTTGAAATTGTATATCGCCAACGAAAGGGCCAGGATTCAAATCAGTTTCCTGGTCTAAGACAAGATTGTGCAAGTAGAATTCACATAACAATCTTTGAACTTTAACTCCATAGTGCTTGCAGCAGTGTTGATATGGATGGGTGCTCCTGCCCTAATAGCTTTTATTTTTAATCTCAAATAACGTTCAAACAAAAACAAAGCATAATTTTTAGCAGGGGCTCTACAAGTCAAAACATCAGTATACAAGGAACACAAGGTGTCCATCTGCTTAACAACACTATCTAGTCGACGAGTTACCTTAGCAACCTTTTCCTGCTCCTTTTGCCATCCTTCAAAGGCCTGGCTCTCAGACTGACTGATGTTTCGAAGTTGCTGTTGGAGTTCCTCGTATCTTTCCTTGGGGACCGTCTGTTCTCGCAACCGCTCGGCCTCCTGCTGGGCTTCCTTCATCATTTTATGAAAGGTCCTGGTCTTCGGGTCTTTCTTCCACAGAGCCGTAGAAGCTGGAAGTTTAACCTGGACCTTCCTGTTGCGTTGCTTGGAATTTAGGACCCGAATTACACCCGAGGGGGGTGTTTCCGTTTGAACCTCTTTGCTATCCGTCTCCTTTTTGATGCGAACAAAGGGTTGGTGTGATCTTCCTACCACCAGAGGCTCTTGTTGTTCCATTGGAATGTCTATTCGTTCCTCCGGGCCAAATGGAACAGCAGTTTCCAATGGAACAGCACCCTGTTCCTCATTGACATTCGAAACAGCGAACTGTTCTTCAACAGTAGGTCTCCTGATGGGGTTTCGTCCTTCAAAACGAACCCTAACCCTCGGGGTCCTTGCTGCCGTGGTCCTTTTCTTTTGCCTTGCAGTTTTTTGTATTCTCAGACTGGCTTTCAACATTCTGATTTGTTGCCGAAGTCCGGTTATCGTGCCCAGCATCCTCTGGTGCTTCTTCTTCAATTTTGCAATTTCCCTAGCCTCGGCAGAGGGTTTGGCCTTTAATTTTACTTCTTCTTCCTCTCCCGGAACATCTTCCGGTGCCCTGGGGACAGATTGTCCCTAATTGATGTCTTCTGCTTCTTTACCGGGCAGGTTTTCTTCCCCTGCTTCTTCTGCATGCCCTTCTTCAGGTAACTCTTCTTTTGCGGGACCGTCAAGGATGCCTCCTGGACTGGAGGCTTGGCCGTATTCTCCCATATTGGCCAGAACTGCTGCCAATTCCTCTTCTCCTGGATGGTCTTGCAACGGGCTACCCATGGATTTTGCATTTTCTTCCCCAATTCCTTCTTCTGGCTGGTTAGTTCCAGCCTCTAATTGCTCAGCATTTCCTTCGGGTAATTCACCTTCCTCTTCCGAAGGCTCGTCCTCAATTTCAATTGGTTGGGTCGCAGTTTTCTGAATCTTTTCCAACCTTCCCCTTATTCGAACCAATCGAGCTGACTTCCTGGGTCTTTCAGGCAGGTTGGGAGTGCCAACAGGTTCTCTAGGTTCCTCTGGTCGTTCCGGCGTATCGGAGGATTGCTTCCGTTTCGACACAGCATGTTTTTCTGCCGCCGACTTCTTACGTTTCTCTGATTGTTCCGGCGTGCTAGAGGACTGCTTTTGTTTTGAAACAGCATGCTTTTCTGCTGCTGGCTCCTTGTGTTCTTCTGAACGTTCCAGTGTGCTGGAGGTTCGAGGTAAAGCCAGTCCCACTTTGACTGTTTCAACCAATTCCTCCCAAGTGTCTTGCTGTTGGGCAAGACTGTGGCTTATTATTAGCCGAATCAGTCCGTGGTGGCTAACAACCGTCTCTGTGTGCTGAGCTTTCTTCAAACTTCGGGCCGCATCATGTAATAATGAATTTAAAAAGGCAGGGAGATTTACAGAGCATTTTCCCTTCAAAACAGCTAGAAGTTTTAAGTGACGAGCCCTTACCACATCTTTTCTCCCCTCGCAGGTGATATAGCTCTGCACTATTTTTGCCAGCTCGGTCCAGGGTTCCCCCAGTGTCGTCGGCAGAACTCCTTTCCCTTTGACTGTCAGACTTTGGCCTTCGCTCTGGAAAGTTTCCATTGCTTTCTGCAGTCTTTCCTTCTTCAGCTCCCATCTGGGTCCAGCTGGTAATCCTGAGGTTTCTGCAATAATGTCCTCCGTGACTTCTATCCGCTTTCCTCCGACTATAGAGTGGTTTTCCTGCAGATTTTGCAGGAATTCCAATGCTACAGCCTCGTTCGATTCTTGCAGGCGGTTGAAGTAATTCAACCATCCTGCATTTTCCAGAATTTCGCGGGCAGCATCAGACGCGATCAGCTTGTGCGGTTCACTTCGGATTGTTTTCCCGCCCATAGCTTACTCTCAAGAATGAACTCGGGAATGACACAGCAACTGTCCGCGGTATTTACCGAACAGAGAGGGTACTCGATGCTATTTTTAGGAAGGATTTTCGCAGAGCATGCAGCAAAGAGAAAGACCGTGGGTGGCAGTCCGTAAAATGAAATCATCATACCGTTAAATCGTGTTATTATTTTGCCCGAATGGTGTGCAGCCACGTAACCATTGGAGTAATGAGGTCACCTCCCCCCCCGCGATCTGATAGGCTGCCCCCAGCCGTCAAAGAGAGGAGCAGCAGCCAGTCGGGAGTCAAATCATAAAGTTCAGCAAGTGGAAATTATGCCATGTTGTAAAAAGACAATGAAGTACCAAAACCGAGGCAGAAAAATGGATCGCTTTTAAGATAAGCCAGTGTGATATAATGAGGAACCGAGAGTTGGACGTCTGTCAACTGTACCAAGTCTCCAGTAGTCATTGTCAATTCCGTTGCCATGATTGGTGATAATGCTCATGCGATAATTATATCAGGGTGTGACATATGATACATGCGAAGGAAATAAAAGACAAACAGACTTAATATCATACCTGTTGGTGTAAATATTACGACTCCAATGCCATTAACAGAGCTCTGCTGCCAACAGGTGTTCATAACCTTGGCAAAGTTGTTTATCTCACCCTCCGGAACCATTATCCTTTGTGTATCTACTGAAGAGTGCTTTGTCAAAATGCAGGCCATTATGCTGGCTTGGTGACCAGATAACCATAATGCCATTCACAAGGTAGTCATGAAACGTGGTCAGGCCGGCTCGTGATGAGACCTCCTGTTCCAAGGTTTGCTTGTTATTTTACCTTTGGACCATATCCCTGGTGTGGTGGCCGTAATGGGTATGCCACTTCGTTTCCATCCTTATGATCATGGTAGGCTGGCTCTGAATGAGACCCCCTATCCTGCATTTGACAATTTCATATCTTGTTTATATATATATATATATATATATATATATATATATATATATTTTATTCTTCTTTTGCAGCACACTTCTTTTTTCTTTGTTCGATTACACATAAGGGTGGTTCCGCACTCCTTAAGAGCGGGGAATGGTGGAAGAAGTCTTACAATCCCAACAGACAGATATAAATTGTTTGCTCATATTCCTCAGTAATGATCAAGAAAGTTTTTAGGGAAATCGACATGATAAAAAAATACCAAACCATGGTTTAGGAACAAGATAATGACAGTAAAGACGAAAGTTAATGTCCTTCCTCTTGACTTCTTATATATACTGACTGTTAAAATAATAGCGATTTATGATATGCAGGTTTCGGTATATCATGCTTTTATGTTCATTGCATAATGTCATTGCTACATCTGAAGGATTTAGGAGAGTATAATCGCAAAACATCCAAATAGAAGCAAAAAGGTTCTGATGGTGTCTTCTCTGAGCGAAATATGCGAATGACTCCTCTTGCGGAAAAGAAAAACCAAATTCTGCATCTTGAAAAAAAGAAATATGCGAGTGCTGTTCCTTTTCGCAAAGGAACAACAAAGCACAAAGAGTGCTGTTCCTTTTCGCAAAGGAACAGCAAAAATCCACACGTGCTGTTCCTTTTCGCAAAGGAACAGCAAAAATCCACACGGGTTGTTCCTTTTCGCAAAGGAACAGCAAAAATCCACACGGGCTGTTCCTTTTCGCAAAGGAACAGCAAAAATCCACACGGGCTGTTCCTTTTCGCAAAGGAACAGCAAAGCCAAAAAGTGCTGTTCCTTTTCGCAAAGGAACAGCAAAACAAAAAGTGCTGTTCCTTTTCGCAAAGGAACAGCAAAACAAAAAGTGCTGTTCCTTTTCGCAAAGGAACAGCAAAACAAAAAGTGCAAAAAATGCAAAACGTCAAAGTGTTGTTCCTTTTCGCAAGGGAACAGCAAAAATTCCAAAACACAAACGTGCTGTTCCTTTTCGCAAAGGAACAGCAAAAATTCCAAAACGCAAAAGTGCTGTTCCTTTTCGCAAAGGAACAGCAAAATAAAAAGTGCTGTTCCTTTGTCGAAAAAGAACAGCAAAACAACAAGTGCTGTTCCTTTTTGCAAAGGAACAGCAAAGTACCAAAAGTGCTGTTCCTTTTGAAAAGGAACAGCAGAATCATACGAGTGCTGTTCCTTTTAAAAAAGAACAGCAAAATCAAACGAGTGCTGTGCAAAATAAAGTAACCAGAATACTACAAAACAAAAATGAAAAGAACATATATACAGGATGTTATGTACAAATTATGAAAAACAAATTGCTTAAGTTATGGGTGAGGAAGATTTCACTTCCTCTGCTAGGATCTCCAAATCAGTATCTTGCTGAAGCTGTTGACAAAAGGATTCCCGAGTAAGGGGTCTTCGATAGAGACGAACCCGGTGGCCATTTACTTTGAACGTATGTCCAGAACCGTCAATCGTGATCAGAGTGAGGGTCCCATTGTCGTGCACCTTCTGGATCTCATATGGTCCTAGCCAGAGAGTCTGGAGTTTCCCCGGGAAGTCCTGGAATCGAGAATCGTATAACAGAGCCCAGTCTCCTTCATGGAAGACTTTATTCTTTATAAGTGCATCGTGCCACTTAGCTCGCTGCTGTTGAATTAATGCTGTGTTTTGTAATGCAGAGAGCCTAATCTCATCCAATTCGTTGATTTGTCGTAGTCGATTGATCTGTGCCTCATTCAGATCTAGGCCAACCTCTTGTGCAGTTCGTAGTGTTTGGATCTCGAATTCGATAGGAAAGATTGGTTGTTTCCCAAACACCAATTGATAAGGTGAATAGCCTGTCGTACTTCTCCATGTGGTTCTATAAGCCCACAGTGCTTCAGGTAGCCGAGCAGCCCAATCACGCCTGTGTGATGCGATGGTCTTTGTTAAGATTGACTCAATTATCTTGTTACTGTTTTCTACTTGTCCATTTGCCTGCGGATGGTAGGGGGTAGTAATCTTATGTTGGATATGATAATTGTTAAGTGTTGCGGCTAGTTTGTTTCCAACAAACTGTGGTCCACCATCTGTAATCACTTCTCTCGGAAGTCCATAACGTACAAACAAATGGAACAAAAATTGTATTACCGAATCTTCTGTAGCCCTAGCTAATGATTCAGCCTCGACCCATTTAGTAACATAGTATGTTGCTACCAGGATGTATGTCCTTTGGTTTGATGGTGGATTAATGGGTCCGACGAAATCGAGAGCCCATCGTTCAAATGGCTCAATAACCACTTGTGGTCTTAGAGGCATTTCATCGGCTTGACCAGGCTTTCCTGCTCGCTGACAGCTATCACAGGCCTGCACAAACTTTTTTGCATCCTTAAAGATTGTAGGCCAATAGTACCCTGCCTGTAGTATTTTATGTGTTGTTCTCTTGTCGGCAAAGTGCCCCCCGCATGGTCCACTATGACAAGCCTTTAAGATGTCTAGGATCTCATCCTCTCGAATGCACCTTCTGATTTGCATGTCTGCCCCTGTATGGAATAGATGGTCTCCAATCCACGAAAATCGTGTGCTTTTTTGAACAATTTGTTTTCGTTCCTGAGGGGTTAGGTGTTTTGGTAACTTACCCACTGCAAGGTAATTGGCGACGTCAGCATACCAGGGTGTGCGAACGGCAATGGCAAACAGATGTTCGTCAGGGAATTGATCTTCCACAGCTGCTGCTTCGCTTGATTTGGGTATTCTTGAGAGGAAGTCGGCTACAGGGTTCTCCTTGCCGGGTCGATCCTTAATTGTGATGTCAAACTCCTGCAACAAGATCAACCATCGAGTTACTCTAGCGTTTGTAACAGGTTTGTTTGCTAGATATTTAATAGCAGAATGATCTGTATATAACACAACAGGGTAACCTGTAATATAATGCCTAAATTTATTAACAGCATGGATTACAGCGAGAAATTCCTTTTCAGTAACAGTATAATTGAGCTCGGCAGAGGATAAATTTTTGCTAATATAGTAAATAGCGTATGGCTTCTTATCCTCTTCTTGTCCTAGGACTGCACCGATTGCTGTATCTGAGGCATCCGATGAGATCTGGAATGGCAGATTCCAGTTTGGTCCTCGAAGGACTGGAGCTATTGACAGGAGCTTTTTCAATTCTTTAAAAGCTTGGTCGCATTTATCTGTCCACAAAAAATCGACATTACCTGTCAGAGCATATAGAGGTGCTGCAATTCGTGAATAATGTTCTATAAAGCGTCTGTAATATCCAGAAAATCCAAGGAAACTACGTACCTCTGTTTGAGTAGTGGGGGTAGGGATGAGCAAAAGAATCTGAATTTTAGCAGGGTCTACCTGGATACCAGCTGCTGAAATGTAGTGCCCTAGGATGATTCCTTCCGTCATCATCATGTAGCACTTCTCGTGGCTCAGGCAGAGTCTGGTAGCAATGCAGCGTTGTAAAACTTTTTCCAGGGTATCCAGAGCTGGATCAAATTCATCCCCATACGGTGTGAAGTCGTCCATATACACCTCAAGTCCATCGTTCATTAGGTCTGCAAAAATACTGAGAATAGCTCTTTGAAATGTAGCAGGGGCGTTACATAGGCCGAAGGGTAATACACGATAGGCAAACGTTCCCCAAGGGCACGTAAAGGTAGTTTTATCCTGGTCTTCAGGGGCAATTTGGATTTGGTTATATCCACTGAAGCCATCCAAAAAGGAGAAAAATTTCTTCCCTGCTAACGTGTCCAATACTTGATCTATAAATGGGAGGGGAAAGTGATCCTTTTGTGTAGCCTTGTTTAACTCCCTGTAATCGACGCAGATCCTCCATTTTCCGTTTTTCTTTGGTACCACCACAAGGGGAGAGACCCATTTACTGTCAGAGATAGGGTAAATAAAGTTAACATCTAAGAGCTTCTGAAGTTCATCTTTCACTATCTCTTTTAGGTGCGGGTTGAGTCTCCTTTGTGGCTGACGGACAGGTCTTGCGTCTTTCTCTATATAGATGTGATGGGTGCATAATTGAGGATCAATCCCCTTCATGTCGGGGTAATCCCACGCAAATGCATATTTGTACTTTTGTAACAGATTAACAAGTTTTATCTCTTGATCTGGTGTAAGATTGGCGTTAATATTCAGAGTCTTACCAGGTTCAATTTCCACTACTTTAGTATTAGCAACAGCAGTTACTGGTATTGTCTGATCATGCGGATCTTTTAAGGGATCTTCTTCTAGCTCATTGTCAAATGCTGCCTCTATCATAAGACACTGCATATGTTTTCTAGCTTCAGTTTGACTGATAAAATTGTTAATGGCGTCGTCTTCTGTTTGATCTTTGAAATCTAACGCCTTCTGTATAGTTAATGGAGATCTAATATTGTTAGCGAGATATGATACAGGATAAGGGTTAGTTTTAATCATTGGCAGGCTTGGCTGAGCTGGAGGGTACATAATTAAATTTTTAACATCGGGTCCTTTAGCTATAGTCATGTTTCCCTGCTGGCAGCCAATGTAGGCATCGGCAGTAGCAAGCCAAGGTCTGCCTAGGATTAACGGATGTCCATCTAGTCGGGTTTTAGGATTAATTACCAGGAAATCTGTGGGATACTCCCATGAATCTACGGAAACCATGACATCATTCAGAGTACCTTCTGGTCGAACTACAGATCGATCTGCCAATTCTAACAGAGTATAAGTAGGTTCTACTGACGTAATGCCAAGCTTTTGGCAGGTGGAGGTTGTCAAAATGTTGATTGCAGCTCCCAGGTCGACTAGAGTGTTAGTCAGGGTTTGGCCATAGATTTGAACGGTCACAATTGGGTTCCCGGGATCTTCATATTTGATAGGTGTCTCCTTTCCTGATAATAGGTCGGATAAAGTACCAACTACTTGGACTCTAGGGTTAGTGTTTGTATTCCTCCTTGATTTTTTGATGCATAATTCTTTTATGGTTTTCGCATATATAGGAATATCTTGTATAGCTTGGAGGAATGGAATCTTTATATACAGATTTTGTAATTCTCCCAGAATGTCAAAGTCTGGAGGTTGTATAGGTCGAGATATGACTAATCGTTCTGGGAAAGGAGGAGAGGATGTGCTTGCTTGCTTATTGTTTTGCTCTTTGTTTTCATCCTCCCGCTGTGGGGGTTGTTCTACAGGTAACTGATTTTCAATATGAGCCCTTTTGTCTCCCTCTGTTTCTACTATTCGTCCCGATCTTAATTGAAGATCGTTGCACTCCCTTAGGTTAGACTCAATCTCTGATGTGTCTATGATTTGAATAGATTGGACTGGCCTATTATTAGGGTTGGGATTGGGTTGGGCTGGGAGTTGCGGTCTCAGATTAGGCTGGGGATTTTGTGGTAAAGCTGGCAGAGTTGGTTGAGGGAGTGGTATTGATCCTGCTGGCTGATATGTCGGTTTTGGCCAGCTTGTCTGCCAGGATGAGCTTTGCGAAGTGGAAGGGGTCCACTGTGGAGGATAGGAACTATTCTGCCAATATGATGGAGGATAAGGGCAGTTTGGCCAACCAAATTGGGACATCCAAGGATTTGGAGTAGGAAACATTTGAGGTGACCAATTTGAAAACGGGGGTTGGGACTGATTTTGCCACACGTTCTGTTGCTGAGTACTGAACTGCGGGGGTTGAAAAGAAGAGGATGGGTCTGAAAACATACCTGGTTGCCTAGGCTGCCATTGGCGACGCTGGTTAACAAAATATGCCGGTTCTGACTCCTCTTCTGCTTCTTTGTATACTGCCTTCAAACCAGGCAGTGAAGGGCAGCTTTCGGTCAGGTGGTCCTTGGTACAGATAGCACATATTTGGACTGTATCCAGCGGGCATTCTTTGTGGCTGTGTTTCTTCCTGCATCGTGGGCAAAAAATGGCTAGATTCTGCTCTGCCTCAGCTTGCTTTTGTTTAGCCTGCACAATGTCAAGTTGTGTAGTTAGTGTTCCCAGGATATCAGTTTTAAAATTTTCTAGCAAATTTCCAAGTTCTACCCGTGTTACTCCCTCTGTTAATGTTCTGTTATCTCTGGGGAAGCGATCGTATTCCGCTGGTTTTATCCTCGTGCTGCCTCTTGAGCTCCTGATACACAGATCAATGATATCAGCAAAATTTTCCTGATAAATGTCTCCTTTCCCCATGATGTTTAATGTTTCGATCCATTGCTCTCTCATACCTCTAATTAATGCAGTTTTCAATACGTTATCAGGCAGAGGTAGTGATGCATAAGGGGATCTCTGCAAGTTATATTGGAAACGTTCCACATATTCTTCTAAGGTTTCGTTTGGTCTGGCTGACATTTGAAAGATTTCATCTTTTAATTCCCTCGATCTACAGTAATCTTGGTATTTCTTTAAAAAGGCTTCTTTCATTTGATCCCAATTGTTAATAACCCCACCACCTAAGCCCATAAACCATCTCAACGCAGCCCCTTTTAATGTAGAGGGGAACAATTTCAGTTTCTGGGGGTCGGTGGTGTAATCGTATCCTCTACATAATACATCAAATTCGAACAAAAAGGCGTCCGGATCTTCTGATGTGAGGCCATGAAATGTGGGAATATGCTGGAGAGGGATGGCTTTCATGGGCGCATTTGCTGCAGAATCTACTATCGGATATTGCAATGTGGAGGTCTGGGTGTTTGGCTGGTTCTGCGCCATGGGATCGAATATATGCCAGTAATCTTCAAGAATTTCCAAGAGAGTGTTCCTTGGTTGAGGAGGGATAGTCTTAACAGGGATTGTCTTGACACCACTCCCTTGGTCAGGGATGATAATGGCCCCAACTATTTGCGGTGAATGAATTCCTTCAACAAGGATTTTTACAGCGCTTCCCTTGTCCGGGCTATTCAAAGGCTGGTTCAATTCAATAGGAGATCTAGGTTCCTCAACCTCCCCTGTTTCTCCTTCTCCTTCACAAAGGTTACTTTGGGTCCCTTCGTGCAATGGTCCAGGAGTCAAATTTTCAATTTCTTGAAAATCCTGCTCCTCTGTTCGACTGTGCACCTCAGCAAAGGCTTCGGATGGTGATCCCGAGGCCTGAAGGGAACTAGTAGGCTGTTTAGAATTGACTTTCTTATAACCTACTGATGGCTGAGAGTCGGCTTTCTTATAGATTTCGTCTATGAAGGTTTTTCGTCCAAGGGTCACCGGCCCCTTAGCTTTGGATGGAGGCTTTTGATCTTTTTCTAACTTTTTCTGCTTAGTCATGCACTCCAAGTAAACTACTAAATCCTATTTAACCAGCAATTCTACTAAGAGAGCGGACGGTGGAGCAGGGCTTTTACATGCTCCGTACGCAGGTTCTTACCTTCCGTTTTTAAAATCCAACTCCCTCCTAGCAGATTTGCGCACTACTCTATAAAGGACAAATGGCTATTACCCCTTCCCCGGCAACGGCGCCAAAATGTAGAGCTATAACTAGGGTCTCTCACACCACCAATTATTCCACATTATTAAGTCAATCCGGGATCGTTTTGTTCTTTCAAGGAGTAACTCAATCCGAGGCTATTCTGTCCAAGTAGTGCTCGGTAGTATAGCGTTCTAATGACTTGAAAGGAAACAATCGCTAAGCTGTAACTAAACCAATTCAGAAAATGAAATCACACAAGGCAAATGATCAGTCAAGGGTACGGAACCAATAACCCTTCCCTTTAGAAACTGATAAAGAAAGAAAACCAAAGCATGGGCTTATAGGTCAGGGAGCTAGGCAGCGTCTTGCTGGGCTCACGACAGCCTTAGGCCTGCTATCACGCGAAAGCAATAAAGGCAGATTAATGAAAGTAAAATGGAACAGCAATTCTTAAAATGGAACAGCAGTAATGAAATGGAACAGCAGTAATGAAATGGGACATCAGTAATAAAATGGAACAGCAGACTATCATAAACAGGAAACGTCAATCATATAAAATGGAACAGCAAACCCAAATGGAACAGCAAACTCAAATGGAACAGCAAATCCCGAAGTATGTACACGGTCTGTACTATTGTAGCGATCCGAGAGCAATGTATGATGCGACTATGGTTCTGAACAAAGTGATATTATCTTCAAGTCTCACAAGTAATTATTTCATATGAATCCAATAATGATAACATTCATGCCAATAACTTGCTGTAGAAATGGATGCAATTCGAATAGATTCAGTTTGTGTAATACAGAGACGTGAATTACAGAACTTATTCAGATTCAGATATTAATTAAGAAGCATAGTCTATCATATAAGAAATGTATCGGATTACTGTAATGAAAGAAATAAGCAAACCACACAAATCACCGTATGATACAACAGCAAGTGACCGTCGGAGCTGGGCCCTTGGCTACGATGGTACACTGCTTAGAGTTACTTCAAATACAGAAACGAAGTGAACACCAAATCCTTTATATTGATTGCATAACAAAAGTGTACAAAATCAGATCTTACAAAAGCTCAGTGATCAAAATCGTTCTGAGTTTATAATTATAATAACAGTCATCCCCCCACGCTCGATGGCGTGGTACCTTTATATAACATAACTGACGGAGATGTCTAGATACAAAAGATAAGCTTTAAAGCAGCGATCCCTCAGGATCGAATATCCTGAGGGATTCGCTTAATCGTTCAGGTCTCTTGCATTCTCCGTCACGGTATCATGCGCTCTTTTCCTGGATTATTCGGCTCCAATTTTACTTGATCTTGTCTGCATCCGGTTCCCTGTCGACGGGGCAGCAGTTACTTTCCTTGCGCTTCTCGTTTTTACTCGATAATCCCCTATTTCCGCGTCCTTCTGCATAGAAAACATCGATTATTAGTGATTGAGCTTCGTTTGTCCATTTTCACATAATTTACCAAAACCCTTATGTTTTTAGGCTCAATATGCAGAAAAGATTAGAAATAGTATTTGAAAAACCACTAGATTACTTATCAAAAAGCATACCTTCCAGGTGCTCCACAGGTTTGTCGGTGGTTGTTATACTTCTCAGACTATGATTTTGAAGTGGTAGTTAAGTCAGTGAGATTGAATCTCGGGCTTGATCATCTGCTGCATTTGACTTCAGGTGAGGAGGCATAGAACTTGAAGGATAACTTTCAAGAGGCATAGTTGTTAACAGTAACCATGGTAGATGATTATTTTGCAAAAATTGCACAATTTTAAATACCAGGATGGCCCGAGAAGGGTATATAGTAATGCAGAACAAGAAGCTCATGGTCAAGGTCGTGTAATATCAATTGATCATGGGAGCGCTCTATAATATTCACACCAACAAAGTCCTCAAGAGATGTGTCATGGAGCATGAAAACCTATGATCCAAGAAGAAGTGCATGCAAGGGTTGTAGGGGGTCACTATGTAGGTCAAGTTGTCACACAAAGGATCTTATGTGCTAGGATCTGGTAGCCCACTATACACATTAATTCTAAGGAATATTGCAATACCTACAATGTAAGTGAGATGGTAGGAAGGCCATCTCAGTGATATGAGATGCCCTTAAATCCCCAACTCACTTTACATTCATTTGATAAAGTGGTCTATTGATTTCATTGGGCCAATTGATCCACTGGTGAGGATGACTCATGTGCGGTACATTACCACTACAAATTATTTAACTAGGTGGGTTGAAGCCACATTGGTGATGGAATATAGCCTGAAGACTGTTGTGAAGTTTTTATTTGACCCAGTGGTAACCAGATTTGCATTCCCTAGAATTGTAATGAGTGATTAGGGGACAAAATTTATGAATTAAACTATAGAAACACTAACATAAAATTTTGATATTTATCATAAGAAAAGTACCCCATATCATCCCCAAGCCAATGGGACAGTGGGGACTTTCAATAATTTTTTTGAAATGACACTTATCAAGGTATGTAACGTACAACCCAATGACTGGGACATGAGAATTCCTACAGTTTTATGGACCCGTCGCACTACATATAAAAGGTTAATGAGAAAAATCCCATTCTACATGGTGTATGGGATAGAGGTTGTCACATTGATGGAGTTTCTATTGACTACTCCGCACATCACACTAGCCACTCAGATGATAGAATCTGAAGCACTAGAGAAGTAGCTACAAGATTTACTGCAAATGGAAGAAGATTGGACATTAGCAAGCTTCCACTAGGAAGTGTGAAAGGTGTGAGATAAGGCATGGTGTGACTGGATAATCAAGTATAAATAATTTTAGGAGGGAGGCTTGGCGTTACTATACAATAGAAAATTCTTGAATCATCCAGGAAAATTCTGAATGTACTAGATGGGAAAGTATATTATTCAACATGTAATTGATGACGATGTGGTGCAGATGGGGAATCTAGATGGCACATTGCATGAATGATTTGTAAATGGAAGTAAGATGAAACTCTATAGGGACAGCCAAAATCCTGCACACCTTGGGTAGAGGATGGAGAGAACCATTCTACTAGTTGTACATAAATAAGGCAGATTGGAATTCGGAGTAGAAGAGTTAGAAGAAAAGGGTATTAGGCTAAAGGTATCTTTTTTGTTTTGAATTGTAGGGGAAGTGGATCACTATGCACATGATGAGGCAAATGGGGTTTCGCACAACGTTGGGGGTGCCTGTACTAAATATTCATCGTTAAAGGGTGAAAGAAACTAGACATGTGTCATAAACAACACTCCCAGGAGGGGCTCAAATCACAATTAATTTAGTTATGGCTGATGGAAAATGATGGGAGAGACATGGCCAACGAGAAGGCATGGTGGCTAGTTCATGGGAATTCTTCAAGAAAGTGACCAGTAATTATGAGTGAATTGAGGCACGTAAGGGGAAACTACTATAAAAAAGATAACAATCATGGCATGAAAAGGCAATCATCTTGTTCGCCCACAATGAGCGGATAACCATTATAATGACAGGTCATGTCAAGTACTGGTGTTAGAGGAAAGCCATCTTTTGGGATGCAGAAGTGGACAAGTGGGTAAAGTGGAAGAAAGTAAGTGGTACCCGTAGCTAAGGGTCATAAAATAGGAGTTGGAGGAGAAGTTCAACATTGTGAACCAAAATAATTCAGAAGAAACGAGATCTGAGGGAAGAGGAGGAGGTTGAGAAGAAGTAGCTGGTAAACTAGAATGGAAGAGGAAAGTTTGGTCACAAAAGAAAAGAAGAAGTGCACAAAATGTTTTCTATCCTCGCCAGAAGAAAATGAAATATGAGCAGTAAAAAGAAAAGGTACTCTAGGGAAGAAAATCTTGGAGCCTGCACTAGAAGATACAAGTTCAGATTCGAGTGCCAAAGTGGTAGATTAAACAATCATTGTAGATTTCCAATATGAACCCAAAAATGCACTGCCATTGTCATGACCCCAGGCAGAAATGACTACACCCAAGGGAAGAAAATATATAGTACGAATGTGGCCCCTACCACCTCGAGTGCTTCACCAAGGAAAAGGAAGGAATATCATGTAGCGAATTAAGTACTTTAACCATGATCTCTGTGATCCTTCTTGACATCCCAATATTTAGGATTATATGTAGTTGGTGTCGAATGTGCATAATATGCCTGTGTTGAAACCCCGAGAGTTAGCTAAAAAGTTGGAAACCCTAGGAGTTTTGAATTTGTTTTATACACTGCACTTCAGACGAGGATATGAGGTAACCTTTGTTGCAATATGTCTATTATATACATGATGGATATTTATGGCTCAACAAACTAGTGTCAATTACTGCAGAGGTAATCCACAGGATTACTGGTCTTTCCATGAGAGGACCTAGTATTTCTTATCAAGGTTAAATCCCTTGTTGCAAATATGACCAAAACATATAAGACCAAGAGAGTGAACCAGGGGTTCGTAATTTACATGGTAGCAGACCAATCCATCAGGTTGGTAGCCCAGGCCATTGCTTGTAAGCTATTGCGTAAGTGCCAGGTGAACGAAGTGCTCACAAGAGTCATTGTGGTGGAAAATCAATGTGTTAAGGGGGAGAAGTTGACGTGGGCTCCTTTTATGTTACAGGAGTTCAAGCAAGATTGTTGGGATCATAGGAATTAAATGGAAAGTTTCATTATTCCTAGTTATTAATTCTAATAGCATTGGCCGAGTGGGAAAGAATAGGACATTTTTAGCTGGTACTGGATCTTGCCAAACCCATCATGCGAGTCGAGTTTCAAAATTTGTGGTTCTCCAACAAACACGAGCATAAAAGGATCAATACTTTCATGTTTTGCTTGTATTGTGATGTGATACAATATATTATTGAGGAAACAACACATTTTGTAACCGTGAGCGTGAATAAATACACATGTATAATGAATTTTAAAGATAACCCTCATTATATTTTGGTTCAACCACAAAGAGAACAATATAAGTGTTTATTGAAACAATCCTACAGGCTAACTATGGTAGAAATCGAGGGAATAGTGGATGCATGTGATCCTGCATGTAGAGTTCCAGAGGGTTCCTTGGATGTAGAGACAATATTAAGTGGGGAGAAGATAAATGGAACCCCCTTAAGCCAATATCAACAGGAATCCTAGTCGTTGATTACCCTGACGCTAGAGCAACGAGACGAAGCTGTGATTCTTGGAGGAAAACCACAGTTAGAAAACAAAAGAGTACTTAGGAGCAACAAAAGAGCACATCTACGATAAAGGCCAGGAAAAGAAAAACTACTTTCTCGTCCCAAGTTCAAATGGTATTGACAAAATATGACTTTGAATGCATTGGATATCAAGTGGCAGACATTGTTGCGTCCAGGTATGATACTTTACAATAAATATTAAGTGGGATGGATGTTAAATTGACTGTTTATTTAGTTACCATGGAATTCAGGGGTAGGCCTTCTATGATACTAAGGTCGTAGCACTAGGCTCGACTGCAGACCCACCTAGCCTCATTATCCTAGTAGCTGAAGCGGGTGTGTAGGATTCCAAGTGCTGCAATAGAAATATGGGAGGGGCATGCACGAAAACCCTAAGCTTCCATTACATACATCGAGATTGAACTATTAGAGTTAGGTTTGGGGGATTCGACACAACTGTAGCATGATGCATCCTCAGAGGTACAAGTCAGGTTGGCCACCACAAAGGTAGATTTGGAATAGAACTAGAAGGTAGAGGAACAACTACAGCAGAAGCAGCTGAAACTGAAGAAAGATAATCTAGAATGGCGCAATGCATTTATTCAGGTTTATGAAGAGGGCATTGATTGGTCAATCAAGGAGACATCCCCTACCTTAGACATGGCAACAAAAATTAAGGAAGCCATCTAGGGACTGGAGTATTTAGTGACGAAGTTCAAAGCTAAGAAACAACCACAAGTGTTATTGGAAGATCAATGATGCTATGAATTGACACGACAAAAGTAGGAATATTTGATCGAGTACAGAAGAAGGTTTCAGGATGTGGTAGAGAAAGGTGATCTATAATGGAGTGCATTATCTGAGGTTCCGATTGTAACAAGGATTACTAAACAAATAAAAGAAGCAGATGAACAGATCCATTAGATTGATAAAACTATGGGAAAGATGAACCCTATTGATAGAAGGAAAACAATGCATGATAAGGCATGACTCAGAGAACTCGTAGGAAAACTCCGCGAAGAACATAAGCCCTGAACAAATCTCTAGAACCAGGTCATGGTAATTTTTTATGAGTTCAACAAACTATTGAAATATGTGCAGACTATAAACAACGAGGACATTGACGTAGTAACTCAGGAACCTACCGCCGAGATGGAGCACACAAGAGCTAAGATCAAAGCATAGGAATAGATATGGGAACCCTTGCAGAAGGTTGTGAAGGAGAAAATTGATTCAACGAAGGACAAAGTGGCTTGAGGATGAGCCACATTTTTTCATTAGGGGCCTATTGGAACCCATAAATGTTTTGAGAGTTTTTTGCATTATTGGACAACGAATCAGAGATGAGGAGCAAGAAAAGGACAAGATAGAGAACATAACAAGACCAGCATAGTGGGTAGCGTGTGGAGAATATGGAATTCGTGCAAAGGAGTGATAGTGGAGCTTGAGGAAGGAGGGCACATGCAGGGAATATTGAAAATTATGATTATATATAGGATGTAGTGGACCAGGGAGATTGTGGCAAGTAGGAATATGGAGATATTTTGAAGCAGGAGGATATGAGGTAGAGTGGGGGAAGAAATATTTTGGACAGTCGTTAGCACACATGAGACAACTTTTAAGGATAAAAGAAATATCTTAGCAACCTCTCAAGACAATTGGACTCGTTGGACAGGAAACCGAGAGGATTCAAGAGGGTTGTGAATAACTATAAGACAACCCATTGAAGATGAACCTGGGGTTCGATAGTTTGGTAGGAAGTGTTCTTAGGAGTAAATGGCAATGGAATGCTAAGTAGTTGCTCATCGCCAAGCGTAGAAGAAGCTAAGTCTAGAGTTGGTGTATATGCCAATGTCTTTTATATGCAATGTGTGGGCATGTAGTCGAGTATTTCTTTCTTCGCAACCTTGCTGTAATGAGTTTAACCTCCAGTTATATAAATTTGTTATAGTTGGTTCACAATATGGTTTTATTGTTGTTTGGTGTTATTTTGGATGGTCAATGAGCATGTTAAATTAACTTATGTAACTTTGGATGCTATGCCTCTTCCACTAATATGAATATGAACTGATGTTGGAGAAGTTGTTTTAGCCTTTGATGCATATATGTATGAATGTTGTTATTTTAGCTTATGATATTATGCACATTGGGTTGATTGTTTATAATATTGTTAATGGTTTATAACCCTATCAGATAATCCAAATGTTTGTTTTGTTAATGTGCTTTGGAATTATGGTTTATGGTGATGATTTCATCTGGTATGGACTTGTTGTGTTGTGTATAATAAATTTTCCTGAATAAGCATAAAGGACCCATTGACTGATAGGTTTCAAGGTGTTGATCGAGGCCATGTGTGTCAATTTCAAAACTAGTAGAGTCTCTAGTCGACCCAACCTTTTTTATAGGGAGTCCATGTCGGGGTTATTACACCACACATAGTTGTTGTGAGTGTGTGTTGTGGGTTCAATAAAAAATGTACAACCCCATGTGCAATGCGCAGTCACCATAGGGTGTTGGAGAATGTTTCATTGAATAATAGCGCGTTTGGTAGGTCCCTATAATACTAGTGTATCCCCCTTATTGTTATTGTTGTGCACATGTAGTCCCCATATTGTTATTGTTGTGCCCCATAGAAGTCCACTATTGTTATTGTTGTGCCCTTTCATTATTATTGTTAAGTGGGCTCTGATTATATTGTGACTCCTTACACTCCTATAATACAAAGAATGTATTGTCATTTTTATCATCCAAGAATTGTTCATTATGTAATGTAAAGGAGGTTTCCCTCAAGAAGAGGATAAATTTTAAGTCGTTGGCCTATCTATTTGTGAGTTGCTTGCATAACATTTGGTTTCAGAGCTTTAAATTCTAGGGTTTCACTTCTTCAAACATGTCATCTTCGAATTTTCGCTATAAATTTATTTCTACAAGGCTTAAGAAGCTAATTTTTTTACCACGTGGAGCCGAAATTTTGAACAACTTCATGTAAAAATTTCAGAGCTCAGTTCGCTATAATTTCGGAGATATGATCTATGGAAGTTAGGGATTTTGCAAGCTCCAGAATTTTGTCTCAAATAAGCAACCTAGGGAAAATCGTCATAACTTTTGGTTCAGACATCGGATTTGAATTGTATAAAAAATGGTTGAAATTGCATGAAATTTAGTTATTTGTGTATCAATTTTAGTTATAAAGGTTGAAGCAGTGACACGTGGCATACCATACAACTTTGCTCTACTGAACCAATAATTAATTAGGTCATCGTGGGAGATTTTGTATAAATCTTTCTTGAAGAATCCAATCTCGATCAAACTTGTGGGGTTGGAATGAAGACTCACAAGACTACCACAAAAAGAAATTTCAAAACTTAAAGAATTTCAGAAATTTCAAAACTTTGGAAGATTTCAAAAATTTTAAAACTTGGAGAATTTTAGAAATTTCATACAGCTATTAATGAAAACTATTGTTCTATGTATTTATGGATCTATTCTTAATATTGTATACACATTTTACAAAAATAATGATAATTAACCTAAATTATATTGATGAATAAAATTAAAACTTTCAAAAGTAATAAATCAAATTAAATATAATTATTAACCTGTATTATATTGAAAAATAGAATTAGAACATTGACATTTTTATTGAATATCATATTTAAATTATACAAAAGTAACATAATAGTAATATATAATAGTAACATAATAAAAATAACATAATAGTAATATATAAAAGTAACATAATATATATATATATATTTCATATTTGGAAAAAGAGAAACTGAACGTTTGGTATTTCACCACTATTCATTCTATTCGAAAAAAAAAATATAATAAATAATCATTGTATGAGCGAAAAGATAAATCATAAAATAATGCTTACATTTTTCTTCTTCTTTTTCACTTTCCTGGCTTCGAACATTCAATCAATAGTTTTAGTGTATGTTTTTGAAAAGAAAAACATAAGATTAACATAAGGTATTCGTTAATATGAAGCATTGTGGCATTCCAAAGTGTGGTTATCATTGATTATAGTCCTTATCTTTATGTTTAACTTTATCGGAAACCATAGTTTTTGCATGAGTCGTGATGTTCGGACTTTCTACTAATATAATTTTAATTTTAATCATAGCTTTTATGAAATTTCATATTAAATCAATTCATTTGTCAAAAGCAATTTATTTTTTTATTGGTTAAATTTTAGTAATTTAGTAAACTATATATGACATTATTTTCCTAAGGAGTTAATAAATTAATAAAAATAAATAAATTTGGGAGTGCTTATTTTGGCCGAGTTTATAGTGCATTTAATCACTCTAAAATTGTAGTTAATAGTAACATTTGAGCAAGCTATAATAGTTTAGGATAGATTTGACAATACCTATATTGAGGATGTGTGTCATGCAATTTTCTTTCATCTATCACCATGTTTCAACAATGACATGACAAATATCATCCTCTACACCACTTTCTCGCCACATTTCTTCACCATTATCTCTACACAAAAACAATTAAGATTATTTAATGTAGTGCTTGGGGTATATATATGGATTATTTATGCCACTAGCTCACACTAGCAGCATCCATTTTCCTAGTAATCCATGAGCAATGTCCAATCCATTTGCATTTGATCATGAACCAATTTGTGAAGATATGCTAGGAAAAATAAGATATGTCCCATACCTACTATATATAGTTCTTGTCAAAAAGAGAAAGAGAGCCAAAGAAAATGGGAACGATTGAAGGGATACACTTATTTCTTACCTAAAGAGGGATATGTCGTTCCTAGGTCTCCTTCCTTCGCTAACCGTGTTAGATTATAATCTCAATGCCTCTATTATTATAAAGGAATCAATATATTTCTGCACAATTTCCCTAATTTCCCTTCATTTTATTTCTCCACAATTTCCTTGTAGATACATAACAAAAATTTAGTGTTAATTAAATTTTTTTAATTTGTTTAACTAAATCTGGCTTGATTTGATGTAATGAATATTTGATTCTCCCATTTCTATGCATAGGAGGCATTGCATTTTGTAGCAAGGAATTCGCATAACAATGGTTAAGCAAAATAAAAAAACATTGTAAGCATCACTGCCATGAAGAAAGGAGGGTGCGTCGACTTCTCTTCTAATCATCATGAAAATTTAAACATGAGAATATTTGAAGCACAAAAATACATAGTCGCAGAAATATTATGAACAAAGGGGTTCCGTTTTTCAATGAGAGGCCCAATAATTTTACCTCTAATAAAGTATAAAATTTGTCTACTCTAATCTAATGATTAATGGGTACTTGTACTATGAAATATAATGTTATAAACATGTTCCTTAGAAACCCGAAATGAAAAAATTATTTTCCTAATCATACAAGTAGTTTTTAACCTTTTTTTAGTCTAACTTGATTTTTTGATATTTGAACATAGTTCATCCAAATTGAGGGAAAACTTAGAATTCCTGAGTTACATTAGAATCAAGTTTAACTATCTTACAAAAATTACAACCCCGTCCTTTAATCTAAATAAAGTTTTACCATAACCTTATCTAAGTCATTGTTCTCATAGTATGGAAGGCTTATTCTACTTGAATATGAGGCTAAAAATGTTGCTTTATAGTTGTCTCCATTCAAATACAACATTACAAAACTCGATAATTCATTTACAAGTTGGAGGTGATACTTTGTCCTGCCTCAATTCATTCAAAATGTATATTTATTCTTGGGCACTCCACAAGATTTCAATTGCATCCATTTCCCTCACTTGTTGGAGTAATTAAAGAAAACTGTTCAATATATTTGGCTATCACTAAGTAATTTTCCCACCCTAGTTCATCATCAAAGCCTTTGATTTTGATGTTGCATCTAAGAAACGACATACTACTACTTGTAGAACCATGTTTAGTGAGATGGGCTCCTCTAAATGTAGCAAATACCTTCCAACACAATGTTCTTATAGCTACAAGTGCTGAGGAATTCCTAGTGTTGTCATGAATATTATTTGTTACGTAAATCACCAAATTACATTGGATATAGATTTGATCTTATCAATCATGAAATAATAAGCTTTCCATAATCTAGTTTAGGACCTGAGAATGAGTCAACTTTTTCAATTGATGGAACCATTCATGGTGAATCATGGAGACTCCATGCATACCTCTCTATGAATCCATTTTCATTTCTTTTTCGTCCATAGTCGATCAATGCTTGTGTTGAACAACTTTTTCCTTAGGATGAATTATTGTCTCAAAGAAAGTTTGAGGGAACACTAAAACTATTGTTTGATCGAGATTAAAGCTTACAAGTCCCAACAAATTTTCCTAATGAGAACCTAGCTAAAAAAAGTGGATGCATGTAAGCCACACATTAAGGGATGTAGTTGGGCCTAGGATTGATATATGTGGGTCACGTTTCACTAAAGTGATTGGTATCTATACCTATCTGAATCATGGATGGTTTATTTCATTACTATTTTGTTGAATGCTTATTAAGTGTTTAAGGCGAATTTCCATTCATTATTGACCTAATCCACATTCATCTTTATTGGTGGGTGCCACTCACTTTGATATTGGAATGAAAAATTATCCAACTAGGTCAAATCCACAAGTTCTTCTTATTATGTGTTCATATATAATTGAATCTATTTGTAGATCTATTATATTTCCTTTTCTAATTAGAAATGATCATGAAATTTTGAATTTCAATAAAAGGTTGTACACATGAATTCTAAAAAATACAAATCGAATGGAGCATATGGTTGAACCGTTATCAAAATCCCACTTGCAATGATGGAAACAATGTACAAATTATGAATAGGATTATCAATACTATATCATCAAATTCTCGATCATTGTAATGGAAATATTATAGGGTTGGAGCAAGATAATGCTAACCAATTATGAAATATTAGTTTCAATGGAAATATGGGAAAGCATAAATGATGCAGGAGCATCAACCCCCTCCACCCCACCCCCCACATTCAAAATTGAATTCAACTTCTAGAATATGAGAAACATGGAAGGCGTATCTGTCTAATGGCAAAGGGATTGTTAATTTGTTATTTAAAAACAAAAACAAAAATCACAACCGTGACGAATCTTAGGAAAGAAGAGTGGATCTAAAATGACCCACTACAATGTATTGTATTTCTTTAAATTGTAACCCTATGATGTGTGGAAAACGACATTAAATGTTGAACAAGCCATCATTGTAATAGTCGAGCTCGAATTTTAATAGAGATTGAGTGCTTATTGTTTGTCGTGTGTTATTTATGTATGGTGAATATACATTCCCGTCTCACCTATAATTTGGATGTATGCGAGCTAAATCTCGTGTTACAGGTTTATTGATCGACCATCGATCACTATAATGATCGATGGCGATCCAATGATAATACGATATCATAGAGTGAGTTGTTGTATGGAGTAATGTGAGTGTCTTCAAGCGCAAATATTTTGAATTAGGGAATACCCGAGAATTTCTAGCATGCAGTGCGTGGAGGAGCAATCTAACACGAGGATGGAATAAACCTTTGGTGGGCCTGGAATAGAATTTAAATTGGATAGACCAGGGTGCATTGAGAATAATTTTATTGCTGCATAACGGACAATTTCGTCCAAATGTGGGCCCATAACCCACAAGTCCACGAATTGTGTAAAGATGCAGCTTTGCTGCATCAAAGTGGTATCAGAGCAGAAAAAGATTCTGCGTAGAGGTGCAAATATGTTGAAGATTGGTGAGTTTGTGGTCTTTATATTGTCGTACAGGTAGCGACAAAAGAAGATGAGAAGATTGCAGCAACCTAGAGCCAGGAGTGCTCAATTGGTTCCAGAACAGAGAACCAAAGAGATGCTGAAAGACTAAGCTTAGAGGAGAGAAGCTTGGTGAGGTATCGTGTAGCAGGGAGGACTTGTTACTGCAGAGGTTTTGTTGTAGCTCATGGAAAGATCATAAAGGCAATTCCACAGAGGATGTGGGTAGAATTTCTAAGGGATGAAGGAGACATATGACCAAGAGGTCATAAAACTTTTGTACCTCGGGAGTCTGATGCAGGAGCATGAACCCCCCCTACCCCCCATTTCAAGATTGAATTCAACTTCTAGAATATGAGAAACATGGAAGGCATATCTATTTAATGGCAAAGGGATTGTTAATTTGTTATTTAAAAATAGAAAAGAAAAAATCATACCCATGACAGATATAAAGGAATTCGATACTAGATCTTAGGAGAGAAGAGTGGATCTAAAATGACCCACTGCAATGTATTGTATTTCTTTAAATTGTGACCCTGTGATGTGTGGAAAATAGCCATTAAATGTTGAACATGGTGTCATTGTAATAGTCGAGCTCGAATTTTAATAGAGATTGAGTGCTTATTGTTTGTCATGTGTTATTTATGTATGCTGAATATACAATCCCATCTCACCTATAATTTAGATGTATGCGATGGAAGAGCTAAATCCCGTGTTACAGGTTTATTGATCGACCATTGATCGCTATAATGATCAATGGTGATCCAATGATAATACAATATCATAGAGTGAGCTGTTGTATGGAGTAATGTGAGTGTCTTCAAGCGCAAAGATTTTGAATTATGGAATACCCGATAAGTTCCAGCGTGCAGTGTGTGGAGGAGCGATCTAACACAAGGACGGAATAAACCTTTGGTGGGCCTGAAATAGAATTTAAATTGGACAGACCAGGGTGCATTGAGAAGAATTTTATTGCTTCATAACGGACAATTTTGTCCAAACGTGGGCCCATAACCCACAGGTTCGCGAATTGTGTAAAGATGCAGCTTTGCTACATCAATAAATATGATCACCAAAAAGAATTATTATAGGTACCTACACAACTTTTTGGAACATCATGTAAAAGGATGCAACATAGGTAAGGAAAATGTCTCATTAAATATATAAAACTTTTATTTATTGGAAATTGGTATCACTTAAAAAAATGGTGTTTTTCTAATATTGATATGCTATGTTTTCTCCAAAACTTAATGCATATTTTGGTGTTAGGATTTGGGTTTAGTACATAAATGATGGAACTTTTGGAAAAAAAACTTGTAGGATTGTAGAAAATATATGGATATTTTTCATCATTATTTTTCCATAATTTTTAAATATTGAATATTTGAATATCTTCATAGTAAGGCCTAGCAATTGACCTTGTCATTTTAACACTATATAAAGTAGCATAGTGAAGTGTTAAATCATAAGGTCAACTTCCAGGCCCCACTATGAGGGTCTTAAAATATTCATATTCTTTTTTAAAACCACACATGTCTTTGTTTATGCTAATGTTGGTTCTTTCTTTATTTCAAAATAGATCAACTAATCAAATGTGATAGTGGAAATAAAGTACACGCTTTTTATAAATTTTATATATATAAAAAATATTAAAATTAAAACAAAATAATCAATTGAGGAGTACCTTACTAAATTCAATCTTTTGGTGGCCCGGCTAAAGAGGATGTGGCAAGGAGAAAACAAAACTAGAATGTATTTTTTTAATCTTAGCAAAGATAAAGGGTCATTTCCATGTTTTCTCATCTACATTTTATTCAACAATGGATGCCCTTGGATATTCATTCAAAATGACCACTTCTGAGACATTTTGTGATCGTCTCGCATGAAAAAAATATAAGCTTAAGTAGCTATATGTTCTCTCTATCTCTTTGACTTAGGATCTTGTAGCTCATACCCTAGATATTGAATGATTACATTTCTATTTTTATATTGACAGAACCCATCATGGTCCTAATTTATTATAAAAATAATTTTTTTCTCCTATATCTATACTAAGGATATATAATTGATGAGAAAGAAAGAAAAAAATTGCATACTTTGTCATTTGATCCACCAATACAATAATGACACTCTTTCCTTCGGAGTTAGGTAAACTTGTAATAAAATCCATTGAAACATTTTCCCAATATTAGCTTCATATGGCTAATGGCTAAAGGATCCCTGGGGTCTTGATTGTGTCTCCCTTAATTTGTGGCCATACTACATATTCTACCACAATCGTTTGTACATCTGCTTTAAGACCTTTCCAAAGAATATCTTTCTTGATCCTATGGTATTTTTTCAAGAACTATGAATTTCCTCCTGTAGGAAAATTGTGTAGTTCAAAAAGAACTTCTATTTGAGTTAAGAGTTCTTACATAAGTATAAGAAATATTTATGCCATAAGGAATCATTTTTCCACGTAAAATTTTCTACAGCATCAACGTTCTCCCATAGTTATAGAATTAACTTGCATATCTTCTCATCTTGACCCCATTATATCCTTGATTCTTCCACCTAGTCAGATTTTGGAATGGAAATAGAGAATATAAAAGAATTTGTGTCTTCCTCTTTCCTTGAGAGAACAACTGCCACAATATTTTGTTTTCCGTTTTTGTAGATCATTTCGAAGTCATAACCCAAAATCTTTGTGACCCATTTTTGTTTCTTTTCAAAATTTATTCTTTGCTCTAAGAAGTAATTTAGACTAACATGATCTATGTTTACTTTGAAGTATCTTCATATTATGTATGGAAACCATTTCTTAACTACATTTTGTATGAACAATATTTATTTTTCATATATGGGTCTAAGTATGCTCTTTCATTTAATTCTTCTACTCTTGAATGCAAGGGGTGTTTCTTCTTGCATCAAAACTTCACCAATGCCATGGCCTGAGGCATCATTCTCCACAATGAAGCTTTTTGTGAAGTTAAGTATAACTAAGATGGGAGTTGTATACATAACCACTTTATGTTCTTCAAAATCCTTGGTTGCTTATTTAGTCTAGGAAAATTCTTCCTTATTCAATATTTCTTTTACAGGTGTTGTTATTTGACCATAATTCTTAACAAAATTGTGGTAATATCTTCTCAATCCTAGGAATAATTTGATTTTCTTCAAGGTATTTTGGATTGGCCATTCCCTCATATTTTTTATTTTGTCAGTAACCACCTTGCTACCCTCATGTGATACAACATGACCCAAATATTCCACTTCTTGAATCCTAAAGGCACATTTGGAAGGATTTCCATATAGTTGTTGCTATTGCAATAGTGTTAAGACACTTCAATATGTTAAAGATGATTTTCCAAAGATTTTCTATATATTAGTATATCATAAAAAAATACTAACACAAATTTTCTAAGGAAGAATTTGAAAATAGAAGTCATCAAGATTTGAAATGTGAAAGATGCATTTGTAAGTCCAAAAAGCATAACCAAAAACTCATAATGACCTTCATGTGTTTTAAAGTCTATTTTGGGAATGTCTTGTTGACGCATTATGGTTTGATGGTATCCAGAAGAAAGATCCATCTTAGTAAAGAATATTTCTCCATATAATTCATCTAATAATTCATCAATGGCATGAATATGAAACACACCTTTTATTGTCATTTTGTTGAGTTTTCTATAATCTAGACACATATTCCATGAACCATATTTTTTAATAAGCATCATTACTAGTGAAAAGAAATATTTTGGGCGGTTGAATGATACCCAAATCTAAAATTCCATGAACCATATTCTCAATCTCACTCTTTCATGCATGTGAATACCTATAATGCCTAATGTCATATGGTACACTTATAGGTTGCAAGTGAATAAGTCTCCAAAAAGCGATTTGGAGACCTATCCCTCTATTAGTCTTATGGTCAATCTGGAAATGGAGGAATAAGGGTTTATTTAAAAATAGAAAGGAAAGTTTTAAATCCGTTTTTGAATTCATCGTTTCCCAATACAATGCTTTTTCACTCTCCATCCCTCAGTAGAAAAATGAAAATTCGAAGGCAATATTACCTTGCCAGATGAGTTTTACTAGGGCTCATTTCGATGGGGCTGCTCAAAATGGAATATGTGCTTGTGGAGTCTACATAAGTATAAAGGAGGATCAACATTTTGCCATCTATTGGAATGGGGGAGAAGGAACAAATAACAAAGCAGAAGCTATGGCTCTATCAGGACTACTTCTGTTCTGTATCTTCCTAAATATAGAATCCTTGCAGATCTATGGACACTCCAAACTCATAATAGACCATGTAACTGCTAAGATTTCCATAAAAAAACACAATCTGACCAGATGGATGAATAGGATCATTTCTCTCTGGAGAAATACAAAGGATTACTCCATTAACCATGTTGACAGATCCCAGAATATACATGCAGATGAACTATCTAAGAAAGGGATCCATACACAGATTGGAAAATGGAAAATGAACATAACAATGGGGAATGAAACGCGCCCAATCTAGGATTTTTCACTACTAGGTACATAGTGATCACACAACAGGCCCTGCTATGTTCCATGAACTTGTTTTTTGGAATTTTCTCATAAAGCACATGCTTCTCAGTTATTGCAAGTATCGCCTGTTTTGGGCTTTGTCTCCTATCCCAAGAATCTATCTATGGTGTGGTTTACTAGAGCATTGTTTGTATCCGGCATCTTGGCAGTATTGATTTCTTATCGGGCTACGTTTGGCTATCTATCCTTCTGTTTTGTATTTTGGACTCAATGATTTATAATGCTATCAAGCTTTTTTCTTATTGAATAGCATGGTCATGATCTCGGGTAGGTGGAAGACATTTAGGAATTTCTCCAAACACAATAGAATGATTGTTAATATTTTTTTCAAGATCCACTGGAGTAGAGGAAAAATGCTTGAACATCTAACAAATCTAATTGTGTAACTACACCTTGGTGTCCCTTTTTTAAGGAAATTTTTAATGTTATTAGAGCTTATCACTTTACTATATCTCCCTTGGATACCTCTAACCTCCATTTCCCTTCCTTTGAAGAAAAATGTTATGAAAATATCTTGAAAATTAAGGGCCAATGTTCCCAATGATTGTAATCATTGGACCCCTAATACAACATTAGCAACACCAATATTGATTGAAATCATGGATCTAGCCAAAAAATACTCCCCCACATTTAGTTTAATATTATGTCACTTCCCTGAACAATTCATGGCACCTCCATCTGTAATCATTACTTGAAATTTTGTTGCCAGATATATAAAATAATTAAGTTTTTCCAATTTGTAATATGGGTACTACTTGAATCAATCAATATTGTAGCCTTTTTCTTTTTTTATATATCCTTCTATCATGAGGGTTTGTGGAGTATTGATGTGAGCCAATACATGACAAGAGATTGTTTGAGTACTTTCTTCTAGCTCTAGTTCTTGTGAAGTTTCCACTTCTTTATCTTCTTAATATCCACAAGCTATGTAGAATAATTTCTTATCACTCAATTTATGCCCCTTATAATACTTTCTATCATAGTTTAAACATAGTACCTTTACTCTTATTTCATCCATTTGTTGACAAGTCAACCTTGTTATTTTAGGAGAGGGAGCATGATTTTCTCTATAGTTATTAGTGACCATATTTTTACTTTTAAAATTCCCAGTGAGACTAAAAGCATGCTATAAATGTTTATTTTCAAAAAGGTGGGGCCTACCATTGGATGATTTCCTTTAAATTTTCCATTAATAAGTCTAACAAATTATCCTTTGAAGTATTCTTTACTCTAAGACTCAACTTTTGGAATTGTTGAATGTCCTCTATAACTTGAATTTTTGTTTAATATTTACCAATTAACTTAACAATTTTCTCTTAATATTCCCATAATGTGCTATCAATTCCTCTATAAACATTAAACGAGATATAAAGAATCCTTTTTCCTTTCACAAAGAGATTAATATCATATATGTCAGTCTTGTTCCAAGAACATGGATGCAATATTTACCATTTGTAAGGATGCCACTTAGTGTAGATCAGGATATGGTCCATCTAAAGTATCCACGTTACAAGATCATTACCATCAAACTTCCTCATATAAATATTCAGAATGTAGCAGTTCCAAGGTGCAAGTTATCCAGAAGGAAATGCACCCTGATCACAAAACCACATAATCCAATAAGACTACAAGGGGGAATCCAAGGTTTACAAATATAGAACTGTGCTTGGCAAAATATCTCCCTTGTATATCACCATAGCATGTGAGAGATACGAGAAGGACAAAATATATATTTATAGGAAGATGCTTGGAATCAAATTCCAAATCTTCAAGACGAAGATAGTCTCCAAGTAATCAAAAATAGATTCATTCAATAAGAAAAAGTCGAGGTAAATGACTACTAGTAGCCAGAACCTATTCAAAAAATATGGAGATGTTGGATACCTTTGAAAGAATGGTCACAATTGGATAGAATTAATATGGTTGATAGTATCCAGGGAAAATTGAAACATAGGAAAATAAAATTTCAATCAAGACCAAATAAATTAAGATGGGGGGAATAGAAAAACTGGAAAATACAACCTAAAAGAAGCCTATAACATTTTGAGTGGGTTTGCTACACTCATGGAAGATGTAGTTGGATCAAGATCTAGAAAATGAAATTATGGCCACGAGAGGTCTCCATGTTTCTCTGGAAAAAAGCACATGGGAAAATATTGGCATGGAATAGATTACAACTATGAGGCTTTTCTAGACCTTCAGTTTCTCAATTATTCATCAAAATTTCTAAATCTAGAGCATCTGCTCAACTCTTGTTCCTTAATATCCAACCTATGGGATATCAAAGCTATGCGACAAAAGGGACCTCATCTTTTGTCAATTGGATAGTGATAGAGATGGTGGCATATTTACTATTTCAAAATGGAGAGGTTTTGTTTTGACACAAGGTATAAGGGCATGGAAATTACTTCTAGGATTCACATTATGAGAGACATGGAAGGAGATGAACGAGAGAATTTTCAATGAAAACAAGACCTTAGTTGATAAACTATGGAATCAAATTCTTGAAAACATCAAGAAAATAATTTTATCAAGTAATTGGTCCCCCCAATATTGGACTTGTAATCCATAGAAAGATAGAATACTTATATATCTTGGTATTTCTCCCATAACACAAATCCCTTCACTCCAAGTTCCCGAAACCAAATACAACAACCCTAACTCATGGTGACCCCATCCTCAAGGGACCTTAAAATTAAATTTCAATGTTTCCTCCAAAGAAAATCAGGGCCTTGCCAGCTATGGACAGGTTGTCAGAGTTACTATAGGAAAATTATTCACATTTAAGTAGGTCTACTCAGCATTGTCTCCAACAATTTAGTTGAACTATATGCACTAGAGTATGGACTAAATGTTGGTATTTGAAATGGATACAATAGTATAATCACAGAAGGAGATTCATTTCTTATTGTTAGAATGGTTGGAATTTTTTTTAATGGATCTCCTCCCTCTAAAGTTTCCTAATGTTGGATACTCTATCGAATCCAGAGGAGAATTCATTCTCTCATCATGCAAATACTAGTATCCACTCCATCTCATGTGCTATTAATGAGAAACAATGTTAGGCCCCTATACTACTAGTGTAACCCCCTATTGTTGTTAGTATAACCCACTTATTATATTGATGTACCCATGTAGTGCCCATATTGTTACTATTGTGCCACATAGAAGGCCACTATTGTTATTATTGTTCCCTTACATTATTATTGTTATGTCGGCTCTGACTATGTTATAACCCCTTAGACTCCTATATATAGAAAGGAGGTCTTTTCATTTGTATCATCCAAGAATTGTTCATTTATGTAATGTAAAGGAGGTTTCCCCCTCGAAGAGGCTAAATTCTAAGGCGTGGATCTCTCTTTTCTATCTTTTTGTGAGCTGGTTTCATAACATTTGGTATCAGAGCTTTGGATTCTAGGGTTTCGCTGCTCCAAACAGGTCATCGTGGCATTTTCGCTATAACTTTTCTTCTGTGACGTTTCAGAAGTCGCAAAAAAAACCCATTTGAGAATAAATCGCGCTGAACCTTGGGTCCAAATTTCAGAGCTTTTTGCGTGACATTTTCGGAGATATGATCTGAGGAAGTTGGTCTTTTTGCAGACTCCTGAATTACACTCAAAACAGGTGACTGGGGGAAAATCGTCATAACTTTCTTTCTGAGCATCGAATTGAAATTTCGTAAGAAGGTATAGAAATAGGACGGACTGTAGTTTTCGTTTATATATTTTTCAGAGTCAAAGGTTGAAACAATGACACGTGGAACTTCATACAAGTTTTCTCTACTGAACTAGTCTATAATCAGGTCACTGCGGGAGATTTCGTATAACTCTTCCTTGGAGAATCCAATTTGGGTCAGACTTGTGGCATTGGAAAGAGGACACAGAGTGCTACTGCACATCACAAATTCAGAACTAGGTGATTGAAAAGTACAGAGTTACAGTCGTTTCAAGGTCGAGCTCCTAAAATCAAGAAAAAGCAAGATGAGGAAGTTTGATGGCAAGGATCCGGTAAATTGGATACTTCAAATGGAGCAATATTTTGATCTACATGGTGTACAACTGTTACAAAAGGTATGTATTGCATCTTCATATTTAGAACCAGATCAATTTTTATGGGATGAAGGGCTTTGTTCTCGTAAAAAACTTGTTACGTGGTCAATTTTAACGGAGGAAATGATAGCACATTATGAGGATACAAAGAGCAACACCTTCTTTAGAGCAACACCACAACAATTGGAAAGAGTAAAAGGGAACCAACAACAATCAATTAACGCTACCATGCAAGTTCCTAGTTGCAAATTGAAAGTGGATTACGAGAACCAACCTGGAGTCCAACGCTAGTGTCGTAGAAGAGTTGATACTCCCGTTCCCTTGCTCCGGCAGGTCACGATCCTCACGATCTCCGCGAATAGATACCTGCACATGCAAAGAACGAAGCGAATACAAGCATAAAATCCACTAAATACAACTATATATCAGTCAGAAAGGATATATATCAAACATTATCATAACGAACAATAAGATCGGAACCATAATGACAATCTTTTATTAATGAATAATCAACAGAGAAAGATACAACCAAAGTTCTGACATTGAATCTCTCCTCTGGCTGGGCGAGGAGCTATATATGTCTTGCAATAGACCTTCCTCTCTCAGACTTCTGGCAGCATAACCTCCCTATGCTCCAAGACTCTTACTATCACTCAAGACAAGCGTTATCACTACTAGCATTACTCAAAAACTAGCTTGTCAAATGCATGAGGACAGACTTTTATAGATGGAGTAGGGGAGGAAGATACAATGCATCAAGACACCCATTATGGATTGGCATTATCTCCAAAAAGCCGCTGTGGATAGATGATGACTCTCGACATCTAGAAGATGAGTTTTATCCTCAAAAGACTTCATGACTTGAAGGGAAAAAACATCTGGGTGCGCGTTTGTCAAAAATCTTTTCCAAACTTGGTTGGTGCGGGTGTTACTCTAAGACAGAGTGCCAATGGTCGCACCTTCTTTTGAGGATCTCGTTCACTGGTGCAGGTGGTACATTGTGGACCCGCGCTAATGGAAAAAGGGCACTTTTCAGGGATATTTTGCAGGAGGTGTCTTCAGGGCATATGAAGTCCATACTTAGGGGAACATAATGCAAGTGTTTTTAAGTTATGTCACTGCTCACAGGTCCCGGAATGAGTCCTCCAAAGTACGGGAAAGGGGTAACAGGGACGGTGACCAATGGTGACAAATTACTGTGTAACAGATGCCCCCTAAATCATGAGGCCCGAGAGAGAGAGAGGGGTGAAATGCTTTACAAGGACACATGTAGCTGCCGCCGAGAATCTGCATTGAGAGATACAACTGATAGCTCAAGTACATGATATATGTGGTATGGTCACAGCCATCCATAAGAGAGTACATAATAATCTAGATCCGTAGTATGGGTGCAGCCATCTGGTTAGGATCAATGAATCGGCTCAGGTATGGTCGCAGCCATTCAGTGAATGAGTCATGTAACAAGAATCACGCCTGGATTACAACAGACAAAATCCAGGGTCTTGCGCTCCATCTCGACCCGAACAAAAGTACAAGTTCAAGCATGCGAATATATGAGCTGAAGTCGAACATGCAGGAACATCGTCTGATTACCAGTCAATATTGAAAACTGTTAACAGACGCGAGAGGTACCACCAATAATGACAATGGCCCTCAAGGTACTATAGGTACAATCTACGGCGTGCGAATTAGTGATCTGGCATCGAACACCCGTAGAATCATTCGATCGGAGGCCAATGATGAAAACGTCACGTCGAACACGAAGAACTTGCCATTGAGGCATGCAGGCTCCAAGGCACCAGAAGGGAGTCTCTAGATCAGCTTCCTGGATAATGAGCTGAAGTCGACAGGAAGTGACCTTGATCGAAGGTGGGCCATGATGTTTCCCACATCAGCGACACGAGACAGAGAGATAATGTTGTGAATCAGAATTATGTGAGCTATCAGAGGGAAGTTGTTTTTCTGCAGAGGTCAACTTCTCTTGAACATATCGGCGGCACGATAGTGGAATTGGCAGTATTTGACATCAATGGGTCAGAGGTCATGGTGACGAGGCAATGAGCATATGAGAGGTCAAATAGGATTACCCAAATCCACGGAGGCAAGTGAAAAAAATGAGATGAGATATCCCCACCCAGACACGAAAGCAGACAAGTGCCATGTTCAAGAGTGACATACTGCCGACACGACAATAATTATGGTTCCATTTTTTCCCCCGCCATTTCTGGCAAGTACCCCAATTATTTTTAACAAGCTTGATGGGGATAGCATATGCTTGTGGTGCGTCATTTCGACAGAATCCGATGTCATCAGGTTTTAACGAGTCTGACAAGGGAAAAACTCGGTGTCTTTTCATGTTTAGAGAGTTTGAAAAGACAACAAAAAAGGAAACTCCAAGGGTGTCCTTTTTCGTAAAGTTGTGTCTCTCGATCCCGAAAAAGTATAAAACAATGCTCGAAAGAACCGCCCGACCATTACGATCGAGGAGTACTTTTCATAAATAGTGATTTTGACCTGAGAAAGTAAAAAAGCGATCAAAACCATGTCGTTTCGTAACCATTAACGAGTCTGAAACGACAAAAACCCGGTAATCTTTTATGTTTTAACGGTTGACAAAAAGAACTTAAAATGACCGCCCCTTATTAACATTTAACGAGTCAAGAGGAGTAACTCGGCAATCTTTTCGTCTTTAAACGGTCAGAAAAGAGCTGAAAGCTGACCTCAAAGTAACCTTTTCACATGTTTTACCGAGCTTGAAAAAGTAGAAAAAGGAGCTCGTTTCGTCGCTTGAGTTGCACCAACACCTGTTATCATACCAAAAACAGCATAAAACCCATTTTGATATAAATATATTCAAAAATACCCAAAAAATAATATTTTTAATGTATTTTTAGGTCAAAAATGCTATAAAATAGTGAAATGGTAAAAAACAAATTCACTTTTTACTTTTCACCTTGTGAGTTTACCATTGGAGGGTTTTGGGTGCAAACTTCAACCGTTGATTGTGATCAATCTAGGAAAGCAATCGAGCCGCCGTCTGGAGCAGGTAAGAGGTCTTGTCCTTAGCTTTATTTTCATTCCATTTTTTCAGTTTTTCATCCACAGACGGATCCCATGCAAGGGGATTTGCAAAATTTAGGGTTGCGCCATTGGCGCGGGTTTCCCGCTCGGGATCGCGCCAATGGGATTATTTTCCAAAAGGGGGCGCGACATTGGCGCGACTGTTTTGAAAACAGTCGCGCCAACCGCGCGACCTAATTTTCCCATGGATTTTACCGTTAATTTTGCAAATTTCCTTAGATTATGGTTTCACCAGTGATCTAATGATGGTATTTTCGACTTTATGGTTGCAGGGATTTGTCAAAATGGTTGTAGAATGGAGAGAAAGAGAGCATGATGCTATAGATGCTCTGGCACTAGAGGATGAAGCTTGCATGGATGCTTTGAGGGACTGCGGCTTAAAGAAGTTTTTCCTCACCTCCTATTTGCGTGCACAATCGGAGCTACTACGATTTATCGTGGATGCTTGGGACATAGAGGATCAGGTATTCCGCTTGCGAGATCAGACATTGGAGCTGGATGTTTCCGATGTCTATTTTATCACTGGGTTATTGCGGAGAGGTGCACGACCCATTTTGACTAGAAGTAGGCCTTTTGGGGAAAAGATGGGGGAGGTGATGGAACGGGTTTGTCCGGGGGCACAATTTGGATCGAACAGTGCCAAGGTAGATATCGTCACAGTTCCAGACCTATTGCTACGGGTGATACTATTCACTATCACACGGATGGTTGGGTTACAGGCGCCCCATGAGGCCAACAAGAATCATTTACTGCTGGCAACAGAGTGTCTCCAGCCTACTCTATTTGATTGGGCCACAGCTGTGACTACAAACATCAAGAGGCAGCTTACGAAGTGTAAGCGAGGGGGCAACAAACAGTTCGGGTATGGATCCATTGTCGTATCCTTCTTCTTGGAGGGACTGCCGATTTTCCGGATTCAGGGAGGTATAGTGGCAGATCCAGTGCCACAGGAACCGAGGTTGACTCGATGGGCAACACTCATGCCCAGAGGAGGAGGGGACAAGCAGATGGCCTGGAGGCCCGAGTTCTTCATATGGTTTCATCACCAGATGATCGTTATAGAGGATTGGCCCTATGCGGGCACCGATTTTACTGGAGACCCAGATCTCCCATTGCCTATGGGAGAAGACTGGGATGAGGAGCTTGGTAAGAACTCGTTGTGTTTTTGATGTTTTTTATGTATTTAATAAATTTTTTTTTGTAATACATGCATGTCTCTGACAACAGCTATATATATGTATGTAGATGTTGGTGCAGACCGACCAGCAGGTCTGTCTCACATAGCACGGAGGGTACAACCCGTAGCCGACCCTCAGGTAGAGGGTGGTGTGGGTGAAGAGCTAGTACAGAACCTTGAGGGACTCACTCGAGGGATTCCAGACTATACCAGATTGGTGGATGTGCCCTTCGTGTACCAGAGGCACACAGTGAGAGTACTTACTCGCGTCCACCGTCTGTTGAGACGTTTGGTGTGAGCGGTGACATGCTATCATGAGCATCACCGTGATTAGACGCCTAGGTTTCATTTTTGCATATTTTTGAGAGACATGTTGTCTTCAGCCATATGAGATTCAGACATGTATTAATTTTTTGGACTATGTAATGCACGCGGCGCAAACATTATGACACACACGTATATATATACATATGCCTATGGTTTATTATTGTGTTTTCATGTGCTTGCTTGTATAATGTTTTGATTACAAATTACGCAAATGTCTATCTAATACATGATTAGCCAATGCATTAGATAATGTGTTTAATTGTCGTGGAATATGCTGATATGTGATAAAATCAAAGTTCCTTTCTAACAATCTCACACGTAAATACAACCTTAGAATGTGATGGTCTCTGACGGAATATTGCCCGTTGAGCTGGTGGACGACAAGTTGAGAGTCCAGGTTCACTACCAATGCACGAATGCCGAGATTAATTGCTTCAGCAAGTAGCTCGATTACGGCACAATATTCGGCGACATTGTTAGTGGTACGACCCAAACACACACCTTGAAAATCTATCAGCTCGCCATGAGGATCATAGATCACCCACGCCGCAGAGGACAAGTTGCGAGTACTACAGCAGGCACCATCAGCGAAACCAAGATAAGGTGCATCAGACATCTGCACAAGAAGCGAAAGACACAATAAGTGGCAGTTACGCCTTTAAAACTGACACACATACACACAACACACTTGCTAGAGTACATGTATGTACAAAATAAAGTGTGCAAGCATCATGCATAGTAATTTTTCAAATACAGCTCGTTTCGGGGTTTCCCGAGAGGGTTCCCTTCATAATCAATTAGCTCGTAGGCCCCTTTTTGCAAAACTTTCTTGACAATGTAAGGGCCTAGCCACATAGTCTCGAGCTTTCCTGCTCCTAGCTTATCTTTTGCCTGATCGTATAGCAGGACTAAATCTCCCTCAACAAAAGAACGTGGATGTACAGTCTGATCGAAGTGAGTCTTGACTCGCTTCTTTTGTGTTTCGATGGCCAAAGAGGCCAGGCGACGGGTCTCATCTAGCCGTTCCAGGTAAAGAAGGCGTTCTTCTAATGGAGTAGTGTTGGGAAGTAGCTCGACAGCCAATTTTAAAGAAGGGATTTCACATTCGATTAGAAGGGTAGCCTCTAGTCCATAAACTAGTTGAAATGGAGTGAAACCAGTGGCATCCTTCACGGAGGTTCGGTAGGTCCACAAGGCAGGGAACAACATCAAATGCCAGTTAGACTTATGCATGCCAACGGTATGCTGAAGCATTGTAACCAAAATCTTATTGATAGCTTCAACTTGGCCATTGGACTGAGGGTAGTATGGAGTCGAATTATCGTGTCGTAAGCCTAGCTGGGTTGTTAGTTCTGTCATCATGTGATTACGGAAGTGCTTCCCGTGATCAGTGACGATGGCTTGAGGGACGCCGAATCGTGAGATAACATGGTTGAATAAAAATTGCACCGCTGTGTGACTGTCTTCAGTCAATGTAGGCATCGCCTCGGCCCATTTAGTAAAGTAATCGACGACGACGATAATAAACCCATGCCCCCCCGGCCGAGCGAGGGTTACAGGTCATATAATCAATGCCCCATTTTGAAAAAGGGCCGACGGTGACAACAGGGTGCAATGGAGCGGGAGGCGCTCGCATCTTTCTCTGGTATATCTGGCACTCATGACAAGAACAGACGGCAAGAATGCAATCCTTAAAGATAGAGGGCCAAAAGTAGCCAGCACGGAGAATTTTTTGGGCGGTAGCATATCCGGACATATGACCACCATAGGCACCAGAGTGGCAGTCATTCAAGACACGCTCAGCTTCCTCGAGAGTTAGACAATGGCGGATAACAGAGTCGGCGCCGAGGCGATATAGTGTATCCCCAATGATACAGTATGGTTGAGACTGATGACGAATCCTTCGCCGAGCGTCTTTGGACACGCCAGGGCGAAAGGAGGACGTTTGCAGATATATAATGATATCTCCATACCAGGGATCGAGGGTGCTAATGATAAATAAAGTCTCATCCGAAATTTGATCCTCTACGTGAGAGGTTGGGGAAGAAGATGGCAAAGAGCAAAGTAACTCAGCAAATACAAGGGATTTCTTGGACTTGGCAGTGGTAAATTCCAAGTCGAACTCTTGGAGGATGACAATCCACTTTGAGTACTTGCCCCCCAGCAACTAGCATGACAAAATATACGTCATGGGGTTGCAATCAGAAATCACGGTAGTAGTGCGCAGCAGAATGTAGTGACGGAAGCGTTGGACAACACAAACGATGGCTAAAGCCAACTTATCAACGTAAGCATATCTAGTTTCCATGTCTAAAAGGTTGCGGCTGAGATAATAGATAACATGTTCGGTGTCATCATCGTCAGTTTGAACAAGAACCATGCCGATAGTGGTGTCGGTGGCAGCCAAATACAGAGTGTAGTCACGATAATAATTCGGAGGACGGAGCAATGGAGAAAAAACAAGGAGACCCTTGAGACACTCAAAAGATTCCTGAGCAATGGTATCCCAATGGAAAGGGACATCGCGCTTTAGTAATCGTGTGAAACCTTTGGCCACTTCGGCATAGTTTGGAACGAAACGTCGTAGAAAATTTGCTTTACCCTGCAAGCTTTGCAATTGCTGTAAAGAAGCAGGGGAGGAAGATTCACTATAGCTTCGACTTTAAGGGGATCCAAACGGATGCCCTCTCGGGAGATGACTAAGCCGAGCAGTCGGCCAGATTCAACGCAAAAGACACATTTGTGAGGATTAAGTCAGATTCGGTAGTATCGACAGTGAAGAAAGATCTCGCGAAGGTGATTAGGGTGGTCCTGATGTTTGGCTGAATGAGCAGGGAGATCATCCAGGTATGGCTGTACAATGTGTCGAATATCATGAAAAGCATAGGACATTGCACGTTGGAAGGTAACACCGGCATTTTTGAGACCGAAAGGGAGCTTCTTATAGGCAAAAGTGCCCCATGGACAGATAAAGGCGGTTTTGTGTTGATCAGCGGGAGCAATATTGATCTGGTTATATCCAGAAAAACCGTCCATAAAAGAGTACATTTCACTTCCGGCACACTCGTCAATAATTTGATCAATGAATGGTGTGGGAAAATTATCTTTAGGACAGGCCCGATTTATATCACGATAATCGACACAAACACGGATTGTACCCTGTTTTTTATTTACAGGTACAATATTGGAAACCTAATCTGTGAGCGGTATAGGATAAATAAAACGAGCTTTAAGAAGCTTCTCTACTTCGGCCTTAATAGCTGTAGCCTTTCGGGGGTGTACATGGCGTAAATGTTGACGAACAGGCTTAGCATCTGGGTACGTGATTATCTCATGCACCACTATGCTAGGATCAATGCCGGGCATTTCTTCATAGGACCATGCAAAGACGTCACAAAATTCGCAAAAAAGATTGGAATAAAGTTGAATCTCCTCTGGAGTACAAGTGACTCCAATGTGAAGATGCTCGACAATCCCTGGTTTCACAGAAATGTCGATGGGCTAGGTTTGCGTAATGTTTGCCATATTTCCTTCCGAGGACACTTGATAAACTTGGATAGGTGTTTGAAGGATTTGAAATGGGAGACAAGGAGCAAACCGCTCGAGACAAATAAGCATATCCTGAGGGGCAAGGAGAAAAGAGCAACGATGGTGAGAATCATGCCAAGGAGGTTCCTCTAGAGACATAGTCTCAATAATGGCTTCGTCGGAAGGAAATGTTTCTTTTAAAGGGCCCGAAGAAGTCTCATCTACAAGCCCTGAGGATGGAGCGAACGAGTGGAGAACCTTGCTTGAAGGAGCAAGTTCAGAAGAAGGAGCCGATGCAGCAATGATTTCGACATAGTTGAGTTCGACAGGACTCAACGGCATCTGGTCGCCCCAAGAATCTACTTGGTCGGTGGAAGGGAGAATCCACGGATCAGAACAAGTAGTAATCATATTTACAGAAGCGACGTTAGGAGGGGGGAGCAGAAAAACACCCATAAGGGCGGGATCTTTGAAAAGTCCGGCTCCCAGACTTTCGGATAATTTTGAGGTATGCTCCACAAAAGGGATGTTGCCTTCAGAAGAGGAAGCGAAGAATGATAGCTGGTCTACGGTAACAATCTTCCCTTGATGAGGGAAACGGAGGATACGAAACAAAGATGAAGCTACAGCTTTCATCGCATATATCCAGCTACGTCCGAGAAGGAGGTTGTAGGTAAGAGTAGCATCAACAACTTCAACTTCCATTTTGACCGTCTTCCCTTCCAAAGAGATGGGCAAACGTTGGAGTATACCATAAGGACGGGATGCTCTTCCATCAAAAGCTTCGAAGGTCGTGGGAGACTGGCTCAGTGTCGGAGATCCAATAGCTTTCCAACAGGCAACAGACATGATGCAAGTAGAAGCACCTTCATCAATGACTGTACGATGAATCGTTTTGGAATCAATAATAACCTGTATAAGGAATGCGATTTGGGGAGGCAGTCTCTGCGTATGGCGTTCCAAGTCAAAAGTAATTAAATCCGAGTCGGCCGGGTCTATGCCACCGATAGCGGATAGCAAGGACTTCCTCTGAGAAGGGCAACTCTGGAGAACTTCTAAAGCGGACATAGCCGATGGAGTCTGAGCTAAGTCCTCAACGATATTGTAGTGCTGTGTAGCACGGGCATTTGGGTTGTAAGAAGATTTCCGGAGTACTCCTTTTGGAGGGGGTCGAATAGGCGTCTCAGTACTAGGTCTCTCGATGTGGAGTGGGCCTGAACTGAACGGAGGAGCACTGGAGGGGACCTCAGGCTCTTTCCCGGCAGATGACGGATAATATTTTGTTCGAGTACTGATATTGACAGGTATCGTTCCAGCCATAAACACTTGAGAACCGAAGGAAGAGGGAGTTTGAGAGGGTTCAGCCACCATTTGAGTTTTTTGAGTTTGTTGTGAGGGAAAGGGTTCTTTGAGCACCGCAGGAATCCCGGGAGCGCCTTTCAACAAACGACTAACTTCGGACCGCCTAGGGCAGTCTTTGGTATAGTGATCTTCATCACAGATAAGACAAGGATACTTGGGTTTGCGCTTGGCACCGTCCTCGGGCGGAGGTTTAGGGGAGTCCTGTTTAGGTTGATCTGGCTTATTCTTCGCTTTCCCTTTATTCTTTCCTTTCGAGACTTTGTCTGTCGTGGTGGACTGGACGGCATTGACCTTAGAAGTAACATTTGAAGTGGGTGTTACCTGAGAAGTGGGTTCATTCGAAGCACTTGATTTTTGCTTCCCAGGGTTCGCGGGATTTTTCTTCGAGGATGAATTAACAGAACCAATAATACCGTCAACAGTTGGTGTTGGCGGGGCTTTGGATGTTCCTAGTCTCGGGGCATCAGGCAGATAATCATACAATGTACCTGACTGAGAATAAACCAAGTCAAGGTACTTAGCACGTGCGATAGCTTGCTCTTCAGTGACACACGCCCCCATGGCAATGTCCCGAGCTATTGGAGGAACGAACGAAGTCGTAAACCAATCAGTAAGAAGTTGGTCGGGAATCCAAAATTTGATCATACGTCTACGCCGTCTCCATTCATGGATATGATCAGAGATATGCGTAGCCGTTGTCTGTCTTAAGGATGTGAGGAGGTGTGTACCCGTTTCATATCGAATGGGCAACTGAAAATGAGTAAGAAATGCCATAGCCAACGAGTTGAAATCCTGAAAGGATCCGGGATTGAGCTCAATATACCACTTAGCTGCAGAGCCAGTGAGAGTCCTTTGAAAAAGGCGAAGTCGAATCAAATCATCAAGCCATGAATTAGATGAACACCACAAGTGATAAGTCATGACATGGGCTTGTGGATCTTCATTAGCTTTACCATCGAATTTTGGACAATCACCAGGACTTTTCGTTGGAACCGAAGGCCAATATGGATTATGTAGAATAGGATCATTGGTCAGTTTGGACACATCCGGTAATTCTAAAGTCGCTAAGAAAGGTAACTGAGGATTGAAGGACATCTGGGGCTGCTGGTGGGATGGAACACCAGGGTTCCAACCAACTGGCGGTTGCCCCCAAGGGCTTGGTCCGGACGGATTTGGCCCCATAGGGTTTTGTCCGTAGGGATTTGGGTTCTGCCCCCCAGCGTTCCATGGATTACCAAACGGTCCTGCAGGAGCACCATATGGTTGCGGATAATTCTGATAAGGATTCACCTGCAGTTGTTGATAATTTTGATATGGGGCAAACAAAGGTTGCCCTTGAGGTTGCTGGTAACCATACGGTGGCTGGACTCCAAACTGAGTTTGAGAAACAGGCTGAGTTTGATAGACTGGTTGGGATTGAACTCCAACTTGCATTTGAGGACCGGATGGGGTCTGGGGTCCAGCCTGGGGCAAAAACCCGGGTTGAGCAGCGCCAGAAGGATGTCCTGTAGGTTGAGCTATCTGGCCGGAAGGATGACCTTGTTGATATTGAGGTTGGCCTACCTGCCCAGAGGGTTGTACCTGCTGGGAGTGGAGTTGTTGTTGCACAGCTGAAGGTTGTCCTAACGGACCAGATGGCTGAGTGGGCTGGGCAGTTGGTTGGCCTGATTGGATTTGAGGCTGACCGACTTGCCCAGAAGGTTGACTATACTGGACGGTGGGCTGACCATGTGGTTGAGTAGCTTGTCCAGATATTGGACCATACTGGACATTGGATTGGTTTGGGTTAACATATGATTGACCAATTTGTCCAGTAGGATAACCTTGCTGGATACCAGGTTGGGCTTGTTGAACAAAAGATTGACTTGAGTTACCAGAAGGTTGAACATAAGAGGTGAAAAATGGACCACCAGAGACAAAAGGGTTTCCCTGGAAGGATTGCCCTTGTTGGTCTTGATGAGGTGGTCTTTGGGGTTGCGCAGACGATACTTGGCCACCATGAAAAGAGGTGGAACCCCAAACAATTGACAACGGAACTAAAACCTCAACAATCGGTTGAGACGGCAAAGACCTACCAAGATGTGGTAAATACTGATCGTATGGCCCCTCTGCTGGGACGTTTGATGTAGGATCAAAGACTCTGAATAAAGAAGCCGAAGGGCAACTGAAAATAGGAGTCGAAGAAGCTACACATACCGTTGGAGCGGTTGTGATTGAGGTAACAGACGTACTGCGACTTTGTGGAGTAAAAGGCTCTGTGGTTGGAAAAGCGAGTTGTGACCAAATAGAACCCGTGAAAGGAGTTCCAGAGGGCATAGCATCCCTTAATGCTTTATAGCCTGGAGGTAGGTTCCCAGTAGTAGGAGTGCTACTGACAAGTGTAGGTTCCGTTGCGGTGGGAATTTCACCGCTCGTCGCAACGGATTCTTCAGTCGAAGTAGGGGATACGTCCTCCATGTCGGAGGAAAAAGGTGGGACTGAAACATGAGGAGAAGTGTATTCCCAAAAAGGGATACCGTCCTCAGAAGGTTCCCAAACAGGGTTCCAATGAAACTCGTAAGTCTCGTCGCCTGGAGCACGAGAATTAATCGGTTGTATACTCGGAACAACAGGAAGACTTTCACTCACAACCGGTATCTCGGCAAAGGAAGAAGACGAAATTGGTAATTCCGCCAGGATGAAGCTTCACAAAATCCTAGGGAATCTAACGAGACAAAACCCTACTCAAACTAACGCAAACAAAATCTAACCGGGTAAATGTGTATCGTGGCCGAATAAATTTTAAGACAAAGGAACTGAACTTGACCTTTTCATGTTTTAAGAGTCGAGAAAAGGACAAAAGATGACTCTAGTCTCCTTCGAATGTTTAATGAGCACGAAGTGACAAGAGGCTCACTGGCACCTTTTCTTTTAAGGAGTCTGAAAAGGATCAAAAGTGACTACTCTGGAGATTCTAGGCAAAGGGTTTACCAAACAATTCGTAAAACTGCTTATACACCTCGGCAATCAGATGAAAACCAAGGACTTCTCGTACGGCAGTCAATCTTCCCGAATACTGTGTTCAGTGCATTACGGCTTGTAAGGCGGCACACACGGCTTCCTGTGGATAAAGGATGATAACCTAGTGGAGTCTCCCCTATATACGCGACGGTACGTGGGAGCTCAAGTTCGTGCTAGACCACTATCGAGTCACAAGAGGAGGAATCACGCAACCGTAATGTGAAACAACAGTGACTAGGTTTAACGACGCCGGAACACGTCTCTAGCCTAGACCTCTAGAATGTATGCGTTAGGTTCCAATGCGTTGTTAGATTCATTCGGTTTATTTTACAGTTGATCTTCAGTTAGGTTTCAGTTTTTAGGTCCTACCGTATGCGATCTCTCAAAATTTCCTAAATGCAAACTATATGCCAAAATATATCATTTCGTTCAATGAATGCTAACTACAGAAGAGTTGAGATCTTTCAAACAAACACAATGATCATCAAACAATCAACAAAGATCCTAATGCAGCTAATAGCAATAAATGAAACTTTTCCTTTTTCTCTTTTTTATTTTTATTTTTTTAAAATTACTAATTGCCAATAACAATGAAGAATGCTAACTAATATAATGCAAAAAGATCATTTGTTTTTTTCTTTTAAAATGGCATAATGCACTTAAACAAATCTCGAGAGATATTAACAAGCGTAAACAGGCAAATTTCACTCAATGCAAATAGAACCAAGTCTGAAACACCAAGACAAACTGTCAAAACAAGGAGAATCACAAAGACCTCAAATGAAGCCAAGAAAAATCCAAATGAGCTAGAGGTGAATTGCTCGAAGCACAAAATAATAAGTTTTGACAACCACCAGACAAGTGCAGAAAACAACCAAAAAGTCGACTGGACAATCAAAGAACCAACAACTCCCACGGAAGGCTCGATATACAAAGCCACTAGATGCTCTAGGGCTGGGATATAAGATCGATGGAAATAGGCAAACACCCGAAGGATAAAGGTAAAAAACCAGTCAAACAGAGTTCTGACACACTCCAGTAGCTGAAAAGGATGTAAAAAGACAGAAATCTGAGTTTAAAAAGCTTCCAACAAACAAACTGGCAAAGTTCACAAGACTGGCGCGACTGTCAGCCTGTAACTAGCACTATTAAGGAATTAGCGCAAGTTTCTTTTGTGCAACATGCGCCAACTGGCGCGACTGTCAGGCAGAAAAACGCGCTAATAAAGTTTGCTGGCCTAAAAAATAAATCAAGCAGTCCAAGGTCTGGTCGACAGCATTCAGACAGATCAAACAGCAAGAAACAACTTAAAGACTAACCTAGAAAGCTTATTTACGCAAGCAAGCAAGAGAGAACCAAAATGCAAGACAAACTCCAAGCTGTTCGGTTCGTAAACCAAACCGGAGATTGACTGAAGTGGCATTGATCTACTTCGCTAATGCAAAGCAATAGCGTTTCGAAGGCTGCCTGGCCATACTTCAGGCTCCGTCCAAGGTTTATGAATCAAACAACAAATAGCTTCTCCCCAGTGGAGTCGCCAAATTGTTGGAGAGGTAAATCCCCTCTGCGGACAGAGGTGATCCCACTAGCCCAAAATGGGTCTAGCAACAATCAATTAACGCTACCATGCAAGTTCCTAGTTGCAAATTGAAAGTGGATTATGAGAACCAACCTGGAGTCCAATGCTAGTGTCGTAGAAGAGTTGATACTCCCGTTCCCTTGCTCCGGCAGGTCACGATCCTCACGATCTCCGCGAATGGATACCTGCACATGCAAAGAACGAAGCGAATACAAGCATAAAATCCACTAAATACAACTATATATCAGTCAGAAAGGATATAGATCAAACATTATCATAACGAACAATAAGATCGGAACCATAATGACAGTCGTTTATTAATGAATAATCAACAGAGAAAGATACAACCAAAGTTCTGACGTTGAATCTCTCCTCTGGCTGGGCGAGCAGCTATATATGTCTTGCAATAGACCTTCCTCTCTCAGACTTCTGGCAGCATAACCTCCCTATGCTCCAAGACTCTTACTATCACTCAAGACAAGCGTTATCACTACTAGCACTACTCAAAAACTAGCTTGTCAAATGCATGAGGACAGACTTTTATAGATGGAGAAGGGGAGGAAGATACAATGCATCAAGACACCCATTATGGATTGGCATTATCTCCAAAAAGCTGCTGTGGATAGATGTAAGGGATAGATGATGACTCTCAACATCTAGAAGATGAGTTTTATCCTCAAAAGACTTCATGACTTGAAGGGAAAAAACATCTGGGCGCGCGTTTGTCAAAAATCTTTTCCAAACTTGGTTGGCGCGGGTGTTACTCTAAGACAGAGCGCCAATGGTCGCACCTTCTTTTGAGGATCTCGTTCACTGGCGCGGGTAGTACATTGTGGACCCGCGCTAATGGAAAAAGGGCACTTTTCAGGGATATTTTGCAGGATGTGTCTTCAGGGCATATGAAGTCCATACTTAGGGGAACATAATGCAAGTGTTTTTAAGTTATGTCACTGCTCACAGGTCCCGGAATGAGTCCTCCAAAGTACGGGAAAGGGGTAACAGGGACGGTGACCAATGGTGACAAATTACTGTGTAACACTCTTCTTATCTATATTCATCATGATATGACTTTCAAGACCCTCATTTCGAAATGGGTTTCAAGAACAACCTCTTTACGTGGTTTAGTGGTTGTCTTTAATCTCTCTAGTTTATGGATTTTGTTAACTTAGCTCTTTTACACTGTAAGATCTAGGTTGATGAAAAAAAACTATTTGTGCTGTGGATTCTTGCCTTCCATATTTGCATTTTCAAAGCATTATAACAATGGAATAAAGCCCCAAATATGATCCTCACTCACACTTGGTGGTTAACTACTAGACTTGGTTGTGCATATGTGGAAATGTAATTTCCGCTGACATACTCATTTCTACTTAAGTCATATTCACATTGTCACATGGGGTGTCTCATCTTACATCTAGGGATTTACTAGGGTGAACTTGGAATGGTTTAGTTTGAGTCTTTGTCTTTTGGAATTATCCATCCCTTTCTTCATAGATTTTCTAGTCTTCTTGTGTTATCTTTAAAATGGGTGTTGGTATCGACCCTATGGTGGTGAGTCTCTGATCCCTAGATTATTCCCTCTCTTTGGGTATACAAGATTAGTCTTAGCCTGTGGAGGTTTGTATCAAGTCTTATGCTTCATTGGATAGTTTGAACTCTTCCCTTAGTTGTCACTTGATTCAACTCTCTTTTTGGTGGGAAAACACGTGTCTAAGTAGAATTTCTTGTGGTGGAAGGGGTCATCGCAATAACAATGTTCCATCCACCTATTGGGCCTATATAATAGCAAAACACTCAACAAATGTTTATTACAACAAGACCCCTCTAGTGATTGAAATAGAAAATGTGGAAGATGAGAGGGAAGTCAAAATTGAGTGAAATTTTATAGCAAATGAAGAGGTTTGGTAGCATATTGGTAATTGGATTCCAGAAACAAGCAATACGAGAATGAAGAATACCATATACATGCAAATGATGGATGTCTATTGGCAACTCAAAACCATAATGAGCAAAGTATTGGTGGGAAATACCACTATGCATGGATGATTTACATAAATACATTAGAAAATCATATAAAAATGACAACAATAAGAAATAAGCTATACTCATCTCAGATGATAAGCCAAGTCCATAGGTCATAATTTAGGTCAATAAAAGTTGTTCATATTACTGTGATTATGTTTGTTAGTAATATTTCTGTGAAAAATGATGATAAAAATAACTCTCAAACATTTATAATATACACTAATATTTTTGGTAATAAATATTTAATCAACTTTTTTTAATCAATTAATGTTATGCTATCAACTTAATTTCTCTTCCAATAAATCCATAATCATATACCTAAATAATTTTATGTTATATTGTTTTTTATGTAACATAATATATAAAAATTTGACTAACTTACCAAACCTAAAAACAATCATCCATCATTACATGCTTCGTCCACACTCGTAATCATTAACCCTTATATTCAAATCTTTAATCCATGACTAATCATTACCTTGTATATTCACATCTTTGATCCATAACTTAATTTTAAATCGTGACCTTTTAACACTAAAATCTTAACGTAAACACTACAATCTTGACCCGATGCTGCTGTCAACTCTCCATCGCTAACACCACCTTAAAAACACACTGGCAGACAACTATGCATCTGGGCAGTTCCTATTTCCACCTCCATAGCAAAGTTAATGCTATGGAGGTACACCCTCTGACAGCAGCAGCACCGTAACGAGAGTTTTGGATGCATGTTTTGGACCCATATCCATGCATGATACCATGACCTATGTACATGCATTTTCTGGCAGCTCCGTCACTCCAACTCCGGGAGGCTCCACGGTTCAGCGTAATCAATGCAAGTAATCACGGCATTAATGTTATTCAAATAACGAGACCATTCAAATTTGAATTCAACCGCCCAAAATTCAGCGCTCATCCATATTTCAGCAACCACATTTCGAATTCCTTCAGAATAGCAGTCTCCAACACATGAGAAAATCCACCGGCAGGCCGGTTTGGGCAGTCGGGCCGATCCTACCTCTCTTCGTTGCTCTCTTTGTCTCCTTCAAATACAATGGTTGATTCGAATTTTCTACAGCGGGGCAAGCAGGCAGAGGTAAAGTATGCAAGGGAATGCTTGCAGTGGCTTGATTCACAGGCGCCGTCCACAGTGCTATACGTTTCGTTCGGAACTCAGAATTGCATATCGTTGTCAAACATGAGGGCGCTAGCTCTGGGGCTAGAATCGAGCCAACAGCCTTTTATTTGGGTCGTCAGGCCTCCGCTGGAGGCCCCGCTCAATTCAGAGTTCTCGACAGAGTTTCTTCCGGAGGGATTTGAAGAGCGAGTGAAGGAAAAGAAAGCAGGATTGCTTATCAGAAAATGGGCGCCTCAGCTGCTAATCCTGTCCCATCCTTCAACCGGAGGGTTCCTTAGTCACTGTGGATGGAATTCGGTGCTGGAGAGCCTAAGCCGAGGAGTGCCCATCATCGGATGGCCCATGGCAGCCGACCAGTTCGCGAATTCGAAGCTGCTGGAGGAGGAAGTTGGGGTGTGCATCGAGATGTGGAGGGGCAAAGAGGGAGAGCTGAAACGCGAGACGGTGGAAAGAAGAGTAGGAATGTTGATGAAGGAAGAAAATGGCAATCGAGTGAGACAGAGAGCCAGGGAGATGAGCGATGCGGCTTTGAAGGCAGTGAGTGAAGATAAAGACGGAGGGAAGAAAGGGTCATCTGTGTGTGCTGTGGATGACATGATAAGAGAGCTTACAATAGGATACCAGGCCTAGAGTTGTGTTGTGTATGTAACCCGTCTTCCTCGTTCAGTGCTAGATTTGCATTTTAGCAGAAATTGAATCATAAAGATTATGTGTCTCACAAAAAATATACAGTATGGAATGCTCCTGAGGCCCTTTCCAACTTGTGACAGATCTGATGTTAAATTTGCACCCTGCTAAAGAGTAACTAAAATGTTTCAATTTCTATGATCTGTATCGGAATTTGATGAGACCTATGTGTAGTGCAATTCAAGTTGTGTGATCTGTGTAAGAATTAGAGGAAACCAAATAACTTTAGTGACTAGATCTCTGTCCGAATTAGATGAATGCAAAGTGGGCCTTGTAAGAATCCAATAAATTTTATTTGGGTTTGTTTTAGGCAGTGGCGTTTGACAAGAAATTTTATTTATTTTTGCTTGCGTTTGCTTTAGGTGATTTTTATATAATAAGAAACTCTATTATAATTTAGTTTGCTGGTGAAATGAGTAGCTGAAAACTTATTATTAGTCGCTATGTCATTTTTTCACTCTGCACCTCACTAGTTTTGAACTCACTTATTTTCAGAGGGATTATGTTTGGGATCTGGTATTGGTTACAACTCACTAGTTTTGAACTCACTTATTTTCAGAGGGATTATGTTTGTTTAATCTTGTATTGATTAAACAAATAAATAAAAATTAATACATATATGAAATTTTCCCAATCCAAAATTATTCCTGTATATGATTAATGCGATAGTTACGGTCTTCTCTAGTTTTGAACTTGAACTAAATTTAGGACCCTTCAATGCAACGACTTTAGGAATTACTAAATCTAAGTCTGATTTCTACGTAATGCAAATTTCTGCAGTGTTATATTTTCTTTCCGCATGCTCTTTCAATGCAACGACATGGGGAATTACTAAATCTAAGTCTGATCTGATTTCTACTCAATGCAAATTCCTGCAGGATTATATTTTCTTTCCGAATGCTTCTCCAAATAGTTGTAAGTAAACCTACTGTTAATGAAGAGTCTCAATTATCCATTTACAAGCCATTTCATCTATCAATTCTTTTGACATTACCACATGAAAATTTTGCAAGTAACGGTAATGTGACATATATTATTATCTTTAAGAAAATAAGAAGCTAATCTCTTTTGTATTAATTTCATTTTTCCATTTCCGATCAATTTTTATGATTCTAGAGGATATTTAACAAAATATTAATGTTTTTTTATAATTATATTTAACAATTTAATTTCATTTCAGTTTTCCATATCTGAGCAATTTCTATGATTCAAGAGGATATTTAACAAAATATTAATGTTTTTTTACAATTATATTTAACAATTTTATTTTATTTTATTTTTCCATACCTGATCAATTTTTATGATTCAAGAGGATATTTAACAAAATATTAATGTTTTTTTACAATTATATTTAACAATTTAATTTATTTTTCTAAGGCTCATGGACATATAGCTTTGTTGAAGCTTTGGAGAGGGAGATCGTTTGAAAGCTAAAAGATCAGATGTATGGAAAAATGAACTTTTTTTAGTGAAAAGTAATTGATCACATGTTTGCTTAGCATATGTTCTTTTTCATAACAATTTGTATATAAATGTGGTTCCCTGCATGTTTAAATATAAAAATGGCAACTAGTTTATCTTTGTTTTTACAACATTTTCAGTCAACATCTTTTATCAAATAATACTATGTTTTAGGGGAGATGTGATAAAAGGTCTTTAGTAATACAATTAGTAATTTATCATCATTTTCTTTGATGTAAACGGTGGGTTATCTCTCACACTTTTCAAAACCATTTTCAGTAGATAGGAATCTATCCTACTGTACCATGCTCTTGGCGCTTGCTTCAGCCCATAAAGAGCTTTCTTCAATATGCACACTTTGTGTTCTTGCCCTTTCTTTTCATAGCTTGGAGGTTGTTCAGTGTAAACCTCCTCCTTTAGCACTCCATTTAGGAATGCTGACTTCACATCCATTTGGTAAACTTTCCACTTGTTTTGTGCTGCTATGGACAACACTGCTCTCACTGTTTCCATTCTTTCAACTGGTACAAAAGTTTCCTCATAGTCTCTCCCATACTGCTGCTTATATCCTTTGACAACAAGTCTTGCCTTGTGTCTTTCTATTTTGCCTTCAGCATTACTCTTGTTCTTGTAGACCCATTTAACTCCAATGACTTCCTTTCCTTTTGGTAGTTCAACTAAATCCCATGTCTTGTTTCTTTCTATAGCATTATTCTCCTCATCCATAGCTTCTATCCATTTCATATCCTTAATTGCTTTTTCGAAATGAATAGGGTCATCAACATGACAATATAATGCAAACAAAGAATTCATACTTTCATTTGCTGTGTCTTGCTCATAAATATCATTTAAATTTCTGAACTTCTTATCTCTTTCATTTGGTGTACAAGTGCTTGAAGAAGCACTTGAATTTCCTCCTTGTGGTGTGCTTGGAGAAGCACTTTCATTTCTCCTCAAGGGTGTCACTTGCTATCCTTATGTTGGTGCTGTTGTTTGGGGATGTATTTCAACCATCTCCTCATCATCTTCATCATGTGACAAAAAACTTTTAACATTTACTATTTTCTCTATGCTTCCATCCCAAGCTTCCTCCTCAATGAACTGAACATCTCTATTCACAAAAAACTTCTTGGTGGATGGATTATACAATCTATAAGCTTTGGATTCCTCACTGTATCCAATGAAAATACATTTATCCCCTTTGTTGTCCAACTTTTTCCTTAGCTGATCTGGAATGTGTGCATAAGCCACACATCCAAAAACATTCATGTGGGTGATTCCTTGCTTTCTCCCACTCCATGCTTCTTCCGACACCTTGTTCATCACTGCTTTTGTAGGGAAACTATTCAAAATCTACGCTGCACAATGTACAGCTTCAGCCCAATAATCATTTGGCAAATGATTTGTCTTTAATATACTCCTCGCCATATCCATGATTGTCCTATTCTTTCTTTCAGCAACTCCATTTTGCTGCGAGGTGTACCTAGCTGTAAATTGCTTATGAATTCCATTTTCTCTACAAAAACATAGAAATTCTTTAGAGATATACTCACCTTCTCTATCAGTTCTTAGAACTTTGATATGCATCCCGCTTTGGTTTTCTACAAGTGCTTTGAAATTGCGAAATTTTTCAAACACTTCACTTTTGTTCTTTAGGAAGTAAACCCAAGCTTTTTTAGTAAAATCATCAATGAATGTTAAAATATATTGGCTGCCTGCTAGTGATGGAGTTTTCATTGGTCCACATAAATCTGAGTGGACAATTTATAAGGGTGCTTTTGCCCTTATGCTTTTCTCTGATGGAAAACTTTCTAGGTGTTGTTTCCCCAAGATACAACCTTCACAAAAGTTGTTTGGGTTCTCTATCAATGGTAATCCTCTTACCATTCCTTTTCTACTCAACAAATTAAGACCTCCAAAGTTGAGATGTCCAAATCTCAAGTGCCACAACCAATTTTCATCCTTCGGTTCGCTTTGGAAAGCCTCTTGAGTCACTGCTGCAATTACTTCTTTATTTTTTAAATCTGCCTTCATTCTGAGAGGGAACATCCTGTTCCTTGTCATTTTCATTTCAGCAATACATTGTTTGCTGGGTGCTCTATCCATGATGGTGCATACATCATTCACAAAGAAAACATTGTAACCCTTTTGAACAAGTTTTCCAATACTTAAGAAGTTACATTTCATTCCAGGAACATAATAAACATCTAATATGGTTTTCTTTTCACCTTTCTTTGTTAAAATTTTTACTTCTCCTTTTCCCATAACAGAAACTTTATTATCAGTCCCTAATGTGACTTATGACTTCACATTCTGATCTAACATGGAAAACAGGGCTATGCTCCCTGTCATATGGTTGCTGCAACCGAAGTCTAGAAACCATACATCTTCAATCTTTTCTTCAGCAATATTACAAGCTAAAAACAAATTATTTTGGTTGATATTTTCTCTAGTGAAATTTGCACTAGTTCTTTATTCATATCATGTTGTTTCTTCCTATATTCATTTGCATAATGCCCATATTTTTATAGTAGTAACATTGGACATTGGATTTTTCATACCTTTGTCCTTGAGCATGATGTTGTCCACTTTGTTAGCTACTGCCTTAGCCTTGGTTCTAATTTGGATTGCTACCTCTTCTTTGAGCATTTGCTGGACTGTTTCTTCCACCTCTGTTTTGGCTTCTGCCTCTTCCTCTCTCGTTTCCTCTGCCTTGACCTCTTCCTATTCCAAAAGACATCTGGGTCTTGAAGGCATGCTCTAGAGATGAGTTTTCATTTCTATTCAATCTCTGCCCATGTGTTATCAGTGATGCATGTAGTTCATCAACTCAAAAGTTTGTGAGATCCTTTGTCTCTTCTATGGTGGTGAAAATCACATCGAACTTTGAGGGTAGGACCCTCAATAGTTTCTCCACAATCCTCCTTTCTTCAAAAACCTCTCCATGAGACCTTATCTGTGTAACCAGACCAATCACATGTGTGAAAAATGAGTCAATATTATCTGACTATTTCATGCATAAGTTTTCAAAATCTCTCCTCAACAACTGTAGTTTTGCTGTCTTCACTTTCTCCATGCCTTGATAGACTGTCTTGAGAGTTTGCCATGCTTCTTTGGATGTCTTTGCTACTGCTATCCTTGGAAACACACTCTCATGCACTGCTTCATACAAAAAGCAGAGGGCTTTTGAGTCCTTCTTCTTATAGTTCTTCAACAGATCTTTCTCTGTCTGAGTTAACCTATTAAACTCATTTTCATATGTTGGCTCTTCAAAACCATCATCAACAAATTTCCATAAATCTTGTGAGGCAAGCAAAGCTCTCATGGTTATTGCCCAATAGTCATAGTATTTCCATTAAATTGTGGGAGCTGAGTATTAAAAATACCCATGCTAGTGCTCGTTCTAGCCATTCTTGCACTCTTAACTATGCTTCAAAGAACTTGAAAAATACTTTGAATTTTTTTTACTGAGTCTTCACTTTGCTGGAGAAACTGCTGCAACAAAAGGAACCTTCCTTCAGCTTCTTTGACACCTTCAAAGAGCTTGAACAAGCTCTGATACCATGTTGGAAGTTTCTAGTAATTTCAAACAAAATATGAATAGAGAAAATGCTTTGGTTTTCCCAGAAAATAATACTTTGTTTTAGCACAGGGAAACAAAAAAAATTGTTTGCTAGAGATGAAGAACAGAGTTTCACACACCAAAATAAACACTCTGTATTCATTAATCAAACCACCACAGTTACAAATTTTTTCCTCTAACAGATGGATTCACAAAAAACTTCCACAAAACAATTATTCTCCTTCACACCTTACATTCCTTCTCACTGTTGGAGATTGCATTTCACCAATAAAAAAAATTACATTCGTTGCTGCAGATATGCATTTCATTGCATTTTCAACCAACAGAAATTGCCCATGCAAAAATTTTGATTTTACACTGCCTTGTTCATTTTTCTTCACTTTGTGCGTTTCACAATAATAGTCAACACTAAAAAAACAAAAAGAACATAACATAAACTTTTTACTTGTGCCGTAAAACAAATACTTACTCCAGTAAATTTAAAAATAATAAAATTAAAGACTTATACCTAAAATTTACGACATATTAATTCTTTAATTTTTTCACTGACAAACTGGAGGTCAACCAAAAATTTACTTCATGCAAGGTTCATATGGTGTAGGCCCATTAATTTAATCAGACGGTTGACTACAATCCCCCGGAGGTCCCAATCGCACGAACTTTACCTGCCAGGGAATGGGTGGTTTTGTAAGGTACTACCGACACACGTCAACTTATAATTGTGATCGTTGCTCCCTCCAAAAATACCACTGCTGTGTGAAAGGTGGTGCAGGAAATATACCACAGTTTTGTGGAATTAAATGCGCGCCACTGTTCAATTGTAGCGGCAGTTGAAATCACATTTCAACAATATGCAATTTGAGGAATGTGAACAAGAGAGCACAAACATGCAGCATTAAAGAATCTAAATACATAATCCAATACACTTTTTGTTAATCCAAGCCACGTTTTAATTTTTTAACCATAAGCTTTCATGTTCCCACATCCAATAAAAAACACTGTCATATCCCTATTTGCAACTACCCTGAGTAAAAAGTAATTCTAAATTAAAAAAAAAAAAAAACTTACGAATCAGTTGTTGAACTGATTCTTGGATCAGTTATTGAACCGATTCTTGATTCCTGTAAAATGGAACGAGGGGATGGAAGAGCGTGAGACAGAATATGATTAAAGGTCACGTGTTCGATCTGTATCTTGGTTGGGAGACGTCTGAATATATAATAGAGACAGACAGAGGAAGAGAGGGAAATCTTTTCCAAGAACGGAAAAAGGAAAGAAAATAAATAGAGGGTTAAGTCTGGTCAGGACCAGATAACCCTAGCACAACTGTGCAAGTGTCTTGTTGAGGGCTGCAGGCCTGCAAGACAGCTCGGGGGGAGAATCCAAGGTATCACTGGATCTCATGGTTGGGTGGATAAGAGCAAACCTACAAGTTGCAGGTGAAATTCTGGAGCATTGAAATTCATGTGTCTGACAGAACAGGTATGGGTTGTTACCAGATTAGCTTTCTATATTCTGTATACTGGTATATAAAAGAAAGTACAGTGAAGCTTCAGTTTTCTGAGTGATAGTTAACTACTTAGTTAATGGAAGTATTGCATACAGCTCTATGAGTCTATATTGCTGTCTGTTTAAACTCATCGATGGTGAACTAAATGTTATATCAATGCATGATAACTATGATACAAATGTATGTTAGCTGAATGAAAGCTGTAAACAGTACATAAGCTACAGACCGAGTTGATATCTGGAAGCTGTAAGATTACATACAATCTACAGATAGAGCCGATAAGAGAACGCTGTAGCAGTTAATGCATAAACCATAAGAATCGAAACACATTAGCTGTGAGAAAACCCAAGATATAACTGGCTGCATGAATCGCTTCATGACTATCTGTAGTCGTATGAGAAACCTTATAAAGTTCTTAACAGCATAACAGTAAAACACAGCGATAATGCATGAATGGTTCGATGGGGAAAAACAACCATGCGCACTATAACTGTAGGAACGGAAAACAGCATATATGTTAAATAACTGTGTAATCACGAAACCACAGAAGACATTGTGTGCCTCATGCTATACGGAAATCCGTTCTCAGAGGTAACTCATCGAAACCCAGTACTTAGGGTCTCATTCTACAATATATGCAACCTCGGATAGATGAATATAAACATTTATGTCTGTAATGAAACATATTAATAACCTGAGAGGCGCTCTATAAGCCCAGAACACTGTGACAGCGGTCACTTAACCTCCGTCTCAGGTACGAGAGGTTGTGTGAACAGAGGGTTTCAATGCCACAAACCCTTGTGAGTATTATCAAACCCTCGAGGGGTTAAGCCAGTTTATTAAAAGACAAACGGCCGTAGCTTAATAAATAAAAACCCCATAACAAATCTGAAGAGTGGAATCACATAAAACACAGACAAACGAATGCTCGATATAACCAAGATAAATGCAAATACGCTTTGTGCGTTCAAAGAAGCAACTCATTCCTATATATGTATATCCAATGTCATGAAACAGAGAACCCCGCAGGGTATGGCACTAGACAATTCGTAAGATAACCAGAGAACCGAGGGTAAATCCTGGTCTCGGCAAATATGCATTACATCCGACAAAACTCATTGCGGGTATATAACAACAGAAGAGTTAAATAACAGTCTTGACTTAAACCAAGTTCCGGCAAGGGTTGCCGTGAGTTTCCAAAGTAAGATTTACAAACTGAATGAGAAACAAAATACATATATATCAATATTGCATAACCAGATTAGGCACGGCTCCGGCACGAGGAGGCCTACCGCTTATCCTAACCCGGTTTGACCAAAGAGGGTAAACCTGAGACAACAGGTGAAAGTTGTCAGGAGGAAACCCCAGGTCGAAGGATCGAATCCGCATATAAATCCTTAAGATTTCAAATACACTGTGAATCTACAAACCTACGTAAGGGAAATACCTGGTATGTTCCGGATTCCTGGAATACCTGTCGCGGAATGGAGACCAAGGAGCCGGTGCCTGCACAATCCAAAAACTTGAGGTTAGATTAATATAACCAGAACAATAACCTGTGACAACGATACTATCAAAGATAATGAGCCATGTGTAATAGCTGAGACTCGGCGGATATTACCTGGGTTGACTGAAATGAGCCGACACTAAGAGCAGAAAGGATCCGTGGAGCAGAAGTGAGCACCACCAACTGAACAGGTGCAAATGAACCCGAGTCTTGCGGCCCGAGATTTTAATAAACCCACTAAACCCTGAATTCATTGTGAGCCCTTAGATCAGCTCGGAAGATCCTCACCGTTCGTTCGGATGGGAGTTGGCGCGCATCAACAGCGTTCCCTCCAAAGTTTCACATGGGTCGAGTACGATGCCAGCCACCTGGCCAGGGTAGATGAGCCATTAATGTTCCCTCACACCTAGCGCTTGGGTGGATGTATGGTACCATTGAACATGACAGACAAGCCATACAACGATAACATAATGCCGTGTATATAAATATCAAGGGAGTTATGAGTTGTCAAAGAATTAACACACGTATATAACCCAGTTACATGTCGGTAATCTGCACGAAGAATTAAATAATTACTTGGTATTATTAAGGTTGATATGCATGTATATAAAGGGTTAGCATTATAAGTAAATTTTCTTTTTATGGTATATTCCCATGGGGACGTGACAGACACCGATCGACATAATTATGTCACCCATTTTTAATTATGTCATGGTCCGACTCTTTATAGAACTATTAAATTTTGATTCCATTAAATCTAACCGAACTTTGAATAAAATTTAACTTGAAAAACGAAAAGAAAAAATAACGAAAAAGTCCATACGTTACACTACCGTATAGTGGCTGTCGCCACTTGATATCAACACGGTCCGCTGTTCATAACAGAGCAATCCATCACCAAATTCGAAGAAAAAAGTGCCGAAAACGCGTTGATCATTGGCGCAAATTTCGTTGCCCTTTTATCCAATTTTATATCCCTTACACAACTGATTTGATTCCTGACATGACTCCATGTAAGCCCTTTTGAAAATGCTTCCAAATTAATAACATTAACTGTGGAACCAATCAACTCCCGTTTAGTGGTCATTATAAAGTAGCTGTCGAAGTGCTTAATTATTGTGTTGCCGACAGAATTATAATCTGCCATGTGAAAAGTAGATGTAGAAAGAGTTTACTTATTGTGTTACAGAGACAATTACCATCCGCGCAGTGCAAAGTTTTTGCTGAATTTGAAAATTGTTTATTACGGCGAAGCGTAACGTTGTTTTGGCATCGACACATGTCGACATTACCCAAATAAATGAAATAAAATGTATGGGATGATAAAATCAAACCTTTAGGTGCCTAAACATATGCTGTTAGGTATTTTTATTTGAACATCTAAGCTGTTTATGAATTTTCAAAATATATGGTCAATTAATCCTACAATGTTATTAACCAAACCAAAAAATTTCATGTGCAGTCAGTAGAGTTAGCTACTATATGGCCAATCAAACCATTTGGAATCGAAAGACAATAAAGTAAATTAAATTTTATATATGCTATGAAAACAGTAGATTTGGGGATAAAATTTAGCATTGAGCAGGCATGCACGTAATCTCATTTACGATGCTACATATTTTATACGATATTTCCATTAATTTCGAAACCAAATCTGAATTTACGCATCTCATTTCAACATCGCAGATTACATTTTGTTTAAGCACAATCTCATCACAATTTAGTTTATTGGTTTTTGTCGGTAACCGATTACCAATGAATTTGTTACAACTAAAAAAAGTGTTCCTAAACCTTAATTGGCCTTCCTGCAGTTCTTGCGGATTTGTCCGCTCGTACCAGTGAGAGGAGAAATATTCCCCATTTTCACCATGGCGGCTGTAAAGTCCGTAAAGAAGGTGTTTTGATTGGAGCTGTAGGTGGTGACTTGAGAATTTGTAGAGCCTCCGCTAAACAGTTGCTGATCGGAGTGCAGAAGTCCCTTTTGGCTTCTCAAATCACTATAATACTTGCTGTCAAATGTTGTAGGCGTGGACAGATCTAACGGCGAGAGGGTGTTGTCGCCACCAGCGCTTGGGCAGTTCGCCTTCACCGACGTGGCGAAAGAAGTGTCAATGTTGGTTTCGTTGTAGACGCGAGCTCTGAATGTGGTGCACCGCGCTTGGCCAATTGTATGAGCGCCTGTAACATAAATAATATTACCAGAACATAATTATTATTAAATTTGAAAATAGTGGAATATGACACCACACGATCAATCATTTGATGGCACGGAATTTGTGGCGTGAGTAATGGCATACCCGAGAGTGCAACGAGATCCTTTGTAGAAAGACCATGGGCTGTAAAAGAGGAGATTAACGCGCTGAGATTCGAAGCGGGAGACGGAATGTTGTTGTTTGCGGAGCTTAAACTCGCAGTCGTAGAGTCTCGCCTTCCCAGAAGTACCGTCCATGTTGGGCCTCCCAGCTACCAAATTGCAACCACACATAGTGAACGATGTTATTTAATTCCAATTCCTCCAAAGACGAATATCTAAATAAATGGAGAAGAGAAGGGGAGAATTAATACTTGAACGACTGAATCGCGAGCTGCAATGGCGAGAATATCGGCACATGACACGACACCACTGCAGGCTGCCTCAACTTGAGTCTTGATGGTGTCTATTACGTCGAATCCTCTCACAGAATTAGCGTTTGGGCCTGCAGTCTTTTCTCCGGTGAACGTTGAGTTATCATCCAACAATATCGACCCATCGCAGCCCTGCAATAAGCAGAAACCAAAATTCAACATCACGGATTAAACAAAAAGGACGGAGATGAGTTGATTTAAGCGTCAAATGTGGATATATTCGAGCCAGTTTATGATAAGTTAAATGAAATTCTGGGTTTGATTTCTTACATTAACGAAGCAATCGTGGAAGTGAAGGCGGAGCAAGGACGCCCCCATCCGTTTCTCATTGTTGACGGCTTTAGTCACTGCGGATTTCACTATCGAAAGCGCCGTCGGGCACACTTTGCTGTAAAATGTTGAGGTCAGCTGCCCATAGGCAGCGTTATTAATAGAGCTTATACACAGCACACACACAACAATGCACACGAGAGCCTTCATAACTAAAAAGGAATGACAATGGAATGGAATTGAATTGAATGTGGGTAGATGGTGTGGGGAGAGTTGGAGTGACTGCAGGTTTTTATAGTGGCAAACGCAGTAGTGTATCGATTTGAAGAGGCGCATTGTCAACGTGAATGACAGCTATCAAAATGCACAGAATAATATTGGAATGGCGGTGATGAAGATAGCTGCATCGGGCTGAAAAGATTAGAAGGGCAGGTGCTGAACGCGTCAAAAAGCACCGAAATTTCAATAGTGTGAGACCCACACGCTAGTACCGATCAGGATCCGTGAGCTTTCCTTTTAGTGCGCGTCATAACATGCGTGACTGAATAAATAATGTTAGAAGGAAAGTTTGCATTGACCACGCCGTCTCGGAACCTTCCTACGTCCTACTGGTGTAATAATTATCGAAGATCTGGTTCATGATCGGTATAAGTTGCGTGTTGGTGTTGCAAATGACCAGCCAATTAGGACCATTGACCTACAGATGCATAGTTGTCTGCCAGTGTGTTTTTAAGGTGGTGTTAGCGATGGAGAGTTGACAGCAGCATCGGGTCAAGATTGTAGTGTTTACGTTAAGATTTTAGTGTTAAAAGGTCACGATTTAAAATTAAGTTATGGATCAAAGATGTGAATATACAAGGTAATGATTAGTCATGGATTAAAGATTTGAATATAAGGGTTAATGATTACGAGTGTGGACGAAGCATGTAATGATGGATGATTGTTTTTAGGTTTGGTAAGTTAGCCAAATTTTTATATATTATGTTACATAAAAAACAATATAACATAAAATTATTTAGGTATATGATTATGGATTTATTAGAAGAGAAATTAAGTTGATAGCATAACATTAATTGATTAAAAAAAGTTGATTAAATATTTGTTACCAAAAATATTAGTGTATATTATAAAGGTTTGAGAGTTATTTTTATCATCATTTTTCACATAAATATTACTAACAAACATAATCACAGTAATATGAACAACTTCTATTGACCTAAATTATGACCCATGGACTTGGCTTATCATCTGAGATGAGTATAGCTTATTTCTTATTGTTGTCATTTTTATATGATTTTCTAATGTATTTATGTAAATCATCCATGCATAGTGGTATTTCCCACCAATACTTTGCTCATTATGGTTTTGAGTTGCCAATAGACATCCATCATTTGCATGTATATGGTATTCTTCATTCTCGTATTGCTTGTTTCTGGAATCCAATTACCAATATGCTACCAAACCTCTTCATTTGCTATAAAATTTCACTCAATTTTGACTTCCCTCTCATCTTCCACATTTTCTATTTCAATCACTAGAGGGGTCTTGTTGTAATAAACATTTGTTGAGTGTTTTGCTATTATATAGGCCCAAGAGGTGGATGGAACATTGTTATTGCGATGACCCCTTCCACCACAAGAAATTCTACTTAGACACGTGTTTTCCCACCAAAAAGAGAGTTGAATCAAGTGACAACTAAGGGAAGAGTTCAAACTATCCAATGAAGCATAAGACTTGATACAAACCTCCACAGGCTAAGACTAATCTTGTATACCCAAAGAGAGGGAATAATCTAGGGATCAGAGACTCACCACCATAGGGTCAATACCAACACCCATTTTAAAGATAACACAAGAAGACTAGAAAATCTATGAAGAAAGGGATGGATAATTCCAAAAGACAAAGACTCAAACTAAACCATTCCAAGTTCACCCTAGTAAATCCCTAGATGTAAGATGAGACACCCCATGTGACAATGTGAATATGACTTAAGTAGAAATGAGTATGTTAGCGGAAATTACATTTCCACATATGCACAACCAAGTCTAGTAGTTAACCACCAAGTGTGAGTGAGGATCATATTTGGGGCTTTATTCCATTGTTATAATGCTTTGAAAATGCAAATATGGAAGGCAAGAATCCACAACACAAATAGTTTTTTTTCATCAACCTAGATCTTACAGTGTAAAAGAGCTAAGTTAACAAAATCCATAAACTAGAGAGATTAAAGACAACCACTAAACCACGTAAAGAGGTTGTTCTTGAAACCCATTTCGAAATGAGGGTCTTGAAAGTCATATCATGATGAATATAGATAAGAAGAGTGTTACACAGTAATTTGTCACCATTGGTCACCGTCCTTGTTACCCCTTTCCCGTACTTTGGAGGACTCATTCCGGGACCTGTGAGCAGTGACATAACTTAAAAACACTTGCATTATGTTCCCCTAAGTATGGACTTCATATGCCCTGAAGACACATCCTGCAAAATATCCCTGAAAAGTGCCCTTTTTCCATTAGCGCGGGTCCACAATGTACTACCCGCGCCAGTGAACGAGATCCTCAAAAGAAGGTGCGACCATTGGCGCTCTGTCTTAGAGTAACACCCGCGCCAACCAAGTTTGGAAAAGATTTTTGATAAACGCGCGCCCAGATGTTTTTTCCCTTCAAGTCATGAAGTCTTTTGAGGATAAAACTCATCTTCTAGATGTCGAGAGTCATCATCTATCCCTTACATCTATCCACAGCGGCTTTTTGGAGATAATGCCAATCCATAATGGGTGTCTTGATGCATTGTATCTTCCTCCCCTACTCCATCTATAAAAGTCTGTCCTCATGCATTTGACAAGCTAGTTTTTGAGTAATGCTAGTAGTGATAATGCTTGTCTTGAGTGATAGTAAGAGTCTTGGAGCATAGGGAGGTTATGCTACCAGAAGTCTGAGAGAGGAAGGTCTATTGCAAGACATATATAGCTGCTCGCCCAGCCAGAGGAGAGATTCAACGTCAGAACTTTGGTTGTATCTTTCTCTGTTGATTATTCATTAATAAACGACTGTCATTATGGTTCCGATCTTATTGTTCGTTATGATAATGTTTGATCTATATCCTTTCTGACTGATATATACTTGTATTTAGTGGATTTTATGCTTGTATTCGCTTCGTTCTTTGCATGTGCAGGTATCTATTCGCGGAGTTCGTGAGGATCGTGACCTGCCGGAGCAAGGGAACGGGAGTATCAACTCTTCTACGACACTAGCATTGGACTCCAGGTTGGTTCTCGTAATCCACTTTCAATTTGCAACTAGGAACTTGCATGGTAGCGTTAATTGATTGTTGCTAGACCCATTTTGGGCTAGTGGGATCACCTCTGTCCGCAGAGGGGATTTACCTCTCCAACAATTTGGCGACTCCACTGGGGAGAAGCTATTTGTTGTTTGATTCATAAACCTTGGACGGAGCCTGAAGTATGGCCAGGCAGCCTTCGAAACGCTATTGCTTTGCATTAGCGAAGTAGATCAATGCCACTTCAGTCAATCTCCGGTTTGGTTTACGAACCGAACAGCTTGGAGTTTGTCTTGCATTTTGGTTCTCTCTTGCTTGCTTGCGTAAATAAGCTTTCTAGGTTAGTCTTTAAGATGTTTCTTGATGTTTGATCTGTCTGAATGCTGTTGACCAGACCCTGGACTGCTTGATTTATTTTTTAGGCCAGCAAACTTTATTAGCGCGTTTTTCTGCCTGACAGTCGCGCCAGTTGGCGCATGTTGCACAAAAGAAACTTGCGCTAATTCCTTAATAGTGCTAGTTACAGGCTGACAGTCGTGCCAGTCTTGTGAACTTTGCCAGTTTGTTTGTTGGAAGCTTTTTAAACTCAGATTTCTGTCTTTTTACATCCTTTTCAGCTACTGGAGTGTGTCAGAACTCTGTTTGACTGGTTTTCTACCTTTATCCTTCGGGTGTTTGCCTATTTCCATCGATCTTATATCCCAGCCCTAGAGCATCTAGTGGCTTTGTATATCGAGCCTTCCGTGGGAGTTGTTGGTTCTTTGATTGTCCAGTCGACTTTTTGGTTGTTTTCTGCACTTGTCTGGTGGTTGTCAAAACTTATTATTTTGTGCTTCGAGCAATTCACCTCTAGCTCATTTGGATTTTTCTTGGCTTCATTTGAGGTCTTTGTGATTCTCCTTGTTTTGACAGTTTGTCTTGGTGTTTCAGACTTGGTTCTATTTGCATTGAGTGAAATTTGCCTGTTTACGCTTGTTAATATCTCTCGAGATTTGTTTAAGTGCATTATGCCATTTTAAAAGAAAAAAACAAATGATCTTTTTGCATTATATTAGTTAGCATTCTTCATTGTTATTGGCAATTAGTAATTTAAAAAAAATAAAAATAAAAAAGAGAAAAAGGAAAAGTTTCATTTATTGCTATTAGCTGCATTAGGATCTTTGTTGATTGTTTGATGATCATTGTGTTTGTTTGAAAGATCTCAACTCTTCTGTAGTTAGCATTCATTGAACGGAATGATATATTTTTGCATATAGTTTGCATTTAGGAAATTTTGAGAGATCGCATACGGTAGGACCTAAAAACTGAAACCTAACTGAAGATCAACTGTAAAATAAACCGAATGAATCTAACAACGCATTGGAACCTAACGCATACATTCTAGAGGTCTAGGCTAGAGACGTGTTCCGGCGTCGTTAAACCTAGTCACTGTTGTTTCACATTACGGTTGGGTGATTCCTCCTCTTGTGACTCGATAGTGGTCTAGCACGGACTTGAGCTCCCACGTACCGTCGCGTATATAGGGGAGACTCCACTAGGTTATCATCCTTTATCCACAGGAAGCCGTGTGTGCCGCCTTACAAGCCGTAATGCACTGAACACAGTATTCGGGAAGATTGACTGCCGTACGAGAAGTCCTTGGTTTTCATCTGATTGCCGAGGTGTATAAGCAGTTTTACGAATTGTTTGGTAAACCCTTTGCCTAGAATCTCCAGAGTAGTCACTTTTGATCCTTTTCAGACTCCTTAAAAGAAAAGGTGCCAGTGAGCCTCTTGTCACTTCGTGCTCATTAAACATTCGAAGGAGACTAGAGTCATCTTTTGTCCTTTTCTCGACTCTTAAAACATGAAAAGGTCAAGTTCAGTTCCTTTGTCTTAAAATTTATTCGGCCACGATACACATTTACCCGGTTAGATTTTGTTTGCGTTAGTTTGAGTAGGGTTTTGTCTCGTTAGATTCCCTAGGATTTTGTGAAGCTTCATCCTGGTGGAATTACCAATTTCGTCTTCTTCCTTTGCCGAGATACCGGTTGTGAGTGAAAGTCTTCATGTTGTTCCGAGTATACAACCGATTAATTCTCGTGCTCCAGGCGACGAGACTTACGAGTTTCATTGGAACCCTATTTGGGAACCTTCTGAGGACGGTATCCCTTTTTGGGAATACACTTCTCCTCATGTTTCAGTCCCACCTTTTTCCTCCGACATGGAGGACGTATCCCCTACTTCGACTGAAGAATCCGTTGCGACGAGCGGTGAAATTCCTACCGCAACGGAACCTACACTTGTCAGTAGCACTCCTACTATTGGGAACCTACCTCCAGGCTATAAAGCATTAAGGGATGCTATGCCCTCTGGAACTCCTTTCACGGGTTCTATTTGGTCACAACTCGCTTTTCCAACCACAGAGCCTTTTACTCCACAAAGTCGCAGTACGTCTGTTACCTCAATCACAACCGCTCCAACGGTATGTGTAGCTTCTTCGACTCCTATTTTCAGTTGCCCTTCGGCTTCTTTATTCAGAGTCTTTGATCCTACATCAAACGTCCCAGCAGAGGGGCCATACGATCAGTATTTACCACATCTTGGTAGGTCTTTGCCGTCTCAACCGATTGTTGAGGTTTTAGTTCCGTTGTCAATTGATTGGGGTTCCACCTCTTTTCATGGTGGCCAAGTATCGTCTGCGCAACCCCAAAGACCACCTCATCAAGACCAACAAGGGCAATCCTTCCAGGGAAACCCTTTTGTCTCTGGTGGTCCATTTTTCACCTCTTATGTTCAACCTTCTGGTAACTCAAGTCAATCTTTTGTTCAACAAGCCCAACCTGGTATCCAGCAAGGTTATCCTACTGGACAAATTGGTCAATCATATGTTAACCCAAACCAATCCAATGTCCAGTATGGTCCAATATCTGGACAAGCTACTCAACCACATGGTCAGCCCACCGTCCAGTATAGTCAACCTTCTGGGCAAGTCGGTCAGCCTCAAATCCAATCACGCCAACCAACTGCCCAGCCCACTCAGCCATCTGGTCCGTTAGGACAACCTTCAGCTGTGCAACAACAACTCCACTCCCAGCAGGTACAACCCTCTGGGCAGGTAGGCCAACCTCAATATCAACAAGGTCATCCTTCCGGTTAGATAGCTCAACCTACAGGACATCCTTCTGGCGTTGCTCAACCCGGGTTTTTGCCCCAGGCTGGACCCGAGACCCCATCCGGTCCTCAAATGCAAGTTGGAGTTCAATCCCAACCAGTCTATCAAACTCAGCCTGTTTCTCAAACTCATTTTGGAGTCCAGCCACCGTATGGTTACTAGCAACCTCAAGGGCAACCTTTGTTTGCCCCATATCAAAATTATCAACAACTGCAGGTGAATCCTTATCAGAATTATCCGCAACCATATGGTGCTCCTGCAGGACCGTTTGGTAATCCATGGAACGCTGGGGGGCAGAACCCAAATCCCTACGGACAAAACCCTATGGGGCCAAATCCGTCCGGACCAAGCCCTTGGGGGAAACCGCCAGTTGGTTTGAACCCTGGTGTTCTATCCCACCAGCAGCCCCAGATGTCCTTCAATCCTCAGTTACCTTTCTTAGCGACTTTAGAATTACCGGATGTGTCCAAACTGACCAATGATCCTATTCTACATAATCCATATTGGCCTCCGGTTCCAACGAAAATTCCTGGTGATTGTCCAAAATTCGATGGTAAAGCTAATGAAGATCCACAAGCCCATGTCATGACTTATCACTTGTGGTGTTCATCTAATTCATGGCTTGATGATTCGATTCGACTTCGCCTTTTTCAAAGGACTCTCACTGGCTCTGCAGCTAAGTGGTATATTGAGCTCAATCCCGGATCCTTTCAGGATTTCAACTCGTTGGCTATGGCATTTCTTACTCATTTTCAGTTGCCCATTCGATATGAAACGGGTACACACCTCCTCACATCCTTAAGACAGACAACGGCTACGCATATCTCTGATCATATCCATGAATGGAGACGGCGTAGACGTATGATCAAATTTTGGATTCCCGACCAACTTCTTACTGATTGGTTTACGACTTCGTTCGTTCCTCCAATAGCTCGGGACATTGCCATGGGGGCGTGTGTCACTGAAGTGCAAGCTATCGCACGTGCTAAGTACCTTGACTTGGTTTATTCTCAGTCAGGTACATTGTATGATTATCTGCCTGATGCCCCGAGACTAGGAACATCCAAAGCCCCGCCAACACCAACTGTTGACGATATTATTGGTTCTGTTAATTCATCGTCGAAGAAAAATCCCGCGAACCCTGGGAAGCAAAAATCAAGTGCTTCGAATGAACCCACTTCTCAGGTAACACCCACTTCAAATGTTACTTCTAAGGTCAATGCCGTCCAGTCCACCACGACAGACAAAGTCTCGAAAGGAAAGAATAAAGGGAAAGTGAAGAATAAGCCAGATCAACCTAAACAGGACTCCCCTAAACCTCCGCCCAAGGACGGTGCCAAGCGCAAACCCAAGTATCCTTGTCTTATCTGTGATGAAGATCACTATACCAAAGACTGCCCTAGGTAGTCCGAAGTTAGTCGTTTGTTGAAAGGCGCTCCCGGGATTCCTGCGGTGCTCAAAGAACCCTTTCCCTCAGAACAAACTCAAAAAACTCAAATGGTGGCTGACCCCTCTCAAACTCCCTCTTCCTTCGGTTCTCAAGTGTTTATGGCTGGAACGATACCTGTCAATATCAGTACTCGAACAAAATATTATCCGTCATCTGCCGGGAAAGAGCCTGAGGTCCCCTCCAGTGCTCCTCCGTTCAGTTCAGGCCCACTCCACATCGAGAGACCTAGTACTGAGACGCCTATTCGACCCCCTCCAAAAGGAGTACTCCGGAAATCTTCTTACAACCCAAATGCCCGTGCTACACAGCACTATAATATCGTTGAGGACTTAGCTCAGACTCCATCGGCTATGTCCGCTTTAGAAGTTCTCCAGAGTTGCCTTTCTCAGAGGAAGTCCTTGCTATCCGCTATCGGTGGTATAGACCCGGCCGACTCGGATTTAATTACTTTTGACTTGGAACGCCATACGCAGAGACTGCCTCCCCAAATCGCATTCTTATACAGGCTATTATTGATTCCAAAACGATTCATCGTACAGTCATTGATGAAGGTGCTTCTACTTGCATCATGTCTGTTGCCTGTTGGAAAGCTATTGGATCTCCGACACTGAGCCAGTCTCCCACGACCTTGGAAGCTTTTGATGGAAGAGCATCCCGTCCTTATGGTATACTCCAACGTTTGCCCATCTCTTTGGAAGGGAAGACGGTCAAAATGGAAGTTGAAGTTGTTGATGCTACTCTTACCTACAACCTCCTTCTCGGACGTAGCTGGATATACGCGATGAAAGCTGTAGCTTCATCTTTGTTTCGTATCCTCCGTTTCCCTCATCAAGGGAAGATTGTTACCGTAGACCAGCTATCATTCTTCGCTTCCTCTTCTGAAGGCAACATCCCTTTTGTGGAGCATACCTCGAAATTATCCAAAAGTCTGGGAGCCGGACTTTTCAAAGATCCCGCCCTTATGGGTGTTTTTCTGCTCCCCCCTCCTAACGTCGCTTCTGTAAATATGATTACTACTTGTTCTGATCCGTGGATTCTCCCTTCCACCGACCAAGTAGATTCTTGGGGCGACCAGATGCCGTTGAGTCCTGTCGAACTCAACTATGTCGAAATCATTGCTGCATCGGCTCCTTCTTCTGAACTTGCTCCTTCAAGCAAGGTTCTCCACTCGTTCGCTCCATCCTCAGGGCTTGTAGATGAGACTTCTTCGGGCCCTTTAAAAGAAACATTTCCTTCCGACGAAGCCATTATTGAGACTATGTCTCTAGAGGAACCTCCTTGGCATGATTCTCACCATCGTTCCTCTTTTCTCCCTGCCCCTCAGGATATGCTTATTTGTCTCGAGCGGTTTGCTCCTTGTCTCCCATTTCAAATCCTTCAAACACCTATCCAAGTTTATCAAGTGTCCTCGGAAGGAAATATGGCAAACATTACGCAAACCCAGCCCATCGACATTTCTGTGAAACCAGGGATTGTCGAGCATCTTCACATTGGAGTCACTTGTACTCCAGAGGAGATTCAACTTTATTCCAATCTTTTTTGCGAATTTTGTGATGTCTTTGCATGGTCCTATGAAGAAATGCCCGGCATTGATCCTAGCATAGTGGTGCATGAGATAATCACGTACCCAGATGCTAAGCCTGTTCGTCAACATTTACGCCATGTACACCCCCGAAAGGCTACAGCTATTAAGGCCGAAGTAGAGAAGCTTCTTAAAGCTGGTTTTATTTATCCTATACCGCTCACAGATTAGGTTTCCAATATTGTACCTGTAAATAAAAAACAGGGTACAATCCGTGTTTGTGTCGATTATCGTGATATAAATCGGGCCTGTCCTAAAGATAATTTTCCCACACCATTCATTGATCAAATTATTGACGAGTGTGCCGGAAGTGAAATGTACTCTTTTATGGACGGTTTTTCTGGATATAACCAGATCAATATTGCTCCCGCTGATCAACACAAAACCGCCTTTATCTGTCCATGGGGCACTTTTGCCTATAAGAAGCTCCATTTCGGTCTCAAAAATGCCGGTGTTACCTTCCAACGTGCAATGTCCTATGCTTTTCATGATATTCGACACATTGTACAGCCATACCTGGATGATCTCCCTGCTCATTCAGCCAAACATCAGGACCACCCTAATCACCTTCGCGAGATCTTTCTTCACTGTCGATACTACCGAATCTGACTTAATCCTCACAAATGTGTCTTTTGCGTTGAATCTGGCCGACTGCTCGGCTTAGTCATCTCCCGAGAGGGCATCCGTTTGGATCCCCTTAAAGTCGAAGCTATAGTGAATCTTCCTCCCCCTGCTTCTTTACAGCAATTGCAAAGCTTGCAGGGTAAAGCAAATTTTCTACGACGTTTCGTTCCAAACTATGCCGAAGTGGCCAAAGGTTTCACACGATTACTAAAGCGCGATGTCCCTTTCCATTGGGATACCATTGCTCAGGAATCTTTTGAGTGTCTCAAGGGTCTCCTTGTTTTTGCTCCATTGCTCCGTCCTCCGAATTATTATCGTGACTACACTCTGTATTTGGCTGCCGCCGACACCACTATCGGCATGGTTCTTGTTCAAACTGACGATGATGACACCGAACATGTTATCTATTATCTCAGCCGCAACCTTTTAGACATGGAAACTAGATATGCTTACGTTGATAAGTTGGCTTTAGCCATCGTTTGTGTTGTCCAACGCTTCCGTCACTACATTCTGCTGCGCACTACTACCGTGATTTCTGATTGCAACCCCATGACGTATATTTTGTCATGCTAGTTGCTGGGGGGCAAGTACTCAAAGTGGATTGTCATCCTCCAAGAGTTCGACTTGGAATTTACCACTGCCAAGTCCAAGAAATCCCTTGTATTTGCTGAGTTACTTTGCTCTTTGCCATCTTCTTCCCCAACCTCTCACGTAGAGGATCAAATTTCGGATGAGACTTTATTTATCATTAGCACCCTCGATCCCTGGTATGGAGATATCATTATATATCTGCAAACGTCCTCCTTTCGCCCTGGCGTGTCCAAAGACGCTCGGCGAAGGATTCGTCATCAGTCTCAACCATACCGTATCATTGGGGATACACTATATCGCCTCGGCGCCGACTCTGTTATCCGCCATTGTCTAACTCTCGAGGAAGCTGAGCGTGTCTTGAATGACTGCCACTCTGGTGCCTGTGGTGGTCATATGTCCGGATATGCTACCGCCCAAAAAATTCTCCGTGCTGGCTACTTTTGGCCCTCTATCTTTAAGGATTGCATTCTTGCCGTCTGTTCTTGTCATGAGTGCCAGATATACCAGAGAAAGATGCGAGCGCCTCTCGCTCCATTGCACCCTGTTGTCACCGTCGGCCCTTTTTCAAAATGGGGCATTGATTATATGACCTGTAACCCTCGCTCGGCCGGGGGGCATGGGTTTATTATCGTCGTCGTCAATTACTTTACTAAATGGGCCGAGGCGATGCCTACATTGACTGAAGACAGTCACACAGCGGCGCAATTTTTATTCAACCATGTTATCTCACGATTCGGCGTCCCTCAAGCCATCGTCACTGATCACGGGAAGCACTTCCGTAATCACATGATGACGGAACTAACAACCCAACTAGGCTTACGACACGATAGTTCGACTCCATACTACCCTCAGTCCAATGGCCAAGTTGAAGCTATCAATAAGATTTTGGTTACAATGCTTCAGCATACCGTTGGCATGCATAAGTCTAACTGGCATTTGATGTTGTTCCCTGCCTTGTGGACCTACCGAACCTCCGTGAAGGATGCCACTGGTTTCACTCCATTTCAACTAGTTTATGGACTAGAGGCTACCCTTCTAATCGAATGTGAAATCCCTTCTTTAAAATTGGCTGTCGAGCTACTTCCCAACACTACTCCATTAGAAGAACACCTTCTTTACCTGGAACGGCTAGATGAGACCCATCGCCTGGCCTCTTTGGCCATCGAAACACAAAAGAAGCGAGTCAAGACTCACTTCGATCAGACTGTACATCCACGTTCTTTTGTTGAGGGAGATTTAGTCCTGCTATACGATCAGGCAAAAGATAAGCTAGGAGCAGGAAAGCTCGAGCCTATGTGGCTAGGCCCTTACATTGTCAAGAAAGTTTTGCAAAAAGGGGCCTACGAGCTAATTGATTATGAAGGGAACCCTCTCGGGAAACCCCAAAACGAGCTGTATTTGAAAAATTACTATGCATGATGCTTGTACACTTTATTTTGTACATACATGTACTCTAGCAAGTGTGTTGTGTGTATGTGTGTCAGTTTTAAAGACGTAACTGCCACTTATTGTGTCTTTCGCTTCTTGTGCAGATGTCTGATGCACCTTATCTTGGTTTCGCTGATGGTGCCTGCTGTAGTACTCGCAACTTGTCCTCTGCGGCATGGGTGATCTATGATCCTCATGGCGAGCTGATAGATTTTCAAGGTGTGTGTTTGGGTCGTACCACTAACAATGTCGCCGAATATTGTGCCGTAATCGAGCTACTTGCTGAAGCAATTAATCTCGGCATTCGTGCATTGGTAGTGAACCTGGACTCTCAACTTGTCGTCCACCAGCTCAACGGGCAATATTCCGTCAGAGACCATCACATTCTAAGGTTGTATTTATGTGTGAGATTGTTAGAAAGGAACTTTGATTTTATCACATATCAGCATATTCCACGACAATTAAACACATTATCTGATGCATTGGCTAATCATGTATTAGATAGACATTTGCGTAATTTGTAATCAAAACATTATACAAGCAAGCACATGAAAACACAATAATAAACCATAGGCATATGTATATATATACGTGTGTGTCATAATGTTTGCGCCGCGTGCATTACATAGTCCAAAAAAATAATACATGTCTGAATCTCATATGGCTGAAGACAACATGTCTCTCAAAAATATGCAAAAATGAAACCTAGGCGTCTAATCACGGTGATGCTCATGATAGCATGTCACCGCTCACACCAAACGTCTCAACAGACGGTGGACGCGAGTAGGTACTCTCACTGTGTGCCTCTGGTACGCGAAGGGCACATCCGCCAATCTGGTATAGTCTGGAATCCCTCGAGTGAGTCCCTCAAGGTTCTGTACTAGCTCTTCACCCACACCACCCTCTACCTGAGGGTCGGCTGCGGGTTGTACCCTCCGTGCTATGTGAGACAGACCTGCTGGTCGGTCTGCACCAACATCTACATACATATATATAGCTGTTGTCAGAGACATGCATGTATTACAAAAAAAAATTTATTAAATACATAAAAAACATAAAAAACACAACGAGTTCTTACCAAGCTCCTCATCCAAATCTTCTCCCATAGGCAATGGGAGATCTGGGTCTCCAGTAAAATCGGTGCCCGCATAGGGCCAATCCTCTATAACGATCATCTGGTGATGAAACCATATGAAGAACTCGGGCCTCCAGGCCATCTGCTGGCCCCCTCCTCCTCTGGGCATGAGTGTTGCCCATCGAGTCAACCTCGGTTCCTGTGGCACTGGATCTGCCACTATACCTCCCTGAATCCGGAAAATCGGCAGTCGCTCCAAGAAGAAGGATACCACAATGGATCCATACCCGAACTGTTTGTTGCCCCCTCGCTTACACTTCGTAAGCTGCCTCTTGATGTTTGTAGTCACAGCTGTGGCCCAATCAAACAGAGTAGGCTGGAGACACTCTGTTGCCAGCAGTAAATGATTCTTGTTGGCCTCGTGGGGCGCCTGTACCCCAACCATCCGTGTGATAGTGAATAGTATCACCCGTAGCAATAGGTCTGGAACTGTGACGATATCTACCTTGGCACTATTCGATCCAAACTGTGCCCCCGGACAAACCCGTTCCATCACCTCCCCCATCTTTTCCCCAAAAGGCCTACTTCTAGTCAAAATGGGTCGTGCACCTCTCCGCAATAACCCAGTGATAAAATAGACATCGGAAACATCCAGCTCCAATGTCTGATCTCGCAAGCGGAATACCTGATCCTCTATGTCCCAAGCATCCACGATAAATCGTAGTAGCTCCGATTGTGCACGCAAATAGGAGGTGAGGAAAAACTTCTTTAAGCCGCAGTCCCTCAAAGCATCCATGCAAGCTTCATCCTCTAGTGCCAGAGCATCTATAGCATCATGCTCTCTTTCTCTCCATTCTACAACCATTTTGACAAATCCCTGCAACCATAAAGTCGAAAATACCATCATTAGATCACTGGTGAAACCATAATCTAAGGAAATTTGCAAAATTAACGGTAAAATCCATGGGAAAATTAGGTCGCGCGGTTGGCGCGACTGTTTTCAAAACAGTCGCGCCAATGTCGCGCCCCCTTTTGGAAAATAATCCCATTGGCGCGATCCCGAGCGGGAAACCCGCGCCAATGGCGCAACCCTAAATTTTGCAAATCCCCTTGCATGGGATCCGTCTGTGGATGAAAAACTGAAAAAATGGAATGAAAATAAAGCTAAGGACAAGACCTCTTACCTGCTCCAGACGGCGGCTCGATTGCTTTCCTAGATTGATCACAATCAACGGTTGAAGTTTGCACCCAAAACCCTCCAATGGTAAACTCACAAGGTGAAAAGTAAAAAGTGAATTTGTTTTTTACCATTTCACTATTTTATAGCATTTTTGACCTAAAAATACATTAAAAATATTATTTTTTGGGTATTTTTGAATATATTTATATCAAAATGGGTTTTATGCTGTTTTTGGTATGATAACAGGTGTTGGTGCAACTCAAGCGACGAAACGAGCTCCTTTTTCTACTTTTTCAAGCTCGGTAAAACATGTGAAAAGGTTACTTTGAGGTCCGCTTTCAGCTCTTTTCTGACCATTTAAAGACGAAAAGATTGCCGAGTTACTCCTCTTGACTCGTTAAATGTTAATAAGGGGCGGTCATTTTAAGTTCTTTTTGTCGACCGTTAAAACATAAAAGATTACCAGGTTTTTGTCGTTTCAGACTCGTTAATGGTTACGAAACGACGTGGTTTTGATCGCTTTTTTACTTTCTCAGGTCAAAATCACTATTTATGAAAAGTACTCCTCGATCGTAATGGTCGGGCGGTTCTTTCGAGCATTGTTTTATACTTTTTCGGGCTCGAGAGACACAACTTTACGAAAAAGGACACCCTTGGAGTTTCCTTTTCTGTTGTCTTTTCAAACTCTCTAAACATGAAAAGACACCGAGTTTTTCCCTTGTCAGACTCGTTAAAACCTGATGACATCGAATTCTGTCGAAATGACGCACCACAAGCATATGCTATCCCCATCAAGCTTGTTAAAAATAATTGGGGTACTCGCCAGAAATGGCGGGGGAAAAAATGGAACCATAATTATTGTCGTGTCGGCAGTATGTCGCTCTTGAACATGGCACTTGTCTGCTTTCGTGTCTGGGTGGGGATATCTCATCTCATTTTTTTCACTTGCCTCCGTGGATTTGGGTAATCCTATTTGACCTCTCATCTGCTCATTGCCTCGTCACCATGACCTCTGACCCATTGATGTCAAATACTGCCAATTCCACTATCGTGCCGCCGATATGTTCAAGAGAAGTTGACCTCTGCAGAAAAACAACTTCCCTCTGATAGCTCACATAATTCTGATTCACAACATTATCTCTCTGTCTCGTGTCGCTGATGTGGGAAACATCATGGCCCACCTTCGATCAAGGTCACTTCCTGTCGACTTCAGCTCATTATCCAGGAAGCTGATCTAGAGACTCCCTTCCGGTGCCTTGGAGCCTGCATGCCTCAATGGCAGGTTCTTCGTGTTCGACGTGAGGTTTTCATCATTGGCCTCCGATCGAATGATTCTACGGGTGTTCGATGCCAGATCACTAATTCGCACGCCGTAGATTGTACCTATAGTACCTTGAGGGCCATTGTCATTATTGGTGGTACCTCTCGCGTCTGTTAACAGTTTTCAATATTGACTGGTAATCAGACGATGTTCCTGCATGTTCGACTTCAGCTCATATATTCGCATGCTTGAACTTGTACTTTTGTTCGGGTCGAGATGGAGCGCAAGACCCTGGATTTTGTCTGTTGTAATCCAGGCGTGATTCTTGTTACATGACTCATTCACTGAATGGCTGCGACCATACCTGAGCCGATTCATTGATCCTAACCAGATGGCTGCACCCATACTACGGATCTAGATTATTATGTACTCTCTTATGGATGGCTGTGACCATACCACATATATCACGTACTTGAGCTATCAGTTGTATCTCTCGATGCAGATTCTCGGCGGCAGCTACATGTGTCCTTGTAAAGCATTTCACCCCTCTCTCTCTCTCGGGCCTCATGATTTAGGGGGCATCTGTTACACAGTAATTTGTCACCATTGGTCACCGTCCCTGTTACCCCTTTCCCGTACTTTGGAGGACTCATTCCGGGACCTGTGAGCAGTGACATAACTTAAAAACACTTGCATTATGTTCCCCTAAGTATGGACTTCATATGCCCTGAAGACACCTCCTGCAAAATATCCCTGAAAAGTGCCCTTTTTCCATTAGCGCGGGTCCACAATGTACCACCCGCACCAGTGAACGAGATCCTCAAAAGAAGGTGCGACCATTGGCACTCTGTCTTAGAGTAACACCCGCACCAACCAAGTTTGGAAAAGATTTTTGACAAACGCGCGCCCAGATGTTTTTTCCCTTCAAGTCATGAAGTCTTTTGAGGATAAAACTCATCTTCTAGATGTCGAGAGTCATCATCTATCCACAGCGGCTTTTTGGAGATAATGCCAATCCATAATGGGTGTCTTGATGCATTGTATCTTCCTCCCCTACTCCATCTATAAAAGTCTGTCCTCATGCATTTGACAAGCTAGTTTTTGAGTAATGCTAGTAGTGATAACGCTTGTCTTGAGTGATAGTAAGAGTCTTGGAGCATAGGGAGGTTATGCTGCCAGAAGTCTGAGAGAGGAAGGTCTATTGCAAGACATATATAGCTCCTCGCCCAGCCAGAGGAGAGATTCAATGTCAGAACTTTGGTTGTATCTTTCTCTGTTGATTATTCATTAATAAAAGATTGTCATTATGGTTCCGATCTTATTGTTCGTTATGATAATGTTTGATATATATCCTTTCTGACTGATATATAGTTGTATTTAGTGGATTTTATGCTTGTATTCGCTTCGTTCTTTGCATGTGCAGGTATCTATTCGCGGAGATCGTGAGGATCGTGACTTGCCGGAGCAAGGGAACGGGAGTATCAACTCTTCTACGACACTAGCGTTGGACTCCAGGTTGGTTCTCGTAATCCACTTTCAATTTGCAACTAGGAACTTGCATGGTAGCGTTAATTGATTGTTGTTGGTTCCCTTTTACTCTTTCCAATTGTTGTGGTGTTGCTCTAAAGAAGGTGTTGCTCTTTGTATCCTCATAATGTGCTATCATTTCCTCCGTTAAAATTGACCACGTAACAAGTTTTTTACGAGAACAAAGCCCTTCATCCCATAAAAATTGATCTGGTTCTAAATATGAAGATGCAATACATACCTTTTGTAACAGTTGTACACCATGTAGATCAAAATATTGCTCCATTTGAAGTATCCAATTTACCGGATCCTTGCCATCAAACTTCCTCATCTTGCTTTTTCTTGATTTTAGGAGCTCAACCTTGAAACGACTGTAACTCTGTACTTTTCAATCACCTAGTTCTGAATTTGTGACGTGCAGTAGCACTCTGTGTCCTCTTTCCAATGCCACAAGTCTGACCCAAATTGGATTCTCCAAGGAAGAGTTATACGAAATCTCCCGCAGTGACCTGATTATAGACTAGTTCAGTAGAGAAAACTTGTATGAAGTTCCACGTGTCATTGTTTCAACCTTTGACTCTGAAAAATATATAAACGAAAACTACAGTCCGTCCTATTTCTATACCTTCTTACGAAATTTCAATCCGATGCTCAGAAAGAAAGTTATGACGATTTTCCCCCAGTCACCTGTTTTGAGTGTAATTCAGGAGTCTGCAAAAAGACCAACTTCCTCAGATCATATCTCCGAAAATGTCACGCAAAAAGCTCTGAAATTTGGACCCAAGGTTCAGCGCGATTTATTCTCTAATGGGTTTTTTTTTGCGACTTCTGAAACGTCACAGAAAAAAAGTTATAGCGAAAATGCCACGATGACCTGTTTGGAGCAGCGAAACCCTAGAATCCAAAGCTCTGATACCAAATGTTATGAAACCAGCTCACAAAAAGATATAAAAGAGAGATCCACGCCTTAGAATTTAGCCTCTTCGAGGGGGCAACCTCCTTTACATTACATAAATGAACAATTCTTGGATGATACAAATGAAAAGACCTCCTTTCTATATATAGGAGTCTAAGGGGTTATAACATAGTCAGAGCCGACATAACAATAATAATGTAAGGGAACAATAATAACAATAGTGGCCTTCTATGTGGCACAATAGTAACAATATGGGCACTACATGCGTACATCAATATAATAAGTGGGTTATACTAACAACAATAGGGGGTTACACTAGTAGTATAGGGGCCTAACATTGTTTCTCATTAATATCACATGAGATGGAGTGGATACTAGTATTTGCATGATGAGAGAATGAATTCTCCTCTGGATTCGATAGAGTATCCAACATTAGGAAACTTTAGAGGGAGGAGATCCATTAAAAAAAATTCCAACCATTCTAACAATAAGAAATGAATCTCCTTCTGTGATTATACTATTGTATCCATTTCAAATACCAACATTTAGTCCATACTCTAGTGCATATAGTTCAACTAAATTGTTGGAGACAATGCTGAGTAGACCTACTTAAATGTGAATAATTTTCCTATAGTAACTCTGACAACTTGTCCATAGCTAGCAAGGCCCTGATTTTCTTTGGAGGAAACATTGAAATTTAATTTTAAGGTTCCTTGAGGACGGGGTCACCATGAGGTAGGGCTGTTGTATTTGGTTTCGGGAACTTGGAGTGAAGGGATTTGTGTTATGGGAGAAATACCAAGATATATAAGTATTCTATCTTTCTATGGATTACAAGTCCAATATTGGGGGGACCAAATTACTTGATAAAATTATTTTCTTGATGTTTTCAAGAATTTGATTCCATAGTTTATCAACTAAGGTCTTGTTTTCATTGAAAATTCTCTCGTTCATCTCCTTCCATGTCTCTCATAATGTGAATCCTAGAAGTAATTTCCATGCTCTTATACCTTGTGTCAAAACAAAACCTCTCCATTTTGAAATAGTAAATATGCCACCATCTCTATCTCTATCCAATTGACAAAAGATGAGGTCCCTTTTGTCGCATAGCTTTGATATCCCATAGGTTGGATATTAAGGAACAAGAGTTGAGCAGATGCTCTAGATTTAGAAATTTTGATGAATAATTGAGAAACTGAAGGTCTAGCAAAGCCTCATAGTTGTAATCTATTCCATGCCAATATTTTCCCATGTGCTTTTTTCCAGAGAAACATGGAGACCTCTCGTGGCCATAATTTCATTTTCTAGATCTTGATCCAACTACATCTTCCATGAGTGTAGCAAACCCACTCAAAATGTTATAGGCTTCTTTTAGGTTGTATTTTCCAGTTTTTCTATTCCCCCCATCTTAATTTATTTGGTCTTGATTGAAATTTTATTTTCCTATGTTTCAATTTTCCCTGGATACTATCAACCATATTAATTCTATCCAATTGTGACCATTCTTCCAAAGGTATCCAACATCTCCATATTTTTTGAATAGGTTCTGGCTACTAGTAGTCATTTACCTCGACTTTTTCTTATTGAATGAATCTATTTTTGATTACTTGGAGACTATCTTCGTCTTGAAGATTTGGAATTTGATTCCAAGCATCTTCCTATAAATATATATTTTGTCCTTCTCGTATCTCTCACATGCTATGGTGATATACAAGGGAGATATTTTGCCAAGCACAGTTCTATATTTGTAAACCTTGGATTCCCCCTTGTAGTCTTATTGGATTATGTGGTTTTGTGATCAGGGTGCATTTCCTTCTGGATAACTTGCACCTTGGAACTGCTACATTCTGAATATTTATATGAGGAAGTTTGATGGTAATGATCTTGTAACGTGGATACTTTAGATGGACCATATCCTGATCTACACTAAGTGGCATCCTTACAAATGGTAAATATTGCATCCATGTTCTTGGAACAAGACTGACATATATGATATTAATCTCTTTGTGAAAGGAAAAAGGATTCTTTATATCTCGTTTAATGTTTATAGAGGAATTGATAGCACATTATGGGAATATTAAGAGAAAATTGTTAAGTTAATTGGTAAATATTAAACAAAAATTCAAGTTATAGAGGACATTCAACAATTCCAAAAGTTGAGTCTTAGAGTAAAGAATACTTCAAAGGATAATTTGTTAGACTTATTAATGGAAAATTTAAAGGAAATCATCCAATGGTAGGCCCCACCTTTTTGAAAATAAACATTTATAGCATGCTTTTAGTCTCACTGGGAATTTTAAAAGTAAAAATATGGTCACTAATAACTATAGAGAAAAGCATGCTCCCTCTCCTAAAATAACAAGGTTGACTCGTCAACAAATGGATGAAATAAGAGTAAAGGTACTATGTTTAAACTATGATAGAAAGTATTATAAGGGGCATAAATTGAGTGATAAGAAATTATTCTACATAGCTTGTGGATATTAAGAAGATAAAGAAGTGGAAACTTCACAAGAACTAGAGCTAGAAGAAAGTACTCAAACAATCTCTTGTCATGTATTGGCTCACATCAATACTCCACAAACCCTCATGATAGAAGGATATATAAAAAAAAGAAAAAGGCTACAATATTGATTGATTCAAGTAGTACCCATATTACAAATTGGAAAAACTTAATTATTTTATATATCTGGCAACAAAATTTCAAGTAATGATTACAGATGGAGGTGCCATGAATTGTTCAGGGAAGTGACATAATATTAAACTAAATGTGGGGGAGTATTTTTTGGCTAGATCCATGATTTCAATCAATATTGGTGTTGCTAATGTTGTATTAGGGGTCCAATGATTACAATCATTGGGAACATTGGCCCTTAATTTTCAAGATATTTTCATAACATTTTTCTTCAAAGGAAGGGAAATGGAGGTTAGAGGTATCCAAGGGAGATATAGTAAAGTGATAAGCTCTAATAACATTAAAAATTTCCTTAAAAAAGGGACACCAAGGTGTAGTTACACAATTAGATTTGTTAGATGTTCAAGCATTTTTCCTCTACTCCAGTGGATCTTGAAAAAAATATTAACAATCATTCTATTGTGTTTGGAGAAATTCCTAAATGTCTTCCACCTACCCGAGATCATGACCATGCTATTCAATAAGAAAAAAGCTTGATAGCATTATAAATCATTGAGTCCAAAATACAAAACAGAAGGATAGATAGCCAAACGTAGCCCAATAAGAAATCAATACTGCCAAGATGCCGGATACAAACAATGCTCTAGTAAACCACACCATAGATAGATTCTTGGGATAGGAGACAAAACCCAAAACAGGCGATACTTGCAATAACTGAGAAGCATGTGCTTTATGAGAAAATTCCAAAAAACAAGTTCATGGAACATACCAGGGCCTGTTGTGTGATCACTATGTACCTAGTAGTGAAAAATCCTAGATTTGGCGCGTTTCATTCCCCATTGTTATGTTCATTTTCCATTTTCCAATCTGTGTATGGAGCCCTTTCTTAGATAGTTCATCTGCATGTATATTCTGGGATCTGTCCACATGGTTAATGGAGTAATCCTTTGTAGTTCTCCAGAGAGAAATGATTCTGTTCATCCATCTGGTCAGATTGTGATTTTTTATGGAAAGCTTGGCATTTACATGGTCTATTATGAGTTTGGAGTCTCCATAGATCTGCAAGGATTCTATATTTAGGAAGATACAGAACAGAAGTAGTCCTGATAGAGCCATAGCTTCTGCTTTGTTATTTGTTCCTTCTCCCCCATTCCAATAGATGGCAAAATGTTGATCCTCCTTTATACTTATGTAGACTCCACAAGCACATATTCCATTTTGAGCAACCCCATCGAAATGAGCCCTAGGAAAACTCATCTGGCAAGGTAATATTGCCTTTGACTTTTCATTTTTCTGCTGAGGGATGGGGAGTGAAAATGCATTGTACTGGGAAACGATGAATTCAAAAACGGATTTAAAACTTTCCTTTCTGTTTTGAAATAAAGCCTTATTCCTCCATTTCCAGATTGACCATAAGACTAATAGAGGGATAGGTCTCCAAATCGCTTTTTGGAGACTTATTCACTTGCAACCTATAAGTGTACCATATGACATTAGGCATTATAGGTATTCACATGCATGAAAGAGTGAGATTGAGAATATGGTTCATGGAATTTTAGATTTGGGTATCATTCAACCGCCCAAAATATTTCTTTTCACTAGTAATGATGCTTATTAAAAAATATGGTTCATGGAATATGTGTCTAGATTATAGAAAACTCAACAAAATGACAATAAAAGGTGTGTTTCATATTCATGCCATTGATGAATTATTAGATGAATTATATGGAGAAATATTCTTTACTAAGATGGATCTTTCTTCTGGATACCATCAAACCATAATGTGTCAACAAGACATTCCCAAAATAGACTTTAAAACACATGAAGGTCATTATGAGTTTTTGGTTATGCTTTTTGGACTTACAAATGCATCTTTCACATTTCAAATCTTGATGACTTCTATTTTCAAATTCTTCCTTAGAAAATTTGTGTTAGTATTTTTTTATGACATACTAATATATAGAAAATCTTTGGAAAATCATCTTTTAAAATCTCTTGGAAATGGGTGAGCATGTGTAACTTTTCATGACAAATCCAGAAATGCTGAGTTTTCCCGGAACAGAGTAGCCAAATGAAAGGGTCGCGCGGGGGGTGAGACCCGTTGAGGGGACAAAACCTGTTTTTTGCCTGAAAAAACCAAAAATGACCCAAAATGCTCAAAATTTCTTGGAATTTGTGCTGGGGCTGAGCTATTTAGTGCCATGCTCCTTCAAGGAAGCCTCGGCCAAGATGTGGAGGGGGTCGGACCTTTTTCTTCGTTTTTGTGCTTTGGCCAATCGCCTTTGGAGCACTTTCATCTTCGCCTTGCACACGTGCATCCGTGCCCAATAATGATTCTTCATGTTTCTAAGCAATTTCACACATGAAATTCTCCTTCCATATGTACAATAGGCATTGATTAAAATTTTCCCCACATAAAGAGAAATAACCACTTTTGCATCACTACATTGTTGGTGTTTTTCCACTAAATCCATCCAAAAATCATAATCTCTCTCATTTTCATCAAATATGTCTTCAAATGTGTGAGAGTATTTTATAGCCTCCAAAATTTTTAATTCTGAAGTATAGAAATGTATAGTAAGAACTATATCATAACTATAATTGTTTTGGGACTTATATTCATAAATGCCACTAGTCATTTTATAGTTGAACTTGGAGTTCTTACCAAATTTCTACTAAGAGAATTGTAGTAAAGTCATTCAACTCATTTTTTTGATAAGAAATCGAAAAAATTCAATATAATATCCCTTGTGGAATTGTTCTTTTTTCAAAGCCATTGTATCCAAAACAACAAGGTCAGTATGTAAAACTGGTTGCAACTGACATGGGAAAAAGTGCAAAAGTGTTGACAAAAGATCAGGGCCCCCAAAATGACAACCAAATTCAAAATTGTTATCAACCTATTGAACACTTGTTGATCCATTTATCATTCTGTCAACGACTCCACATGCTTGTCAAGAAGGGGACTCTATCTTTGTATTACATGTTCCTTTGACATAAGTAGACCCCTCCACCGTGTTGCAAAAATTGGTAAATATGATATCATTAATTTCATAATGCTCAAGAATGTTGAATGTGGTAAGAGTAATCTCATTCAAGTTTTGATCATGACTTTGACAATATGTAACCATTGCATCCAATGTTGTTTTGTTGGTTTTCAATTTAGAACAATAATCTTTTAATTTTATGGCATTTGCTGGATTATTAAGTGGAGTAGAAAACCAAATGGTTCCATCCAATAGCTTATCTGCTACTGAAGCAATTTCTTCCATGGTTAATCCCTGAAGGGGCCAAAGAGTAGCTACTGTCAAACTGTGTAGACTATTTCTCTTGTAGTTCTCAAAATCAGGTTGACTTGGAGAACACTTTAATGTGCCTAGTTCGTAACATTTAAAAACAATGTCCCATTTATCCCAAATAGGTTCATCAAGATATAAGAGAATTTTTTTATTAGAAAAATTTGTAATTGGACAATCGAAGAATGAGCACAACATTTCATCATCAACTTGATAAAATAATAAATATAAACTAATAAGAATTTAATGTAAAAATGAAACTAAATAAGGTGTTATAATCTAATGAGAAATCATTATAAATACTAGAAAATATGACTTATATCATCATCTTTAGTCATTTCTCTACAATAAAAATAGATACAATAATAAAATGTAAAATGTAAAAATAATTAAAATTACATACATTGTCTTTAGCCATCTTAGAACATCTAATCCTCCTTTTCTTTAATTTGTCATTGGCAATTAAGAAATGTCTTGCCGAGTGCACACAATCAATAAATGGAGTTTTGAAGAATACTTTGTTTGCAAAATTTAGCTGACAAAAAATGTGGATCACCTCAGTGGGTTCCACTGATGGATGCAAGAATCGAGCATTACGTCTTTGATATTTTTTTCGCTTCTGTCGATACATTATATTTAGGATTTGTTAAAATTTATTTCGTTGCTTGAATGGTATGTTGACCATCAACTATCCAGAAATTGATATTCTTAGAATTTAGATCTGTCTCATTTATAATTTTGATAGAATTGACCAATGGATCAGGCTCATTGATGTCAAATGGAATTAGAAGAGCATCGGGTAATGAGGTTTGAAATTTTTCTAGGAACGATTTAACTAATACTTGAACATTTAAATCATCTCGTGATCTTAATTTGAACACTCTGGGGGCTTCTTTACATCTTTCGACAACCACTTTTCTATTAAAGGAGTTTGAAAATAGATAGAAATGCTTGAAGGCTTCATGAATCTCATCACATTGATTTGCAAGGTTTGTTGTCTCAAATTCAACTTTCCTAGTTTTTTTAAATTTTTTAGTGGGCTTGAAATCACTTTCTGTTATGTTCTCCTTCAAATCAGATAAATATACTCTTCTCAAAGAAAGTAATTGAGAATCAATTTTATCATCTGGTATTTTATCAAGAAATTTACCCTTTTTTTTTATAAATCAATAAGTACAAATGATGTTTTTTTACTTCTTACATAGTGATATCTCAGAACGGTGGTGATGCATTGTAAAAGGTCTGCGCAACTATTTAGTCCAGATTTAGTGAAGCTCTCATAATTATCCAACTTGAACATTGAATTCTTTATTGTATTTGTTGAATCAATACTTGAAGCTTCAATCAAATCTGGTCTAAAATTTGTATACTCCACTTGACATGAAATTAATTTTACCTCATTTTCTTCAATCATTTCCACTTGAAAGTCAATGTCATTTTCATTGTAAGCATAACAATTAATTATTATTCCTAATATCTCTGGTTCGTTTCCATCTGTTGATCCAAATAGATATATATCAAGAAACATGTTCATGGGAGCTTCTATTTGGATGTACCATTCTTGCATAAACTCATATTTATTATATGTATTGTATTTTTTAATCATTTTAATCACACCTTCTACTTGATTTTTCATTATGTTCCTTTCAATGTTAGAATACATATTTATACATGCCAAAGCATCCAATACCATGGATTGAAAACCATCGCATCTAAAACCATGTGCGAAAATCATGCACAAAACCATAGGTGGGTCCACCCAACCTAACATAGGGTCCAAAACCAAAGTTTTCCAGGGTGCTGCCCCGGATCCCATAGAGTGGGGTTACCTGTACCCCTCAAACCCCCTGTGACCCCCCTATTACACAATCAGAGCAACGAAGGGGGGCCTCCGCCCCCCTTCTAACCCCCCGGTTAACTACGTGGGCTAGTCGTGGAAAAAATATAACACAACCCAAAGTTGTAAAGCAAATCTAGTGGATGCTAAATTTCCTTCTAGCAAAAACATAAACACAATGTCAATAAAAACATTGCAATAATAATATTTCGTGGGACATCTCCATGCTTATGACATTTGACTTTGCCTTTTAGAGACTACGAGGTTTTAGTCCATGCCTACATAGAGTACTGTTATAATATAAAAAATGTTAAACCCTGAAATAATTAGAAGGCCCTTCATATGGAATATGTGGTCTAAGAATGTGATAGTGTACAAATATTTCCTCCTATAAAAAGCACAAGAACGTTGCAAATAACAACATTACAAGGTGAAAGAAATATAATGCATACTATATTTCCTTCTAATGTGAACATAATCACATAAAAACATTGTAGGGTGAGAAAAATTTAGTTTGCTTTACATTTACTTCTAACACAAACATATAAATATTTACAATGACAACATTACACGACAAAAAAAATCTAGCACAAGCTAGATTTCCTTTTAGCCTAAATAGAAACATGTTAGCATTAACAACATTGCAATGTGAACTAAAATCTAACATGTGTTAGATTTCCTTTAAGCACAAACTCGAGCACATAGAAACATTGTAGAGTGAGAAGCCTATCAAGTGCTAGATTTATGCCTACCACAAATACAAGCACGTTGCCAACAACAACATTGTAGAGTATAAGAATTCTAGATTGTGTTAAATTTTCTTCCAACACAACCACAAGCACATTTTAATTTGAAAGAAATCTAGCACATGTTATATTTCCTTTGATCACAAACACAAGAACATAACAACATTGTAGGACTAAATAAGTTTAAAGTGTGCTAGATTAACAACATTGCAATTTAAAATAAAATCTAACATGTGTCAGATTTCCTTTTAGCGCAAACTCAAGCACATAGAAACATTGTAGAGTGAGAAATCTATCAAGTGCTAGATTTATGTCTTCCACAAATACACACACGTTGCCAACAACAACATTGTAGAGTATAAGAATTCTAGATTGTGTTAAATTTTCTACCAACACAAACACAAGCACAAACACATTTTAATTTGAAAGAAATCTAACACATGTTATATCTCCTTCAAGCACAAACACAAGAACATAACAACATTGTAGGACTAAATAAGTCTAATGTGTACTAGATTAAAAACATTGCAATGTAAAATAAAATGTAACATGTGTTAGATTTCCTTTTAGCGCAAACTCCAGCACACAAAAACATTGTAGAGTGAGAAATCTTGCAAGTGCTAGATTTATGTCAACCATAAATACACGCACGTTGCCAACAACAACATTGTAGAGTATAAGAAATCTAGCTTGTGTTAAATTTTCTTCCAACACAAACACAAGCACATTTAAATAAGAAAGAAATCTAACACATGCTATATTTTCTTCTAGCAGAGACACAAGAAAGTAACAACATTTTAGGACTAAATAAGTCTAATGTGTGCTAGATTAACAACATTGCAATGTAAAGGAAAATCTAACATGTTTTAGATTTCCTTTTAGCGCAAACTCAAACACATAGAAACATTGTAGAGTGAGAAATCTAACAAGTTGTGATGGATTTCTCACACTCATCTCCATACTCATGTCCATATCCCTCCACTTGCTCCTCCCCATCTGGGAGATACATATACATGTTTATAAACCACATCAAGTAAATCGTCTCTCTCACTCGTGTGAAATCCTGAGTCTTTGTAAGATTTCCCAAGCTATCCAAATAGAACAAACTCTAACATTATCATCAAGAAAAAAATTCCCTCTCTATGCTCACTAAATATAGAGTTAAGATGGATCCAAAGGAAAAGCTTGCACCTTGAGAAATTTGATCCCTTTGTAGGCTATCTAAATCTAGAGTTAAGATGAATATAAGATGGTTTAATTATTAATAATTATAATTCCTATTTTATTTTATTTTATATTTATGTAATTTGACTAAATTAACAAGTTTAAATAACATTACATAACCTTAAAACATCTCATTCACATTGGGCTAAAGTCTCAATGTAATAATTCATGTTGGACTAAAGTATCTCCATGCAATTATTTAAAATCGTAGATATTTATTTTTATTTTAATCAATACTATTTTATATAAAGTAGAAAACATAAACATGGAAAAACCCATATATATTATAAATATCAAGTGAATTACAATGAAATTTGAACCATTTAAAATTATAATTTTATATTTTTATTTTAGAAAATTTTCAAGCCATAAAATTGATAATAATTTTTTTTTATTAAATATTAACATACCAAATTCTTTTTTATTATTAAAATTTGTATATATTTATTTTCATTTTAATGGATAACATTTAATATATAATGGAAATTATAAATTAGGAAAGGGATACCCATATTATAAATATTAAGTGCATTATAATGTAATTTGAACCATTTAAATTTATGACTTTATATTTTTAATTTAAAAATAAAATAAAATTAAAACATATAATTAATTAAATTTATGATTTTACATTTCTACTTAAAAAAATTCAAAACATAGAATTGATTGAAAACATAATTTTTTTTAAATTATATGTAATCTTATTCTCAAATATAATAAGCAATATAAACTTGATTAGTTTGATAATTCTACAATTGGGGAAAATAGTTACAATTCACATTTTTCTATCTCCACTTGCTCCTCCCCATCTAGGAGATGCATATACATGTTTATAAACCACATCAAGTAAATTGCCTCTCTCACTAATGTGAAATCGTGGGTCTTTGTATGATTTCCCAAACTCGGAAAATAGAACAAACTCTAACATTAACATCAAGAAAAAAATTCCCTCTCTATGCTCACTAAATCTATAGTTAAGATGGATCTAGAGGAAAAGCTTGCACCTTCAGAAATTTGATCCCTTTGTAGGCAATCTAAATCTAGAGTTAAGATGGATCTACAATGGTTTAATTATTAATAATTATAATTCTTATGTTATTTTATTTTGTATTTATGTAATTTGACTAAATTAACATGTTTAAATAACATTACATAACCTTACAACATCTCATTCACTTTGGGCTAAAGTCTCCCATGCAATCATTCATGTTGGACTAAAGTCTCTCCATGCAATTATTTAAATTTGAAGATATTTATTTGTATTTTAATCAATAATATTTAATGTAAAGTAGAAAACATAAACTTGGAAAAGCTCATAAATATTATAAATATCAAGTGAATTACAATGAAATTTGAACCATTTAAAATTATAATTTTATATTTTTTTTTCGAAAAATTTCAAACCATAAAATTGATAATAATAAAAAGTTATTAAATATATGGTTATTTTATTTGATTTTATAAATATTATATACAATAATACATGAAAAATGTAATATAATTTCAAAAATTGTAATTTATAACTTTAAAATTAATACTAATAAAACATTAACATACCAAATTCTTTACTATTATTAAAATTTGTAGATATTTATTTTCATTTTAATGGATAATATTTAATGTATAATGGAAAGTATAAGTTTGGACAGGGCAATCCATATTATAAATATTAAGTACATTATAATGTAATTTGAACCATTTAAATTTATGCTTTTATATTTTTAATTTAAAAATAAAATTAAATTAAAACATATAATTCATTAAATTTATGATTTGACATTTCTAATTAAAAAAAAAAATTCAAAACATAAAATTGATTGAAAACGAATTTGAGGGATACCCAAAGAGCAGCCAATAGCTCAAATTCTTTATGCCAACACTATGGAACTAGAGGGAATGGATTCAATGGAGATCAAGAACTTGTGTTGTGTTTGACTAAGTAGAAGAGGATTGTCCTTTTTTGAATGTTGAATGTTACGCTTAACTATTATAAAACCATAATAAGCACTGGTCAAAAATATTGCTTGAGAAGTAACAAAGTAGCTGAATCCAAGAGAGGAAGAGGAAAGGAAGTCCTTGGGAAGGTAAGATAGGTTACTTAATGTCCAACAAATGACCAAAATTACATCAATGGGACTTATCAGTTCATAAGTGGCAGTACAAAGTGGGATTTCAAAGGCCGCCCCTATAAAAGGAAGAATCAGTCCTACTAAAAAATATCTAAGCATGACTATCACAATGTTAAGAAGAAGAAATACAATGATTTGCATTCAAGTAAAGTAGAATCCTCAATGCATCAGATTCCCACTGTTTACACAGGGTATTCCTCTAAAGCCGAAACGGAAGCTATCCTACCATCTTAGGCTCTAGATAGAAAGCTAGGTAAAAGAGATGGATTTGCTCTGGGATAAGTCTCTCTATAAGGAAAAGAGGGTCCTCTGCATCGAGCTAGTATAAGGGAGTTACTTAAAAATCTAGAATAAGCTATCTAGAAAGACCATATGAAAACATCACATGTGTTTTCTTAACAAAGGATGGGCTTCCTCTCATAACCCAATATATCATTGCTGCCATGTATCCCTCGCAGAGGTTCTATCTTTTGACCACGCTGTATTAAAGGCTCTTTCACCTACCTTGTCGATCATATGTTCCAAGTACAAAAACAAAATACTATATGGAAGACACATGATCCTAATGCATGGGAGACATAACATATACCATGTCCTGGAGAGTTTCTTTCCCTATCATTCTTACATTCTTCCTCATGTGGAAAGAACACATGCCTCCATAGCTTCCATTCCATATAACCAACCCAAGAAGCCATTGATCTTGAAAGATGTGTGAGTGTGTGCAAAGCTAGAGGTGTTGTGGTAGAAATGTAAAGAAAGCATTGTGCTTAAACTTTGAAGACAGAGTTGTAGAGTAAGAAACATGAAATCTCATTACCTAGATGTTTAAATAAATGTTCACCACAAATGAGCTAATGTATCTTTGAAATCACATTATCCACTTGTCTGATTGATCACTATAATGAGCCGAGGTATACGAATTTAAGGGATTCCCAAATAGCAGCCAGTAAATAAAATTCTTTATGCCAACGCTATGGAACTAGAGGGGATGGATTCAATGGATATCATTACCCTGCGTTATGTTTTCCTAAGTGGAAGAAGTCTATCATTTTTTGAATGTCAAGTGAGATACCTAGAGAAGCTTTCAATGAGGGAAAACATTATTGTTGTCTGGTTGTGGATATATTTTTTAGTATTGTGGGTTGGTATTTATGAGAAATAAATCCAACAACCATCCTATATCCCTGTGGTCTCATAACCCAATTTGGGGTGGCATTTACAACAGATGCCTATTGTTGGGAAATTGATCACTCATTTGTCACTAATTAGATAGATATATTCATGGAAAATATGAGGGATTATCATCATTCTCATGTCAGTTCTCTCTCTTTTGTAACTTTGTTAAATAATTCTATTGACATGTTTATTTTTTATAGCTACAGCCAGTATTCATCATTGAATTAAACCACAAATATGGGGGCATGCCTTGTATACCCCTCACTTGTAGACCTTGTCAATATCTTTCCAATGGTCCAAACAGAAAATGCCCCCATCAGTGTTTGTAAATCCATTTTCCCTTTCCTGCATGGGTGTATCATAGTCATTTTTCATGCATATCTTGTGAAAAAATTTGTTTGAAACTCTGTTATGAGGTTATTGTGGTGATAAGCTTAAAAATTTAAATAAATAGTCATTATGAATGGAGGAAATCCTAATTAGCTTTTCAAACAATACATACAAGAGCCCCCTAGTAGATCAACAATCTTCCAAGGCTTCCAGATTCTTGATGATGTGTATGAAGCCTCTACGAGCACTTGCATCCTTGTGAGATCTCTCAAGTGAGAAAAATAAGGTCTAATTTCAACCATTTACTCATGCAGGAGAAGGAAGAAGACAATAAATATATAAACATTTGCAGCTCTTTATCAGTTTTTGGTTATAGAAGAACTGTACCACATTAGACTATATGATTTCCTGTTCAACAATGTGAAATTCTTTGATAAATGAGACTCAATTTGGATTCCAAAGTGGAACAAATTTACTTTGTAGGGAAACAAACTTGTTACAAGATGAATAATGAGAAAATCATGCATTTTCAATGCAACTATAAAAAATACTACTCGAACTAATGATCTATATCAGTATATGTCAAACAAAAACTAAATTCAGACAGCTTTAGTCCACTCCTAAAAGAAATTATTGTAGGCAAACAAATTTGCATGGAAGACATAACATATACTCTACCTTGGAGAGTTTTTTTCCCTGTCATTCTTACATTCTTCCTCAAGCGGAAAGAACACATGCCTCCATAGCTACCATTCCATATAACCAACCCAAGAATCCATTGATCTTGAAAGATGTGTGAGTGTGTGCGAAGCTAGAGGTGTTGTGGTAGAAATGGAAGGAAAGCATTATGCTTAAACTTCGAAGACAGATTTGTAGAGTAAGCAACATGAAATCTCATTATCAAATTGTTTAAATCAATGTTCACTGCAAATGAGCTAAGGTATCTTTGAAATCACATTATCCACTTGTTTGATTCATCACTGTAATGGGCCGAGGTATATGAATTTAAGGTATTCCCAAATAGCAGCCAATAACTAAAATTATTTATGCCAATGCTATGGAACTAGAGGGGATGGACTCAATGGAGATCATTACCTTGCGTTATGTTTTCCTAAGTGGAAGAGGTCTATCATTGTTTGAATGTCAGGTGAGATACCGAGAGAAGCTTTCAATGAGGGAAAACATTGTTGGTGTTTGGTTGTGGATATATTTTTTAGTATTGTGGGTTGGTATGTATGAGAAATAAATCCAACAACCATCTTTCATCCATGGGGTCTCATAACCCAGTTTGGGGGTGGAATTTACAGCAGATGCCTATTGTTGGGAAATTGATCACTCATTTGTCACTAATTAGATAGATATATTCATGGTAAAGAAGAGGGATTATCATCATTCTCATGCCAGTTCTCTCTATTTTGTAACTTTGTGAAAAAATTCCCTTGACATGTTGAATTTTTATAGCTACAGTCAGTATTCATCATTCAATTAAACCACAAATATGGGGGCATGCCTTGAATACCCCTAACTTGTAGACCTTGTCAATATCTTTCCAATGGTCCAAACAGAAAATGCCCCCCATCAATGTTTTTAAATGCATTTTCCCTTTCGTGCATTGGTGTATCATAGTCATTTGTCATGCATATCCTGTGAAAAATTTTGTTTGAAACTCTGTTATGATGTTATTGTGGTGATAAGTTGAAAGATTCAAAGAAATAGCCATCGTGAATGGAGGAAATCCTAGTTAGCTTTTCAAACAATACATACTAGAGCCCCTAGTAGATTAACAATCTTCCGAAGCTTCCAGATTCTTGATAATATGTATGAAGCCTCTACGAGCACTTGCATCCCTATGAGATATCTCAATTGTGAGAAAAATAGGGTCTACTTTCAACCATTTACTCATGCAAGAAAAGGAAGAAGACAATAAATCTATAAACATTTGCAGCTCTTTATCAGTTTTTGGTTATAGAAGAACTATGCCACATTAGACTATATGATTTCCTGTACAACAATGTGAAATTCATTGATAAATGAGACTCAATTTAGATTCCAAAGTGGAACAACTTTACTTTGTAGGGAAACAAACTTGTTACAAGATGACTAATGAGAAAATCATGCATTTTCAATGCAACTATAAAAAATACTACTCGAACTGATGATCTATATCAGTATATGTCAAACAAAAACTAAATTCAGATAGCTTCAGTCCACTCCTAAAAAAAACTTATTGTAGGCAAACGAATTTGCAACTAACCAACTAATGTGAAATGAATTTTCAATGAAATTATCAAACATACTACAGAAATTGATGATATATATATACCGAAAACAAGAGCATTTATCAACCAAAATTAAGACATCACGTCTCTAAAATGCCAGTCATTGTATAATTGGCTATATCAGATTTTCTCTAGTGTAATACGGCTCCAATAACTTGATCAATTACACCATGATAGGAAAATAGAATACCTAGAAGAGCTTATGATACCTATTGGAAACAAAAATAAATCAGGGAGGACTTCATCTATAAATAGGACGAATGTATGTGAAGGAAATGAATACCACTCAAACAAGTTGAGTGGGGGATTTCAAAGGTGTTTGTGAATGAAAAAGGTGGAGTGAAATCCTTAAAGCATATGATGAAATAAGAGGAAAGACCCCAGTACAATGTAGTTACAAGCCTATAGCCAAGTGATAATTTGACAATAGACTCGAACGGATCAAATTTTTTTTCTGTGCATATGAATTGTATTGTTTGAGGATTAAACGCAGCCTGAGCAGATAACTAATGTATCAAAAAATTGATCAAACCAACCTATATCAACTAAGAAAATTGCAAATATTTATAACTGCGGATGGACAAATTCTATGTAAAATTATTTTTCATTAACAGAAAAAGAGAGTATATTAAAAATACATGGCAGAAACTATTTTAAAAAGGCCACAAAGGTAATCAAAATTACAATCAGAAGTAGGGAAAAATCTGTATTTTGCATGAACTCTCGTTTCCAAAAGAGAAAAATCTGAACCAAAAACTTGTGATGCTTGTAAATTTGAAGACTTGTTCTTGTGAAAATCAGAAAAAATGGTGCATGGAAGTAGGTTTAACAGCTCAGTTGTGGTGGGATCAATCCTGGGATCAGAACTGCCCTATTTATACTGACTGATGAGATCAAATCAGATATCAGATGATGGGGAGGGGTTAACACTTAGTTTAGTATGAGCTACTTTATTCTTACTAACTAATTTCACTTACTTCAACAACCTATATTTACTGACAAAATCGTGCTTGTAGATGCATGTAGATATCTTGCTTGTGAATTTGTAAAATAATATCAATGAAAAATCTGAAATTTTAAAAAATCATGTATACTTTCTATTTCTGGAAAAAATGGTATTTGGAATGGAATTGCAAGTAAAAGTTCTATATGAATGCATGCAGTGAAAAAAGTAATTTTCTATTTTTTTATTAACGTCAAATAAGGAGTTTAGTAATTATCAAAATAAAAATAAAAAAGTAGAGATTTTTCCTTATTTCAAATAAGGAATTAGTTCAAATAAAGAATTTAGTGATTATTAAAAAAACTAAAAGTAGAGTTTTTTCTTTATTTCAAATAAGGAATTTAAGAATTTATTAATTATTCTCTATCTCTATTTTTCTAGCAATATATACTTGTCTCATATAAAACCTCAAGCAATACGCTTGGTAACACCCTTGAAATAATATTTACTCTCATTTATTAAATATTTTGTATTACAAAGAAATAATAAATCTAGTTAACAATGAGTAAAATCCATCAAAAGTGCTACCTAAAGTCATAGTTATTTGATCTATTACAGATAATGAAACTATTTGTGAAATTAAATATTTCAATATGTGACATAGTAATCAAGATCATTTATGGGAAGTCTTACCTATAACTATTCATGTGAAACGTAACTTTGGCTCCATACAAGAGATATTGAATAATTAGGCCATGTTCATTTTAGCAATGATATAAACAATAAAATGGGATCCTAGTATCTTCTTTACAAATTATCATTTTGGATAGTCTAATAAAAGGTGTTTTATTTGACCTTTGGTATTATTTAAGTTTATATTGTAACTTCTCTCCTATACATATTTATTTTCTTCTTGTCAAGCACATGGCAGCCCTTTGCCCACATGTCACCATTATAAAATGGCCTATCAACTTCCATGGTAGCTTACCTAGTCAATTAATTTGGCTATTATATCCACTATCGACCACTTGGGAAATATCACATTAGTTTAAAACTTGCTTACTCGGTCTAACATATAGACGAGCTTGTATATTGAAGCCCTAATGTCTCAATACCTGATATCTTGAAAGGCCAATGGTTGGGCTATCAAGCCACCGGGCCCTCAGAAGAGGATAAAGAATGTCATTGATACTAATTAGCTAATATATTAACATCCAAAAGCCCAACATCCATGTCGTTGCTATATGGTTACCACCTAGACATCACCTCGGTGCCAAGTCAACCTTCCATTGCCATGTCAACATGCCACATCACTTGCCACATTGGTATGCCATGTCATTTAGATCCACATTGGTGCCACATCATAATGAGACATTATCATGTCAAATCAACTACCAGACAATTAACATGCGGTATCCCCAAGTCCACATCCACTCACCACATCATTACTCTATTGATATCAAGGTTTCTTGTTGGTGGCTAGTGTCTTACTTACTAATGTCTACTACCCAATATTGTGACATTTTGATAGGTCGATGTACCAACAACTAATACATTGCATTAGTATTGGCTGACCTTGAGGTGTCCTTAATATAGTTAGCTCAAAATTTGACCTCTTGATGGACTATAGTCCCCAACCATCAAGTGAGAGTCCTTGAACCCTCTATCTCCATGAGCTAATGGATAATGTAGGATGATATGCTAATATTGAGGACATGTTTGACATGGCATCTAGGTTAGTTGGGGATTTTTTCACAATTAGGTGATGGGGAGCACTATTTTCCATCATTATAAACCATAGGTATATAGATGTTGTATGGGTGTTAATGTGAGGATAATTTTTCCCCACAAGGATGGCTTTGTTTGGGGCCTTGGACATCATCTAAGGAGAAACACCATTATCATCCTAGGGCCTACGAGTGGTTTTGGTGGGTTAGTAATAATACAGACTATGCACATGGTACAAAACCACCTCCCAGTGCCTCTAAGGTGAATGGTTGGCCTAGTGGTGCTCATCACCAATATCAAGGTTTCTTGTTGGTGGCTAGTGTCCTACTTACTAATGTCTACTACCCAATATTGTGACATTTTGATAGGTCGATGTACCAACAACTAATACATTGAATTAGTGTTAGTTGACCTTGAGGTGTCCTTAAAAATAAGCACTATTTGCCATCATTATAAACCATAGGTATATAGATGTTGTATGGGTGTTAATGTGAGGATAATTTTTCCCCACAAGGATGGCTTTGTTTGGGGCCTTGGACATCATCTAAGGAGAAACACCATTATCATCCTAGGGCCTACGAGTATTTTTGGTGGGTTAGTAATAAACCCAACACGACTTCCTAAGGAGAGTAAATCCTCCTTACTACTTCTGGTGGTGATCCAGGAAACAAGATCTAGGTTTTTATTGCTTTTTAGAGGGAAAGCATTCCTCCACTCAAGGAGTTTTCCTCCTATCCACTTGTACAAACAATAGGCTTGAGTAGCATAATAGGATTAGAAGAAAATCATAGGAAAGCATGTGAATAATACGAGAGGTTTATATTCCAAGCATTTTTTGTAACTTTGTCAAGTACAAACAACATGTTTGTTAATCGAAGTGATATTTGATTTCAGCTCTTAGTTTAGCTTTCTTCTAAGGTTTTTAAGTTTCCTTGTGTTAAGGCCCAACCTAGGTGGTCGATATCCCTCTTGTATCATTTATGTTCACACATTTGTTTATGAGCAATTTTTTCTTGCAGCTTATCTTAACATTTGTTGATGATAGTTGTAGCACTGTTACATTAGTTATATAGAATTTTTACTTTGAATTTAGTTAATTTCCATTACTATTTTTAATTTTTTGTTCATTATGTATTATTCATTGTTTCTTACACTCTACTTTATTTTGAAACTACAAGAAACACTACAACCTTGCATTTTGTTAGATTAACGCTACCACAAGTTGTTTTGATGCATTGGATATGTGCATTTTTCAATTTTCCAACTTCTCCGTAGCATCATTGCCATCCAATATCACATTTAGCATATTCACCTTCATATTAGACTGTTTCTTGTAGAAAAATAAGGACACTTGTAGTAGTTTGCAACTCGACTTCTGAGCTTGCCCAAATTCACATGAAACACATGATTTTCATTAATGCTCTATACATATTAGACTATTTCTTGTACAAAAATAATGACACTTGTAGCAGTTTGCAACCCGACTTCTAAGCTTGCCCAAATTCACACGAAACACATGATTTTCATTACTGCTTTATACATACTTATTGTCTCAATACTCGACACCTAACATACAAAGGATCTTGTAGATTGAAGCCCTAATGTCTCAATACCTGATATCTTGAAAGGCCAATGGTCGAGCTATCAAGTCACCAAGGCCCTCGAGAAGAGGCTAAAGAGTGTCATTGATACTAATTAGCTGATATCTTAACATCCAAAAGCCCAACATCCACGTCGTCACTATATGGTTACCACCTAGAAATCACCTCGGTGCCACATCATAATGAAACGTTAGCATGTCAAATCAACTGCCACACAATTGACATGTGGTATCCTTGGGTCCACATCCACTCACCACATCATTACTCTATCGATATCAAGGTTTCTTTTTGGTGACTAGTGTCCTACTTACTAATGTCTACTACCCAATATTGTGACATTTTGATAGGTCAATGTACCAACAACTAATACATTGCATTAGTGTTGGTTGACCTTGAGGTGTCCTTAATACAGTTAGCCTGAAATTTGACCTCTCGATGGACTATAGTCCCCAACCATCAAGTGAGAGTCCTTGAACCATCTATCCCCATGAGCTAATGGATAAGTAGGTTGACAATATGCTAATATCGAGAACATGTTTGACATGGCATCTAGGTTAGTTGGGGCTTTTTGCACAATTAGGTGATGGGGAGCACTATTTGCCATCATTATAAACCATAGGTATATAGATGTTGGATGGGTGTTAATGTGATGATTTGCCCAACAAGGATGGCTTTTTTTGGGGTCTTCGACATCATCTAAGAAGAAACACCATTATCATTCTAGGTACTACAAGTGGTTTTTAAGGTTTAGTAATAATATAAACTATGCACATGGTACAAAACCACCTCCTAGTGCCTCTAAGGTGAATAGTTTATAGGATGCAAATGTGAGTTTATATAATTTATGGGATGGAAATATGAGTTTATATTATGTATTAATAAAATAAAAGCACCAATTAATAGAACTGTTGGCAAATGAACATTTAAAAAAATATTAGGATGGAGACTTTTCAAACATTTTTGTGGGAAAATTTAAAATTTCAAGTTGCGCTCTAAATATTTGGTGTTAAACGATTTGGGAAACTTTTGAGCAGATAATCTGTGATCCATGTGCTTTGATAATCGGTGATTCGTGTGCTTTGAGGAGCAGGTGCACACATTAACTCCAATATGGTTGGGGGAGTATCCTGTAGCATTAACAGGTGAGGCGCTTCTGTCAACAACCCTTCCGGACCACCAAGACAGGTTTACAAGCTCTACATTTACTACCAATTTTTTTCTGTGAGGCTGATTTTCCATTGTTTTTTCCTAAAACAAGTATGTGTTTTGGCTTTCTGTTTGTTTTATTAAAAAATAACTCTTTGAATAAATTATTATCATATCCTGTTGTCTATTCAGATTGTTGGGGCTACCTTTAGATTCGATCTATTTGATTGTACAGACTTTAAACACATACCCACCCCATTTCCTTGTAAGCTTTACTAAGCATAGGATGATAATACAGGGCATTTTCTTGGTCAGATTCTAGCTTAGATATTTCCTCTGCTTTTGTGCATATGTAAAGTTAAGTGCATCTTAATGGAATTTGATTGCATATTTCTTTGTGTTAAGCTATTTGCTAATTTCCTTGCTGACACTGTGACATCAATGTAAGAGAAATCCTTATAATCAAATGGGTATTTATCCTAGGAGTTTATTCTTGCGCATTCTCACACTTCTGTATCTTTCATATGTGCTAGAAATCATAGACAAGTACCCAGACTTGGAAGAAAACTCAAAATTTCTATTTAGCTACCTAACCCAATTCCAATTCAAGAGGTACAGAACTCAATCAATAATAGCACTTAAAGGGTTATTGTTAATTTTAGCTATGTTCTATGCTTAGAGAAAATTTACTTCAATTTTCCATATTAACTCAATATCAATTTCAAATTAGCAATCACATTTAACATGATAGTAAAATGCAGATAGAACATAAACATAAATTGCAGAAAACAAGCCAAGACAAGAGGACACTAGATGTGGTGCCAGCCAGGGACAAACCCCAATGTGGGGAAACCCTTGATCAAATCTTCTTATGATCTTCAATAGTTTAGCAGAGAGATAGTACAAATATACAAAATTGATATTTATGATAGTAGTAGAAAACCCTTGACCAAAGAAGTCAATGCTAGTCAAACTAGACAAAACCTTCGTCTAAAGTTCATCCATATGGCGCCAATAGGATTCTCATCAAACAGAGTTGAACATGGTTAACCCTTGACCCAATACATCTCCCAAAAACACTGATAATTTCTTGTTGCACTAGTTGTAACTGCTTTATGAGATATGGCGTCAACATTCAATTGTCTTCCTTCACACAGTTACCAATGCATGACTTCGAGGTGCAGCTCCACCATTGTCATGCTTTCAAGTCAATACCTTTGCTACTGGCTATGGCCTATGGCCTAGCCCAGCAGCAAGTCTGGCCTCTAATCTTCAATCAACAAATAATATCAATGCATTAATATAAGTCCTACAAGGACTTGACTCAATCTGAGTGTGTTGATCTGAACTTTGGTCTAGGACAGATTTCATTAATATAATATGATTGTAGGTTACCAACCTTATAAATAGTTCCGAGGAATAGTTTCAATCACAATGTTGTCATCATCATGTTGCCAGTGAAATACTATGCTGATCCTTCAACTCTCAATATGTTGTTAGGGCTTCTTCCCATCAGTGGATTGGGGTCTCTTATTACTGTATCTTAGGACCTCATCATAATTGTGAAGCCTTCCTTTATAGTGGTTTATAGTTCCTCTAGCTAGCATAGTAGAGCCCTCCTTAACTACTGGTTAGAACCTCTTTTGACAGTGTATAGGTCCTCCTCATAAGACAACTGTAGAGACTTCTCCCTTCAACGCGGCTTCTCTTAAAAACTGTGGCTAAGACATGCTAGGTGTCCTTACTTTAACAACACCTAAAACAAATCCTTTAGGATTGTGTGTTGAGTCTCTTTGTTATTGTGGATCAGCAGTTCATTTAGGCTCCCTTTGATTGTGTCTTAGCTGTCAATAGAAGACTCTAGCTAGGGCTCTTTTGGAGCTTCCTTTGATAGCGTATGGAAGCCTCCTTGTTGTAATGAAGAGCCTTATTTTGGGACAGCGAAGGAGCCTCTCTTCACTGTGATTTAATCCCTTAAGGACAACATATAAGGCTTGCAACTAGGGCACTTTTTATAGAAGCTAGGTCCCCTCCAAGATTGCATCTCTGACTCTTCCTTTAAGATTGTGTTTAGGGCAGCATTAGCCCTCCCTTGACAGTGAATTAGTGCACAACTGAACAAGAACTTCAACTCCTAGTTTGGAATGTGGTTAGGGCATCATATCTCTATTAGGAAAACATATAGAATACTTCTTGACTGTGGCCAGACTATCTCATTTCCTCCTCCATCTAAGGATTCATCATCTAGATCTCTATTGCCACCAAAACCCAAAACAAGTGGAGAGAGATCAAGAGTGAAGTGTGTGTATAAAATGACTTGAAAACCTCTTATATTTATAATAAAATGTTGAGGATAGATGGGAGTAATTTGGTTGATGGCTGACCTTGATGAATTGTCACATAACAGAAATAAATTCACATCTCCATGAATACACGTTGGAATCAGATGATCTTTAGATCATTCCTAGACCTCTTGATGAGATTGTCTTGTTGTGCCACTGCTGCACTATGCCATGGTTGTCCTATTGTGCCACTGATGCACTATCATGGCTGTCCCACTGTGCCACTGCTGTATAATTTCATGGTTGTCCTGCTGTGCTTTTCCATACATAACAACACCATGAATTTGTTGCACTAAAAACTAGTTGTCCCATGTTGTACCATTGTATCATTGCTGTCCCATTTTGCACTATATGCCATTGACCATCGCTGACCCATTATTCTACCATGCTGCACCATTTTGCACCAAGTTGCCTTTGATGTCCCATTGCTATATCATTGCAGCACCATGTAGCATTGTTGTCCCACTGCTGCGCCATACATCTTGTTGTCCATACTGCTGCACCATACACCTTACTGTCCATACTGTTGCACCATACATCTTGTTGTCCATATTGTTGCACCATACATCTTTCTATCATATACTATGTTTTCTATAATGTTACAGCATTCATCATAATACTTGGATCTATCATTCATGACTATGATTCAATCCAAATAGCAGATAGAGCATCCTTCTTTAGAACAACATTAAGGATAGTTGAAGTTGTGGCTTATTTATCTCAGCGTTTAAGTGTGAGATAATTCCTTCCATGACAACAATGGTATTCCTTTCTCAACTAGGGAGAACTCCATCCACTGATCCATATGTCCGACTGCACTATCTCTGCTAGTAGTGCCCTGCACGGTTCTTCTCTACTCTGCTATGCTAAGCTCTGTCAGCTCTGGTCTACTGAACCATAAAGGAGAAGAATTGATCGAGAATGTCTCATACCATTCTCTACTGAGCTGAAGTTAGTTTCATCTGAAGAGAGTGTGTCATATCACTCTGACTGACCCAAAGTCAATTTTATTGATCCTAGATCAATATCACAAGAGAGTGTCTCAAACCACTCATACTGATCCTAGATCAGTTGGAGATCATACTAGCATAGGGAGTACGATAGATGCAATGATGCATCTATCGATAGTACTACTATGGTACCTAACCCTATTTCCCTATTCATTTATCATATGAGAGGTACTTCTCATGAGTCCCAGACTACATGGGAATGATGCCTCGACAAGAGAACTAATCATCATGTCCCACAGGAGAACTAATAATCTTGGCTCAGAAGAGAATGAATCATCCTATCCCACAGTCGCCTCAGGGTATCACAGGGGAAGGCTTAGCTATTCACCCTATACACGTCGTACCATTAGGGGAGGGTGAGTCACCCTATGGTCATGTGTTGCTTTAGTAAGCACACCAAGCCCCCCAGATCTCCCAGAGCTCAATGCATGAAACATGCAATACCCTTATATGAAGGTCTCTCAATGACTCCAAGTCATTCGGGAAAGTCACGGATTTGACCTTTCCTTGTGGCTTTGACAAAATTTTTACGACCTATACATCAATTTCAATATGATGGAGCCTCCTCTCTCATCGACTTACCATATCCTAGATAAGGTAGTATCTAATGTCTATCTACTGGAGCAATCATCGAATACGGGATTCCTCAACAATTGAATCCCCCCCTAGTTGTGACAAAGGATCAAAATGGTATTCATCATGTGTACAAACAACTCGCTGAAGAGCTTCCACAACCAGGCAGTTTCACACGATATCATACTCGTAGCTATGTATTCGGTCTCGACAGTGTTTATAACAACCAACTTTTGCTTCTTTCTCATCCATGATATCAAAGCAGAATCCAAAGAGAACCAGCACTGGAAAGTCCTCTAGTGATCCTCCACATTTCCTACCAAGTCAACATTCGAATAATCATGCGACTTCATATTTCTGGTAGTGTAACTCAATCCATGAGAGATTGTGCCCCGAAGATATCTTAGAATATTCTTGGCACCAATCCAGTGAGGGTAAACCAAATATTAGCTCACCATTCTAACAACAAAACATATATACGGAGAGAAGTTCACCAAAAACATAAATGCAAATGAGTTTATGAAACTCAGAGGCATTTCCCAAATCTAGTCTGGCATCATCACCATATAACTTTTGAAAGTTAAGATCCTTGAGGTAGTCACAGGCTTGCAGTTTACCATTCCACATTTGGAATCCAACTCCCTCTTACTTCTGCAGGTGAGAGGGTTTGCACCTGTTATCACTCAGGTTTTACCAAAAGTTGTAAGAAAGGGAAAGGAGGCCAAGGTAACCACAAACCAATCTTTTAGATACAGAATCTAGCCAATCTGTTTCTAGAGAGGGCTCTCTCTTTATGATTTAGCTTTGTTTTTAAAGGTATTAGGATAGTTATGAAGTTTAGGAGTTTTGTTTGAGTTTGGGTGGTGAGGTTCGATAGAGCAGAGAGGTAAGACTGAATAGTTCAGGCCATTGGGCTAATGGAGTCAAGGAATATGGCTTTCTGGATTTGGTTTTTTAATAGAGGATGGCTTCACAGAGAAAGGTAGTCAAAAAGGGAACAAATAAAGACTTGAAACATATGGAATGGGCTCAAATGGGGTGGAGGGCAGTTAAGAATCCTTCAACCTATTTAAAGAGGGAAATTGTATGATTACTGATAAGGAGCGGTTAAGTATTCTTCAGCAAATAATCAACATGAAAGAATTAGGAAACAGGAGAAATTAAGATATCACTGGTTATCCTAATTTTGAAGAAAACACAAAGAACAATAATGACTGACAACATAGTGCAATCAAGCATATTCTGAAATTAAATCTTTTCTTTATCATTTAGATTGTGAAACAAAGATTATATAATAAACAAGAAAACTTTAAGACACAAGATATAAAGGACTTATTGATCTGGTGGTTGATTCAAGAAGTCTGTGACAAGTCCTCTGCTTCAATTCTTCATCCACTAAGCCATGCAACAGTTGATTCCAACAACTCTTTGTTCCAAAAAATCAATATTACCGCAAAGTCTAGGAATCCCCCCTTCAATACTCCAATTGAGGGGGTATTTATGCAAAAAATTATAAAACAAATATGTCATAATTGAGTGAGATAATATCTAGGATGACTAAAAATAGTTTTACAAGTAAATAGAAACAGTTAGTCTTGAAAATAGGGAAAAGATAAACTGATGTTGTGCTAGTCCTGTTTTTGTTGAATGTGCTGGAGGCAAGCCCTAGGATTCAGCTTGCAGCTGTCTTCTCCAGTCACTCGGTGTTGGCTGCCCTGTCTTTATGGATACTCTTTAACTATGATCCAATACACTTTGACCTGCTTACCCTGTTCATCTCTGTCCATAGTGTTATGGTAAATAGCTCAAATTTTACATTTCACCAAGGGTAAATTTACAAAATTTCCATCATCTCTTCTGATCACCTTGTTAGAGTCGGTCTGGTCAGCCCTCCGTCAGATATCAAACCTCTTTGTGCATTTCAATTTAGGTGTCCCGCTCCATCCACTCATCTGCATTTCGCTAGGGACATGCCGTGATCTAACGGAGATAGTAATGCTGGTCATTTTCCCTCATCTATGGCCCCTACTGATTCAGGTCTTTGTACATAATCACTGAAATTTCATGATAGTCAAGGTCTGGCCATATTACAGAACAAAGTCATTTTTATTGTTGGGTCTAGGAAATCATCAATGTGGTCTTTGAAAAACATGTCCAGAACGAGGAATGCAGGCCAGAAGGAGACCTTATACAGCTACAGTTCAGAAAGCTTCATCATCACCTGAAGAGACATTGACTCTTCTTCAAAACTCTGTTTTGAAGAAAAGTCAAACAAGGTCAACTATGACAAAATTTTCCAAAAATTGACAGTTGAAATTTTCAGATACAGTCATGGATTTCAAAGCCAGCGGCCCAGTCACACAGTCGCCGCAAAGAAATGCCGAAAATTTTATTATGAGAGCCAATTTTTCAAAGAAAAAGGGAAAAAGGAGAGTGTTTTAAAGTCAATAAAAAGTGCAAAACTTAAACATTATAAAGTTGGTTTTCAAAGAAGAAAAAATTGAACCCAACTCTCTCAAAGCCTATATATATTTGTTTTGACCCAAAACTAAGTCATTGTGATAAGGAAAAGCTTGAGAGAGGCATTGTTGAAGAAAAGAGAGCTAAGGAGGAGGAATTTGAGTAAGCAGGGCAGATTTCTAGGTGGCGCGATGCATACACCAGGGAGTGCGACGCACACGGAGGGCGCGACGCACCGGCAGCCAACCCACAGTGAAAAATCGACAAAGGCTCGACGCACTCAGGGCGCGCGACGCACAAGGCCAGGGAGCTCAAAAACACTTGCAAATCTGTTCTATATCCCGGTTGAAGGCTAGCAAGCAAGAGGTAGGCTCTAATGAAACCCCTTCCCTGTAAATTTGGTCAATGGTTGGTGTTCTTAAGATGTTGAAGGGTATCTGAAGCATGCTTGGCCATCCATGAAAATACTCATCAAAGCAAATAATAAACGGGGTTGCAAATTTGAAGACACCACCAAGGTTTTGCTTCCCCTCCACCTTGTGCCCTCACTCCTCATCATAGTCACCTCTATTCCACAGTGCCTCCTAAAGCAAACACCCAAAAATTCCCTAAAGCCCTCTCCCCTGTTTTTCCAAGCAAAGGAATGTCGTTTGATAGTGCACGACACACACACAAGGTGGTGCGCTGCACTCAGGGCGCGCGGTGCACTGGGAGCCCAGCCGTAGTGTTAACACTGCACTGGCACGGCGCATACCCGGCGCGCGACGCACTGGGCAAAGCGCACGGCGCACAGGCCTATGAGCCTAAAAAAGCACCGAATCTCCCAAATTTTCATAAATGGCTCTCAAATTTGCAGAGGTGGCCATAGATCCTTTCAACATTGATCCTTAAACTCAAAGAAAAATATGTTTTGGTGACTATGAAATCAAAGGCAAATTTTTATTAAGCAAACACAAAAATGACACAAAGAAGGGCAAAGAGCTAGGGTTTTGCTACAGTAACATGATTGCTAAATATGCTCCTATCCTATCTCTATCAGCTAAATTCTCCTGGAGCAAGTTTTCCTAATAGTTACCCTAGCTACATTGTAATCATATCCATTTTTGCCCCCTTTATTCTTATAGATCAAAATATCCCAAACCCTACCCCATCAAAACCATACCCCAAGCACTCCCAAATCCCTGATAAATTTCTCCTTTAAACCCCTATTCCCCTTTTCATCATTCCCCTCCTAACACTCCCCTGTTTTATTGTCCCCTTGGTGACATATTTTCAGAGCATTCATCAGTTTCATTGGATTCAGAGGGCAGCACTAAACTCAGGGTACAAGCAGCAGTGATGGCATCAGAAAATTCATCAGATTATGAGGGGGATACACACAGTGACACATCTTCAGGAGAGAGGGCCCATAGGAGACATCACTAGAGTGGCAGACATCTCAGAGACAAGCCCAACACCCTCACAGAGCTACAGGCATGCCCACTTGCCATGTCTTGTTTCCAGCACTTGGCATGTTATGAATTTTGCCAAAGGGTGGCAAATGTCAGAGTACATCATGAGTTGGCTCGCCTTTTTGCACTTCATCTACAGGGAGGCCAATCTGTCCTGGCTGGGGTCACTTTCACCTTGACACCGGAGGCTATATCAGTGGCAACAGGGATACCTAACGTTGGGGAGCAGTGGCATAAGAAAAAGAAGGTGGAGAGGCATCACTATGAGCCTTACATCAAGAACAGTTGCTTGAGCCAGCTCACCAGGGTTTTTCCATTCAGATTTTTGAGGGATGAGTATGCCCCACTCATGAGATTTATCATGAAATATTTCAATTGCAAGGGGAGGTTTTCTTGCCTTTATGCCTATCACATCCGCTTGCTCATGCACTTCACTAGGGTGAAGATGATGAGCCTCCCATTTTTCATCTGCAACAACATTGAGAAGATGAAAAACTTCATGCAACGCAAGACCCCACGACAGCAGCTAAACAATGTCTATCATTTTTCTCTCATCCGGATTTTAGTGGACAATCAATTGGGATTGCAGGGTATTTCTTGGGAGGACTTCATTTCCCGTGATTTCTTCAGCGCTCCACCAGTGATATCAGAGGCAGAACATGAGGTGGGAGGTCCTTCACATCAGGCTGAGCATGAGCTGGGAGGTCCTTCATATCAGTTTGAGCCTGAGATGGGAAGTCCTTCACATCAGTTTGAGAGTCATGAGACTGCCACCATGCCAGTTTTCATCACATATTAGAGAGGTTATCCGAAAGGCACTAGACCATTGTTTGCAGCAGCAAAGCGAGTGTTATCTCAACCCAGGGTGGAAGGGGCCTCGCATCTACCATCAGAATCACAGGAGTAGGGTAAGGGCAAGGAGCCAGTGCAGGAGGAGGGGCCATCAGGTGAGCAAGAGACCGAGTTTGTTCTCCTCCAGGATGATGAGACTGATGCAGAACCCACCAATGAGGAGCTTATAGAGATCATCAAGGAGAAACAATCAGAGATTAAAGACTTGATCATTGATCTAGAAAGGGCCAAGTGGAACATGAAATACCTGGAGCAGAGAAACAAACAGCTTGAGGAACGACAGATGATCATGGAGTTGTAGAACATTCGTGAGCAACGCCAAGTTGCTCAAAGAAGAAGGGTTCCGCTCACCTCTTTTGAGCAAGAAATCAATGAAGGCCGGGAGTCCAACCTTGAGAGGGTCAACATGCATTTGAAGAGGCTGTTGGACAAAGAAAACAGGGAGAAATACATGCTGAGGTGCATGACTTATCACTACCAGGCCCGCAACATGAGTTCTAAGGCAAGAATCAAGAGCCTAAAGGCAAAATTAAGCGAAGCGAGAAAAGAGGCAAAGGAGGCAAAGGAGGAAAAGGAGAAAGATCGGCTTTGAATCTTGGCTGAGGCTTCCTTGGAAAAGCAAAGCACTTTATAGGGAACCTCCAGCCCAAATTCCAAAAAATTTGGGCAAATTTTGGTCACAGGAAAATTTTTTGAGCACAAAACAGGAAATTTCTCCCTGCGACTCTAAAATTCTAGCACTCCAATCAAGGAACTGCTTTCATATTTGGATTCAGCGTTGAAAAATACATATACTGGTGTCCGGGCAAGAAATTTTGACAAGTTTTGGGTCTCCTAAAGGTCAAAAAACACCCAAAAATGGCCTCTCTGCCACTTTTTGGACACACAGAAAGCAGTCTTGGGAGAATGAAGTTTTGGAGGGGCAAATGATCTTCAAATTTAGAAATTCCAGTTGGGTTGGAAAGTAGACAGGATAGGCTTTCCAAAAAACCCACTTGGGCACATTTTGGACACATGAAAGTGCCCCAAAAAAGGCTCCAAAGTGGCGCGATGCACAGGGAATTTAGCGCGACGCACAGGGGAAAAAACTACCAAATTGCTCCCGTTTCGCGAAATTTCGAGTCGCGAATTCTCCAATTGGGCCCGGTCATCTACTCTTCTATTTTTTGACACCAAACGTGGCTTTTAAATAGTTTTCTCTCGAGGTGGGCATCTATCCAAGTGGCAAAAGAATGCAAAGAGTCACCCCAGCCAAATGTCATGCTTGAGAGTGCTACACCTGTAGCTGATGGTTGGCTATCCATCTCCTTTTCGAAATGATTTGAGTAACTTCCCAACCCCTGGGCATTCCATCTCTTCTCTACACTTTCTATATATTGTAAGCAAGTTATTTTCAAAGGGTTGGCTGGCTTGTAACTTCTGGGAGACTGTGGGAAAGAAACTTTGTTTCTGCACTGTGTATTTTTGACAGAGAGTTAATGAAAGGCAGCGGCTCTGTTTCATGAGATTCTTGTGGTTGTGAGTGTAGCAAATGTGTTCTTATGTTCCATATGTATCTTGTTATGTTTCATAATTCATTTCATGTTTCATTTCAGTGAAATTTTCTAAGTGAGATTAGGTAGAATTCAATTTATATTGCTCTGCCTGTGGGAAAATTTCATGTGCAGTGTTATTCTTCTGTTGAAAAGGATTCATGCGACCATGCCCTTTTCACTATCTTCGGCAATCTTTCCATTCCATGTCACCTTAAGTTGAAATTTCTGCGCTTCCCGCCTACCTTGCCTCACGGAATAATCTGTGCCTTCATTCTCAATTCTCTGTTCTTTGCTAAGCGCCAGTCCCATATACATCCCAGAAGCTCGGCCACTTTCAAAAATCTTTTCCAAAATCCTCTTTCACTTACTAGCCTAAGGTAAACATCGCATTGTAAGTCATCTCAGACCATTTTTCCTATCCATTTGCTGAGTGTGACTCGGAGAGAGCCCTCTCCTGCTCTGGTAGGGCTAGCTACCAGACTGAGCGTGGTTTGTGGTTACCCTAATTTTTGCCTTCCTTCAGCCTAAGGCAGATTTAGGTGCTAACATAGTGGCGACCATACTGGGGACAAGTTGAAAATCAAATCCCCTTGTTTCACAAGAATTCTAGGCTTCCGGATGATGAGCTTAGGATTGGAAAGGCTGAGTAAGTTGGTTGTGTCCCGTGATTTATCCCAATAGCACGCTGGCTTCGAGACGATATACCAGAGCGAATCCAGACCCAGACCCTCCTCATATTTACGAAAATCCCAATTTGATCCCAAGACTCCTTCGCCAAGAAAGCACCATAACCCCTGTGTTCAAATCCCATTCATGTCCCGAAATTTTTGAGTATCTTGAACAACTTGAGTTTGACGAATGATTTGAGATATCACTGTTTGAGTCTAAATCCGAAAAGGTTGTTGATTACACCACCCCCGATCTACAATTTCTTGTAGACCTTGAGATGGAAAGAGCTAATAGATTAATCGATAACTATATTTCCACATAGCCCCAAACTCCAAGTGCAAGCGCTTGCAAACTTTTCACACTCCTTCGACGCCTCCAGGGCCAAATCCATCAAGAATGATGGCTGCCTGTTTCACATCCCTTGTTCTTCCCCAAGTCCTAGATGAGATGCCAAATGATTATCAAAGTAAAATCCCATTTTTTGATGGCACTCCTAACAGTATTACAGCTCAACAACATGTGGATAAAATGGCAAATTTCTATGAACTTCATGAGATCGATGCGGAAAACGTGGCAATGAGGCTCTTTGTACAAACATTTGCAGGCGATGTGAGGAAATGGTTCAGAGGTTTGACGGCTGCAAGCATCACCACCTTGGCTGAGCTACAAAGGCAATTTTTGAACAGGTGGGAAGTCAAAAATAATCCCCTTCAAATTCTAGCCGAGTATGAACAAATCAAGCGGAATGTCGGTGAGTCGGTCCAAGATTATTGTGTTAGATTTAATGCAGTCTACAACGAAATTCCAGACCATCTAAAGCCACCTGTGGGACTAGCAATGATGAAGTTTCCGGATGGTTTTGATGCTGACATGGCATACCAATTGAGAGAGAGAGAACCGGCTACAATGGAAGACATGCAGAAAATTGCGGTCAGCGTTGAGGCAAATCTGTTGTCCAAAAGAGCAAGAGCGAAAGCGGAGAAGAAAACCATGGTGAAAGAAGAATCTTCTTCAATGGATCAGCTGCTCAAAAAGGTAGAACAGATGCTTGAGAGAGTAAAACTTGACAAGCCAGAGCCACAAGTTAGGAATCCTAACTTTCGTGGCCAACAGCAGCCACAATATAGGATAAGACAAAGAGATCAGCGGACTCAAGAGCAAGCAGCACAACAGCCGGTACAAACACCTTTGCAGCAGAATTTCGTGCATGGACCAGAATCAGATGAGGACGGGAATGTAATAGGCGAGGAAAACCATCTTTTTACTCCAGATGAGCTGCCTACTTACATCACCGAAGAAGAAGAATGTGCAGTGAATTCAGCTACACACCAAGACACCGATTTTATTCTAGCTAACGAAACCGTGTTGGAAGAAGAGTCAGAAGAATATCAAAGGGGGTATATGAATGCTTTGTCCACACAACAGCAGTGATATTCCCTTAGAAACAGAGATGTACCGGCCAAACCAAATCAGAAAAAGAAGGAGGATGAAACAACAAAGAATGATCCATCAGCTACGCAAAGAAAGGGAAAGGAGGCGGTTGTTCCAGAGAGCAGCAAATCAAAGTTAGTAGAACAATCACAGAAACCAGCCACCTCAAAAGAGAAGGAAAGGAAAGAGATCCTAGTCAAAGAGGTAGAAAGAACTCCTACTTTCAGCCTAGAGAATGGGATTTCTAAGCTAAAGATATCCATCCCTTTGACTGAAATCATGAAAAACAGCGGTTACAGAGGATAGATTTCTAAGATGTTAAATTTGGACCCAATGTCCGACATGGTAAACATGGAAGATGATCAGCCTGAAATGATTTTTGGTCCAGTGACAAACGGTGAGTCTCCTGAGAGCGAGGTGCCACCCTTCTATATTAGTTTACGATTGCATGACTTTGTGCTACACAATGCCATGTTCGATTCCGGAGCCTCTCACAATCTCATGCCCAAGGCTATCATGGATAAGCTTGGTTTGGACATCACCTGCCAATATCATGATCTCTTTTGACTCCAGCAGAGTAAGGTGCATAGGGCTCATCAAAGACTTAGTTGTGAGTTTGGATCAGCTTCCTATGAAAAATGTTCTGATGGAAGTAGTGGTAGCGGACATTCCTCCAAGGTTTGGCATGCTTCTTTCCAGATCTTAGGTAGCGAAATTGAAGGGGACACTACAGCTGGATTTCTCCTATGCAAAAATCCCAGTGTTTGGACAAATGAGGAAATTATAGCGAGAACAAAAGATGAATTATATGATCACAAGCAAGGAGAAATCGATAAATCATCCTATAAACTATGTACATACAGATTTAGAGTCTTTTGTTTTGTTTTCAGATAGTTTAAATGAAATATATAGTCAGATAGTAGAAGCAGACAACATTCCAGAGATAACATAAAATTTTAGAGATATTTTGAAGAAAAAAGACAAGAAAAGAAACAAAAGATTGGGCAATCAGTTGAAAACGATGGAGAGCAAACAAACAATGTACAGCAAAAAGATTTTCAACACTTGCAAGAGGAAGAAGAAGGCTTATGGACCATTGATTTTGATGGAGCAGTAGGGAATGATGGAGCTGGTATTGGTATTTGGGTGCGCAGTCCTTTCTCCGCCCCAAACAAAGTGCCTAGCAGCGTGAGAGTTTGCTCCTACAAGCTAGCCTTCGAATGTTCCAATAATGAAGCTGAATATGAAGCTCTGATTGCGGGCCTGAAGATTCTTAGAAAGTTGAATGCAAAGAGGATTTCAGTATATGGAGATTCCGAGTTGGTGATAAAACAGGATAGAGGTGAGTATCAAGCAAAACATCCTAGGATGCGGGCCTATCGTAATGCAGTTTTGGACATCTTGAAGCTATTTTCCGAATACACCTTGACATGTGTTCCACAAATAGTATTGCTGATGCTCTTGCCAAGGTAGCGAGCAGCTTGAAGATCCCCATGAACTCCAGCAATAAATTTGAAATCCATGTCAAGCACCGTCCAACCATTCCAGACAATTAGCGACATTGGCAAGTGTTCCAAGATGATGAGGAGATTAAGGATTTTCTGCTCAACAAAGGTAAGTTCAAAGAAACCTTAATTGATGTGGAAAATGATGAGAACAAAGGGAATGGTATAGAAGAAGTACAAATCAATCAAATGGACGTATTGCAGCTGAAGAACAACATCATTCCTAAAGGCTTGATACCCCTAGAAGAACTTTTCGATCAGGATGATGTAGCCCGCAAGCCAACTTTGCAGCCCACGGAGAAAGGTGTAGAAGAAGTCAACATCGGTACAACAGCAAATCCAAAATTGGTAAAATTGTCCAAGACACTACCGCCAAATATCAAGGACAAATATATCAGTTTGATGGCTTCATTTGCATATGTATTTGCTTGGGATTATTCTGATTTAAAGACCTATGATACGAACATCATTTAGCACACCATACCTATCAAACCCAATCAGAAACCATTTAGACAAAAGCTGAGAAGGATCAATCCAAAGTTGCTGCCATCCATCAAAAAAGAGGTAAATAGGTTGTACAAGTCAGGTATCATTGTACCTATCAGATTTTCATATTGGATATCTAACTTAGTGCTTGTACGAAAGAAGACCGGTGAGATCCGCCTATGCATCGATTTCATAAATCTAAACAAGGTCTCATTGAAGGACAACTATCCGCTGCCCAAGATGGACCATATACTTCAGCGAGTAGTGGGGGCATCTCGTATGTCCCTGCTTGATGGTTATTCCGGATATAACCAAATTTCAGTCCATGAAGATGATAGGGATAAGACAACATTCACAACTCCATGGGGAACATTTCACTATGCCAAAATGCCATTCGGTTTAAAGAATGCAGGTGCCATATTTCAGCGTGCAATGGACTTGGTGTTTGCAAATGAGAAGGATGTGTTTTTGGTGGTGTACTTGGATGACTTGACAGTGTTTTCAAAATCTGATGAAGAGCACATGCATCACCTAAAAATTATCTTTCAAAAATGCAGGAAATATGGTTTATCGCTGAATCCTAAGAAGAGCTTGTTCGCCATGGAGGAAGGAAAATTACTTGGGCATATCATTTCAAAAGATGGCATCCGCATAGACCCAGCACATGTCCAAGCAATTCAGCAAATCGATATGCCTAGGAACAAAAAGGAGATATAGTCATTCAATGGTAAGATGAATTTTCTGAGTCGCTTTGTGCCTAATCTTGTGGAACACTTGAAAGAAATGACCAACATGCTTAAGAAGGACAGCCAAGTGAAATGGACGGATGAGGCTATAAAATCTATCAACTTGGTCAAATTGGCCCTCTCTTCAGCTCTAGTTCTAGTCAGCCTGGATTACAATCAAGATTTCACATTGTTTTCATTTGCTTCTGAGCACACTATGGCAGCGGTATTGTTGCAGAAAAGGGATGATCATGAAAGACCCATTGCATTCTTTAGAAGGGTTATAAGGGATGCAGCTTTGAAGTACAACATCATTGAGAAGCAAGCCCTGGCATTGGTGAAGGCACTGAAGGATTTTTGGGTGTATATCTTACATTCTCACATTCTGGCCTATGTTCTTAACACTGCTGTGAAAGATGTTTTAGTGCATACCGATCCGAAAGGGAGAAGAGGCAAATGAATCGCAGCTTTGCTAGAATATGATGTGGAGATAAAGCCTACAAAGCTGGTCAAAGGACATGGATTAGCGAAGCTAATGGCTGAGTCAAATTTGCATGCATTGGACATAAATCTGATCGCTTCCATGTCCGATGAGAATAATGAAGGAACTTCAGTTCAGGTATCCGAAATGTTTGCTTTGTCCCCATGGTATTCTGATATTATATATGTGCTGAAAAATCTATCACCACCGCCCGACATGGCTAGAAACAAAGCGAGAACACTTAAATTAAAGGCTGCCAAGTTTTGTGTCTTGAATTTTGCACTGTATTGGAAAGATACCTGTGGCATTTTGTTAAATTGTCTGGTGGAAGAGGAGGCAAAGAAAGTCATGGAGGACTTCCACGGAGGAGAGTGTGGTGGACATCTTTTTTGGAAGTCAACAGCTAACAAAATATTGAGAGCGGGGTACTACTGGCCTACGTTGTTTGCTAATGTGCATAAGATGGTAAAGCGTTGTCACAAGTGTCAAATTTTCGAAGGAAAATAGAAACTACAGCCTTTTCCACTCAAGCCTATCGAAGTGAGCACTCCATTCCAGCAGTGGGGGTTGGATTTCATTGGGGAAATTCATCCCGCCTCTTCCAGACAGCATAGGTGGATCCTTACAGTGACGGACTACTTCACAAAATGGATTGAGGTAGAACCTACCAGACAAGCGACGGACACGGTAATCATATCATTTCTCGAAAATAACATCTTGTCTTGGTTTGGTTGTCAAAACAAAATAATCACTGATAATGCAACAACCTTTAAATTGAAAAGGATGGTAGAATTTTGTCACAGATATCACATAATTTTGGGTCATTCAACTGCCTATCATCCGCAAGGCAATGGATTGGCGTAATCTTTGAATAAATCTTTTGTCAACATCATCAAGAAGCTGTTGGAAATAAACAAGAAGAGCTGGAACAAGAGGCTGGTCCATCCACTTTGGGTAGATCGAATCAGTCAGAAAAAGTCTATTGGTATGTCACCATTTGAGATAGTTTATGGTGTGGACACAGTATTTCCCTCTTCCCTTGCTGCCCCGATGGTCAAACTTCTTCAGGAGGCCGGTAGTGAGGAAGATCCCATGCAGAGAAGGCTGAATCAAATGATCCACTTGCAACAAACAAGAGAGGAAGTTTTCAAAAACACATCCAAGTTACAGGAGAAGATAAAGAAAATCTATGACAGAAAAGCAAAAGCAGATAAATTTCAGTTGGATGATGTGGTGCTGAAGTGGGATGCAAGGAATGAAGAGAAAGGCAAGCACGGAAAGTTCGAAAATCTGTGGAAAGGTCCTTTCAAAATCGCAACATATAGAGGTCAAAATGCCTTTCTTCTGAAAGAAATGAATGGGGAAGACTGTCCTGGAGGGTCAATCAATGGTCGGCTGCTCAAGTGGTATCATTGTTGATCTATTAACGCTGCTTCCACTGTCATTGTAAATACCATTTTTATTTCAGTTTGGTTTCAGTATGTAAAGTCAGTTTTTGAGTTATTCCAATTGTCAAGTTTGAGTCAATTTCTTGGTTATTCCAGTTTTATAAATAAGTTAGAGTCTTGTGTTGTTTATCAAAATGATGACTCCATAGCCCAATGGAAAAAAAGGCACTGTCTAGCTCCTCCAGAGATCTGTTGTTCTTGGCACCTCCAAGGAGCTACCATCCCCCATTGGAGCCAATGTTAGAGTCGGTCTGGTCAGCCCTCCGTCAGAGATCAAAGCTCTTTGTGCATTTCAATTTTAGGTGTCCCGCTCCATCCACTTAGCTGCATTTCGCTAGGGACATGCCGTGATCTGATGGAGATAGTCATGCTGGTCATTTTCCCTCATCTCTGGCCCCTGCTGGTTCAGGTCTTTGTACATAATCACTGAAATTTCATGATAGTCAAGGTCTGGCCATATTACAGGATAGAGTCATTTTTATTGTTGGGTCTAGGAAATCATCAATGTGGTCTTTGAAAAACATGTCTAGAACAATCCATGCAGGCCAGAAGGAGACCTTATATAGCTACAGTTCAGAAAGCTTCATCATCACCTGAAGAGACATCGACTCTTCTTCAAAACTCTGTTTTGAAGAAAAGTCAAACAAGGTCAACTATGACAAAATTTTCCAAAAATCGACAGTTGACATTTTCAGATGCAGTCATGGATTTCAAAGCTAGAGGCCCAGTCACACAGTCCCCACAAAGAAATGCCGAAAATTTTATCATGAGAGCCAAAATTTCAAAGAAAAAGGGAAAAAGCATAGTGTTTTAAAGTCAATAAAAAGTGCAAAACTTAAACATTATAAAGTGGGTTTTCAAAGAAGAAAAAATTGAACCCAACTCTCTCAAAGCCTATATATATTTTTTTTGACCCAAAACTAAGTCATTGTGATAAGGAAAAGCTTGAGAGAGGCATTGTTGAAGAAAAGAGAGCTAAGGAGGAGGAATTTGAGTAAGGAGGGCAGATTTCTAGGTGGCGCGGCGCATACACCAGGGCGTGTGACGCACACGGAGGGTGCGACACATCGGTAGCCAACCCACAGTGAAAAATCGACAAAGGCGCGACGCACTCAGGGTGTGCGGCGCACTGGGCTTGGCGCGCGACGCACAGGGCCAGGGAGCTCAAAAACACTTGCAAATCCGTTCTATATCCCGGTTGAAGGCTAGCAAGCAAGAGGTAGGCTCTAATGAAACCCCTTCTCTGTAAATTTGGTCAATGGTTGGTGTTCCTAAGATGTTGAAGGGTATCCGAAGCACGCTTGGCCATCCATGAAAATACTCATCAAAGCAAATGATAAACGGGGTTGCAAATTCGAAGACACCACCAAGGTTTTGTTTCCCCTCCCCCTTGTCCCCTCACTCCTCGTCATAGTCACCTCTATTCCACCTTGCCTCCTAAAGAAAACACCCAAAAATGCCCTAAAGCCCTCTCCCCTGTTTTTCCAAGCAAAGGAATGTCGTTTGACAGTGCGCGGCACACACACAAGGTGGCGCGGCACACTCAGGGCGCGCGGTGCACTGGGAGCCCGGCCATAGTGTTAACACTGCACTGGCGCGGCGCATACCCGGTGCGTGGCGCACTGGGAAAAGTGTGCGGCACACAGGCCTGTGAGCCTAAAAAAGCACCGAATCTCCCAAATTTTCATAAATGGCTCTCAGATTTGCAAAGGTGGCCATAGATCCTTTCAACATTGATCCTTAAACTCAAAGAAAAATATGTTTTTGTGACTATGAAATCAAAGGAAAATTTTTATTAAGCAAACACAAAAATGACAGGCAAAGAGCTAGGGTTTTGCTATAGTAACATGATTGCTAAATATGATCCTATCCTATCTCTATCAGCTAAATTCTCTTGGAGCAATTTTTCCTAATAGTTACCCTAGCTACATTGTAATCATATCCATTTTTTCCCCCTTTATTCTTATAGATCAAAATATCCCAAACCCTACCCCATCAAAACCATACCCCAAGCACTCCCAAATCCTCGATTAATTTCTCCTTTAAACCCCTATTCCCCTTTTCATCATTCCCCTCCTAACACTCCCCTGTTTTATTGTCCCCTTGGTGACATATTTTCAGAGCATTCATCAGTTTCATTGGATTCAGAGGGCAACACTAAACTCAGGGTACAAGCAGCAGTGATGGCATCAGAAAAGTCATTAGATTATGAGGGGGATACACATAGTGACACATATTCAGGAGGGAGGGCCCATAGGAGACATCACCGGAGTGGCAGACATCTCAGAGACGAGCCCAACACCCTCACAGAGCTACAGGTATGCCCACTTGCCATGTCTTGTTTCCAGCACTTGGCATGTTATGAATTTTTCCAAAGGGTGGAAAATGTTAGAGTACATCATGAGTTGGCCCGCATTTTTGCACTTCATCTACAGGGAGGCCAATCTGTCCTAGCTAGGGTCACTTTCACCTTGACACGGAAGGCTATATCAGTGGAAACAAGGATACCTAACGTTGGGGAGCAGTGACATAAGAAAAAGAAGGTGGAGAGGCATCACTATGAGCCTTACATCAAGAACAGCTGACTGAGCCAGCTCACCAAGGTTTTTCCATTCAGATTTTTCAGGGATGAGTATGCCCACTCATGAGATTGATCATGAAGTATTTCAGTTGCGAGGGGAGGTTTTCTCACCTTTATGCCTATCACATCCGCTTTCTCATGCACTTCACCAAGGTGAAGATGATGATCCTCCCATTTTTCATCTGCAACAACATTGAGAAGATGAAAAACTTCATGTAGCGCAAGACCTAAACAGTGTCTATCATTTTTCTCTCATCCGGATTTTAGTGGACCATCAGTTGGGATTGCAGGGTATTGCTTGGGAGGACTTCATTTCCCGTGATTTCTTTAGCACTCCACAGGTGATATCAGAGGCAGAACATGAGGTGGGAGGTCCTTCACATCAGGCTCAGCATGAGCTAGGAGGTCCTTCATATCAGTTTGAGCCTGAGATGGGAAGTCCTTCACATCAGTTTGAGAGTCATGAGACTGCCACCATGCCAGTTTTCATCACATATCAGAGAGGCTATCCGAAAGGCACCAGACCGTTGTTTGCAGCAACAAAGCGAGTGTTATCTCCACCCGGGGTGGAAGGGGCCTCGCTTCCGCCATCAGCATCACAGGAGCAGGGTAAGGGCAAGGAGCTAGTGTAGGAGGAGGGGCCATCAGGTGAGCAAGAGACCGAGTTTGTTCTCCTCCAGGATGATGAGACCGATGCAGAACCCACCAATGAGGAGCTTATAGAGATCATCAAGGAGCAGCAATCAGAGATTGAAGACTTGACCATTGATCTAGAAAGGGCCAAGTGGAACATGAACTACCTGGAGCGGAGAAACAAACAGCTTGAGGACCAATAGACGATCATGGAGCTACAGAACATCCGTGAGCAACGCCAAGCTGCTCAAAGAAGAAGGGTTCCGCTCACCTCTTTGGAGCAAGAAATCAATGAAGACCGGAGTCCAACCTTGAGAGGGTCAACATGCATTTGGAGAGGCTGTTGGATAAAGCAAACATGGAGAAATACATGCTGAGGTGCATGACTTATCACTACCAGGCCCGCAACATGAGTTCCAAGGCAAGAATCAGGAGCCTAAATGCAAAATTGAGCAAAGCGAGAAAAGAGGCAAAAGAGGCAAAGGAGGAAAAGGAGAAAGATCGGCTTTGAATCTTGGTTGAGGCTTCCTTGGCATAGCAAAGCACTTCATAGGGAACCTCCAGCCCAAATTCCAAAAAATTTGGGCAAATTTTGGTCACAGGCAAAACTTTTTGAGCGCAAAACAGGAAATTTCTCCTTGTGCGCTGCGCCACTGGCGCGACGCTAAAATTATAGCATTCCAATCGAGGAACCGCTTACATATTTGGATCAAAATCGAAAAATACGTCTATTGGTGTCCGGGCAAGAAATTTTGACAAGTTTTGGGTCTCCTAAAGGTCAAAAAACACCCAAAAATGGCCTCTCTGCCACATTTTGGACACACAGAAAGCAGTCTTGGGAGAATGAAGTTTTGGAGGGGAAAATGAGCTTCAAATTCAGAAATTCTAGTTGGGTTGGAAAGTAGACAGGACAGGCTTTCCAACAAGCCCACTTGGGCACATTTTGGACACCTGAAAGTGACCCAAAACAGGCTCCAAAGTGGTGCGACGCAAAGGGAATTTGGTGCGGCGCACAGGGGAAAAAATGCCAAATTGCTCCCATTTCGCGAAATTTTAGGTCACGACTTCTCCAAGTGGGCCTGGTCATCTACTCTTTGGTTTTTTGGCACCAAAGGTGGTTTTTAAAGAGTTTTCTCTCCAGCTAGGCATCTATCCAAGTGGCAAAAGAATGCAAAGGGTCACCCCAGCCAAATGTCATGCTTGAGAGCATTGCACCTATAGCTGATGGTTGGCTCTCCATCTCCTTTTCGAAATGATTTGAGTAACTTCCCAACCCCTGGGCATTCCATCTCTTCTCTACACTTTCTATATATTGTAAGCAAGTTATTTGCAAAGGGTTGGTTGGCTTGTAACTTCTGGGAGACTGTGGGAAAGAAACCCTGTTTCTGCACTGTGTATTTTTGATAGAGAGTTAATGAAAGGCAGCGGCTCTATTTTATGAGATTCTTGTGGTTTTGAGTGTAGAAAATGTGTTATTATGTTACATATGTATCTTTTTATGTTTCATAATTCATTTCATGTTTCATTTCAGTGAAATTTTCTAAGTGAGATTAGGTAGAATTCAATTTATATTGCTCCGCCCGTGGGAAAATTTCATGTGCAGTGTTATTCTTCTGTTGAAAAGGATTCAAGTGACCATGCCCTTTTCACTATCTTCGGAAATCTTTCCATTCCGCGTCACCTTAAGTTGAAATTACTGCGCTTCCCGCCTACCTTGCCTCATAGAATAATCTGTGCCTTCATTCTTAATTCTTTGTTCTTTGCTAAGCGCCAGTCCCATATACATCCCAGAAGATCGGCCACTTTCAAAAATCTTTTCCAAAATCCTCTTTCACTTACTAGCCTAAGATAAACATCACATTGTAAGTCATCTCAGACCATTTTCCCTATCCATTCACTGAGTGTGACTCGGAGAGAGCCCTCTCCTACTCTGGTAGGGCTAGCTACCAGACTAAACGTAGTTTGTGGTTACCCTAATTTTTGCCTTCCTTCAGCCTAAGGCAGATTTAGGTGCCAACACATCTTTCCTCTGGCAATTTGTGTCTCTGAAGGTCCACTGGTTGGGGTAGTAATCTCCCGGTATCTCTTTTTATTTCTCTCTTCTGCAAACTTGGAAGTCCCTCAGTGTTGGTTTAAACTGTGTTAAAGAGGAAGAGCACACAATGCAGGTTGAATGCCAGGCTGTGGAGCTCGCACTATCGTCTTTCTGGTTAGGAGGCGGTCGAGAAACTAGAGCATATTGTTTTTTGCATGAGGGCACGGTATGCAGCAAACTATAGCAAAAATGACATTTTATCGATTTTATTTGACAAAACGAAGGTTTGGCGGGATTTTTTGGATTTCATTAGGTGGATGACATAAGCAGAATTAGACTGACGTCAGCGGAGGGCGGTAAGTAGTTTGCTCGCACCGCTTTTGGAGCTAGGTGGTTTTGGACAGAGGGCGAGTGAGCATACAGGATGGCGATGTGTGGCAGAGGTACGAGCGGAAAACCGCAGGCGATCGCGAGTTAAAGCGTGGTGGTAAGGGGGGTCACGATATCGACGTCGATCGCTGGATGAATAGGCGGAGATTGGATGGCGGACGAGTGTTGAAGATGGCGGGGGGTTTAACTACTATGGGCTGGACGTAATAAAATAATGTTTGATCATATCGGGCGTATTTTCATTGGTCAGGATAATGGTTATTAATTAACCGGGGCTTAACTAATCATGTATGGCATGGCGGGGAGGTTATTAATGAATTACAAACAAATTCATTAACTCTGGTTTAAACAACGTTTAAATGCATTTACGGTTATAATTAACCGGGGCGGGATATGTATTATATTGGGGTTTTTAATATATTTATATAATACGGGATTGGGTTAAAATGTTTCGGGATTTATATAACAATAAATGTTAAAAATTAATATGAATTTATGAAATGAAAGCGCCAAGTTTAAAGACAGTTGACTTTTGTTAGTCAAACTTAGGCTTTTGAAGGGGAAAAGGGGGTTTTTCATATGATGTTGCGCATGTTTATTAAGTAAAGTAATAATTTACTTAGGCAACATTATGAAATGGAAGGAGTGGTTTTTGAGTGATATTAAGAACAGATCTTAATACTTTAGGTGGAATTAGTGAATCATTGGGGAAAAGTATGAAGGGGAGTTAGTTATGTAACCTTGCCTCGCTTGAGCTGCATCAAGTATAATGTCTGCCTTGCACTTGTGATAGAGATAAATATTAACACATTTAGAGACATAATCTATCACAAGTATCATTCTGCAACACCATCTACCTACCCTGCCTACTTTGGCTTAGCATTTTTTCTTCTTTATTTGGGTGCACTTAGACTGGCAAACCCTCATCAACTTTTCTTTTCTTTGCATAGTAAGCCTACCTAAGTCTGCACTTATGCATCCAAGGGCTCAGATTAAACTGTTGAGCTCCTTTTTATTTACTCTACCTATCTACTTATCTACTAAGATTAAACAATTTGGTCATATTTTATTCTCTATCTCTAAAACATGAAATTTAAATATGAATGAGCCAAGTTTAAGTTGTTTGACTCTTCATCAATTGTGGCATGAGTTAACGAGTAGCACACAATTGCTTATTTCAGAAAATGAAATAGTAGTGGCATTTAGACTTGCACACTTTCCTGGTCTATTTTTGTTTGGAGTTCATTTCATTCACTTTTTGACCATTTTATTTATTTTCACCCTTTGATTTTTCTTTTAGGGTATATCCTCTTTACATTTTTTAAATTTTTTGATTTTTTGATAATATGGAAAACCTTTGCAACAAGAAAAGGTATGAACATATTACAGAGCTCATCAAGTCAATCATGAAATATGAAACTTATCGGTATAGGAGCAAAATAGTGGCTCCACTTGGGGATGGTTTTTCCTCGTTGAAAGTCAAGAACAGCAGGTCAGATGGCCTTCTGAATAACTTAGACTATGCTCTAAAATCTCCTTTTGCTGGTTGCTTTATTGTATATATGACAACACACTTATCTTCGGGCTTCAACTCCAGCAAGTTACTATCCAATCCAAACCATGACATTATCAAGGATATAGTATGTACATGTTAGAGTCAGAATACATTAAAAAACTAGATCAAAGTAATGTTTCAGCATCCGACCATTCACTGGTCCTTCTTTTGTTTCTTTGCAATCCAGTCTTTTCAGAAAGTAAGTATTGTTCCCTTGCAATGCCTTGATGATAAATGGCCCTTTCCACAGGAAGTCAAACTTCCCATGTTTTCCTTTGTCTTCTCTCCTGGAATCCCATCTTAGAACTTTGTCTCCAAGGTAGAAGTCTTCTGCTTTGGTTCTTTTATCAAAGATTTTCTTGAGTTTTTCTTGTAACACTTGGGATCTTTGGTGCACTTCTTCTCTGGTCTGCTGCAAATGGATGGTCTGATTTATTCTCCTTTGAATGTCATTGGGTTCCACCTGAGCTTCTTGCAGTAATTTCATTACAGGAGCTCCTAAAGATGAAGGAAATATAGCCTCCATGCCATGGACAAGCTCATAAGGGCTAGTTCCAATAGATCTCTTTGTAGTAAGTCTGTCTGCCCATAGTGCATTTATAAGTTTATTGTGCTAGTTTTTCTTGTTCTCTTCCAACAATTTCTTAGTAATATTAATCAGGCTTTTATTGAAAGACTCAGCTAGACCATTACCTTGAGGGGTAATAGGCTGTGGAATGGCCTAAAGTGATATGGTATTTGTTACAAAAATTTACCATTTTCTTGGACTTGAAGGCAGCAACATTATCGGTTATGATCTTTTAAGGACAACCAAATCTAGACAATATGTTGGTTTCTAAGAATCCTATAATCACTGTATCATTGGCTTGTCTAGAAGGAATAGCTTCTATCCATTTGGTGAAATATTCTGTGGCAGTGAGGATCCATTTATGTTGGCTAGAAGAGGGAGGATGGATTTCTCCAATGAAGTCCAAACCCCATTGTTGAAAGGGCTCTTCAGTGGAAATTAGTCTAAGGGGTAGAGGTCAAAGTTTTCTCTTGCCTTAAAAAATTTGACATTTATGGCAAGCAATGACAAATTTCTTTACATCAGCAAACAAGGTTGGCCAATAAAATCCAGCCCTTAGGATTTTGTCTGCAGTTGATTTCCAGTAAAGGTTTCCATTGCAGTCCCCTGCATGAAATTCTTTGAGAACATTGTCAGCTTCTTCTTTTATTAAACAATTCAATAGAATACCTTCATGATTTTTCCAAAAGAGAGCATTATCTAAAATACAAATTTTGAAGCTTTCATCTTTAAAAACATTTTCTTTGTTCTGGATAACCCTGAGGAGCCTGCATGTTTAATAATACATGAGTTATATCAGCATACCAAGGTGATTCTAAGAAGGCTTGGCTGATTTATGGAGTCGTTATCTCCTGTTCATTATCCAGTTCATTAATATCCAGGGCTTGAAAGTTTGTTTCATTCATGAGTTTAGCCAATCCTTGTCCTTTTATCAACTTTGTAGGTTTTATTTCAATATCATACTCAAATATACTAGCTATCCATTTACCTCGTTTGCCTTCAATTCCATCCTGGGTCAGGATGTCTTTGACAACAACATTTGGTACATAAGCTATTACATGGGAGTAAAATATATAGACTCTGAAGTCCTTAATAGCTTTCACAAAAGCCTGTTTTTCCATGATTTTGTAATTTAGAGGTGCATCTCTAAGTGCTTTACTAAAAAATGCTATGGGTTTTTCACATCCTTGATCATCTTTTTGCAGTAAAACAGCTGCTATAGTGTGTTTTGATGCAAATGAAAAAATTCTGAAGTCTCTATCAAACTGTGGATTTGTAAGGACTGGCATTCTGGTCAAAGCCATTTTAATTTCTTCAAATGCTTGTTTGGCTTCTACTGTCCATTTAACCTTTGAATCCTTTTTTAACATATTGTTCAACAATCTACTTAATTCAACCAAATTAGATATGAATCTTCTTAAAAAGTTAATCTTTCCTTGGAAAGCTTGAAGTTCTTTGACATTTCTGGGGTGGGGTATTTGCAGAATAGCTTCTATTCTAGCAGGATCAATTCTGATGCCATCTTTGGAGATGATATGGCCTAACAGTTTGCCTTCTTCTAGACCAAACAAAGAATTTTTAGGATTTAATGAAATACCATACTTTCTTCATTTTAAAGACACTTGTCTCAAATGATCTAAATGATGCTGATCTGATTTAGAAAGCACAGTGAGGTCATCTAGATATATAACCAAAAAATCATGAATTTCTTTTGCAAAAGCTATTTCCATTGATCGTTGAAAGGTTTCCCCTGCATTCTTAAGTCCGAATGGCATTTTAACATATTTGAATGTACCCCATAGTGTTGTAAATGCAGTTTTTTCCTAGTCATTAGGATGAACCAGAATCTGATTAACCTGAAAACCCATCCAAAAGTGAAATCCTAGAAGCACCTACTACCCTTTGTAAAATATGATCCATCTTAGGTAAAGGGTAATTTTCTTTCAAAGAAACATTGTTTACATTTCTTACGTCAACACATAATCTGATTTCTCTTGTTTTTTTCCTAGTAGGCACTAAATTAGACACCCACTCTTAAAATATGATTGGAGCAATTATCCCTGCATCATGCATTCATTTGATTTCTTTTTCAATTAAAGGAAGCAATACAGGGTTAACTGTTCTAAGCTTTTGTTTGAATGGTTTTTGATTTTCCTTGAGGGGTATTGTATGTTGAATTATAGAGGTGTCATAAGATTTCAGATCTTCATAGCTCCAGGAAAAAACATCCTGGAATTCTTTGATTAGTTCAACATACTTAAATTTTTTATCAAGGGGCAAAGATTTCGATAATTTTACCATTTTTTGATTTTCTTTAGTTCCTATGTTATAGTCTTCAATGTCTGCTTTTAGAGGTTCCATCTTGGGTTTCTTTGGAATATCGTTGAAATCAAAGAGATCTTCCAAAAGAGTTAATCCTTTGGGCAAATGATTGTCTTTCAAATTGATAACTTCAGATTCTCCTTCAATAATCTCATCAACGTCTATTTCTTTAAGATCCTGTATTTACTTTTCGGTAAATTTCATTGGATGAAGCATTTGAGTTGCATTTTCTGCTCAAGTGTCTGTTTCTATCTGATTTTTTAGATCAGACTCACTAACTATATCTACATGTGTGTTAGTGCTAGAAAATTCTCCTTCTAGGGTTAAAAAATTGTTGATCTGATTATCACTGTCAAACACTTGCCAGTTCTTTACATTATCAGGTATGGCTAGCCTGTGTCTATTCTCAGCTGTGAATTGATAATTTGGTTCAAATGGCAATTTACAGGTGCTGGCAAACATTGCCAGGCTATGAGCTTGCAAGTTATGTTTTCTCGGGATTTTGGCAAGTTGAGTTTCTAGAAATGTATTGAGGATCTCTATAGTTGTTCCTTTGTACTCTCTTAATCTAGGATCATTTGTTAAGAACTTCCCTTTTATCTGTTGAATGATTAAATCAGAATCTCCTAGGACTGACACTCTAGTTGCTCCCAATTTCTTAAACAGTTTAAGACCTAGAAATAGAGCTTCATATTCAGCCATATTATTAGTGCACCTAAAGTTTAATCTGTAGGCATGGCCTTCAACATGATTGTTTTCAAGATTGTGCCCCCAGACTCCTGCTCTTGCTCTTAATTTGTTCACAAAACCATCAAATTCTAGGTACTGAAGGATTTCATGTTCATAATTAGTATCAGGAGTCTCAGGGATCTGTTTAATAGGGAGATTTGGTTTTTTAGTTTCTTCTGGTTTATCTGATGTTTCATGATTTTAAGAAATTTCTTGGATTCGTACACTAGACCTTTCGTTTGTAATTTGCTCTGACTCATCTGCTAAAACTTTTATTTCATGTGGGGGATTAGTTTCAGCATTGTAAAGAATAAAAGAATCCATATTTGAATGTACTGAGTAGATAGGGAAATTTTGAGGTGTCTCTTGACTACTTACTACATACTTCATTAAGGTTTCTCTGTATAGTTTCTTGGGTTGACCAAACACTTAAATAGTAGTGTAAGACATGTCTAACTATAGAGATCCTTGAAGCTTTGCACCCCATGATCTAGACAATAACATGCCATACTTTGGTGGAATATCAACTACTACTATGTCCATTAAGATTGTTTTGGCAGGATATTAGACTAGTGATACACATAAGTCTTTGATTAAACCCAAACATCTGACCTGACTTGAATCAAAAGAGAAAAGGTATTTATATGGCCGGGTGATGTCAAGGTCTAGTCTTTCCATTACAGATTTAGGCATTAAGTTATGGGAAGCGCCAAAATCAAACACGGAATTAAGAAGTATTTTATCATGTATGTTTAAACTTACATAGAAAGGAGGAACTTCTCCCTCTAATATTTTTCCATTTACCCTAGGGCGAAAGATCAATTCCGGCTGGTCATCAAAAACTTTTACTGAATCTTCGTTCACAGAAATTTTGAGTGATTTGCTGGTTTGACTTCTGTAGACATCATGTTTAACTAATTCTGATAACGGAACAACTATCTTTAGTTTGCCTCCTTCTGTCTCAAGATTAAAAGGTTTTTCGGTCTGAGTTCTTGTATTTTGGACAGATGGAATTTTTGCATTTCTCTCCTCTTCAGGAGTGGGATTATGGGCTGAAGTTGTTTCCAAATCAAGTTCTAGAGGCTCTTCTATGTTTCCTTTAGAAGGGATAGAAGTGGAAGGTTTTATGTTCTTTGGTTGATTATCTGATACATCTTCAACAATTGGGTTATTAGGGTTAAGACCTGTTCTAGAAAGAATATGTATGGGGGGGTATTGATCTTACCTTTGTTAGGCTGCTTGGTATCTTTCTATTTATTGGTTTCAGGGACATCTATCCTTCTGCTCCTCAGATTGTATTGTTTGTGGACTTCATAAATGGTTGTGTCATGTCCCTCCCTAAAGTCAAATGATTCACCTGACTGAGTTTGGAATTGTTTAAGAATGTGATCTTCTTAATCCTCTTGGGTCAAGAAAACTTGCTATTCATTTTTGAGTCCCATCAAATTAATTTGAGTGTCTTTTGTTGGTTCATCAGAAGTTGAGGCTTCAACATAATTTTCTTGAAATGGGGGCCTAATATTTTGGTCAGGCCCTGTCTTTCCAGTGTTAGGATTTTGGTTCTTCCTAAAATTTGGATTTCTCCCAGTATTGCCTGGTTGACCATCCCAAGGGGATTTTCTCTCAATTCTTTCTATTCTATATCCAAGCTTGTCCATTCCTTTAATAATAGCATCTAATTTCTGTTCAAAGGCAGAAGGTTCCTCTTTGAAAGGTGTCCTCCTTTCAGCTCTGGCTCAAGATCGCTTAGAAATAAGGTTGGCCTCAACGCTGACAGCTATACTTTGCATCTCTTCTAAGTTTCGAGGAGCTCTTTCCCTAAGCTGGTATGCCATATCAGAATCAAATGCCAGGTTTCTAGTGTGTTTTTGGTTTTTTCTTGAAATAGATTTGACAATACAACTTTAATAGTCTCTTTAAAAGGTTTTAGATGTGGGAATTTTGAACTTTCTTAAAGACTTATTTGAAAAGAGGAACTGATCAAGTATTTGAAACTAACTGTCCAATCTATAAGCTAGACCAAAGATAGACTGAGGTAGCATTCATTTACTTCTGCAATTGCAAAGCAAAAGCATTTCAAAGGCTACCTAGCTAACTTCAGGCTCCGTCTATAGCTTATACAGAAAACAGTAGTAATAAACAAATTATTCAGGTCCCCAGTGGAGTCGCCACTGATGTTAACACTCAGGTTTTCCCAAAAGTTGTAAGAAAGGGAATGGAGGCCGAGGTAACCACAAACCAATATTTTAGATATAGAATCTAGTGAATCTGTATCCAAAGAGGGCTCTCTCTTTATGATTCAGCTTTGTTTTTAAGGTATTAGGCTAGTTATGAAGTTTAGGAGTTTTGTTTGAGTTTGGGTGGTGAGATTCGATAGAGTAGAGAGGTAAGACTAAATAATTTAGGCCATTGGGCTAATGGAGTCAAGGAATATGGCTTTCTGGATTTGGTTTCTTAACAGAGGATGACTTCATAGAGCAAGGTAGTCAAACAGGGAACAAATAAAGACTTGAAATAGATGGAATGGGCTCAAATGGGGTTGAGGGCAGTTAAGAATCCTTCAGCCTATTTAAAGAGGGAAATTGGATGATTACTGATAATGAGCGGTTAAGTATTCTTTAGTAAATAATCAACATGAAAGAATTAGGAAACATGAAAAATTAAGATTTCACTGCTTATCCTAATTCTGAAGAAAACACAGAGAACAATAATGACTGACAACAAAGTACAATCAAGCATATTATGAAATTAAATCTTTTCTTTATCATTTAGATTGTGAAACACATATGATATAATAAACAAGAAAACTTTAAGACACAAGATATAGAGGACTTATTGATTCGGTGGTTGATTCAAGAAGTCCGTGACAAGTCCTCTGCTTCAATTCTTCATCCAGTAAGCCATGCAACAGTTGATTCCGACAGCTTTTTATTCCAAAAAATGAATACTACAGAAAAGTCTAGGAATCCCCCCTTCAATAATCCAATTGAGGGGTTATTTATGTTGAAAATTATACAACAAATATCTCATAACTGAGTGAGATAATATCTAGGATGACTAAAAATAGTTTTACAAGTAAATAGAAACAACTATTCTTGAAAATAGGGAAAAGGTAAACTGATGTTGTGCTGGTCCTGTTTTTGTTGAATGTGTTGGAGGCAGGCCCTGGGATTCGGCTTGCAGCTGTCTTCTTTAGTCACTCGGTGCTGGCTGCCCTGTCTTTACGGATACTCTTTAACTCTGATCTGATACACTTCGACTTGCTTACCCTATTCATCTCTGTCCATCGTGTTCTGGTAAATAGCTCAAATTTTACATTTCACCAAGGGTAAATTTACAAAATTTCCATCATCTCTTCTGATCATCTTTCCTCTGGCAATTTGTGTCTCTGAAGGTCCACTGGTTAGGGTAGTAATCTCCCTGTATCTCTTTTTATTTCTCTCTTCTGCAAGCTTGGAAGTCCCTCGGTGTTGGTTTAAACTGTGTTAAAGAGGAAGACCGCACAATGCAGGTTGAATGGCAGGCTACGGAGCTCGTGTTATCACCTTTCTGGTTAGGATGCAGTCGAGAAACTGGAGTAGATCATTTTTTGCATGAGGGCACGGTATGCAGCAAACTATATCAAAAATGACATTTTATCGTTTTTATTTGACAAAACGAAGGTTTGGCGGGATTTTTTGGATTTCATTGGGTGGCTAATGTAAGCGGAATTAGACTAAGGTCAACGGAGGGTGATAAGCGATTTGCTCACACCGCTTTTGGGGCTGGATGTTTCTGGACGGAGGGCGAGCGAGCATACAAGATGGGCGACGCGTGGCAGAGGTACGGGCGGAAAACCACCGACGATCGCGAGTTAAAGTGTGGTGGTAATGGGGGTCGCAATATCAACGTTGACCGCTGGATGAATAGGCGGAGATCGGACGGCGGACGGGTGTTGAAGATGGCGGGGGGTTTAACTACTACGGGCCCGATGTAATAAAATAATGTTAATCATATCGGGCATATTTTCTTTGGTCAGGGTAATGGTTATTAATTAATCGGGGGTTAATTAATCCCCTATGGCGCGGCGGGAAGGTTTTTAATGAATTACAAACAAATTCATTAACTCTAGTTTAAACAATGTTTAAATTCATTTACGGTTATAATTAACCGGGGCAGGATATGTATTATATCGAGGATTTTAATATATTTATACATACGGGATTGGGTTAAAATATTTCGGGATTTATATAACAATAAATGTTAAAAATTAATATGAATTTATGAAATGAAAGCGCCAAGTTTAAAGACAGCCGACTTTTTTTAGTCAAACTTAGGCTTTTGAAGGGGAAAAGGTGGTTTTTCATATGATGTTGCACATGTTTCCTAAGTAAAGTAAGAATTTACTTAGGTGACTTTATGAAATGGAAGGAGTGGTTTTTGAGTGATATTAAGAACAGATCTTAATACTTTAGGGGGAATTAGTGTATGATTAGGGAAGAGTATGAAGGGGAGTTGGTTATGTAACCTTGCCTTGCTTGAGCTGCATCAAGTATAATGTCTGCCTTGCACTTGTGATAGAGATATAACACATTTAGAGACATAATATATCACAAGTATCATTCTGCAACACCATCTACTTACCCTGCCTACTTTGGCTTAGCATTTTTTCTTCTTTATTTGGGTGCACTTAGATCGGAAAAACCCTCATCAACTTTTATTTTCTTTGCCTAGTAAGCCTACCTAAGTCTGCACTTATTGCATCCAAAGGCTCAGATTAAACTATTGAGCTCCTTTTTATTTACTCTACCTCTCTACTTATCTACCAAGATTAAACAGTTTGGTCAGATTTTATTCTCTATCTCTAAAACATGAAATTCAAATATGAATGAGCCAAGTTTAAGCTGTTTGACTCTTCATCAATTGTGGCATGAGTTAACGAGTAGCACACAATTGCTTATTGCAGAAAATGAAATAGTAGTGTCATTTAGACTTGCACACTTTCATAGTCAATTTTTGTTTGGGGTTCATTTCTTTCACTTTTTGACCATTTTATTTATTTTCACCCTTTGATTTTTCTTTTAGGGTATACCCTCTTTACATTTTTTAAATTTTTGATTTTTTGATAATATGGAAAACCGTTGCAACAAGGAAAGGTATGAACATATTACAGAGGTCATCAAGTCAATCATGAAATATGACACCTATTGGTATAGGAGCATAACAACACCTATCAGAAATAGGTTGTTCTTAGAAGGTGCTGGTATGAGAGGTCTATCATCCACAATCTTCAAACAATGGCTTGGATTGGCTTCACTCTTAGTGAATCTCAACTTCATCTGACAACTATCAATCCACTCATATCAAACCCAAGGTGATTTCAATCATTATAGATAGCTTTCTTCCACCTGCATACATGAGATTCCCAATGAATCTCAAACCCCTCAGGCTTTTCCAAGCTTGTGAACCTACTATATGAGGGGAATGGTCCCTTCGTAAGATTTTCCTTTGGTACATCTCAGACATGTACCTTCATGCTCCTTTTGAATTCAGGCATCCCAGTCACCATCTGACTCACATCGGGTAGGGCCCAACAATAAGTATACCACTAGTTCTATAGATGAGATGTGTCAATTGACATGGTCCCCAATGGACCATCCTACAACTTGGTATAAACTTCCAACCATAAACCCATGAGTAAAATCATCTTTGAAAAATATATTTTCAAACACGTACCTTTCCATCAATGAATGCCACCCTGAAACCTTTGACTTCCATTGCCGAAATGGACACCGGGTTCTTCTTGTGATCAAGTACATAAAAGAGATTTTGTAAATGAATCGAGTTACCCTCATTCAGTTGAGGGGTAACATTTCTTACACCCTTTCTGGGATAGGTGGCATTGGCTCCAAGTATAATCCCATGATTTTTTCTTACCAAATTCAAGAGAGCACACTTTTATCCGATGAAGTGACTTGAAGCATTATAATCAATAAGCTAGATTCCCACAGAATCTAAAGGAGAGGGCGTTATGAAATCCTCGTAGATGCTTTATGGATGAGGGTATTTTCCATTCCTTAATGGCTTTAATTTTTCTAGGGTCTACCTTAACTCCTTCATGAGATACAATATGACCCAAATATTCCACCTCCTGAACTCCAAAGAAACATTTGGATCTTTTTGCATATAATTGTTTCTCCTCCAATAGTTGTAGCACCCAGTCAACATGTTCAACATGATCCTTCTAAGACTTGTTGTAGATTAGTATATCATCAAAAAATACTAACACAAATTTTCTAAGGAATGGTTTGAAAATTGAATTCATCAAACCTTGAAATGTTGAACGTGCATTGGTAAGACCAAAAGGCATGACCAAAAATTCATAATGACCCTCATGAGTTCTAAATGCTGTTTTTGGAATGTCCTCAGTCTTCATTCTGATTTGATGATATCCTAAACGAAGATCCAACTTGGTGAAGTAAATTGATCCATGCAATTCATCCAGTAATTCATCAATGACAGGAATGGGGAATTTATATTTAATAGTGAGCTTGTTGAGCTCCCTATAATCCGGACACATGTGCCATGATCCATCCTTCTTGTGCACCAATACTACTGGAGTAGAGAACGAACTTTGACTCGGTTGAATTATACCAGCCTCTAGCATTTCTGCAACCATACATTCAATTTCACTTTTTTGGACATAGGGATATTTGTACGACCTGATGTTTGGAGGAAATCTTCCTGGAATCAGATGAATAGCATGATCATGATCATGCATAGGTGGGAGGCCTTTGGGAGTCTCAAATACCTTGGAATGATTGTCCAGGACTTTTTGGAGATCTGGAGAAATAGATGATTCCGATGTGGAAACATCTAGCGAACATAATTGTGCAATTACACCTCTTTGTTCCTTTTTTAGAAGGTTTGTCATACCATTAGAGCTGGTTATCTTTCCTGATTTCCCTGCAAGACCCCTTAATTCAACTTCCTTTCCTTCCGTAGAAAAATTGATGAAAAGTTCTTGAAAATTAAAAGCTATTGTACCCAAGAATTGTAGCCATTGGACTCCTAGTACAACATCATCACCTCCCATTGGAATGGAAAGCATTGGGCTAGTCAATACATATTCTGCCATGGATAGCTTGATATTATGGCACTCTCTAGAGCAATTTATTGTTCCTCCATTTGCAATCATCACTTGACACTATGGTGCTAGATATAGGAAGTAATTCAATTATTTTGCTACCTTACAATGAATAAAATTGTGGGTGCTTCCTGAATCAATCAACATTATTACCTTTTTCTTCTTGATTTGTCCTTCTATCTTGATGGTTTGAGGAGTGGTAATTCCCGCCAATGCATAACAAGATATGGTCGGATTTATTTGTTCTTCATCTAGGCTTTGTTCTTGGAGTACATCCTCTTATTTTGACCTTTCTTCCTCCTTTTCTTCTTCCTCTTCACAATCTATGTAGAATAATTTCTTCTCAGCACACTTATGACCTTTAGTGTATTTGCTATCACAACTATAACAAAGCCCTTTTGCTCCTTTTCTTCCAATTGTTGTGGTGTAAACCTTATAGGTTGTGGAAGACTAGGAGCAACAACACTTTCGTCTTTATAGTTGTGAGTGGTATGCTTCCTGGTTGCCATAATTTTGCTTTCCATTTTTCTTGCTAACCTGAATGCCTTCTCTAATGAATCAGGTTCCCAAAGACAAACATCATGTTGGATATTATCCTTTAAAGACCCTATAAACACATCAATCCTATGCTCCTCTGGAATATATTTTACCCTTATGTTCAATTTTTGGAACTCCTCAATGTGCTCCATTATTGAACCATTTTGTTTGAGACTTATCAATTGGCTAAAAAAAGTGTTGCTTTTTGTATCCTCATAATGTGCTATCAATTCTTCCGTAAAAATTGCCCAAGTGATAAATTTTTTATGAGAGAAAAGCCATTGATACCATACAAACTGATTTGGTTCCAAATATAAATTTTCCATACGTACCTTTTGTGTGTTTTGCACATTATTGAGATCGAAGAATTGCTCCATCTGTAATATCCATATGGCGGGATCCTTGCCATCAAACTTCCTCATATCGATTTTTGGAATATGGTGAGTCTTTGATCCAACATTAGAGTCTATGGAATCATGATTAACCTTTCTTTTGTTCTCATCATGAGTTTCCTTTAGTACCCTTTCACCATTAGTGACCACTTCTTGTAGAAACGTATTCATATTTATCTTCAATTCTTCCATCTTATCATCCATGCCATCAATTTTAGCGTCCATGCCATTCACCTTAGCTTCCATGCCATCCATCTTAGCTTCTACACCTTTCTTTAAACCATCCATCTTAGCTTCTACATCTTTCCTTAAACCATCCATCTTAGATTTTGTTGCTTTTTGTGCAAGTGACACTTGTTCTTGTAATTTTGATATATCATATAGCATTTCTTTTTCTTCTTCTTCATGAGTCATGCTAGAGCTTTCAGGTTCCTTACTAGGTGTTTGCATTTTCTTTCCTCGGGGCATCAGTTACCGATAATAATGCTCTACTAGCCCTTTGAATTCCTTCAAAATAAATTTTCCAACCACTCTTAAGCAAAAATTTAAAAGAATCTACACACCTTTTTTTCACTTTGTAGGAGCTCAATATTGCCTCTGATGTATCTCTGTACTTCCAGATCATCCAATTCTGAAATTTCAACCTGTGGTAGCCCTTTATGTCCTCTTTCCAATGCCACAAGTCTGACCCAAATTGGATTCTCCAAGGAAGAGTTATGCAAAATCTCCCACAGTGACTTGATTATAGACTAGTTCATTATAGCGAACTTGTACGATGTGCCACAAGTCACTCTTTCGCCCTTTGGATCTGAAAAATTCGTACAAGAAACTATAGTCCATCCTATTTCTGTACCTTCTTACAAAATTTCAATCTGATCCCCAGAGAGAGTTATGACGATTTTCCCCAGGTCACTTGTTTGGAATGTAATTCAGGAGTCTGCAAAAAGACCAACTTCCTCAGATCATATCTCCACAAATATAGCGCGAAAAGCTCTGAAATTCAGACCTGAGGTGCAGCATGATTTCTTCTCAAATGGGTTTTTTCTGGAACTTCTGAAACGTCGCAGAAGAAAATTTATAGCGAAAATGCCACGATGGCCTGTTTGGAGCAGCGAAACCCTAGAATCCAAAGCTCTGATACCAAGTGTTATGAAACCAGCTCAAGAAAAGATAGAAAAGATAGATCAACGCCTTAGAATTCAGACTCTTCGGGGGTCAACCTCCTTTAAATTACATAAATGAACAATTCTTGGATGATACAAATGAAATGACCTCCTTTCTATATATAGGAGTCTAAGGGGTCATAACATAATTAGAGCCGACATAACAATAATAATGTAAGGGAACAATAATAACAATAGTGGGCTTCTATGGGGCACAATAGTAACAATATGGGCACTACATGGGTACATCAATATAATAAGTGGGTTATACTAATCACAATAAGGGGTTACACTAGTAGTATAGGGGCCTAACATGCCCCGCACCTTCAAAAAGCGTTGTCCTCAACGCTTGAGTAGTTCTTGATGCTTCTGTATAAAAATTCTTGTCCTCTCATGTGGAATATTCAGCAGGTAAGTTCTTCCACTTGATGAGATACTCTGAAATTGATCGATTTCGTAGCTATCGGGTTCTTGTTTCTGTGACTGCTCCAGGTTCCAATATGATTTTTCCTTCCTCTTCAATTTCTGGCAATATTGTTTGAATTGGGATCTTTTGCAACTTTTGAATAAGTGGCCATACTTCTTCATCCTTCTTCCATTCATCCCTTGCTTCATTTATCCAATCCGTTTGGATAATATAAATAGCACAAAACAATGCTTCCACATCCTCATCCTTGAAGAGTCTTCCCATTCGGTAAGGTCGCCATTTTTTAAGTGCATGTAGTATTTCCAACATTGCCTTCTCATAAATAGCTTGCTTGAGATGTAGCAGTAAAAATACCCAATCACCTACATCAAAACATTTTTCACTAGGATGTTGATCTACCTGTTGTTTCGTTTGATTTTGCACCGAAGTGGCGTTATCCTTTAAAAGTTGGAGAACTTGTTGTTGATGCTCGATGTGGTCTTTCACTTCTTGAACCTTTTTCTTCTTGATATGTGCTTCTATCTCTAGAGTTTGAGGAGTGGTAATTTCTTCCAATCCTTTACAAGATATGGTCGGATTCATTTCTTGATGCTCGATGTGATCTTTCACTTTTTGAACATTTTTCTTCTTGATATGTCCTTCTATCTTAATAGTTTGAGTGGTAATTTCGAACAATTAATTACAAGATATGGTTGGATTCATTTCTTCTTTCTCGATGTGATCTTTCACTTCTTGCACCTTTTTCTTATTGATATGTCCTTCTATCTTGAGAGTTTGAGGAGTGGTAATTCTTGCCAATGCTTTACAAGATATGGTCTGATTCGTTTCTTCTTTCTCTGGGGTGGGGTCCTAGCGTATATCTTCTTCTTTTGATGTTTCTTGATCCTTTTCTTCCTCATATTCATATTCTATGTAAAATAATTTCTTCTCAGCACATTGATGACCTTTAGTGCATTTGCTATCACAATTGTAACAAACCCCTTTTTCTCTTTTCTCTTCCAATTGTTATGGCGTAACCCTTGTAGGTTGTGGAAGGCTAGGAGAAACAACACTTCTATCTTTATAGTTGTGAGGGGTATGCTTCCTGCTTTCCATAATTTTTCTTTCCACTATTTCACAAAGCCCTTTTACTCTTTCCAATTGTTGTGGTGTTGCTCTAAAGAAGGTGTTGCTCTTTGTATCCTCATAATGCGTTATCATTTCCTCCGTGAAAATTGACCACGTAACAAGTTGTTTATGAGAACAAAGCCCTTCGTACCATAAAAATTGTTCTGGTTCTAAATATGTAGATGCAATACATACCTTTTGTAACAGTTGTACACAATGTAGATCAAAATATTGCTCCATCTGAGGTATCCAATTTACCAGATCCTTGTCATCAAACTTCCTCATCTTGCTTTTTCTTGATTTTAGGAGCTAGACCTTGAAACGACTGTAACTATGTACTTGCGAATCTTTAAGTTCTGAAATTGCGACCTGTAGTAGCCCTTTGTGTCCTCTTTCCACTGCCACCAGTCTGATCCAAATTGGATTCTCTAAGGAAGAGTTATGCACAATCTCCCAAGATGACCTGATTATAGACCTTTCCAGAAGAGCGAACTTGTATGAAGTGCCACGTGTCACTATTTCGACCTTTGGATTTGAAAAATGCATACAAGAAACTACAGTCCATCCTCTTTCTATACCTTCTTATGAAATTTCAATCTGATCCCCAGAGAGAAATCTATGACGATTTTCCCCAGGTCACCTGTTTGGAATGTAATTCAAGAGTCTGCAAAAAGACCAACTTCCTCAGATCATATCGCCGTAAATATAGCGCAAAAAGCTCTGAAATTCGGACCCAAGGTTCAGCGCGATTCCTTCTCAAATGGGTTTTTTTTGCAACTTCTGAAACATCGCAAAAAACAAGTTATAGAGAAAATTCCAAGATGACCTGTTTGGAGCAGCGAAACCCTAGAATCCAAAGCTCTGATACCAAATGTTATGAAACTAGCTCACAAAAATATAGAAAAGAGAGATCAACGCCTTAGAATTCAACCTCTTCGAGGGGAAAACTCCTTTACATTACACAAATGAATAATTCTTGGATGATACAAATGAAAAGACCTCCTTTCTATATATAGGAGTCTAAGGGGTCATAACATAATCATAGCCAACATAACAATAATAATGTAAGGGCGCAATAATAACAATAGTGGGCTTCTATGGGGCACAATAGTAACAATATGGGCACTACATGGGTACATCAATATAATAAGTGGGTTATACTAATAACCATAAGGGGTTACACTAGTATTATAGGGGCCTAACAAAAAGATAGATCAACGCCTTAGAATTCAACCTCTTCGAGGGGGCAACCTCCTTTACATTACATAAATGAACAATTCTTGGATGATTCAAATGACAGAACCTCCTTTCTATATATAGGAGTCTAAGGAGTCACAATATAACCCAGCCGACCTAACAATAATAATATAAAGCCACAAAAATAACAATAGAAGGATTCTATGGGGCACAGTAATAACAATATGTTGGCAATAGGGGCACAACAATATTAATAAGCGGTATAAATACAATATTAATGGGGTAATCCCTAGTATTATAGGGACCCAACAAAGGGCCAATACAAGATAACGCTTCTTAATCTTATTAGAAACAACATTTGATTCTTCATACCTGGGGTTCCTTCCTTTCCTTGAAGAGTCAGTTGTTTCCTTGATGACCTGCATTATCTGTCATTCCTTTGATCATTGAAAATGTCATTGCAATGATTGTTATCTTCATCAATAGATGTGTCCCTGCCATTTGGACTCTCCTTTGCATAATGGTCGAACTTATTGTAATCAAGGCATCTGCCTTTCCTTTAACCTTGAGATTCAGACTTCCCATTGATGTGATCTGTAGGTAGGCCATCAAAAGCTTCCGCTACGCCATTCTGATGATATAATCTACTTCACCTTTACCATTGGTGAATTTGAAGAAGGATGAGGAATCCATTGATTATTTTTTCCTTTCCCAACTATCTTCAGTGATTGCTCTTTCACTATTGCTTGGGCTTTTTCTTCACCTCAGCTCTGATACCATGTTAAGTTTAAGTATGTTCTATGCTTAAAGAAATTTATTTCAATTTTCATAGTTAGCTCAATATGTTTTTTATATTAGAAATCACATCAGAATTAAAGTAAACTACAGATAGAACATAAACATAAATCACAAAAGACAAGCCAAGACAAGAGGACACAAGATATGGCGCTAGCCAGGGACAACCCCCAATGTGGGGAAACCCTTTATCAATTCTTCTTATATGTTATTCAATAGTTCAGCACAGAGAGAGAGAGAGAGAGATAGTGCATTTACAACAGAGGTCAACACTTTGACTTATCTAGATAACAGCATAGATCATCTCTAACAAGATGATACATGAGATCAAAAGACATGATGCTTCAACTGATTCTCCAAGGTGACTCCTTCACCTATCATTTTGCTACATCTTTTCATCATGCTGAACCATGCTACGCATTCTTGCGGTCCCGTTGTGCCACTGTTGCATAATGTCATGACTGTCCCATTGTGGCACTACTGCACCATGTCGTGGTTGTCCCATTGTGCCACTGTTGCACAATGTCATGGTTGTCCCGCTATGCTTTTCCATACCATAACAGCACCATGAATTTGCTGCACTAAATACTAGTTGTACCATGTTGTACCATTGTACCATTGATATCCCATTGTGCACTATATGCCATTAACCATTGTTGTCCCATTTTTGTACCATATGTTGCACCATACTGCACCAAGTTGGCTTTTCTATCCCATTATTGTATCATTGCAACACCATGTAGCATTGTTGTCCCACTGCAGAACCATACATCTTGTTGTCCATACTGCTGCACTATACATCTTGTTGTCCATATTGTTGCACCATTGCTGCACCATACATCTTGCTGTCATATACTATGTTGTCTATAATGTTACAGATTCATCATAAGACTTGGATCTATCATCATGACAGTGATTCAATCCAAACAACAAATAGAGAATCCTTATTTAGAACAACATTAAGGATAGTTGAAGGTGTGGCTTCTTTATCTCAGCGCTTACGTGTGAGAGAATTCCTTCCATGACAGTAATGGTATTCCTTTCTTGACTATGTATAGGATAAGGGTTTTTCCTTTCATGACAGCAAGGGCATTCCATGTGTAGAACACTTCTTCTAGGAAAACGTTTAGGTGCCATCTCCATTATGCAATGTAGCAACTAGGTTTAGGGCATCTCTTCTCCTTAGACCTACGGATAGTGTTTCTTCCTTCATTTCAATGGATGCATATCACTGCTTATTCATAGGGAAATGTTTAGGGCTTCTCCATAGGGTAGTGTTTAGGGCTTCTCCATAGGGCAGCATTTATGGCTTCTCCATAGGGCAACATTAGGGCTTCCTTCACCATGCTATATCTCCCTTTCCTCCTCCATATAGGGCTTCTTCATTAGGTCAATGTAGAGCCTAGGGCACACCCTCAGACTAGTGCTATAGTTGGTCACTTTTGATGATGGTGATCCTCCACACTAGCAGATGCATAGATTGGATTAGGTATAGAGGAGGAGGATGATGGATGAGACAACAATGGTAATGCATACATTCTGATGATTATGGCATCGAGGAGGACTACTGATAGTCATCGGCTATGATATTCTTCCATCTATGGTTCTAGTATCCATGCTATTTTTTATTTTCCACTGGCATTCCAATTTATAGTAGCATTGAATCAATATCTATGTAGTATGTTTTCTACATTCTGATTTTTATGACTTAATGAGAAGACCGCAGTTTATGGTTCTAACTTCTTCTGTTTGCCATTTGATCATCATTGATGTAGTACTAGTAAGTACTAGTTGTATGATAGAATTTGTATCATGTAAATGTTCTAGTTTCTAAATTCTAAAATAATTGAAATCCTTATTGTCATGTTTTTAGAGTTGATGTGTCTTGTCTCACATATGAGAGATGAAACACTTGGTATTTGTTAATTTTAGGTATGTTCTATGATTAGAGAAATTTATTTCAATTTTCACAATTAGCTCAATATCATTTCTAGATTAGCAACCACCTCAGCATTAAAGTAAACTACAAATAGAACATGAACATAAATCATAGAAGACAAGCCAAGACAAGAGGACACAAGACGTGGTGCTAGCGAGGGACAAATCCAAATGTGGGGAACCCTTGATCAATTCTTCTTATATGTTCTTCAATAGTTCAACAGAGAGAGAGAGAGAGAGATAGTACATTTACAACAGAAGTCAACACTTTGACTTATCCATATAAGAGCATAGATCATCTCCAAGAAGATGATACATGAGATCAGTTGAAGACATGTTGCTTCAATTGATTCTCCAAGGTGACTCCTTCACCAATCATTGTGTTGCATTTCGTCATCATGCCACACCTCACCGTGTTGGATCATGCTGCACCCATCATCACTATGCTACATCTCAGCATGCTTCATTAATCATGATTGTACCCATCACTGTATTGTATTATGTGCCATTACTACACCATGTTGCCATACTGACCTATGTTCTGGTTGCACCTTGATTGCTTGTTGTCCCTTGCTTTCTTGTTGTCCCTATCATGCTTGTTGTCCTTAGCATGCTTGTTGTTGCATGCTAGCTATACCAATACATGCTTGTTACACTAAGTATCATGTTGTTGTCCCAATATTAGTTTGTTGTCCCTTGCATGCTTGCTGTAACATTGCATGCTTGTTGTACTTGCTACTAAGTACCATACAACTGTCCCAATGTTAGTTAGTTGTCCCTTGCATGTTGATGTCCTTCCGAGACAGATGCTCCAGCTGAAACCCCGGATAAACACTCCGGCAGCTCCTTAGCTCCAATCTGCCCCATGAAAAACCCTAGCGTCAGCCTCTAGGCACTGTGCCAACTTTTTCTGCCCTCTGCATAAGCTTTCTTAGCAATTTTGGTAGCTCTCGATAGTTCCAGCTATTCCCGACATTTTCGACTTCTACCCTCCGCATCAGCTTTATCGGCAGTTCTGACAGTTTCCAGTAGTTCTGGCTTTTGACCTCTCTGTTAGTTTTCCCAGCAATTCCGGACAGTTCCGGTGTTCTCGGCAGTTCCGGCTTCTGCCCTCTTTGTCAACATTCCTAGCTCTTTCGGCAGTTCCCGACAGTTCCGGCTTCTGCCCTCTCGATTAGGGCAGTGTTATCCCTTAGGATCTCTCCTCCTACTAAAACACAAAGACAAGTAGAGAGGAAGATATCCCAAGTGTGTTGAAATGACTTGAAGGCCACCTCTATTTATACTAAAACGTTGAGCACAAGTGGGGTTTAATTGGTTGTTGGCTGACCTTGACGAATTGTCCCATAACTTTTATAGACATTTTTGGGCACTGCAACCCCAATCATAAATGTCCATAAACCAAGGGCTCTTAAGTCCTTAAAAGTGTTGTTCCAACCTCTAAAAGAACAAGGTCAACTGATTACATCTTCTCCCAGAAGTTCTCCATGAAAAACTGCTTAGAACTGGTCAAAACTGGACCATCTCACCTACTCCATGGTCAAAGTGCGCTGCATCCCACATAAATACACACGGGAGGTGTGATGCATCTTGAAAAGACCTTCTATGGGGTGCGATGGGCGAGAGTGGACAAATGGCAGGGTCAATCTGCAAGGTGGAGGATCATGGAATCTTCTAGAAACTTCTCCTATGACACTTGCCTCTGTGCATTCACCCAGGGATGAGTAAGATATCATCAATCTCCAAGTGGAATCAAGAACTATCAGAGAGAGGAAACTAATCAAATCTCAAAATCTGACTCACCCCCCTTGCAAACATCTATATATGGATCCCTCATCCCAGAGATCCAGAGGCTGGAATTTTGTATCTTGTAAGGAAGTGCTGTTGGTTTCTTGGTGCAATATCATAGTGTTGGGTGATCTAAGCTTTTCATGAGGTGAAGAAGGGCTTTCTTGCTGAGAGGATGGTGCTGGGTCAGAAAAATTGGTTGTAATCCTCTTTGCTATTCTTGATTATTAATAAAGCTATTCAAGTTTTCCTCCACATTCTTGTATGATTGATGATATATGCATTTGTGTGGTCAATATATATCTGGTCCTATATTGTTTATGATAATAGATCTACGTTCTTGGATAGTGTTATGTTGCTTTGATTCTACAGGTCCTCTTTGAAGTTGGGTAGACGAGGAAGCGAGTGGCAAAGATCTATCAGAAGGGAGAGGAATCAAGCAAGGAACCAAGCGCAAGACAGAGGTTGGTCTCCTTTATTCCCCTCTTATCTATTTCTCATAAAGGAAAAAGAAAGTAGTTTTAGTTTGTTTGTTTCTAAGGTAGCTACCAGCCTTAGTGGGACTAGCAGCTCTACATAGACACTAGATTTCCTGATAACAAAATGGCCACTCCGCTGGGGAGAGAATAGATTTTTTGTTTATCCACATTTGTTTGTTTTATAAACTTACTGACGGAGCGTGAAGTCAAGGCAGCTACCCTTCGGACTGCACTTGCTATGCAAGTGCAAAGTAGATCAATTCTGCTTCAGTCTATCTTCGGGTTTTGTTTATGAACTGAACAATCGATTTACAAGCTCTCTAATTGCCCTTGTGGTGGCTCTAGTAACCTCTTTAGATCTACCCCTGTGATTGATTTACTGATTACCACTTGCTCGGCCTAAATCCCTGAACTGAGCTGCAAACTGTGACCCGGAACCCAGTTGAAGTCTCGTCCCTGGACCATCACACTATCTCTTCTTTGGATTCTGTATCCATCGCACTTCCCGAGTGTAGTAAGTGTGTTGCATCTCTTTTTCCCTGTGTTACAGGTGCGCTGATCAGACAAGGCCTTTTCTGCTCTTAGATTTTGGTTTCTGTGTTCACTCTTTTCAGCTCTATTTAGGAGTTTTGTTGCCTATAGTCAGTACACCTCTGTTGAAACCCCCTTCCTTGCCATTATTCCACCTCCATTGTGCAAAGAACTGTAAATATTTTTATGTATTTTGAGCCATTTTTCAATTCTCTTTTACAAAGAAGTAGCGTAATTGAACTGTCGTTTCTTGATTTAAAAGTGTCGCAAGTGTCGTTTTCAGTCATAGAAGAGAATCCGATTTTTATTGATAGTCGATTACACTGTTACTCTTGTATTTGATTTGAATTAGTAGTTTTTCAAGTGTCGAAAGCAAGTTTTCAATTCCAAATCGCAAAGTGTCGTCATTGTCTTCATTTTGTCTTGAAAAGAAACTTGTTAGTAATGTCGCTTTGAAAAATAATTCAGATTTGCGCTTAGCTTTCTTTTTACCATTCACACATTAAGAAGGCTGAAAACAAATACATGCATGTGCATTTGCATTTAGACTGTTTGTTGGTTTGATTTAGGACAGTGCATATAGTGTGTGCTCTCTGCTCTATGTTGAAAGAATATCATCTCTCTTTCCTTAGTCACTAGGATTTTCATTGCAAAAAGAAGATTAAACGATTGTTTATCATCTTAGATTGCATTTTAGGAATTGTACATCTACATCACGCGGTGAACCTGAAAGGCAAATTTCTTAAGCAATTCAACTGTAAAATAAATTTAATGAATCTAAAAACGCTTTGGAACCTAACGCACAACATTTATAAGTCTAGGCCAGAGACGTATTCCGGCATCGTAAAGCCTGGTAACTATTGTTTTCATTGATGGTTGGGTGATTCCTCCACTTTGAGACGATAAGTGCCAGTATGGACTTATGCTCCCACATACCGTCGAGTATATATTGGGAGACCACAATAGGCTTTATCCTTTATCCATAGGAAGCTGTGTCTTCCGCCCTATCGATCACAATGCACTGAACACAGCATTCGGGAAGATTAACTTCCGTACCGTAAAAGGTATTCTGCAGTTTTGCGATTGGTTTGCTAATCCCTCTGTCTAGATTTCCAGAGTAGTCTCTTTCGTTCCTTTTTAGATTCCTTAAAGGAAAAGGTCCATCTGAGCACTTATCACTTCAGTCTCATTAAAAATGGAAGGTGACTAGAGTCATATTTTGTTTTTTCTCGACTCTTAAAAATTGAAAAAACAAGTTGTGTCAAAGCGTCTAAAATTTATTTTCATCAGAATAAATATCACCTTTCCTACGTTGGTCTTAGGTTGAGAAAAATAGAGTCCACCAACCAAGGAGTTCCCTGTGGGGGAAATACTAGTCCTTTATCCTCTTGGGGAGATGTTGGTGCACCCCATATGGCCACATTTTCGCTTCCAGGATTGAAAATCGGCTTGCCCGTATGGCTCTTCTCAACCTCTGTTGTTCTGAACACCACGATTTCTGAACAATCAAGTCAGCAACTAAACGATACCAGAGTTACCCCCCAACCTTCTACTCCGTCCAATTCTTCCTCCCCTCCTTCCTCTTCGCTTAATGAAGCTGGTAAAGCCAAAAATCAAGTAACCGAGAAGAAGAAGGAGAAGAAGAAGAAGGAGCCAAAGGCGAAAAGTGGTCACCAGGCATTGTCTAGCGAAAATCCACACACTACACCGTCCAGGCCTAAAGCGCCATGTGTCATTTGCAAAGGAGACCACTATCATCGAGATTGCCCTTGAATCCCTCAGATCTTAAGGGACTGGTCTCCTCATTTGCACGATCCGGTGTCATCAACCTCTGATGATCATGTTGAAAGTACGTCGTCAACTAGTGAAAGTGAATCCCCTGGACAAAAAGGAAGATGTAAATTTCCTTGTAAACTGTGTGAAGGTGATCATGCCATCGGTTTTGGATGACCGTCCGATTTCACCGTTACAGCTTCCTCCTGGATATAAGAAGCTCTTGCTGATTCCATCACTAGTTGAAAATCCGGCTGACACGCCCTTGTGGTTGGCCGAAGCATCTATCATTGAAGATAAACCATCTAAATCCACACCAGACGAAAGTCAAAAGGTCGAGGCGGCAGCTGACCTGGTCTTGCCTTCAGAGGATCCATCTTCAGATGATACAGTCACCAAAGAGAATAAGAACGACACCGTTCAAATTCTCTTCGTAAGCATAGACTCCGATGAACATGGGGGCAGTCTACCCATTCCTTTACCGTAGGAAGGAAGTTCGTCAGAGTCATATTCGGCCGTCTATTTGGTCCCACCTCCAAGCAACCTAGTTGTTTCCTTCGATTGGAATCTACTAGGCAGACCCCGTTTACCGACTAGTGTACCATTTCGAATCATTGCTCAAATATATACAATTGTCATGGCCGGTACCATCATAGATGAAGGGGCTTCTGTGAGTATCCTTTCCTCAACTGCTTGGAAAGCGCTTGGTTCGCCATCGCTTTTGCCTGAGATGAGAAATATAAGAGGCTTTGACAAAGGAACTAGTCGACCGTTAGGGATCCTTCCCAATGTGCCAATAACATTGAGAAGGAAAACCGTTCACATGAACGTAATGGTAGTCCAAGGACCCCTGGATTATAATCTACTCCTTGGACGAGACTATATTTATTGCATGGGAGCCATTGTCTCCTCACTCTTTAGAGTAATGTGTTTTTCGCATGAAGGAAGAGTGGTCAAGCTCATAGACCAGCTTTCATTCCCCGGTTCACACATAGCAAATAGTCATATCCCATCCCTGAATGGTCTTTTCACACAAGGAATGTCTCATCAATCCCCAATCCGTCCTCCTGATGAGCGGGAGTGATTCGGAGGATATGACCGAAACCCAAGGGGCATGCACCATGGCCTGTTTCGACAGAAAAACCTTGGGTATAGGGTAGGTTTCCGCAAAGGATATATGACTGGTTGACACACCCGTCCATTTAGGAAAATGGGGTTAGACCAGAATAAGATACCTCTATTAGAAGGTAGGCCTTTCTCGATAGAACAAATGTTTTGTCTGCAAATTGAGGGGTAACCTGGAAAAGGTAGGCCTTTCCCGATAAAACAAATGTTTTGTCTGCAAATTGAGGGGTAACCGGGAAACTCTACTTCGTTATACCTGGGGGCATGCAAACCTTTTGGCATGCAAGCGAAGAGCGACCATTTATTTTTTTAAATTTGTAGGTCCTCTAACCCTTTAAACTCGTAGGATTGGTCGTTTCCTAACTTGCATAAAGAAAGGATGCGGGGCAAAGCTTTGAAAAAATGTCGTTTTTATATGAGACATCCTTATTATACGACTGGATCGAGCACTTTTAACGCGGAATTCAAGCTCGTTAAAAAATAAACATAAGCAATGAGAAAATGTTAGTTTAATATCATTAAAAAATGAACCAATTTTTGGTAAATAACCATCGTGAATGTATTATCATCAGCCTTTGAAGCCTTGGTCGTGTTCTCATCATCACCTCCACTCTGTATTGGCCGATCATTCACCCCCATTTGATTGTTTACCCTTTTTGAGGAATAGCTACGAAGAGTGATCCTGTTAGCCATCCTTGTGACACTGCTATGATTGGAAAATTCCAAACCTTACCTGGAATTAGCTGCTACCCGAATTTATCACTCGTTCCTCAAAAAATGAGTCTCCTTTAAGCTCTTTTCAGCTGACTCGTAAAATATGAAAAGATTTCCGAGAAATTGGCCTCTCCAGCTCATTAAAGGAACCAGAAGTGTTATCCCTCCTTTAGATTTTAATCTTTTTGGACTTGAGGGATCATTACACAAAAGATCGAGTGCTTGTTTTGTTCGGCTCGTTAAAATTACCGAAAATTCATCCCTTTTGTATTGTTTTATACTTTTTCGGACTCAAGGGATTATATGACGAAAAAGTATTATTGGAGTTTTCTTTACGTCCTTTTTTCAGACTCTCTAAAATTGAAAAGGACCGAGTTATTCTTGTCGTTAAACTCGTTAAAACCGAATAGCGACAAACTTACCCATACAGACAAGAACGAATTTCACTATCGCTAGGCTCGTCAAAACATAGTGATGGGTTTGCCCGAAGGGAAAATTATAGAACAAGCATATGTTATCCTCCTCAAGCTTGACAAAATAAAGAGGTATTGGTCAGCAATGGCTGGGGAAAAATTGGGAAGAAAACTTGGAGAAACTTTATTGGTAGCAAGTCGCTCTTGAACATGACACTTTCACTCCGCATCCGAGTCGGGTTGGGTTGTTTCATTCACTGGTCACGTCACCATGGTTCTGTCACACCATCCATATTTGGGGTTAATGCTACCGATCCATCATGTCAGTGTCACCGATATGTTCAAGAGAAGTCACTCAGAGAATTCACTTGTGTCTCACCCACTGCAATACATTTACGCTCCATTATTTCATGACCGCCACCCTGAACCTTATATCACCAGATCGTTTTCACCTCCATTAAAATCATTTGCTCTGTTCCATGTCATTGATGTGGGATTCACTAAGGCCCTCCTATGACAGATCGCTTCTTGTCGACATCAGCTCATTATCCAAGAAGTCGATCTAGGAACAACCCATTCAATACTTTGAAGCTTGCATGCCTCAATGGCAAGTTTCTCCCTTCCGGCGACAGGTTTACATCAATGGCCTTCGACTGAAAGATTTTGCGTGGTGTTTGACGCCAAGTCCCTTATTCACGCCCCATGAATTGTATTGTAGTACCTTGAAGGTCATCATCATTATCGGTGATTCCTCTCGCGCCTGTTAACAGCTTACATGATTGGCTGGTAATCAGGTGATGTCTTTCCATGTTCGACTCCAGAACATCTCTCACATGGATAGAATTGTACTTTGAGTGAAGATCAGACAAGTTTGAAGACCCGGGATCTAGTTTCATCCATCCAGCCTGCGATATATACTCAGGAAAATAAAGACATCAAATGTACATCATTACTGCACAAATAATCATCGAACCTAAGGGATGATGGCTCTACCAGAATCATCAATCTACACTCAGACGATTATTTGTCTTATGTACATGAAAATGAAGTTATAAAGTTGAGCATGGGAATGCCCACCTCAGCTAGATCATGAAAATATTATGAAGATAATGTATTGTATTGTATCTTATTACAGGTCGCCTTCCAGCTTGAAAAAACTTCAGATCCTCATGATAAAGCATTTCACCTGATATCAACAGATTAACGACCTCATGCTTTAGGGGGCAATTGTTATAGACATTTTTGGGCACTGCAACCCCAATCATAAATTTCCATAAACCAAGGGCTCTTAAGTCCCTAAAAGTGTTGTTCCAACCTCTAAAAGAACAAGGTCAACTGATTACATCTTCTCCCAGAAGTTCTCCATGAAAAACTGCTCAGAACTGGCCAACACTGGACCATCTCACCTACTCCATGGTCAAAGTGCGCTGCATCCCACATAAATACACACGGGAGGTGCGATGCATCTTGAAAAGCCCTTCTATGGGGTGCGATGGGCGAGAGTGGACAAATGGCAGGGTCAATCTGCAAGGTGGAGGATCATGGAATCTTCTAGAAACTTCTCCTGTGACACTTACTTCTCTGCATTCACCCAGGGATGAGTAAGAGATCATCAATCTCCAAGTGGAGTCAAGAACTATTAGAGAGAGGACACTAATCAAATCTCAAAAGCTGACTCACCCCCCTCGAAAACATCTATGTATGGATCTCTCATCCCAGAGATCCAGAGGCTGGAATATTGTATCTTGTAAGGAAGTGTTGCTGGTTTCTTGGTGCAATATCATAGTGTTGGGTGATCTAAGCTTTTCATGAGGTGAAGAAGGGATTTCTTGCTGAGAGGATGATGTTGGGTCAGAACAATTGGTTGTAATCCTCTTTACTATTCTTGATTATTAATAAAGCTATTCAAGTTTTCCTCCACATTCGTGTATGATTGATGATATATGCATTTGTGTGGTCAATATATATCTGGTCCCATATTGTTTATGATAATATATCTATGTTCTTGGATAGTGTTATGCTGCTTTGATTCTACAGGTGCTCTTTGAAGCTGGGTAGACGCGGAAGCGAGTGGCAAAGATCTATCAGAAGGGAGAGGAATCAAGCAAGGAACCAAGCGGAAGACAGAGGTTGGTCTCCTTTATTCCCCTCTTATCTATTTCCCATAAAGGAAAACGAAAGTAGTTTTAGTTTGTTTGTTTCTAAGGTAGCTACCAGCCTTAGTGGGACTAGCAGCTCTACATAGACACTAGATTTCCCGATAACAATAACACAAATAAATTCATATCTCCATGAATACTTATTAGAATCAGATGATCTTTAGATCAATCCTACACCTCTCGATGAGAGGGATCCAAAAAAAATATCAACTTCCATTAATAAGATGACCCACATAGAGTTTGGCCCTAGTTTCCAATTTTAACACTCCCTCTCAACTAGGGAGAACTCCATCCACTCATCCATATGTCTGACTATATTATCTCTGCCATCAGTGCCCTGTACTGCTCTAGTCTACTCTGCTGGGCTCCACTCTGATCTGATGAGCTCTGCTTTGCTTTGCTCTGATCTGCTTTGCCGAACCATGAAGAAGAAGAATTGATCAAGAATACCTCATACCATTCTCTAATAACCCAAAGTCAGTTTCATATGAAGAGAGTTTGTCATATCACTCTTACTAACTTGAAGTCAATTTTATTGATCCCAGATCAATATCATAAGAGAGTGTCTCAAACCAATCATACTGATCCCAGATTAGTTTCATTGATCTCAGATCAATGGAGGTCATCCTAGCATAGGGAGTACGGTAGATACAACGAAGCGTCCATCGATAGTACTACTATGGTCCCTAACCCCATTTCCCTTCTCATTAATCACATGATAGGTACTTCCCTGCGTCCCAGATTTCATGGGTAGGATGCCTTCACAGGAGAACTAATCATCCTATCCACAGGAGAATGAATCACCATGTCCCATAGTTGCCACGAGAGAACTAATCATCCCATCCCATAGGAGAACTAATCATCCTACTTCATAGTTTCCATGGGAGAACTAATCATCCCGGCCGACATGAGAACTAATCATCTTGTTCCACATTTTCCATGGGAGAACTAGTCATCCTGGCCCATAGGAGAACTAATCATCCTATTCCACAGTCGCCATGGGGTATCACAGGGGAAGGTTGTTCCTATCACCCTGTACATAGCACACCACCAGGGGAAGGTGAATCGACCTGTGGTCGTACGTCGCTCCAAGAAGGAACCTATGCCCCCTAGAGCTCCCAGAGCTCAATGTGTGCATCATACATGATCCTCATAAGAGGGTCTCTACGTGACACCAAGTCGTTCTTGGAAAGTCAAGAATTTGACCGTTCCCCAGGGCTTTGACAAAATGTCTGCAACCTGTACATCAATCTCAATGCGATGGAGCTCCTCGATGATCGACTTATTGTAAGGTAGTATCTGATTTCTATCTACTAGAGAAATCATTGAATACGGGATTCCTCAAAAATCGAATCCCCCCTGGTTGTCATAGAGGATGACAGTGGTATTCATCATATTTACAACCATCTCACTGAAGAGTTTCCACAACTAGGCAACTTCATACGAGATCATACTCGTAGCTATGTATTCGATCTCGGCGGTGCTTATAGTAACTGACTTTTTCTTCCTACTCATACATGATATCGAAGCAGAACCAAAATAGAACCAGCACTGAGAAGTGCTCTAGTGATCCTCCACACTGCCTTCCCAGTCAGCATTCGAATAATCATGTAGCTTCATATTTCCGGCAGTGTATCTCAATCCATGAGAGATTGTTCCCTGAATATATCTCAGAAGATTCTTGGTACCAATCCAGTGAGGCTCAACCAAATATGAGCTCACCATGCTAACTGCAAAACATATGTCTGGATGGAAGTTCACCAAGAACATCAATGCAAATGAGTTTATGAAACTCAGAGGCATTTCCCAAATCTGGTCGGGCATCATATAACTTCTGAAAGTTAAGATCCTCGAGGTATTCACAGGCTTGCAATTTACCATTCTACATCCGGAATCCAACTCCCTCTTACTTCTGCAAGTGAGAGGATCTACACCTATTTGAAATAGGTAGTCCTCAAAAGGTGTTGGTATGAGAGGTCTATCATCCACAACCTTCAAACAATGGTTTGGATCGGCTTCACTCTTAGTGAATCTCAGCTTCATCTGACAACTATCAATCCTCTCATACTATGCCTAGGGAGTTTTGCTTCAAGCCATAGAGGGCTTTCTTCTACCTTCATACGTGAGATTCCTGATCATGAATCTCAAACCCCTTGGGTTTTTCCAAACCTGTGGACCTGCTACATGAGGGGAATGGTCCCCTTGTAATATTTTCCTTCAGTACATCTTAGACATGTACTTTCATGCTCTTTTTGAATTCAAGCATCCCTGTCACCATCTAACTCATAGACCTTCGGTGTTATGTGTCAATGGACATGGTCCCCAGTGGACTTCCTGCAACTTGATACAACCTTGAACTCAAAAAACATATTTCAAAATTCTATTTTTGAACACGCAACTTTCCATAGATGAGTTCCACCCTCTAACCTATGACTTCAATTGCCGAAATGAATACCATGTTCTTCTTGCAATCAGGTACATAAAAGAGATTTTGTAAATGAATCGAGTTACCCTCATTCAATTGAGGGGTAACATTCCCTACACCCTTTTCGGGACAGGTGGCATCGACTCGAATTATAATCCCACGATTATTTCCATCTCTACAAAATTAGAGAGTGCACCCTTCTATCTGATGGAGTGCCTTGAAGCACTACAATCAATAAGCCATATTCCCAAAGAATTTGAAGGAGAGGGCCAATACAAGATAACACTTCTTTATCTTATCAAAAACAACATTTGATTCTTCATACCTGGGGTTCCTTGCTTTCTTTGAAGAGTCGGCCATTTCCTTGATGACCTGCATTGTGTGTGGATTTTTTGATTTGTTGATCTTATATGTCTTGCCATAATATTACAAGTGTCCACAATTAATTAAACTCTGTGATTTCTTGTTGTGGTTGCACATTCTCTAAGCATGCTCCTATTTGGATCACAGGAAAATCAAGGTTATGGTCTTGAATACCAACATGATTGAGACAATAACAAGATGGCATCTCATTTTCAGCTTTAAAGGTTTTAGTTAAGTTGTTGATTTCTCCATTTATCTTGGCTTACAATTTTTTGGACCAAGAACCAATAATGTATGTCTAACAATAGACCTTAGGCATCAGAAAGGACACACCTCTTTATCACACCTAGAGAGACAATGGCTTTACATGTCTTTGCAAATTTTGAAATAATTGTAAGGTGGACAAAATTGTATAATTTTACAAGCCCTTAGTGTGGGGGATGAGAGGCTTCTTCACATGCTATCTCATGGCTTGGCTGCTATCACTAGTCATATTGAGGATCTTCCATTGCAAACTCCAAACCCATAAGCGGCATTAAATGTTGAATGGGTGGGCATAAACTAAAACAGTGCCAAATATTGAGTTTGTGATCACCAATCAGAGTGGGAGACTCCCTTTTTAAACCCCAAATTCAACAAGTGTTGAATCCACTATATTTTGAGCTTGGATTTCACCAGAGGTTGAAAATAGATCTATTTTCCCTTCTACCTTAAATATAAGTCAGTTGAGCAATGTGGCACATTAGTGAGTAATGTCGAAAACATAGTTAAATCACATTGAGTGGAGGGTTGGGCCTTCTCTTTTAATCTTGATGCATTACCAAGAATTTTGAACTATCTTAGAGGGTTGAAATGTTACAGATGGAGTATAACCCTTGACTACTTCAGAGTCCAGAATTTATGACATATGGAGAACCACCTACAAATGAGCTCAACCATTAAAAGAATAAAATAAGCTATAAGCCCATAATCCCTTTCAAAGTTTGTCTGCTTGCCAAATCTTTTAAATTTCCTTAAGGAAATACTTGATTTCAGAGAGAACAGTGAATTATTCTTTTGATGCTGACTGTTAATGCCAATATTGGCTAGTTTACTGAAGATATATATGCGAAGAAGAATTGTACTGAGAGAAGCATCCATAAACAACAAAGCTTTGCTTCAAATGGTCCTTCTTGCACCCGGACCTTGCTCTTCTTCAATTATTTGTCATCAAAAGTTCATCAAAAAGATACAAAGTACAAAATCTCATGAATCAAGCTTCCTATATGTGAATCAAGCTTGTTCACAACGTCATTTGTGAACAAGACTACTGCATAACATTGTCTCGGTCAAATGAGTTGTAACATAGCTATCATCACTAGTTCAAGATTTTAACTATATATATTTTACAAGTATTAAAAATTATATATACATAATTACAAGTGCAGTGAGACTATATGCAATGCTAACTAATCAGAGACTAAACCTAACAGTGATGACACATTCAACAAGGTCTCTGAGTTGCCATACCATCATGATAACTAATTCACTGAGATGCCAATGTGCTAAAGTATGGATGTCAATACTTTAGTTTGGGATTATAATGATGCCACTGTCCTGAATAGAAAGCTAGGCCAACATATACAGTGACAAAAATAGTCAGAAGAAACTAGACAGTGGATATGGAGAATCCATACATCAAATAATGTCACATGCAGGGATGAAAAATCATAGTATCAAAATAGCTATTGTAAAGTATAGAATACCCAAAATGCATGGTAGATATACATTGCAATTATAGATCCTAGGGGTAAGAAAAATAAGTAGTAGATGGCAGTCTGGTCCATAGAGCTTTAGTCTATCATCTGCAATGAGAATGATTCCAACAAATCTCTTTGAACTCGATAGAATATCCAATGCGATTTTTGTTGATCCAGAAGACCAATAATACCCACAAAAAGTCGTTTCTCATTCAAAAATTGAACACACAGTGAAGGGAATTAGAAAGATGGAACCTGATTGTTTTATAGCGGTTCACTATAAGTAACGTCTTAGAGTATGTTTATGAAATGTCAGGCCCAGAAATTGATACACAGACACAACACAACACTTCATAATGGTGTTTGTATCACCATCAAACCCTAAACCCCATAAGTTGAGTGGTCAGAGTAGCCAGATCTTGTTTATGACTACGTTGAGAAAATGTCCTCTTACTGGTTTCAAGATCATTTTGACCTATATCATCGATCATTCTAGAGTGCACCTTTTTCAAGCCCCAAAATTGTCTCTCAACATTGACTTCGTGTGGATTTGTTAGAGGTTTGTTGTCTACATTTCCTTTTTAAAATCTAGTGCATGAATGATTGTCCACATGTTCATGGAGAAGAGAACATATTTGCATTTGATGTTGTCCAGAGAGAAATTTTTTATTTGGTCAAGCATGTATTCTTCATCAGTGATTTTCTTGACATCATTTTCATTCTCAACACTGTAGTTGTATATGTCATTGAGGGTTTCATTACAGGTTTAATCAATCTTCTATGGCTGTCCAACTTTGTTATTGTCAAAAATAGAGCTATCTATAGGTGGAAATGGATTTGTATGACTGAAAGCTTCAATAATTGTGTGTTTATAACATTCCCTTTGTTTGTCTACCGAGGAATATCCATCACATATGTCAATAACTTTGTATTCCAGATGAGTATTGACAGTAAATGGAAGAGACTTCCCTATCCCATCTGGCTTGAGGAATAAATTCAGATCGTATGCATAAAAAATAGCAGGACTGTCAGATTCCATGATATAGGATCTTTTAGGATTGAACTATAAATTTAATTGTTTCTTCACTCATATAATTATAATGGTCACGTTATTGCTTTATTGGTTTTGAAAATTTTATTAACCTCAAACTGTAGGAAACCATGATTACTTCCATTTATTTCTTACACAATCATGATCAACATTAAAGTGCAACATGGGGGTTACATTGCTCCTACTCAAACTCATAATGAAATGTTGAGGTGCCAAGTGTATTACCATGAAAGTCTACAACTCTCTTGCTTTCAGTGTCTGTGAAAATAGGATTAGTTTATTGAACTGTATTTCTGTGACCTCAAAAGTGTATTCAGGATTTAAATTATCAGCAAGGAAAGCATGATCTTCATCATACTTTTCATATGGTTGATATTTTGGGGTAGAAACATGGTTTATACTTGCCTAGAACTACATATGGGTTGTAACAATGGTGGAAATATTCAAAAAATCTTCATTTCCTTTGTTTATCACTTTGTCATGTAGGAAAACAGAGTACAAGAATATGGGTTAGTCTACCTCGTAACTATATAGTTGTTGAGTCTCAATTATGATTATGTTATCTTGAAAGGTTTTGAGAGTATATAAACTCTTCTCAATGTATGTCCTTTCCTTGCAAGACTTGGAGAGGGGGATATAGAGTCTTCTTATTAGAATGTATAGGTTGTTTGACTTTGTATAGTTTCTTATTATCTAATCATATGAAGAAAAAAACAGAGTTACAAGAATACAAGTTTAAATGCCTCACAAATGTATAGTTGTTGAGGCTCAGCTATAACTCTGAGAACATGGAATATTTTTTGTGGAGTATATAGACTCTTCTCACTCAATGCCCTTGCATTGCAAGACCTTGATAGGGGTATATAGATTTTATCAATAGGACACATATGGCTTGAGAGTCATGTGGTATTATCCTCTGACCATCTTAGTTGCTTTTATGTTAATTGAATGGGCGTATTAAGACTCCTCCATTCATTATTTAAATAATGGAAATCATACTAGTAGATTTGAGTGAGATTCTGTAAATTAGACCTGCTTATCCAGCTCATTGTGCTATTATTTATTCTCAAGCACCTAAGGATGTGATTCCTAATGGATGGAAATAATACCTTGTGAATTTATTAAAATCAGTCTCCTAGACAGACCTTCTTCTACTTATGTTTTGGAGAACACATATCACCTAATCATTCTAAACATCAAAACCCAATAGCCAAACTCATTCCTATACCTCTTTAATATTTATCCTTTCCAAATAGGCTGAATGATACTAAATTCAGAGGAAAAGTACCAGCCTTCTCTTCATGCAATCTCAAAACAACTCTAAGGGCCAACCCACCTTCATTGGATGAACGAAAGGTATTAGCACATCTATCTAGGGTGCATCTTTATGTGAATTTGTGGCTTCTTCAGCACAAGTGTACACCACAGTGACGATTCAGTTTTGTGCTTGTGCTGAGGTGAGAAATGGCATTTTATGAACAATGTTGCTCAGTGTTCCTTGAATAGAGTTTATATTATTATAATCCTTGTTGGCATGTGAAGGTTTTTCAGACCTTATATATTCTCATGATGTAGATGTATTTATTAAGTTAGTGAAACTGGCACCTCCTTGTTGACATATTTTCATTACCAAATTTCCAAATGCTATAAAAAAAGCTTGAGAAAGGTTCTAGTGAGTGAACTCCATTGTTTCTTTTGAGGCAAAGGCCATGCTTCTTTCAAGTCAAATTTCTAGTCCTACACTTCTCAGGATACTTCAGGACTTGTACTCTCTTTCTTCCTCAATTAATGAGGGAAAGGATGATTAGGTACCAACTTATATATATCATGATGAAATTGTTATTATAATCATGAGCCTAAATTTAGTTTTTGAACTTCTATGGCAACAATTGGGTCTCTACATTAGTAAGATAGAAAAATTGGTCATCTTCATTGTCTACTGTACCTTGTGTGGGATCTGAGTGAGATTCTGGGTGAGGTTATGTAAATTAGACCTGCTTATCCATCTGACTATCCTATTATTTATTCTCAAGCACCTGAGGATGTGATTCCTAATAGATAGAAATAATACCTTGTGAATTTATTAAAATCAGTCTCCCAGACAGGCCTTCTTCTACTTATGTTTTGGAGAACACATATCACCTGATCGTTCTAAACAACAAAACCCAATAGCCAAACTCATTCCTATACCTATTTAATTTTTCTCCTTTCCAAATAGGTTGAATGATCCAAAATTCAGAGGCAAAGTACCAGCCTTCTCTTCATGCAATCTCAAAACAACTTTGAGGGCCAACCCACCTTCATTGGATGAACGGAAGGTATTAGCACATCTATTTAGGGTGCATCTTTATGTGCATTTGTGGCTTCTTCAGCACAAGTGTACACCACAAAGATGATTTGGTTTTGTGCTTGTGATGAGGTGAGAAATTGAATTTTATGAATAATGATGCGCAGTGTTCCTTGAACAGAGTTTATATTGTTATAATCCTTGTTGGCATGTGAAGGGTTGTCAAACCTTGTATATTCTCATGATGTAGATGTATTTATTAAGTTAGTGAAACTGGCACCTCCCTATTGACATATTTTCATAACAAAAATGCCAAATGCTATAAAAAAAGGTTGAGCAAGGTTGCAGTGAATGAACTCCAGTGTTTTTGCTGAGGCAGAAGCCATGCTTCTTTCAAGTCAAATTTCTAGTGCTACATTTCTCAGGGTACTTCAGGACTTGTGCTCTCTTTCTTCCTCACTTAACGAGGGAAAGGATGATTAGGTACCAACTTATAGATATCATGATGAAAGTGTTATTATAATCACGAGTCTAAATTTAGTTGTTGAAGTTCTATGGCAACAACTGGGTCTCTGCATCAGTAAGATAGAAAAACTGGTCATCTTCATTGTGTTGGCATTATGATGCATGTGTTGTACTTGATGGCAACCCACTCATAGAAGAACATCTCACTTATATACATTCAGATGAATCTACAGAAGAGATATCAGATGTGACATAATACATAGATGCAGGACAGTTCAAAGGAATCAAATGGCAAGTTCTTAGTAAGCCTTGCCATCAAGTCCAAAGGGGGAGATTGTTGGCATTATGGCTAAAGTGTTGTCCTTGATGGCAATCTATACAGGTGATGGATCACCGCACAACCAGTTAGTAGCAAAGATTAATGAGTAGCCTCTCAGATTGGAAGAAAATAAGGGGTACGCAGGTACACCTTACAGAAAGTGCGTACCCGCAGGTACACCGTGAAGGGACCGCGGCCTGATACGCAGGTCAGCAGTTCAGGAGGTGCGTACCCCCAGTGCACACATTTCAAGGCAAAGAAAAGCACACGTGGAGTTTCTTATGTTTAACTTTTGGTATTTAGCTGACGGTATTTGTGTTATTATGGTGTTGGCCTGTGGTATTGATCCATGATTTAAGGAAGAGCTTTCCTATATAAAGCAAAGGAGATCATTTGGCTTGTGCATGTTTTGGGTTGAACATCTTATGAGAGCTAGATCTGAAATATTATGATCTCTTGGGAGCAATGTCTAGATCTAAATAAGGCGAATCTACTGATGGATTGAGATCTCTTCGGCACATGATCAGATCTGTAGATCTGACAGTCTGGGTTATTCTTGAAGTCTTGAAATCATCTATGCCCAAAGGTACGCAGGTACAATGAAAGAAAAGTGCGTATATACGCTGGAACGAAGCGTTTCAGGTGCGCCGGTACGCAGGCATAGAAGGGTTGCAGGTGCGGAGGTCCGCAGGCAGTTCAATGGACACAGAGCGAGGTAAGCAGGTGAGCAGTTGACTATAGTGCATACGTAAGCAGGCGAGCAGTTGAGCAGAGTGTGTACTGTAAGCAGGTAGTACATGGGTGAAGCTGCTTACTTCTCTTCAAATCTCTGTTTATCATTTTTATGATCTGGGTTGTTGAAGTGATGTTTGGTTCTGATATTATGTTCAGATAACAGCAGTGATTGAGTGAATGATTATGATTAACTTCAGTTTTGTTGGATGAATGGATCGGTTTAAAATGACTTATCTTCATGTGATCTGATGTACTAGATCTGGTTGATAACTCTCATAATATCATTGTATATGTATGGATCTGATGATTGGGTGATTCAGAAGGTTGGTTGATTATGAGCTTCAAAGTTGTTGTTGGATCCAGTTTGAAAATTTATGAAAAGTGGTCCTTGTAAGAAAAGAAGTAGGGGGTTGTAGCTCCCTTCCAGGAGAGACTGGAAAACGAGAGAGAGAGTTGTAGCTCTCTGCAGGTTGCAGCCTGCGTACTGGTACAAGACTGCACTAGTACAAATATTGTAAAAGGATTTTCTTATTAAGAAGAAGATTGAGATGACTTGCAGCAGGTGGTTTTCTCCCGCATTGGGTTTCCACCTTATATCATGGTGTTCATGTGTGTGCCTTATGTGTGATGATCTATTCTATGTTACTGCATTTGTTAACTGATAATATGGTTGATAAAGTTCTAATGCACTCATTGAAGATTAATTAACTTAATCATAAGGAGTTGTGGAAGTAGCATATATGAATCTGATTATGGAAATGAAAAAGTTTTATTAATGTGATAATACTGATTCACCCCCCCCTCTCAGTATTATTTCCAACAATTGGTATCAGAGCAGGTCCTTTGATAGAAGCTTGATCGCTTGAAGGAGATCCGTGGAACAATGGGAAAGAAGCTTAAGAAGAAAGCATCTAAGAAAAAGAAGTCATCTCAGAAGAACTATGACAGTGGGAGAATTGATTGGGGATTAGGCATAAGAAACTCTTCAGATTCAGAATCAGATTCAGAATCATTATCAGGTATGAATGTGTTATCCTCGGATGTTCCAGCTATATTTCCTTGTGAAAGAGATGGAAGTGATAGTGAAACTACTGAACTTGCTCTTATGGGTGAACAAGAAAGATATCAAATAGAGGCAGAATTTAAAAGGCTGACAGACAAAATTAGAGATCAACAAGATCTATTGAACAAAAGGGAATGTGATTTCAAAGAAGAAGCTACCAAACTAAAGGCCCAACTAGAAGAAGGAAACAAGGTAAGAAGGCTACTCAAGGACAAGGAAGACCAATGTCAAAAATTGCAGCATGAAGTGACATCATTAAGAAAAGAAGTCAACGAAATAAGCACAACCATCAAGAAACTCAAAGATAGATCCAGCTACTATGAAAATCTTGAAGCTACAATCCTCTCACTAAAGGGAGATCTTGAAGAATCAAGGAAGAAAAATAAAGATCTACATCAAGCAATTGAAAAACAAGACAATGAAGTCATCAGCTTAAAATCCCAGCTGGAATGTGCCTTCCGAGTTCGTCAAATGCAGCAGGATCTGCATGAAGAACAAGAAAAGGAGATTCTCAAACTAAGGGAGCAAATGGAAGAAGGAAGAAAAGTTGAAGAAGATTTGAAAAAGCAATCTCTTGAAAAGGAAGAACAGCTTCAGGTTGAGGTAAAGATCTTGAAAGGTAAAATAGAAGAAAAGGATAAGCTTTTACGATTTCAAGATAGTTCTAAAGTCTTGGATGATATTCTTAGTAGTCAAAGGTCTCCTGCTATAAAGACTGGTCTTGGTTTCCATGAATCTGTTGAAGGTGAATCTAGTTCACAAGGTGAGGCAAGGAACTCTAAAGAGAAATCTAAAGTGATCAACGAAGAAATGAAAGATCAATCTCATCATCAACCAAGAAAATAGATTCCTCAAAGGAAATCCTTTACTCCTCCTATGAATAATGTTGAAAGTTATGTATGTCATAATCTTGGACATGTTGCAGCTAGATGTAGAAGAAGAAGGGTTCAGGACCATTATGCAGAAAGGTCATCTCAATCAAGGTACTTTTATGGATATTGCTTTGCTTGCAATATGTTTGGTCACAAAGCTGCTGATTGTTACAGGAGGAATATGAAACATATAAGATGTTATGCATGTAACAAGCTTGGACATATAGCTAAGGAATGCAGGAACAAAGTATGGGCACCATATCAAAAGGAGAAAATGTCATCATCACGCTTGAAGATATGGAGGAAAAAGGAAGTACAGTCAGAAAAAGGTGGCACAGCACAAAGTACAGGCATACCAGAATCAAAGGGAGCTGAAAGTACAAAACTTCAGTGTCCTGAATCTCTTATGCAAACTCCATAGAGGGAAGTCGCGTATATACGCGAATTGGATACTGCACAATCGCGTATATGATTGTTTGAAGAAAGACAGTAGGGAAAGTGAAGTTGATCTATGAAGTATGATCTCTCAAGCACATGAACAGATCTGGGCATCCGTCTAACTGTGGCACACTTGTATTCGGCCCTAATTAGAAGTACGCAGATCAGAAGAAGGAAATCTGTGTGGGTACGCAGAGCAGAAAAAGGATAGTTGCGTGGGTACGCAGTGCAGAAGAGCGATACCTGCGTAGGTACGCAGAGCAGAAGAGGCTCAGGTGCGTACGCACAGTAAAAGTGCGCGGTGCAATTGGTTCTATGAGTGCGTGCTTCCAGTAGCAGTGCACGGCGCGATAGTGTCTCTGGATGCGTACCTACAGTAACAGTACGCAACGCGATTGAAGAAGCAGTGCGTGTGTACGCGGTTCAACAGAAGGATCTCTGTGGGCATACGCAGAGGAGAATAAGGTGAAGTGCGTAGCAACGCAGGACAGATAATGAGAAACTGCGTACCTGTCTTAAGGCATTTATTGGCTGATTCTTCTTATTGATATGCATGATCAGATCTGACTGATGGCACCAGTTTAGGGGGAGCATATGGACTTAGTGCATTGTTGGCATTATGGTTAATAGTCCTTGGTGATGATGCTTATATGGATAAATGATTCATCTTGCTATGATATGGTTATGAGTTGTCCAGATGACTCTTGGGGTTACATAGTTAATATTTAGATCAGATTTGTGGTTGATTCTCTAATGGTGCTTACATGGTGATCTTCATAAGGATAAGGAGCAGTACATAATTCACATCTTCTTTACTTGATGATGAGTCACTCATATGCTATTATCGTCATATGCATAAAGATCATATACTACAGTTATGATGCAGGATTCCTATATATGGATGAGGATTGTTGGCTGGATACATGGATGATTATTCAAAGTTGCATTGTTGGAGACATGATGATGATGAGATCTTACCTATATGATGATAGGTTTCATTCATATGATGATTGATGCAGATACTCCCATTTGATGACTCTTAGTTCATGCAGATCTGGATGGCTATGGCGTTTCTCATACCTTGGAGATTCATGCACTAATGCAAGTTGATGTTGACAGATACTATGAAGCAGATCATACAGTGTTGATTGCTGATATTTATCTTAGGTGATTGGTCTTTATGTAATAGTGTGTCTCTTTTGTAGTTATCTCTTCAGGTCATGTAACGGCCTTTGTTTCCCCACTATGCCTGGGATGAATGATATCATATGTAAACTTTTGATGTATCACCATTGTGATGAATGTATGTATTGAGTCTTTTGGTGATAGGAAGGTCATTTATGATATATAGAGTCATGTTCTTCTTGTAGAACATCTTTTTGCAGTCAAGGGGAGCTTGAGCATGAACAACACTATATAGCAGAGCAGACATCTCAGCTTGTTCTCAGAAAGAGCATTATCAGATTGGAGCACCATGGCATATACAAAGGGGGAGTTCATTCAGAGACTTCAGCAGATCTGGTTTATAGAGCATGTTCTTAGGGGGAGCATAACCCTTTGCCCTTGATGTCAAAGGGGGAGAGTGATTTGGTGTTGTTGCCATCAAGTCCAAAGGGGGAGATTGTTGGCATTATGATGCATGTGTTGTGCTTGATGGCAACCCACTCATAGAAGAACATCTCACTTATATACATTCAGATGAATCTACAAAAGAGATATCAAATGTGACATAATACATAGATGCAGGACAGTTCAAAGGAATCAAATGGCAAGTTCTTAGTAAGCCTTGCCATCAAGTCCAAAGGGGGAGATTGTTGGCATTATGGCTAAAGTGTTGTCCTTGATGGCAATCTATACAGGTGATGGATCACCGCACAACCAGTCAGTAGCAAAGATTAATGAGTAGCCTCTCAGATTGGAAGAAAATAAGGGGTACGCAGGTACACCTTACAGAAAGTGCGTACCCGCAGGTACACTGTGAAGGGACCGCGGCCTGATACGCAGGTCAGCAGTTCAGGAGGTGCGTACCCCCAGTGCACACATTTCAAGGCAAAGAAAAGCACACGTGGGGTTTCTTATGTTTAACTTTTGGTATTTAGCCGACGGTATTTGTGTTATTATGGTGTCGGCCTATGGTATTGATCCATGATTTAAGGAAGAGTTTTCCTATATAAAGCAAAGGAGATCATTTGGCTTGTGCATGTTTTGGGTTGAACATCTTATGAGAGCTAGATCTGAAATATTATGATCTCTTGGGAGCAATGTCTAGATCTAAATAAGGCGAATCTATTGATGGATTGAGATCACTTCGGCGCATGATCAGATCTGTAGATCTGACAGTCTGGGTTATTCTTGAAGTCTTGAAATCATCTATGCCCAAAGGTACGCAGGTACAGTGAAAGAAAAGTGCGTATATACGCTGGAACGAAGCATTTCAGGTGCGTCGGTACACAGGCACAGAAGGGTTGCAGGTGCGGAGGTCCGCAGGCAGTTCAATGGACACAGAGCGAGGTAAGCAGGTGAGCAGTTGACTATAGTGCGTACGTAAGCAGGTGAGCAGTTGAGCAGGGTGCGTACGTAAGCAGGCGAGCAGTTGAGCAGAGTGCGTACTGTAAGCAGGCAGTACATGGGTGAAGCTGCTTACTTCTCTTCAAATCTCTGTTTATCATTTTTATGATCTGGGTTGTTGAAGTGATGTTTGGTTCTGATATTATGTTCAGATAACAGCAGTGATTGAGTGAATGATTATGATTAACTTCAGTTTTGTTGGATGAATGGATCGGTTTAAAATGACTTATCTTCATGTGATCTGATGTACTAGATCTGGTTAATAACTCTCATAATATCATTGTATATGTATGGATCTGATGATTGGGTGATTCAGAAGGTTGGTTGATTATGATCTTCAAATTTGTTGTTGGATCCAGTTTGAAAATTTATGAAAAGTGGTCCTTGTAAGAAAAGAAGTAGGGGGTTTCAGCTCCCTTCCAGGAGAGACTGGAAAAAGAGAGAGAGAGTTGTAGCTCTCTGCAGGTTGTAGCCTGCGTACTGGTATAAGACTGCACCAGTACAAATACTGTAAAAGGATTTTCTTATTAAGAAGAAGATTGAGATGACTTGCAGCAGGTGGTTTTCTCCCGCATTGGGTTTCCACCTTATATCATGGTGTTCATGTGTGTGCCTTATGTGTGATGATCTATTCTATGTTACTGCATTTGTTAACTGATAATATGGTTGATAAAGTTCTAATGCACTCATTGAAGATTAATTAACTTAATCATAAGGAGTTGTGGAAGTAGCATATATGAATCTGATTATGGAAATGAAAAAGTTTTATTAATGTGATAATACTGATTCACCCCCCCCCCCCCCCCCCCTCTCAGTATTATTTCCAACACATTGTCTATTGTACCTTGTGTCTTCTGATGCTAATGGATTTTTACTCCCTCTACCACCTAGCACATAGAAGATCTTGCCATATATTGACATATTTTTGTAATATTTGAAAAGTTGCAACCTCATTAAATGAAACTTACACAGCTAGAATACACCAGTGCTACCTCTAGAGAGATAAAATCAGCTACAAGTTCATCTGATTGCTCATTGCTCAAGATACTGGCCCATTGCAAGAGATACCTCAACGAGTGGAAACTCAATCCATGGACCATTGAAGAGTTAGATCCAACATTCAGTATTGTAATGAGAATATATGAAATACACCAATCTTATCTATGCATTCATAAGAAACATCTGACAAACACATTTGGCAGCTAGCCCTTAGTTTTTACTAGAGATGCATGAGAATATATGAAATACACCAATCTTATCTATGCCTTCATAAGAAACATCTGACAAACACATTTGGCATCTAGCCTTTAGTTTTTACTAGAGATGCAGGAAGCATTATATAAAAACAATGCAATCTTTTGGGAAGTCCATTCAAATGTGGAACATTACTATGGAAGCCAAGTTAAGCATTGATTTTAGACCTTGCATGCACATTTCATGGATTTTTGTAGTAGTGACATATAAATGGACTAGGTCAGTTATATCATATATGTCAGAGATAGCTTAATTCGAAGAATGAAACTGCCATTTAAGCTATAAACCTGACTAAATGGTCCAAACCTAAAACTGTGACCCTTCCTTGCAAATTGCATGTGTTACCAATTAATCATAGTTAAATGGTTTTAGATTCAATACGATAGTAATCTTATGGAGGAGCTATTTGGTTTGGAAAGTCACCACAGAACAAAAGCCAGTGGGTTAATCTCCTAAAACAAGGTGTTAACGTAGTCTGTCGAGGGGTACATTTTGTATCAGGATATCCCCTAGACTGATATCTTTTTATGAGGAAGCAAAAACATGGAAAATGTAGGAATACATATTGTCAATTTGGTCTAGCTTGAGTGATTAAAAGAGGAGATTATTAGGCTCTCCACCACTTCATGGATTGATATAGAGATGAGACAAAAGAGGCTCTCTCTTGAGACTTGACTAGGTCATTCATAACAATTGTGGTGTTGGTGCCTTAACTTAGCCAGAAAATTCCAAAACTCTATTGATACACAAAATTTACTACTAAATCTACCTCAGAGTATGCCACAGTCACTGAATATGACATGCATGGTTTTACCAAGGAGGCCCTAAACTTTTGAACAATGAAACTTTACATTGGTATGGTCAACCTACATGGGCAGAAATGAAATTTTTTTAATAAGATGCTAGCAAAACATGGACACTGTTGTGTGGGATTATTGCTTGGTACCTACAGATTACACAATGATCTCTGTTGATTAAGCCAGCAGGAATTGATTTCTTCAGGTGGGTCTTCCTAGTGCAAATGTTCCTTTCCTTGTAAGACCTTGATAGTGGTATATAGATTCTTGTCAATAGAATGCATATTTGTCTGTATAGTTGTTTATTACGTAATCATCTAAAGGAAAATTGATTACATGAATATGGTTTAGGCTGCCTCATAACTGTATAGTTGTTGAGGCTCAATTGTGATTACATGGTCTTTGAATATTTTGAGAGTATATAAACTCTTCATGTATTATGATTTCTCTGGGAATGCTCTCAAGGCAATTGTTCCAAAAATAACAAAAAAATATCTTTTGTCATTAAACAGAGACTGTTTTCCTTTAGAAATAGAGAGAGATTGTTTTTACAATACCTTCTTTTTTTTGTGGCATGTAAGGAGATCTTGAGAGTAAATCTAGAATAGGAAAACTAGTTGGTCAGCTTGTGATAAAGGTGAGTAACTGCTTGGACACTAACTTTTAAGTCTACCACATTCTTCTAAGAACATTGGATCTAGAAATATCAAAGGCTTCAACTACATTGATTATGTCATAGAAGTTGGAAGAATTAGAGATGTCATGGATGTGTAAATGTTAACATTATGAAGATGATAGCACATGTGTGTTTCAAGGTACATTACCAATTATAGTGCAAACAACAAATTTTACCATTAATATAGTTCATCGGGCATGGATATCAACCAGGCCTAGTTAGCCTTACTTTCTTGGTAAGGAGATGAGGCTTCATGTTCCACCCTGTTTTCCCCAAAGAAATTTATTCTAGCGAGAAAAATTATTCAGTACTTTCCCTTTTTACAAGAAAACACTTGGAAAAGAAAGGATTTCACACCTAGGATCTTTTTGTAGGATAAAGGGAAAGATGAGTGGGTATCCTGGCAGTGGCTGCATTGGTCTTATTAGCATTACGCAACTTTTCATATGGGTCTTCAAAACAGAGAATCACCATTACACTTTGTTGATTTTTTCTAAAAATAAACATAACACACAATAGATTTCTTTTGGCATGCAATGTTGTTGTTGGTAGTATGATTTTATTTGTGCCACATGTAAAGCTAACATGCGTTAAATTTGTTTCACGTAGAAATATTTTTATTGGAAATGTGCTTGTGTTTGGGCTAGAAACTATGCTAGATTTATTTTGCTTTGGAATATTGTTGTTGTCAATTTGGTTGTTTATGATAAAAGGAAATCTAGCAAGTGTTAGATTTCCATCACCTTGGCAATGTTATTGGAAATGTTGTGCTTGTGTTTGGGCTAGAAGTTGTGCTAGATTTATTTTGCTATGCAATATTGTTGTTTTCAATTTGGTTGTTTATTATAGAAGGAAATCTAACACTTGTTAGATCTCCTTCACCTTGGTAATGTGCTTTTGTTTGTGTTAGAAATAAATATAGCATGCACTATATTTCTTCTGGCATGAAATGTTGTTTTTGGTAGTATGCTTGTATTTATGCTACATGTAAAGCTAGCATGCATTAAATTTATTTTACCTTGCAATGTTGTTATTGGAAATGTGATTGTGTTTGTGATAGAAGTTGTTGGATTTTGTTTGCCCTACAATGTTATTGTTGGCAATGTGCTTTTGTTTGTGCTAGAAGTAAATCAAGCGTATGTTAGATATCTTCTACACTGCAATGTTGTTTTTGGCAATGTGATTGTGTTTGTGCTACAATAAACTCTAGAATGTGTAAAATTTCTTTTACTTTGAAATGTTTTTGTGAGTAATATGCTTCTATTTATGTTATAAGGAAATTTAGCATGTGGTGGATTTCCTTCGCCTTAGAATATTGCTATTGGCAATGTGTTTGTGTTTGTGCTAGAAGGAAATCTAGCATGTGCTAGATTTATTTTACCATGTAATGTTGCTTCTAGCAATATACTTATGTTTGTAGTAGAAGGAATGATATTGATTGTTAGCTTTCATTTGAGGAAACAATGTTTCATTACATACAATATGACTACCATACTATTTTAATTTTTGCATCTATATTACTTTTTTGTAAGTTGTGTGTTTTTAGGAAAATATAAAGTCACACTTTACACAGTTCATCCTTTTAATTACAAGTTACGATTTAATTGTTGTTACAGAATTGATACAAGCTACAATGGAAAATATAATTTTGGCAAAAGGGGACTATGTTGATCTCCTTATTAATGATCAAGTCATTGGGCTAGGAAGGGTCGAATCTGCAGGGTCTGGAACTTATTATGTTGGAGAAAGGGTTAATGCTGGTTATGTTGCAATTTTGATAATTGATGTCACTCAATCAAATTTGATTGATGACGATGTTAATGAAGGCTACATATATCCATGGAAGATTGTGGATTTGAGACACCAGATAGGTAAATCAAAATATTGAAGCATGTGTTATATATTATTAATACTATAATAAATGTTTTTTTTTAGTAAATACTAACCTTATTTACATTCGTTTATAGGTGCAAATGTTTCTTCTACATATTCTATTGGAGACAAGGTAAATCTTTTGAAACATGGAGTGAAGGTGGGTGAGGACTCCATATTCAATACAGAGCTTGGGCATAAAGTGCATGGAAAGATGGTAAAGAAAGGATACATAGTGGTTAAAATTGAAACACTGTTAAAATATAATGCTCCTCTACCACATCCAACAAGATTTTAGCATACACTTGGGCGTGCATTAGAATATTATGAAATTTGACCAGAATTAGATTTGGAGCCTCACTATCATGATCATGCCATAAATATTCCCCAAGATAGGGTTAGGTTCATATGTGAAAAGGTCTCTCTTACACATGAATGCATGGGAACAAGCATGTGCATTGCCAAAGGAATGCTAGTTAATGTCCGCAAGGATGAAATTTTTGAGGGTGAAACACTAGGTGAAATGGATTTTGGTGTCTTTCTTGAAGAGATAGATGGAAATTGTGAGATATGCAGAATTGGGGATAAGTCTATACGCTGTTTGGTTAGATGGCCAATAAATAAGTTGGTGGACAACAAAGGTGTTATATTAAGGGTTAAGGAAAAAAGTTCAAGGAGCCATCCAAAGAAATGGTGATATGGGATGTTATAGAGGACACAAATCCCTTAAACAAATGGGATGGGTACCTTTGTAATGAAAAAGATAGAAGCTCAATTGATATGCATGTAACAAGGCCATATAAAAGGATTAAATGAGTTATGGCTACAAAAAAAATATCAAAATGTCAAACAAAAATACATGAAGAGAAAGAAATTCCATTTTTGGCAGCAGATGTATGTTGTAGAAAAGATTGTCTTCAACATGTGGATAAGAAGGCCATTGCAGGTGCTAGAAGGGGTATGAGACAAATAAATACAAATGGTATTAGAGAATATTTCTTGAATTCACTCATGTCAAACACAGTCATGTCATAGGGCCATGTCCACGGCCATGGCCTACCACCTATTGCTAGAAATGTAAAGGACATGAGATTTAATGGGAATATTATTTGTAAGAAAGCATGGTATAAGATACATAAAATTCCTCAAAGCACATTCTATAACTACCAACATTATTTCGAACATGGAAAAGTCAAAGCTATTCATGGTAACACCAACACATGCAAAGCACGAGCTCACACAGTGGCAGCCATAGAAATATTTCACAAAATTGTAATGGAAAATTTAGAATTTTCACCAAACCAAACACGTCAAGTTGAAGAAGATGGAACATCTACTCCTTTAATATTGCTTCCTTCGAATTACACACAAAATTCTTTGTTAAAATAGATCAATGAGGCTCTTCAAAAGCTAAATTACCCGTCAATATCACAACCAACAATGAGTAAGATCTAGAATACTAAGTTTCGAGATGTGGCATTTTCAAAGAACACCAACTTCAGTAAATGCAGTGAATGTATTGTGTTGAAAGCACAAATGAAGTTAGCAACTACAAAAGATTTGGAAGAAGAGGCACGAGGTAGGTTGAAGAAACATAAAAAGATTGTTATGTGTGGAAGATATTGCTACTTTTCCCATAGAATTATGTCAGAGCAGTTTCCAAAGGAGTATTTGAACAATATCCATGATAAAATGGACAAAAAAAGGATTTCAACCCCAAGGCTACGAGTCAAATCAAAATCTAGTGTAGGAACAAATTTAGGTTTGTCATTGACAGGTATGCTTACACATGGGCATAAGGTAGGCGTTTTTGGTCATTTCTCCCTACCATTTGTCCATATGGGATCACAATTTACTATTACATCCCTTGCAAAGTGCTTAATGGACCTTGAATACCCACAAATGGATATGTATGGTGATCTACTTTATGAAAGTGGAATTTCAAGAAACCCACTTACAAATGCATTACTTGAAACCTCTATTTACTCAAAATGTCAAGGGTAAAAGGATGATTTTATATCTCATGGAAGTTAAAAAAGTCAAAATGTTGATTTTAAACCTCTTCCTCCACATTTGTTCTTACAGTTGGACAATGCAGCGAGTGATAATAAGAATAGCTACCTTTTCATGTTTCTATCACTTTTAACTGCACTTGGTGTGTTCATCACTATTGAGGTTGGATTCTTGCCTGTGGGGCACACCCATGAAGACATAGATGGAACCTATGGAAGAATGTCTTCCAACCTTAAAAGGAAAAGATATTTATTCTTTACCTTAAATGATGGATACATATCGCATAATTATAGAAAATCGAGTGTTTCCACCTACACTTATTGACAAGGTCTGTGACTTCAAAAGTTTCCTTAATAGATACATTAAGGAGGGAAAAAATGCACTAGTTGGAGATCTTAATGTAAAATACTTCCAATTTCTTATACTCAATGATGTTACAGTACTAAGGTACAAAGAATCAATTAGAGATATTGAGTGGTCAGAACCAGTTGAGTTATGGAATATAGATGATGAAGGTTGACCTATAATTCCCATAGGGAAGCCATCTTTCTTAGATTCCAAACAGAATGATGTCTACTTAAAAGAACTAAAGGAAGGGATAACATCATACATAAAAATGTGGAAAGACACAATTGGGAATGAGGATTCACGAATTTTTACAGAGGAATGGAAAGATAAAGTAGTGTATTGGGAAAACGTTCTTGATAAATTAGATGAAATCTATTGATCTAAAAATGGGGTAGTTAAGGCTTCTTGTCTAACTTACAAGAACCTCTCCCACTTCCAAAGCTTTAAATTTTCCCAAGTCTTATTGATTAACCAATGCGGAATTAAGAAATGCTTGAAAATATGGGTGTATGCTTGTATTTGTTTTCAACTGATTACTTGCTTTAATTTATGTTGTTGTGTTGTAAATTAGTGTGTTGACACTGATGTATAAATACATATAATAGTAAATAAAACAACAGAGATAATGCAGCAATAAAACACACACAGAAACGACAATTTAATTAGGAGTTCACCCACACTTCTTGGGCTACATCTCCGTGAGCTCTAGTCAACTCAACTAGGCTCTCTGGGATTATGGTATAAGTCTTTTTACAAGCTCTTTGGCTCAACTCCTATTGTTCTACACATAAACAGTGGGTTCAAACACCATTTTATCCCTTGGCTCTTGAAGCTCTGGCTCTTGGCTATGGCTCTTGGCTCTCGCTCTTAGCTCTTGGTTCTGGCTCTTGGCTCTTGGTTCTGGCTCTTGGCTTTGACTCTGGCTCTTTGGTTCTTGGTTCTGGCTCTTGGCTCTGACTTTGGTTCTTTGGCTCTTGGTTTTGGCTCTTGGCTCTGACTCTGGCTGTTTGGCTCTAGCTTCTTTTTGCCCTCTATCAAGTTACAGCTCTCTCTGGGCTTTTCACTTGAACTCCAAGTGACTCCCTTGGCTGCCTTTTGCTTCTGCGCTACCTCTTTGGCTTCTGCGCTACCTCCTTCACCTTGGCTTCCTACCTTAGCTTCACTTTTAGCAACAAACCCCCAACAATCAACAACAACAACCAACAATCTTCTTGTTCCGTTGTTCTATATCTTTTTAAGCCAAATTGACACTGCCTGTTCATTTTCCCTTTTGGGCTCTACAACTTCCGGCTTTGGTCCACTCAAATCCCTCTTATAGCATTCAATAATCATTGCATAATTCCTTTAGGACAGGGGGGCACTTGTTCCATAACAGAGTGGACCCATTGACGCTTGAAATCCTTCAAAAATAGTCGTTCTCTGTTTACACGGAGAAGTAAAACACGGAAAAATCCATAGAGAACACTGTTCTCGAACTTCATTTTTTTCATAAATGCACCTTAAACTCCCATCGGGTTTGCCCACAAGTCGTTGTCGTAAGTCGCAATTGGCCTGTTCGAAGGTTTTCCTTCGTATTTAAAAATACGTTAAACTATGAAAATAACATAAAAATGGCTCCCTCCGGACTTGAAACAATATATATTTCCATTCACGAATCCTTTTGGGTGTGGTTTATTGCATCACACATATATATATGACATATGGCCGCTCGTTTGTAATGCTTTGATTGCGATCTGTCAATTCTAGCGATTGCACCATCGCATTGCCTGGGGTCCCGCCTTTGCCTTGTGGTATCGCCAATTGTGATCCATCGATTTCGGCAATCATGGTATCGCATCAGCCTGATCCCATCTCATGTTATGTTTCCAACTACCTTCTGACTACCACCATCGATTGCGATTGCCAATCGAATCTAGACTGTTGATCAGCCAGATCCAACGGTTCCTGTTCACTACCTATTTGACCTCCGATAGGCTTGATTTTTTGCTGATTTCTCATGTTTTTAGCCTCTTTCCCGAATAACAAAAGGGGAACTTCTGTTTATGATAGCTCCTTCATCTGAAGTTCGTTTTCGCCCATTCAAGTTGCAATGGATTCAGAATGAGGAGATCTTTGCAATGAGACTATTTTCAAGAGCAGCCTGTGATTTTCAATTTCCTCTGATTTACAAAGGGTTTGTGCCATTTGGCACCTTTTACCCCTTATATGAAGTCTTTTAGACTTATAGGTTTATTCAGGATCCATTTTTAGATCACGCCTTCCCACTAAGAGAGCTTTTGGTCTCCAAGAGACTGATATACTGATCTGAACGGTAAATGAGAGTGGCTCACCCTCTTCTTTCAGCCTCCCTACACTTGCCTTGCATAGTGCCTCTGAACCAAAGTTTCTGACCACTTCCCTTCTTGAATAGGCTGGTCTTCCTGGGAAGAATTGTCTTCCTCCTTGCCTTTCTGCAAAACTTCTGCTGAAATGGTCATAGAAGGTGGTTTGAACTTCTTTTCCTTGATCATTGATCCAAGGTGGCTCAAATAAATGTGCAGTACATATGCTCCACAAACTTTCATTTGTACCTATTTGAAAGGTTGTCAACAACAACTGTTAACAAAAATAGGCATATAGACAACAACTAGATGGACTAACTCCTGCTTCAACAAAAGAAACATATTTCACATCTTGTGAACACCTCCATGTCTTGTATCTGCATACAAATGATGGACTAGGTAACAAGCCCACAAAACATGCCTTGAAACAAATGACCGTTTAGTCAAGCATGTAGAAAAAGACCATCATGACTCTTTTTCAAAAGATGAAACACTTCATCATTATCTCCGTTTGGAGACCAAGTTAACTTCTCTCAAGTCAACATGGCATCACATGCATGTCAAAGAAATCAACCCTTTGTCTGAACATCAGCATCATCATCTGAATCAATCTGAGACACATCATTCATGGAATCTTCACTTCCATTTCTGCCCTCTTCTCTTTCCACCTTCTTCAGCTTTTGTGGAAGCATTGTTGGATTCAAAGTCCAACATTTTTTAGCAAGATGTCCTTGCTTATGGCAATAAGTGCACTGCATGTGTGTCCTCTTGACAACATGATTTTCCTTGTCCAATGGACCTTTGGCTTCTTGCTTCTTTTCCTTCTTCTGCTTCCTGTATGTGGCCATTCTCTTCCAACATCTAGAAACATGATGGTTATCCAAACCAGAAAAGGAACATGCAATTCTTTTCCCGTACATATGTGGAAATTTATCATGCTTTGCAAAATCAAAAGGAAAATATTTAGAACCAGATTTAAAGCTTGCAAATGAAGAAGTGGCTCCCTTTGGAACACCATCAATCTCTTCAAGGCTTTTGGAGTCTCCCCAAATCTCTGGTTCAAGTGTGTACTCCTGAACACTTGCATTCTGCAATTGATGTTTCAAGCCATTGCATTCCTCTTGAATACAACCTTCACACTTCTGAGGTAGAGGACATGAAATGAAACTCCTTCTTGGGACTGTTTCAATGGCCTTCATGGCAACTTTGGAACTCTATCCATAAGACTGTCCATAGCCAAGACCCAAATACTTAGGCCTTTCCTCAACCATTATTGGTTCAACAATACCTTGTGAATGCTTTCCCAAGCCCTTTCCTTCATAGCCCATCTTGGACATTAGTTTGGAACCTATGCCTTTAGTATGCTTTTCAAAAGAACCAATAGAAGCATTCTCAGAAGAATTTGAAGACAAACTACAATGGTTTACCTCTTCTTGAAGCTGATACTTGACTAAGGCTTCTTGGGCAACAAAGTGTTGTGTTTCCAACTCATGCATCCTTTTCAGGTTCATATTTGTAATATGAAGTTGCCTCTCCATTTCCTACAATTTGTCAGCAAGCAACTGCTTCTCTTCCTTCATGGAATTCTGCTGCTTTCTAAGCATGCTACTCGTCCTTCCATCCTCATACATTTCTCTCACCATGTCCATCATGGTGGAAAATTCTTGCTTCATGTATTCATCAACAAATCTTGTGAAGAACAGAGAATTTGAGGACCCACTTGTAGAAGTTTTCATTATGCCAATGAACAAGAAAACTTCAACAAGATAAATAAAGAGCTTATTTAAGCAACCTCTTGCAACAAACCTCTTGTGCTTTGGATTGCCTTGAGGTCCTTGAGATAGCAGAATACCTTCAACCCTTCTTCCTATTTTTCCTTCCTGGACTGAGCTATCAACAACTTTCCCTTTACCTCTGCAAACTCAGAAAATAGTTAGTCTGCAAAACAAGCATACAATCAGCCTCTTGTTGTTCAAACACCTTTCAGACAAGCAGTGTTTGCTTTTTCAATCAAGCATTCTGATATAACCTTCTTTGAAGGTGGGGTTAATCAATATTAAGCTTTGATACCACCTGCTTCTTGTCTAACTTACAAGAACCTCTCTCACTTCCAAAGCTTTAAATTTTCTCAAGTCTTATTGATTAACCAATGTGGAATTAAGAAATCCTTGAAAATATGGGTGTATGCTTGTATTGGTTTTCAACTAATTACTTGCTTTAATTTCTGTTGTTGTGCTGTAAATTATTATGCTGACATTGATGTATAAATACATATAACATTAAATAAAACAGCAGAGATAATGAAGCAACAAAACACACATAGAAACGACAATTTAATTAGGAGTTCACCCACATTTCTTGGGCTACATCTCTGTGAACTCTAGCCAACTCAACTAGGCTCTCTGGGATTATGGTATAAGTCTTTTTACAATCTCTTTGGCTCAACTCATACTATTCTACACATAAACAATGGGTTCAGACACCATTTTATCCCTTGGCTCTTGAAGCTTTGGCTCTTGGCTCATGCTCTTGGCTCTTGGTTCTAGCTCTTGGCTCTGACTCTAGCTCTTTGGCTCTTAGTTTTGGCTCTTGGTTCTGACTCTGGCTCTTTGGATCTTAGTTCTGGCTCTTGGATCTGACTCTGGCTCTTTGGCTCTGGCTTCTTTCTTCCCTCTATCAAGTTACAGCTCTCTCTGGTCTTTTCACTTAAACTGCAAGTGACTCCCATGGTTGCCTTTTGCTTTTGCGCTGCCTCTTTGGATTTTGCGCTACCTCTTTGGCTTCTGTGCTGCCTCCTTCACCTTGGCTTCCTGCCTTGGCTTCACTTTCAGCAACAAAACCCCCAAAAATCAACAAAAACAACCAACAGTCTTCTCGTTCTGTTGTTCTGTGGATTTTTAAGCCAAATCAGCGTTGCCTGTTCATTTTCCCTCTCGGGCTCTGCAGCTTTCAGCTTTGGTCTGCCCAAATCCCTCTTCTAGCATTCAATAATCATTACATAATGCCTTTAGGGTAGGAAGCCACCTATTCCATAATGAAATGGACCCATTGGTGCTTGAAATCCTTAAAAAATAGTTGTTCTTTGTTTACACAGAGAACGTTGTAAAAAACGGAAAAATCCACAAAGAACACTGTTCTCGGACTTCAATTTTTTCATAAATGTGCCCTAAACTCCCATCGGGTCTGCCCACAAGTCGTCGTTACAAGTCGCAACTGGCCTGTTCCAAGGTTTTCCTTCGTATTTAAAAATACATTAAACTGTGAAAATAACGTAAAAATGGCTCCCTCTGGACTTGAAACAATATATATTTCCATTCGCGAACCCTTTCGGGTCTAGTTTATCACATCGCACATATACATATAACATATGGCTGCTCCTCTGTAATGCTCTGATTGCAATCCTCTGATTTCGGCGATCGCACCATCGCATCGCCCGGGGTCCCGCCTTTGCCTTGTGGTATCACCAATTGTGATCCACCGATATTGGCAATCGCGGTATCACATCGGCCCAGCCCCATCACATGTTATGCTTCCGACTACCCACCGACTGCCACCGCCGATTGCGATTGCCGATCGGATCTAGACTGTTGATCAGCTAGATCCAACGGTTCCTGTTCACTTCCTCTTTGACCTCCGATAGGCTCACTTTTTTGCTGATTTCTCATGTTTTTAGCCTCTTTCCCAAAGAAAAATAGTGGAACTTCTGTTTATGATAACTCATTCATCTGAAGTCCATTTTTACCCATTCAAGTTACGTTAGATTCAAATGAGGAGATCTCTGCAATGAGACTATTTCCGAGAGCAACCTGTGATCTTCAATTTCCTCTAATTTACAAAGGATTTGTGCCATTTGGCACCTTTTACCCCTTATATGAAGTCTTTTGGACTTATATTTTTATTCAGAATCCATTTTTCGATCATCTATAATGATCATAGAATATAGATGGAATTGATTCATCTTCTGAGGATTTCTGGCCCAAGACAAGGCACATTGTTGATGTTGATCGTAATACACTCCAAGTAATCTCAAGTATTATGGATGGAGATTTTGATAATGCGATAGATGAACCAATATATGTTGGACCCGAATGCAATAAGCCAAAGCCAACATTCAATCCGATGATTGATCTTGTGAAAGGAAAGATGTTGCTAGTTAGATAAGGAAATGAGGATGTAGGAGAGATGATTTGGATGGAAAAATCCATCTCCAATATCTTTAGGGATAATGAAAGTGAAAATATTCATGTAAATTTTGACTGGTGGAAGTCTATGTCAGGGAAATACAATGTAAAATTTTTAGAGCAATATTGGGTACCAAATCTTGACGACACAGAACTTAGCTCTATTTCAATTAATACCATAGTGTGGGCATGGATGCCAAAGAAAGAACATTGCAAGAAGACCAAGATAAATAAATATGGTGTAGAAGCCATTCTTGATCTACTTGAGCGAATATCTTAAGAGTAGGTTTATATGATTCATGAATGTAATTTTTTTTTAAGGATCTATTAACGTACATTGAGACACATTGTTCCATATTTGTTTTATATCAAATATTCTCTTCATATTATTTTTGAAGGAGTTTTATATTATTTAATTTTTCAATGTAATCATTTGTTATACAAATTACATGACAATGCCATAAAATATTTAAGTTTTCAAAGCTTTATCTGACCAACATGACTTCTCACCATATCAAATATGCATAACCAAATTCAATAATGCACCTAAAAACATCTTCTAAACTTGGTCTATTAAAAAAACAATGGAGTACCTAACTAGTATTCTATTTAATATAAACCATTTAAACACTTAATGAATAAATGCTAGACACTTGATAAAATGTTTGAAGTGAGTTTTCCTTAATTTTCCTTATTATAATTGATATAAATCAAATTCGTTATTTTGTTGCACTGTAATTTATAAAAAAAAAATATTGATCATTGAACAACACAACTAGAATTATAAAATATTTCCTCTTATAGATTTTTAAGTGGTGCCAACATTGTACTAGTATAATTAATTTGTACTCAACTTAGGAAAAGTAGCTAGTGTCAATTTAAAATGGTCAATAATAGTAACAAAAACAATATTAATATATTGTTAAATAACTTTATACGTAAGATTTTTTTACACAATCTAGTATTCACGAGTCAAATTGAATACATAAATATAAATGTTAATGATAATAGAAATAATGTAAGGAATCTAAGTTTTAGATGAATGTTAATATGTTCTTTTCAATATAATATCCTTAAACATTACAAGAATAAAAACTAAACATTTGTAATAAATATCTTAGTCAATTTTCTCTCTTTCTTGTTGTATTTGAAAATAATCAAATTGTACTACTTTGTTACTATTCTAATTCATGATTGATTTTCATCATTAAAATGATTAGTAATTGAGACGAGAGGCTCACTTTACATCCCAATATGGGGGGATGTGTAAGTTTGTCTCCGTCTGTGCCCCTTTAAAATAAAAATTATGTTATAAATAGAAAAATATAAAAATGAATATTTTGTAAAGTAATTAGAAGTAAAAAAAATGTGTGAATTAGACGTTTAAATCTTATGCTTTTCAAAAAAATTTAAGCTAGAGATACAGAGAAACTATTTGAAGATTTATTGTTGACACCTAATCATCAGGATTGGGTGAATAACTAAAAATGATGTAAATAAATAATAGAGAATATGAATAGTCACCGAGAGATGAAATGAATAGTCTCTCCCTCATGTATATAATAAACACCAACCTAAATGAAATAGATGAATTGTTTTGAGGAGTTACTGCCTGGTCTGACATGGTATCAGAGCTAGCTCTTGAAATTAGCTTTTTGTGTAACTCCTAGTGTCAATTTCATGCCTATATTCTTCCTAGTTTCTTGAAGCTTGCCTCAAGCAGTGTCATATACGTTTTTGATCTTGTCTGTGCCCTCTGTCAAGTGACCTGCTGGAAACACTGTCTCACTGCTTCAGTGTCATAGATGTTTTATATTCTCCTATACTCCACTGAAAACTTTGTCTCCACTGCAAACATTGTCTCCACTACAAACGTTTGGTATCCTATACTCCACTGAAAACTCTATCTGCACTACAAATGCTATCTCACTGCGTCAGTGTCTAAACCATTCTGTTTGGGTAAGGGTTCCGTTGTGATTTGGTGGCCACGGTCCAGACATATGAAAATATATGATGTTAAATGCATTGAATTCTTATGCGAACGTTGTTCTATGGGATACCTTGTTGCATTGATTCGAGCTGCTCTAAAAGTTATCGGTGTGGTGTGATGTTCATATGATGCCTTTGATGCATTTACACAGAATGTTGTGAACGTTATTATGAGAGCCGAACGTTGTTGAAGCATTGAAATTATACATAGGTGGTAGAGGGAAAAACTCCCCTAGGGCTTTTTGGGTGAAACCCTAGCAGACTGAAAGTTGTCTATTCAAAGAAGCAGGCATTCATACAGCCATTATGCTATTATAAGCAAATTCTATGATAAGGGTACGTACCTTTAGTCCTACGTTTGAGAAGGCCTTTAGGGTCCAAACCCTTCTTGGAGTTCCCTTCTTCTCTTTTGTCCTGCAAAACAAACAATTCAAAGAACACAGCAGTACATGGACAAAAACTTATAAAGAAACCATCTTCATGTTACAAAGAAAGGTAGTTGGTTATGAAATCCAAACAACCATTTACACATGAATTCAAAACATGAATATCATTAACATAAAAAGGATTCAATTCGGGAACCAAGACATGTGTTTCTTTTATTATAGACAAATAAAGTACATAAAAAGGAATATGTTCACCTGAGTCACCTTCAGCAGGCTCCAAGCAAAGCTTCCTTCCGGATCCGTTCCAGCCTCAAGCCTCTAACAAAACTCCTTCCATGACTCTCTCCATGATGTCATAAATAGTGGATGAACATCAACACACAAGGAAACAAAGGTTTCCTGTACAAAATGGGGGAAGTGCAGAAGGCACAAGGGACTTTAGACCTGGTCAAGGGGAAAATCTCAGCATAATAACCTTTCTCTCTATTCTCTCCTCCCTTAGGCCTTCCCTTTGAGGTCTTTTTATACCATCTCCAAAGTAGTTTTTTAGTTAGGAGTTGGTTGGGAACAGTTGGGCCACGGGCACTAACAGGTGATCAGCAGGTAAAACCCGCGATCTCCGCCTGAAAAGAAGGAATTTTATATTTTTTTTAAGTGTTTTAATACATACACACGGGTTGGATATACACAGACCCGCGTATACACGCGTTTAACTCAGGGCAATGTCGCGTATAAGGAATAAAACACTGTTTTTTGAATTTTAGGACCAGGTCTGGAAGGAGGGGTTGCCCTAGGCCATAAGTACAACATCACAAATCATAAGAGTGAGATTTGGAGCTATAACAGATGCCCCCTAATATATGAGGTCAGAAGGGGTACATGATGGCCGAAATATATTATGCGAGTACATGGAAAGGAAGTCTGTCAAAAACCAAGGAGGACTTCACCAGAATTCAGCCTGCCAAGCCACCAAAGGAGATCAGAAAAAAAAACTGTCTGAGGCGGGCATACCCATGCTCAGAAAAAGTAAAGCATGTCCGCATATCAAGTACAAGTGGATCCACTAAGTATACAAGTATAAATGACTGAAAGATACATAATGGATCATCTGATCATAATGAGCAAGTACATGTCTGAATATCACATATAAGACTGTCAATGATGTTGAAAGATGCAACGGATCACTGATATCAAAGACTGATCCTACAAGGTACCAACTGAACATGATGGAATAGGATGGTACTACACTGCAAACTTAGGTGCCAGCATATAGAATGTCGCCATGACTGACTGCAACATATAAAGTGGAGTGGTATCAACTAGCAGCAACAGGAGCAACTGTCAAGTGAACCAATGAATGCTGATACAACCTGAGGTCTTCACCGACCGCCGTGGTACATTTCTAAACCATGGGAATAAATGATCTGAAGTTGACCATGTGAGAAATCGTTTGATTACCGGTCATTGATGTATACCGTTAACAAACGCGAGACTACTCACCGATAATGATAATGAGCGTTAAGGTACCCAGTACAATCTAACAAGTGTGAATAGATGAGTTGGAGTCGAACACCTGTAAGAATCTATCGATCAGGAGACAATGATGGTTTCCCACTGTCGATAGCGAAGGATCTGCCACTAATGACTGCAAACCCCAAGGTATTGCCAAATGGACTCTAGATCTTTGCCCTAGAGCAATGAGTCGAAGTCGATAGGGAAAGATCCGCTAGAAGGAAGGCATTAAGGCATCCTCCATCAATCTAGCGCGAGTGTAACCCGTAGGCCAATAATGTGGAAGGAATCGGACAAAAAAGATGTAGTAACCCAACTGAAGTACGTTTCCGGCGTACACAAGATGTGGCTAGCGCACGGCAGAAACCCTCTGAACCAACCAATAATGAAAGCCGACACAGAGGCGAGGTATCCACCAATAGGGTCAAATGGAAACCAATGTACTGCACGAATCCCAATGTGTGATAATGTAAGCTGATGTCGAACACAAGGGAAACCACTCAGTCAAAGACCCATGATACTGATCGATGCTGAGCACAAGGTGACCTATCAATAATGAAAATAGGGCCAGGGTGCGGCTCTAGGCCTGTCCTCAGAGCAAGGTGTCGTCGTCGATAAGGAAAAGACCCCCCAGCAAGAAGTCAATGGGGACCTTCCCAAACCGGCACAAGTAAAGGACCAATATAACTGATGTGATGATAGACATGACACTAACAACCAGGGACGACCGACTGAAAAATGAGTCAAGAGACACCGCAGAGAGGCCGACTCAGGCTAACTTCCCTTGAACAAAAGCACGACTCAATGTGACTATATGGCAGCATATGATGACTCTGTATAAGTTCGCCATGCAGGAGGCACGAACGAACCCTCCATATGATTGGAAGAGATAACCAATCGGGGGAGAACTAACTCAATAACAAGGTTATGGCGTACCTAAGTCAAACTAAATCCCACCCATGCGGAGGAGACTTTGTTTTAAGTGCTTTGTTCAAGGGCGACACGACTGACTCTAGCTGCCAACAATAAATGGAAATAATGTCCCGTTCCCGCTCTTTTTGGAATATTTAATTTTTTTTTGTCTTTTTCTGTTAAGCCAGAAAAAGATTAAAAGAATGCTATGGTACAGTGGAAAGAACGAGTGTCGGTGAAACAGATGATCTAGTTCCCGGAACAAGAACGTTCCTATGCTCAATGTAGGGAGGTGAACACTGCTCAGTGACACTCAAAGGTATGCTCCTTCCACGGGTCAAGGAGTGTCAAACTGTAGAAGTCAAAGGTATGCAAGGTTGATTTTGCAGACGTCATGGTCAAAAGTTGGCTTAAACACGAGTCCAAGTGAAGCCGGCTCTAGGCCAAAAGGTGCAAGTGGTCAACATGCAATGCAGTAGTACAACTCAACACAAAGGAGCCTCTAGGGTATAAGGCCAGAACAAAGCGGAGAAGCTAAGAGGAATGAGTCTTCAATGCATAAGTCATGGCGGGACTACAGAGGACTCCCGAGCCTACTCAAATCGGAGCAACATGGGCAACAAATGTCAGTGAGATGCTAACTAGGATGCCCATGTAAAGGATGGCTCTACCATCGTGTCATGATTTAAAGAATCGGCGAGTGAAAATGGCTTACGAACGATAACACGATGGGATCGACCCTATGGCAGATGTATCGGTCAAATGCAGGCTAGTATGCATAATGCAAAGGAAAAATAGTGTCCCTAACCCATATGCCAGTGAAAACACGATACCTGCCATGACGGGTCAGTAGTCATGGAACCGTCTCGAACTGTCGAAAAACGTCCAAAATGTCCTGAAAAACAAACCAATCTCGACATTCCAAGCTCCCAAGTTAAAAGTCACATGAGGCCAAACAAAATAAAATTTTGAAAATTTTTTTTATTTTCAAAACTTATAAAAAGCATTTTGGACTCACTATTTTTACCATTTGAGTTTGAGAGCAAAAGATTTGGAGCAAAAGGAGCAATCTTCCCACAGCCAGATTCAACCGTTCAAATTCGTCGAATACCTCCAGGTAACCCTTATACTTAGCTTGCAATTGATTGTGACAGTTTTTAAGATTTATGATTGAGGTTTCATCGTTGAACTTTTGTCAAAAATTCGCTCGCGGCGTATACGCGGGTTGGTAATATCGAACCCGCGTATACGCGAGCCCTACACGCGACTGTGTGCAAAGGGATCCGCGTATACGCCGCGAATCATTTTAAACAAAAAACTAACGGTTTAAACTCAATTTTTTCTCAGAATGCCTATCACGTGGCGTGAAAGAGAACATGCAACGGTAGACAATGAAGTTATGAACAGTCCAGAAGCATTGGATGCACTCCGGGGATGCGGTTTGCTTAAATTTTTCAAATTGCCAAATATGAAAGCGAACACGCGATTGCTCGAGATGCTCATTGATTATTGGGATGTCGATGAGGAAGCTTTTATGATCGATCAGATGCCACTCAGGGTAGAAGTGGAGGACATCTATATTATCACGGGCCTTTCCCAAAGGGGAGAGGTAGTACAGTCCCGGGGCAGGTCATGGAGTGCCCTCTCGATAGAGGACTATGTACAGATATACTGCCCTGGACATCCCAAGAAGGTTGGGAGCCAGATTTCCATTACACATGTGGCGAGTTTGTCACTTAGGATAATCCTATTTACCATGGCTCGGGTGAACGGATCATCCTCTCTGCATCAGGCGTCATGGCAAAACATGAGCGTGGCAGTTGACTGTCTTACTACTGTGTTTGACTGGTGTACTCCTCTTCTGGCCAACATGAAGAGCCAGCTCACTTCTATCAGGAGGGGTCAGACTAAAAACTTTGGCTATGGAAGCATCTTGTGCACTTTCTTTTTCGAGAAGGTTCCCGCACTTCGCCCCAGCGTAGCAGTTTCCATCAGCACCCCATGCGATCCACGCATGGGCCGGTGGGCTGATCTGATGAAACGTCTGGGGGGTGGGGAGGTCCCAAGGACTGCATTTGACGATGACTTCTTCACCTGGTGGGATCAACAGATCATCGCCGTGGACGACTACCCCTATGCTGGACTGGATTTCCGAGGAGATCCTGATTTAGCGTTGCCACCAAATGCAGCATGGGGCGAGATCGGTAAGATTTTTTGATTTTATGATTTTTTATTTTTTTTGGATTTTTCAAATATAATGATGAATTTTGAAAAATATTTTTTGGTGAGATTCAAATGACTGATATGATGATCATGTTCCAGACATTGGGCCTGTACGACCAGATGGATTCCCGCGGCATGGACGGCGTGGCCGAGGAGCCGAAGAGGCGGCTGCTGATACAGAACGGACTCTAAACAATGTCCAGCGACACTTGGCGAGACTGAGCTGCCGAGTACCGATGGCCGTCATAGAGGACCTTCCTCCGGATATGCAGCGTCATGTGGTTGGCATGCCACGTGACTGGGTTCGCATCTTTCGGCGCGTGGCCACTGCTATAGTGACATACTTAGACGCTCATCCTGAGCCGAGGCATTAGATATGCTGGACATGATTATGGGCATTTGAGTCCCAATTTTGTATATTTTTTGGACACACATATGTACACTCGAGACGCTTTACGATATATATATATATATATATATATATATATATATATATATATACAGTTTGACTTTTTGATGCGTGATTTTATTGTGATGAATGATTAATATGCCAGTCTAATGCTTGATTAGCGATAGAATCAGCTAACCAATTATGAGATCTTGGAATATGCAAATAATTAATATAAGTAAATGATCTTTGCAACAACCTCACCCTTAAATACTGGCGATATAAAGATGGATCCCGTACCCGATAAATGTTATTTAATTGAGACACTATCAATTGAGAATCAAGATAAACTACCAACGAGTCGATCCCATGAGAGATTGCCTCGGATAATAAATTAATAACAGCAGTATACTCGGCCATATTGTTTGAAGCAGGACCGATGCACACGCCTCTTGATGCCATCAATTGACCAGTTGGATAATAGAGTACCCAAGCTGCGGAAGCAAGATTCCGAGTGTGCCGACTAGCACCATCGGCGAACCCAAAATAAACCAAATCATCCATCAACACCTGCCAAAGCAGACCAAAAAGTGCCGATATCAGAAAACTCTCGATGATATATGTACAAATATACATAAAATACAAAGAAGCCATTGCCTAGTAAAACTAAGCAAAGTACTTCTTTAGGTAGAGCCCATTTTGGGGCTCTGCCAGCTTGTTTCCTTCGAAATCAATTAATTCATATGATCCTTTTTCTAAAACTCATTTAATGATGAAAGGACCGTACCGCATAGGCTTAAATTTGCCTGCCCCCAAGGTGTCCTTATCTTGGTCATAGACCAAGACAAGGTCACCTTCAGAAAAGACTCGAGGACGGACAAACTTATCATACTGAGTTTTAACCCTTTTCTTATGGGCCTCATTCATCGTGGCAGCATCTCGACGCTGCTCATCGAGATGTTCCAAGTGAACTAGGCGCTCTTCGAGACTCGAAGTCTCAGGAAGAAGCTCAACAGCCAACTTAAGAGATGGAATTTCACATTCGACCGGAAAGATAGATTCCATCCCATAAACCAACTGAAAAGGAGTAAAGCCAGTAGCCGTTTTGACGGAGGTTCGATATGCCCAAAGAGCCGAATACAACATAATGTGCCAATTGGACCGATTTTTATCGATTGTCCGTTGGAGTATCGTCTTAAGAGTTTTATTGACTACCTCGACTTGTCCATTGGCCTGAGGATAATAAGGGGACGAATGCTCCTGACGGAAACCTAATTTAAGAGCCAATTCAGACATTAATTGATTCTGAAAATGACTGTCATGGTCAGTGACAATCTCTCTTGGGATACCGAATCTTGAGATAACCTGATTGAAAAGAAACAAAGCTGTCGTGTCACTGTCGTTCTTATAAGTAGGCATGGCCTTAGGCCACTTCGTAAAGTAGTCTACAGCCACGATAATGTACTTGTGATTCGCTGTTGAAGGCGGATTACAAGTTGTAAAATCAATACCCCACTTAGTAAAGGGACCGACGGTGACAACGGGAAAAAGGGGAGCTGGATGGGTGCGCATCTTGCGAGTAAAAATTTGACACGGGTGACAGCGTTTTACCGCTTCCACACAGTCCTTAAAAAGTGAAGGCCAAAAATAGCCGGCACGTAAGATGCGCTGGGCTGTAGCAAGCCCTGATAGATGACCGCCACAAGCTCCACTATGGCAATCATTAAGCACAGACTCTGCTTCCTCTAAGGTTAAACAGCGCCGAAGGATTGAATCAACCCCTCGACGGTATAACGTGTCACCAATGATAACATAGTTTTTAGCCAGGTGACGTAATTTGCGACGTTCATCCTTGGAGAAAGTAGAGGGAAACTTCGAAGTCTGGAGATAAACAATGATATCTCCATACCAAGGGTCGAGTGAAGAGATGAGGAATAAATGTTCGTCGGGAAAACTTTCCTCATAAACAGTATCCTCTCCACAAGGAAGCTCAGAGATTAGCTCCGCGAAAACCATAGATTTCTTGGACTTGGCTGACAAGAACTCGAGATCGAATTCTTGCAAAATGACTATCCATCTATTATATTTGCCCCCAATCACTCGCCTACTGAGGACAAATTGAAATGGATTGACCGCCGCTAAGACAAAAGTTTTGCAAAGCAAGATATAATGACGGAGCCTCTGGACAGCGTGGACAGCTGCCAAGGCCAACTTCTCAACCGGAGAATAGCGGAGTTCAGGACCTATTAAGCCTCGGCTCAAATAATAAATCACGTGCTCAGCAAGAGCATCGTCTTCCTAAACTAGAACCATACCAATGGTTGATTCTGCTGCAGCGAGATATAAAAGGAAGTCTCTACCATAATCCGGTGGACTCAAAAGCGGGGCAGAGACTAATGCCTTTTTCAAAGCATCAAACGACCGCTGCGCAAAGTCGTCCCACACAAATGGAACTCCTTTTCGTAGCAAACGCATGAACCCTTTAGTGATCTCGGCATAGTTTGCTATAAACCGTCTTAAGAAATTAGCCTTCCCTTGAAGACTTTGAAGTTGACGAATTGAGGACGGGGGAGGCAACTGAACTATTGCCTCAACCTTGAAAGGATCAACTCGAATCCCTTCATTGGACACTATGAACCCTAACAACCGACCGGATGTAACCGCAAAAACACACTTGTTGGGATTCAACCGGATTTTATAAAAATGACAACGTTCAAAAACCAATCAAAGATGACTAGGATGATCAGTTCTCTTTCGAGAACGAGCAGTGAGATCATCCAAGTGTGCCTCGATGACATGTTTGATGTCGTGGAAAGCGTATGACATAGCCCGATGAAAAGTAGCTCTAGCATTTTTAAGACCAAAAGGCATCTTTCTATATGCAAAGGTACCCCAGGGACATATAAAAGTTATCTTATGTTGATCTTTAGGATGGATAGAGATTTGATTATAACCCGAAAAACCATCCATGAAGGAAAAAATTTCATTACCCGCACACTCGTCGATAATCTGATCAATGAATGGCGTGGGGTAATTGTCTTTTGGACAAGCCTTATTTAGGTCCCTAAAATCGATGCATACTCGGATTGTTCCTTGCTTTTTGTCCACAGGGACTGGATTAGAAACCCAATCAGTAAGAGGAACAGGGTATATAAAACCCGCCCTTAGCAGCTTCTCAACCTCAGCTTTGATAGCCGCTGCTTTCCTAGGGTTGACTGGCCGAAGCCTTTGACGAACTGGTTTTGCGTTTTCGTACGTCTTGATCTCATGTTGAACTATAGAAGGATCAATTCCAGGCATTTCCTCATAAGACCAAGCAAATACATCACGATATTCTTTGAATAGGTCGGTGTAAATTTGAATTTCTTCAGGGGAACACTCAATTCTGATGAAGATATTTTCGATGACGTTAGGGTCCCTAGATATGTTTATAGGTATCATTTTTGAAATTACTGACATATTACCTTCGGCACGAACGCGTGCTGGAGCCAAAGGGTTCGACACCGTACAAACATCGCTAGCGAGGAGCTCGGAGAATCTAGATTCTACTTCCTGCAATGGAGGAAGAAAGTATGAACGATGGTGTAAGTCTTCCCAAGGTCGATCTATACCCATCATTACTTCGAGTATTGCTTCTTCAGAAGGCAGAACCAAATCTAAGCAGTCCAAGGCAGAGGTAGAATCAAGGCTCCAAGCCGGGGCCACATGACCATCTAACTCCTCTTCGGAAAAAGGAGTAGAATGGTTGTCTGCAGAGTCTACGATAGACTGATATCTAAGCTCAGCTGCAGATATAGGGAATGCCATTCCATTTACTTGTCCTTCAACTAATGTGGTCGTAGGTGAAGGCAAGGTCCAAGGATCTGAAAAATAATGAGTTCGGAATAACTCTTCTCGAGGAGACTCCTTAGATGATGAAATAGCATTAATCTTAGCAAAAGGAGAGGGAATATCAAATGTACCCATCAATGAGGAATACATCCCTACTCCTAAATTCTCAGTCGGCGGGCGAGGGTTATCCACTAAAGGGACAGTAGAGTCAAAGCTTGCTTGAGGATCAACTGGACAATAGTCCAATTGATCAACCTTAACGATTTTCCCCTCATGAGGAAAGCAAATTACACGAAACAGAGTCGAAACAATGGCATCCATCTCGTATACCCAGTTCCTTCCTAATAGGAGATTATAGTCTAGGTTAGCGTCTATGACCTCTACTTCAATATTGACGACCTTTCCCCCAACACATATAGGAAAGGCCGGGATAATCCCATGCGGCTTGTGAGAATGACCGTCAAATGCAGTCAAGACGGTGGGTGAAGAAACAGCCGAAGGTGATCCAATAGCCTTCCAACATGACATCGACATAATGCATGTGGAAGCTCCTTCATCTACTACGGTGTGAAAAATATTGATTTTCCGGTATGTTGACTTTATTTGAAAAGCCATATGATGAGGGAGTCGCTTTTTGACATTTAACATGTCAAAAGTGAGCACTAAAGAGTTAGCTGGATCCACTGCTCCAATTGCGGAGAGTAAAGCGCTTCTATGAGCTGGACACGACTGGAGAACCTCTAAAGTGGACATGGCGCACGAACTCTGAGCCAGATCCTCCACAATGGAGTAATTCTGGGCGGCCCTAGCATTAGGATTAATCGTCGCGCGTTTAGCGGAACCTTTCGGTATCCGTGGTATAGTCTCGACAGAGGGTCGCTCGATATGAAGGTCAGTACTTCCGGGAACAGTCTTGTCCTTGGAAGTTTCGGCTTCACCATAATCACGTGACCGAGTAGCCACATGGACGTTAGAACCCATCATGAAAACATTTGACAATTTTTCCCCTTCCTGGTTGCCCCCAGCGGAGGTTCCAAGGTTCGAACTCGCGCCAGCAAGAAGTTGCTGCCCTTGGGGAAATGGGTTGGTTAACACAGCTTGAGAACTAGAAGTCCCTTGCTGTCCTAACAAGCGCTGAGCGTCTTCAATCTTAGGGCAGAGATGAGTTAGATGGTCTCCACTGCACAACTTGCATGGAAACTTGACTTTCTTTCTCGACTCATTTCTACCACCACCAGCATTATTACCGGATTTATTTGCATCAGGCTTCCCATCCTGGTTCTTTTTCTTACCTCGTCCTTTCTTTTTCCCATTGGAATTTTGATTTCCTTTGGGATTATCATATTGGACGGCATTTATTGAAGAAGTTTGGGAAGCGGGGGGATTAGACGATGTGACTTGGTTGTTAGAAGCAATTTGCAAGGACAACTGCTGCAATTGATTCAACAAGTTCACGGTAGTTGTGTCTACTGACCCGACGATACCATCCGCGTGCGGACCTGGCTTCGACTTAGCTACATCAACCTTAGATCCAGGAGCATCTGGCAAGTACTTTTGTAGGATCCCAGACTGAGAGTAGATCAATTCTAATTGCTGGGCCCTAAAAATGGCTTGCTCCTCAGAATAGACCCCAGACATGGAGACATCCTTGGAGATCTCGGGTTGTAAAGACTTCAAAAACCACTCGAGACGGTACTCCAGAGGGATTTCGGCTTTAATGAGCCTCTTTCTCCGTCTCCATTCCTGAATATGATCAGAAATGTGGGTTGCCTTATCCTGACGAAAGGTGGCCAGAAGTTCAGTTCCGGCATCATAGCGGACAAGCAACTGGAAGTGATTTAAGAAAATATTGGCTAAGTCAGCGAACGATGTAAAGCTGCCCCCTGGAAACTCTATATACCATTTGGCCGCATTACCAGTCAAGGTGCGCTGAAAGAGTCTCAACCTAATCGAGTCATCGATAAGGGAGTTAGATGAGCACCACAAATGGAATGTGGTTACATGGTCGCCTGGGTCTTCACCACTCTTCCCTTCGAATTTTGGAATGTCCGAAGGGAGTTTGGTTGGGACCGGAGGCTAGGCCGGATTGTACCTGATTGGGTCATTTGTTAACTTAGTGAGATCTGGCAAGTTTAATGTTGCCAGAAACGGAAGCCTAGGAGGACCTTGGGGATTCCACCCAGACTGGGCAGAACTCCCAAAGCTCTGAAAAGATTGTCCTGGAATTTGGGAGGCACCAGGTTGCCCGAAGTGACCAGTAGAATCGGCTGAACCAAAAGGCAAGCCTTGTGGTCCAGCAAAATTCAGAGTTTGACCAACTCCGGCCGTATAACCTCCATAACTAGCAAAGTTTCCTCCTAAAGGATTGTAGGGAGTTGATAATCCCTGATACGGATTCCAAGCCGAGGCAAGGGGAGGAATACTTTGAAACATGCTAATCGTGGAGTACGGCCTATTCCCTTGTTGGCCAATAAACAAATTCCCAGTTCCCGCGCTATTAACCCCAAGGTTATTCCAACCTTGGAAAGGATTGCTGCTTTGTCCTACAGAAGAAAAAGGCATGGATCCTACCGGCGGGTTGGAATGTGGTATATGACCACTTCCAAAAGGAAAACCCTGGAATGAAGCCGATCCGCCCATCATGGACGTAGCGGCACTAAACGGAACCGATGGAATATCCTGTGATTGGGTGCCAAAAGGGAAGAGTCCAGTACCAAAAGCATTGGTTTGGGCATTTCCACTCGTGGACGGAATGGAGGTAGACCCAACTAAAGATGTGCTAGCAAAAGATCCGAACAAGGAAGCGGAGGGGATGGAAATGGTTCATCCCCCTTGCACCGATGTTGGGGTTTGCATAGTCGTAGCACTCGTAGAATCCATGCTTCCAGTAGTGGTCATCGATGGTAAGCGCGTAGCGTAACCTGGACTTGACGGTCTATGTGTCGGAGTCCCGACGTATTGCAATACGTCTGGATGACTAGATGGTAGTGGAGAATTTGGAGCCACTAATGACTCTAAAAGTTCTTCTACCTCTATGTTATCCTCCGCTTGAAAGCGAACTCGAGAAAGGAATGGAGTGTCCCTCTCTTGCTCAGAAGTGCCAGGCCTTGCTTGGCCGCTAATGCCCCCGAGAGGAGGATCAATCCCCGATGCATCAACAGGCGTGGGACGGAACCCACCGGTAGTATTGCCTCTGCGCCTTCTAGGAGAAGGCTCTAAACTTGGTCGCGAGAGACCACGAAGTCTTCGAGACCGTCTTGGAGATCGGTCAGCCACTTTGAATTTTTTGTTATGATCTAACTAAAGACTCAAAAAATTGAAAGCTAGGCCAACTAGGAGCACAAAGCACACACTATAAAGTCCCTAAAGATACAGCCAGTCAAACAACTTCCAAGTATTTCCGCTCCGGGTGATTAAGACCGGACACCAAAATACGAGAAAGTGAAATAAGGGGCCTTCCGAAGATAGTCTGGGATGATGAGGGCCCAGTCCTATCAGCGAAGGTATCAGAGGAAGTTACGCTGACCTCCTAACAACAGCCTGCGCCGGTGCAAGCCCCCAAGCTTCGCAAGGGTGCCCTCCAGTAGTACTGTCGAGAGTGATGCAACGTCGACCTCAGGTGCTACGGGATTCCCCTCCGCAGCCACCTGTGTAGTTCCCTAGGAGAAGCAACTATGGATACCAACTCGTCGCAAAAGCCAGGCGGAACAGTTGTGAGGTAAGTTCGGACAAGTAGGAGAGGGGGTATCTCTCTTCCCTGTCTTCACAGACCCTCGTGCTTAACTCCCAGATCCGCAGCTTTCCTGGTCTTCCTAACACTATTGGATTTTCTCTCGTTATTCAGACTCCTACGTTTGACGTTTATATGGCCTTGGAGAGTTAACTCTCCACTCGCCTAATCCAAGGCCCTAAAATCCTAATCTTGTTGGTGTAACTGACTAAAACAAAAAGTTCTAATGAATTTTAGTTAGCGCTTGATTTTATTAGGCTGTTCTTTAAGTCACAAGGTAACGGAAGTGAAACTAGTGGTGTTTTTTGACGCAAAAGAAATTAATAAAAACTTAACTACATGCGCATGCACTTTTTCGTTTTTCGATGAAGAGCAATTTCTATAGGGTTCAGAGGTACTTCCAATAAAACAAGTTTTTCTTTTCTTTTCGTTAATGCACACTTCACACTCACAAAAGTTAACAAAGATATATATGCCTAAAAGGGGATGCAAATCTATCCTAATGCAACAACTATATGTGGATGCAAGATTCAAAACTATTCTAAAAACAAAAATGAAAGTTGCTTGTTTATCAAACTTTATCTTGCCACTTAAGATGCCTAGATGGAATATGAGATGTTTCCATTCATTTGGTCTAAACACTAAAAACAAGTTCTAAGACAAACCTAAAGCACTTTCACTTCTCTAAAAGGAAACCAAATGAAAAACAAGTTCAAGAAAGAAAAACTAAGATTTTCAAAAGGTTTTCTTCAAAGCAACAAACAAAAAGTCTTTTCAAAAAATGCTCTCAACAACACTGAAACTTGTGATTGAAGAATAGGCAATTAAACACTTTTGCGAATCAACACCACTTAATGGATGAAAACCCAACAAAAATAAATGTGTTTGAAATCGCTCTTAACAATCAAAAGCAGTAATGAAAGCCTTGGCCATGAAAACCAAAAGATCAAAAAGACAAATTCCAAGAAAGTGTCAAACAACAACTTTCATGAAACAAAGAAGCAGATGGTCACAAAAAACGATTTTGTCAAGCAAACAGAAGGTCACCAAAAGCAAAATTAACACAAAGATCGAATTCAATCTTCCTACCCTGATGAAACAGAGCAGCCAAGATTCCTAGCAAGAAATCTTCCGTGCTTTAGCCAAAAATGATGATGCTTGCAATCAACAAAAAAACAAACCAACACTCCTTATAATCAAAGAGAATTCAGAACGAGATGCTCGCTGTAAAACAAATAACTGATACTAGAAAATGAATGTTTCAGACTGACTCACACCACCAGACAAACCTTCGGAGGCCAAAAAGATTTGCAAATCTTGAAAGTTGGGATATATACGCGACTGTACTGTTGTACAGATTGCGTGTATACGCGACTGTGTTTGAGGAAACCTGCGTATACGCGGGTTCACTCAAAGAAACAAGCGTATATACGCTTTTGTATCTAAGAAAAATAGCGTATATGAAAAGCTTCAAGAAAAATAAAAAAGACAAACTGAAGAAACTGGCAAAGCTTAAAGTTCGAGAACAAACCAGACAGTAACAGCAAGCAGACAAGGCAGCTGAGCCCTGATTGGCTTGAAAAACACCCAAACTAGGAACAACAAGAGTGTTGTCCCCAGTGGAGTCGCCAATTCTGGTAGAGGGAAAAACTCCCCTAGGGCTTTTTGGGTGAAACCCTAGCAGACTGAAAGTTGTCTATTCAAAGAAACAGGCATTCATACATCCATTATGCTATTATAAGCAAATTCTATGATAAGGGTACGTACCTTTAGTCCTACGTTTGAGAAGGCCTTTAGGGTCCAAACCCTTCTTGGAGTTCCCTTCTTCTCTTTTGTCCTGCAAAACAAACAATTCAAAGAATGCAGCAGTACATGGACAAAAACTTATAAAGAAACCATCTTCATGTTACAAAGAAAGGTAGTTGGTTATGAAATCCAAACAACCATTTGCACATGAATTCAAAACATGAATATCATTAACATAAAAAGAATTCAATTCGGGAACCAAGACATGTGTTTCTTTTATTATAGACAAATAAAGTACATAAAAAGGAATATGTTCACCTGAGTCACCTTCAGCAGGCTCCAAGCAAAGCTTCCTTCCGGATCCGTTCCAGCCTCAAGCCTCTAACAAAACTCCTTCCATGACTCTCTCCATGATGTCATAAATAGTGGATGAACATCAACACACAAGGAAACAAAGGTTTCCTGTACAAAATGGGGGAAGTGCAGAAGGCACAAGGGACTTTAGACCTGGTCAAGGGGAAAATCTCAGCATAATAACCTTTCTCTCTATTCTCTTCTCCCTTAGGCCTTCCCTTTGAGGTCTTTTTATACCATCTCCAAAGTAGTTTTTTAGTTAGGAGTTGGTTGGGAACAGTTGGGCCACGGGCACTAACAGGTGATCAGCAGGTAAAACCCGCGATCTCCACCCGAAAAGAAGGAATTTTATATTTTTTTAAGTGTTTTAATACATACACACGGGTTGGATATACACAGACCCGCGTATACACGCGTTTAACTCAGGGCAATGTTGCGTATAAGCAATAAAACACTGTTTTTTAAATTTTAGGACCAGGTCTGGAAGGAGGGGTTTCCCTAGGCCATAAGTACAGCATCACAAATCATAAGAGTGAGATTTGGAGCTATAACAATAGGTGTATGTCGCGCTGTGCGTGGAATGGTGTTGGTTCATATGCATTGAAGGGAGTTTATTAGTTCCTCTTTGTGCATTGAAGCATGAGATCGTGAATCTGGTTGGAGGCTCACCTCTCCATATTCTTTATTGCAAAATTTTTGGCATACGCACAGTGAGTCTTATTGTACATTGGTGATAGCGTGGATGAATATTGGTGGACCCATAACTATGGTACAATTTATATATTCCTTTGTGCGTTAAAGTTTATGAAGAACTTAATAAGTATGGTATATGGTATCAAAGCGTAATGCATAGGATTTGAGCTTTCATGCATCTGACCACTCACTTATGAGAAAAGCATCCGTATAAGTTTTTTTTTGGAAAATTCTGAATTACATCAGAATTCAAGTTATGATAGGTGTTCTTTCTCTTTTGAGCAGTTGATATTATTTCTCTTGAATTGCAACCATATTGTAATACAAAAACAAAATGGCGATATTCTATATGCATAGAATATAGTTTTGATCTTTGTATATTAAATGAAGAAGGAAGAATAAGGCTGCATTATTTTTGAAGCACATTTTTCCAGCAAAAATATTTTTTACGGTACATAGATGTTTTGCCAACAGAAGTTTTTTTTATTGTATGCATTCAATCATATCTATTGTGGGAATAGTTCTCACTGGCAAAGAAAACTATCCTAAGTGTTCTCGCATGATAAAACACACCCTCATTTTCAATGAGTTGTGGAAAGGAGTGTGTATTGGAGACAGAGACAAAGAGCCAAAATAGCCTACCTCAGACAAAGAACTTGCCATTTGGGAAAATAAGAACAACAAAGCTTATGAATTAATCACAACATCTGTAAATAAAGAGGTAAGTCACCATATTTCACCATTTTCAACTGCTTTCGAAGCCTTACAAAAGTTGAAAGAACTCTATGACTCACATTTTGCACTTGAAGTTGTTCAACTCATGATTAAACTCTTCACTCTTGAATTACAAAATAATGATCCTCTTGCTCTTACATCCAAAGTAAAATATATAATGCATGATATCAAATCCACTAAGGTTGAATTGGATATTCCTCTCATCGCTTTTCTCAAGGCAATTTATCCTATTTACTCCAATTATCTTGAGTCATTGCAAGAAAATGGAAATCTCAAAGATATTACCTTTGACTCTCTTGTGAAAAAGAATGTTGAAAGAGAGAAAGATTTTGGACACTCTTTGCCCTAGCAGCTCAGAACGGTTGGAAAGTCCATCAAATGGATGTAAAAACTACTTTCTTGAATGGAGATCTAAAATAGAATGTTTTATGTCCCAGCCTGAAGGATTTGTTGTGAAAGGACATGAACATAAAGTACGCAAACTTGTGAAATCCTTGTATGGCCTCAAACAAGCACCGCGAGCCTGGTATGAAAAACTAACTGAGCATCTTCTGAAACTCAATTTCAAACATTTTGATCTTGATGATGCAACTTTATTTGTCAAGAAAGTTGGCAAAATAATTGTATATATTGTGGTATATGTAGATGATCTTTTGATGACAAGGAACAACGAAAGCTACATTGCATCCATAAAGAAGGAATTGGGGAAAAGTTTTGAAATTACTGATTTGGGCTATTTTCATTACTATCTTGGTATTGAAGTAACTCAATATCTGAAGTCCATATTTCTTTCTCAAAAGAAGTAAATTGGAGACCTATTGAACAAGTTTGGCATGACAGAATGTAATCCTCTTACTAATCCAATGGAACAAAACTTAAAGCTCACACCTATTGAAGGAAAAGAATTTGAGGATGCAACAAAGTATAGATAGCTTGTAGGAAGTCTCAACTACCTAACTACTACCAGACCAGACATTTCATTTGCTGTTGGAATCCTCTCCAAGTTTATGCAAAAGCCTTGTGAGGGACATTGGTCTTCTGCAAAAAGAGTTCTAAGGTACTTGAAGGGAACTCAAGACTTTGGAATCAAGTATACACAGGTGGACGACTTCAACTCGATTGGATACTCTGATTCAGACTACAATGGAGACAAAGAAACTTGGGTATCTACTTCAGGTTATGCTATGAGTCTTGGATCAGGAGTTGTCTCCTAGAGATCACGCAAATAATCATTTCCAGTAGATTCCACAACAGAAGCAGAATATGTTGCAGCAGCTGAGGCAACAAAAGAAATTGTGTGGCTCAGGAAAATTCTTGAATATTTGCATGTAAAACAAGTACAATCAACTCCACTCATGCTTTACAATAACTCTGCAATAAAGTTGGCCAAGAACCCAAATTTCCATGATCGAACGAAGCATATAAATACTAAATATCATCTGATTCGACATCATGTTTAGGTGAAAACAATCCATCACCGCCATTGTTCCACGAACGAGAAAATTGCAGACATCTTCACCAAAGCGCTTGGAAGAGAAAATCTTGAAAGATTCAGAACGATGCTTGGACTAAGGAACATCCCTTCTGATTAAGGGGGGGAACGTTGACACCTAATCATCAGGATTGGGTGAATAACTGAAAATTATTTAAATAAATAATAAAGAATATGAATAGTCACTGGGAGATGAAATGAAGAGTCTCTCCCTCATGTATATAATAAACACCAACCTAAATGAGATAGATGAATTGTTTTTAGGAGTTACTGCCTAGTCTGACATTTATGTTAACTAATTTATGTCAATATCAACTTCATATATATCTATATATATAAAAAAGTGTTTTATGGTTAAAATTTTTATTTGGTCATATATATACTCTATTTAGCATTGAAAAATACAGTTTCAACAACAAAAAATAACACATTGTATATTTCCCTCTAAAAATGTTTGTACGTAAAGAAATTTGATCCCTACATTTGCACTTAAAATGGATCTATGATGGTATATATTGGACACATTATGTTAGGTAAACTTGACTCAGGATAGAGTCCAAGTTGACCAGGTTAAACAGTGATGCTTTTGGGGCACATGGTATTATGCACTCGTAGTATTCTGCCCGTGGTATTATATGTAATGGAGCTTATAAAAGGCTGGAAGGACATCATTGTAATGCAAGACCTGGAGGTGAGCGGTGAAGGCTCACTTGGTCGGATTGGCCAGGGTTTTGGCCAATGCTAATGAGATCTTATTAGGTTGGGTTTTTCCCCGGAATTGGGGTTTTCCCGGATAAACATTTGTGTTTATGTGTTTATGGTTGTTGCTAGTTATTTTTATATATTCCTCTCAGTAACTATTTATGTTATGTAGTAAATTTCTTAACAACTAGTGTCACGCCCCTACACCTGCGGTAGTCTTCCAACCGCTTGTAGCAAGGTGCGGCACCACCGAACGCGTTCTTTTCACCAATACTAACATTCGTGGACTACGCCTACTTTCACATTAACATACTTAGCTTGTGTTTCGCAACTAAGTAAAAGCAATTATCCTTTATACTTAATGAAGCCCATACTCATTCATTATCATCATGCAATTAAACCGAGAACAGCAATTGCAACAAGTATAAAGGGGAGGGGAAACTCCCCGTAATGTGAGTTTGCCCGACAATATATTATATCAGTTTTTTAATAATACAATCATCAAGTATACTTGGCAAAACTCCAAGTCTATAATTATAATATTTTACAACCAAGGCATAGAACAACCTTTTACAATCATGTGCACCCTTGCACAAAGAGAAGTTCTCACCCAAGCCACTTATACCTCTCTACCAAGTCCTACACAAATCTGCATCCAAACTGAACCCCGGCACACTTGCCTTCACCTTACCCGGCACAAGAATAACCAAAACCGCACTTAGGTAGAGCGCATGAGCTATGCGCAGCTCCTCTTACCCCTTGCGCAGTTTTCCCCTTCTCCTTTATGCGTAGAAGTGAATGAGAGTTCGTTGTAGAAATGAGCCTCATGCTCCACTAATATATACCATACTTAACGTGGGATTACATGGGGTGTGCAGCCCCATGGCCAACCCCACAGCCACTCATAACACATGCCCATATGTATTATTTACAAGTCGGCTTTCATATTTTCTTACATCGCATATAAAGGTGCTCACGTCCAACACTTAGTCGCATGAAGTGTTCTTTGTTTTGTCGCACTTTATGTCGCATTTCCTCCGCACAAGTGTCGCACTCGTTGCACATTTTGTCCGCACGCCCGTGCACCCGCCCGCGCGCCCGCTCTCGTGCATGACTCGCCGGTAACCGTCGCACTTCACTCACGAAGGCCTTACATCCTCCTCCACCTGAAATCGTTGTCGTCCTCGACAACATATCATCCTGGTAGCCATCCAACAAGATCATCACTCATCCGTGATGTGAACTCCTCTTCGCAAGGCAAACATCCTTGCAACATATGTAGAGACTCTTCTCCACTATGTCCCGGCTCAATGACCAGCTGCCACCAAGCTCATCATACCAAGGCATGCACCTCCACGGTATGTTGTCCATCAGATATCATCTCGATCCATATGTCATCATGTGAACCTCGTCATGATACTCCAGCATAATGCCAACACATCTCTGTACACTTCCGAACCTCATGTCTGAACTAGTCAGGTGATCAGTCCAACCTTACGCTCAAACCATAAGAGTGAACATCCTCATGTCATCATTAGTTGTTCCTCAAACATCTGCCACATCCTTGACTCATCAAGAATCTATCTCCATAATCCATGCTCAGGTCCATGGAACTCCATCCATCTCATCTGCAACATGTCATGATGCTTGATGCATCACTATACCTGCTCCATATGCTTGAGGGCTCACTGCCATGAGTAGCTAACAATGAGCCCATCTTCTTCATCCATCTAAGAATATATAGAGGGAGTAGAGCCTGAAGGCTCTCCCTCACTAATCAACTCGATCCACCTATCAAGATCCTCAATCTCCATCCTTTGTAGATAAGCAACCCGGTCTTCCTTTTGGACATCCGGCCTCACATATACCTCCTCATCATCATCATCATCATCCACCAGCTATAGCCTTCTTGTCAAATCCAAGATGCTATCTGAAAGTGTCTTGATGACCAATGACTGCTCTACAAGCTTTGTCTCAACACTAGACAACCGCTTGTTCATCTTCTCCTTATCCCCATTTGCATCACTCCCAATTTACAATCAGGCCTTGTCACACCAATGGTTGGCACACCAATGGGTACATCTTCCCTTCCATCATAAATGTACAGCTTCTTTAAATGTGGAACGATCATAGCATCAAATTGTTTCATGAAGTCCATCCCCAATACAGCTTCATAGTCATCAATCCGCACTATAGTGAAGTCCACCTTCCCGGTCCATTCACCAAGTGTAGTGTCCACCCTCTCAGCTATACCAAGAATCTCAATAGGAGGAGAATTCACTGTCTTCACTTGTGCCTTTGCTGGTACAAACTTCAGCCCAATTCTTCTCGCAGTAGCTTCGCCCATGAAGTTGTGAGAAGCCCCACTACATCAGCACCTCCCATCTTCATTCGAACATACTCCAACTTGTTCCTTTCAGGATCCCTTCTAGAGGCCACTTCCGTAGTAGCAGAAGCACCAAGTATCTGCATCATCCCCACAGAAGCATCTTCATTCTTTCCATCAGACTGTGCAATAGCGGCCACCTTCGGTTTAGAGGGACAATTCTTCACCATGTGTGGTCTTGCACATATCCAACACTTCAAAGGTTTCTTCGTCTTCGAACCATCATCCTTCTTCCTTTCTTTCGGCTTGTCGGACTTCTTTTTCTCATCAGAAGTCTCATCATAATGATCCACCAACCTATCAACCGCAGCAAAAGCCTCCTCAAGTGTCCTAATCTTCTGCCTCTTCACCTCATTGCGTGCCCAAGGCTTCAACCCAATAATGAAGTTGAACACCTTGTCCCTCTCTGCCATGTCGGGAAGTTCCAGAGCTCCACTTGCAAACTCTTGCTGGTATGCTTGTAGGCTTCCGGTCTACTTGATGTACTTAATCTTCATCCTTACTTCCCACGTTTCATCCTGAGGACTGAAATGGGTCTGCAAAGCCTTCTTCATGTCATCCCATGAAGTGATGTCATCAACACTGCCATTGAAAATCTGATCCACCCTCCTTCGCCACCACATCTTAGCATCCTTTGTTAAGAACTGAGCAGCCACCTTGACTTGTGTCTCGCCATCAGGTAGACTCAACTGTTCCAAGTATTGTTCCATGTCCCATAGAAAGTTGCCAAGAGTCTTTGCATTCCTTGTGCCATCATAAGATTCCGGTTCCTTGACCTTCACATGAGGCAATCCTCCACCTGAGTTATGCCTCACGGCTTTCTTCAACACCGTGATCTCATCCTTGGCTTCATCAAGAGATTTGTTCACCTTGTCAAGAGATTCCCTCAAGTTCACGATCTCTGCAAGACCCTGATCCCTTGCTTCTTCAACCTCCTTGATGTTGGGTTGTGTTATATTCTTTGCACGTAGTTAATAGGGGGTTTGAAGGGCACCCGTAACCCCACTTTATGGGGTCCGGGGCAGCGCCCCGTAAATTTTGGTTTTGGACCATATGTTAGGTTGGGCGGACCCACCTATGGTTTTGTGCATGATTTTTGCACATGTTTTTTGGATGCGATGGTTTTCGGTCCATGGTATTGGACGCGATGGATTTCGGTCCATGGTATTGGATGCTTTGGCATGTATAAATATGTATTGTAACATTGAAAGGAACATAATGAAAAATCAAGCTGGTAGTCCCGGTTTTGGGATCCAGGGAAAAATCTCTGTGCATATGTGTTTTATGGGTTATGCTCTCGCATTGTTTATTTTCTTTGCTTAAGAATTCGTATGCAAGTAATTTCTGTACAGGGTTAAAACCTACATTTGGTATCAGAGTTGTTTTGGCTTCAAGGGGACGCCTTTGTTGCTGAGGGGTTTCGCTCGGGCCTGTGGTAGACCCTGTTCAGTGGGAGATCTGCGAGATCGATTCTAGTGGTGAAAGAAGATGGCGAGCAGTGGAAAGATAGAGATTGAGAAGTTCAATGGTCAGAATTTTGAGTTGTGGAAACTCAAGATGGAGGATCTGTTGGTGGATAAAGATCAGTGGATCGCGGTAGATCCGGGGACTAAACCATCGGGAGTGACCGATGAAGAATGGAAGAAGTTGGATCGGAAGGCAAAGAGCCCAATACGATTGTGTGTCTCGGATTCAGTATTGCTGAATGTATCAGGGGAAGCTACGACAAAGGCTTTGTGGGTCAAGTTAGGGACTTTGTACCAATCTAAGTCTCTGGTGAATAAACTGTTCCTGCGGAAAAAGCTGTATAACCTGAGGATGTAAGATGGAGACTCGGTAACAGAGCATATGAATGCGTTTAATACTGTGGTAAGTCAGTTATTATCTGTTGATATTAAAATTTCAGATGAAGATAAGTGCATCAGTCTATTGTGTTCTCTACCAGATTCGTGGGATAGTCTGGTTATTGCAATAGGTAGCAATGCAACTGCTTTGTAGTTTGATGAAATAGTCTCAGCCTTGCTGACGGAGGAGATGAGACGGAAAAATATGGACAACCAGAATGGTGATTCCTTGTCTGTATGAGGACTGTCCTAGAACAGAAACAAAAATAAGTCATCGAGTGGGAGATCTAAATCTCCAGGAAAACCTACAAAGGTGGTGTGCTGGAAATGCGGAAAGGAAGGGCACTTCAGAAGGGATTGTAAATCTAAAGCTCCTGATAAAGGAAAGGGATCTGATGATGCTCCTTCTGCAGAGGCGAAAACCACCTCAGATGAAGGTGGGGATGTGTACTTGGCTTCTTCAAGTACACATGTAGATCATGAGGCATGGTTGATTGACTCAGGTGCATCCTTTCACTTCACTCCCCATAGAGAGTGGTTCTGCGAGTATGAGAAATACGATGGTGGTGATGTCTTCTTAGGAGATGATAGGAAGGCTAGAATCATTGGTCGGGGAAAAGTAAAGTTGAAGTTGCAAGGTGGAAGGGTTAGAACACTTCCGGGTGTTCTACATATTCCTGCATTGGCCAGAAATCTGATTTCTGTAAGCAAGTTGGATGATGCAGGTGTAAAGACGGTGTTCGAGAAAGATACCTGCAAGATGGTTCGAGGAGCACTGATATTGATCCGGGGAGTTCGGATTGGAACTCTGTACAAGCTTCAAGGTAGCACTGTTGTTGATGGGTGCAATAGTTCTATGGTTCCTGAAAATGGAGTAGAAAATCTAGTGGTCTCTGGAGAGAAGACCATGTTGTGGCATCAAAGGCGGGGAGTTCGGATTTGAACTCTGTACAAGCTTCAAGGTAGCACTGTTGTTGATGGGTGCAATAGTTCTATGGTTCCTGAAAATGGAGTAGAAAATCTAGTGGTCTCTGGAGAGAAGACCATGTTGTGGCATCAAAGGCTTGGACATATTGGAGAGAAGGGCCTTCGAATACTTCATGGTAAAGGTATGGTAGAAGGTATGAATGATAGCTCTCTGGATTTTGATTTTTGTGAAAATTGTGTGTATGGGAAGCAAAATCGGGTGAGTTTCCCCTCTGGTGGTAAGAGGATGAAACAGATATTAGAGCTTGTGCACAGTGATGTGTTTGGACCTGTGAAGGTTCCATCACTGGGTAAGTATGTGTACTATGTATCATTTATAGATGACTTCTCAAGGAATACATGGATATATTTCCTTAAGAAGAAATCTGAAGTCTTTGACAGGTTTAAAGAATTTAAGGCTCTGGTGGAAAATCAGACAGAGAAGAAGATAAAGGTGTTGAGGACAGATAATGGTGGAGAATTTTGCAGCAAGGAATTTGAAGAATTATGTAAGAAGTGTGGTATAGCACGGCAGAAGACTACTCCATATACACCTCAGCAAAATGGAGTCGCAGAAAGACTGAACAAGACGTTGATGGAAAGGGCAAGAAGCATTCTCAGTGGTGTCGGGTTAGGACAGGAATTCTGGGCAGAGGCGGTGGATACTGCATGTTACCTAATCAATAGATCACCTTCATCAGCGTTGGAGGATAAGACTCCACAAGAAGTATGGACTGGTAAGAAACCCTCTCTTTCACATCTAAGGGTAATTGGATGTGATGCATATGTACATGTTCCAAAGGAGAAACGAACCAAGTTGGATAGTAAATCTGAAAAGTGCATTTTTATTGGATATAAGGATGGTTTAAAGGGTTATAGCTTTAGAACCCAGTCACACGGAAGGTTGTGTACAGCCGAGATGTGGTGTTTAGAGAGGTTAAAGATGTTATTCAACATGAAGTCCAACCAAAGGAACCTGAGAAGATAGAGTTTGAGCCAAAGGAGGAAGAATCAGACTCTACAGCAGAGGAGGAATCAGAAGATGAAGAGCCACAAACTCCGGCTGTGAGAAGATCAGTTCGAGAAAGAAGTCAACCAGAAAGGTATAGTCCATCTGCTTTTGCTTTGTCTGTTACTGATGATGATCCCAGAACTGTGAAGGAAGCAGTGGATTCAAAGGATGGAAAAGTCTGGAAAGAGGCCATGGTTGATGAAATGGCATCTTTGCACAAAAATGAGGCTTGGGATCTGGTGGAGTTGTCGGCTGGAAGGAAACCCATTGGCAGCAAATGGGTGTTCAAGAAGAAGACAAATGCAGAAGGAAAGGTGGAGAAATACAAAGCTCGGTTGGTAGCAAAAGGTTATTCCCAGGTGCCGGGAATTGATTTTAGTGATATTTTTTCTTCTGTTGCCAAGGTAACTTCTATTAGATTACTTTTATCTGTTGCTGCTGCTTTTGATTTTGAGGTAGAACAGATGGATGTGAAGACAACATTTCTTCACGGGGAATTGGAAGAGGAAATCTACATGAAGCAACCTAAAGGTTTTGCGGTGAAGGGTAAGAAAGAACTGGTATGCAAGTTAAAGAAGTCTCTGTATGGGTTAAAACAGTCACCAAGGATGTGGTATCAGAAATTTGATACATTTATATGGGGACTTGGCTTCACCAGAAGCAAAGCAGATCATTGTGTGTATTTTAAATTAATTGGTGACCGTGTTATTTATCTGGTCTTGTATGTGGATGATATGTTGCTGGTTGGAAATGACAAAGAAATTATCCAGGATTTGAAGACCCAATTGTCCTCCAAATTTGACATGAAAGATCTTGGTGCTGCAAACTATATTTTGGGCATGGAAATTAAAAGAGATCGGTCAAAGAGGAAGCTCTGGTTAAACCAGAGGAAGTATGTCGAGACAATACTGCAGAGGTTTAATATGCAGGATAGTAAACCGGTGAAGGTTCCTATTCCTGTAGGTGTGAGGTTATTTGTTGAACAGTGTCCCAAGACACAAGAAGAGGAAGAGGACATGTCTCGTGTTCCATATGCAAGTGCAGTGGGTAGCCTGATGTATGCAATGGTCTGTACTAGACCAGACATTGCACATGCAGTGGGAGTATTGAGCAGGTTTATGTCAAAACCTGGGAAGGAGCACTGGACAGCAGTGAAGCGCGTTTTCAGGTATTTGCGTGGCACTAGTGATTATGGTTTGTGCTACCAAGGATGACCGGGATTGGACAGAGTGTTGGATATTCATGGCTTTGTTGATGTAGACTGGGTTGGAGATCTTGATCAGAGAAGATCTACAAGTGGGTATGTGTTTAACCTATTTGGAGGTGCAGTCAGTTGGATGAGTAAGAAACAATCTGTAGTGGCACTATCAACTATAGAGGCAGAATACATGGCAGCCACTCATGCAAGCAAGGAAGCAGTTTGGTTGTAGAGATTGTGTTCAAGTATGGGGTTAGTACAGGGAGCTATAAGAATAGACTGTGACAGCCAAAGTGCAATTTTCTTGGCAAAGAACCCTGCTTATCATTCAAAGACAAAGCACATTGATGTTCAGTATCACTTTGTGAGGGATATGATAGAAGACAGAAAGGTGTTGCTGGTAAAGGTGGCCACTTTGAAGAATACTGCAGATGCATTGACAAAATCTGTGAGCTCTGAGAAGTTCTCTTGGTGTAGAGAAGCAATGGGAATCTTAGGGCTGAAAAAAAATGACTAAGCTCTCCTGTGGCCCCCTGTGGAAAGAAAACAATAAGTGGGAGATTGTTGGGTTGTGTTATATTATATCCACGTAGTTAATAGGGGATTTGAAGGGCACCCGTAACCCCACTTTATGGGGTCCGAGGCAGCGCCCCGAAAAATTTTGGTTTTGGACCATATGTTAGGTTGGGCGGACCCACCTATGGTTTTGTGCATGATTTTCGCACATGTTTTTTGGACGCGATGGTTTTCGGTCCATGGTATTGGACGCGATGGATTTCGGTCCATGGTATTGGATGCTTCGGCATGTATAAATATGTATTGTAACATTGAAAGGAACATAATGAAAAATCAAGCTGGTAGTCCCGGTTTTGGGATCCAGGGAAAAATCTCTGTGCATATGTGTTTTATGGGTTATGCTCTCGCATTGTTTATTTTCTTTGCTTAAGAATTCGTATGCAAGTAATTTCTGTACAGGGTTAAAACCTACACTTGACCCTTATTTCAAGTTGTGTACACATAAGATCAGTGTACTCATGCTGCGTTAGGAGCTCATCAAGTTCTTCCCTTAGCTTCGAGTTGGCCTCTTACTCCTTAGTGAGCAAGTCCTCCCTCATTTCCCAAGAAGACTCCATGGCTTCCATCCTCTGCAGTATTCTTTCCATAAGTGATAAAGTCTCGGCTTCATGGCTAGACCCAACTTGAGACCCAGCTGCCATCTCTAACAGCTTCTTCTTCCTTTGCGATCTAGTCTCCACCATCCAACAGCTTCACCGAACCGAAGCTCTGATAAGCTCTTCACCGAGCTCGGATACCAACTGTCACGCCCCTACACCTGCGGTAGTATTCCAACCGCTTGTAGCAAGGTACGGCACCACCGAACGCGTTCTTTTCACCAATACTAACATTCGTGGACTACGCCTACTTTCACATTAAAATACTTAGCTTGTGTTTCACAACTAAGTAAAAGCAATTATCCTTTATACTTAATGAAGCCCGTACTCATTCATTATCATCATGCAATTAAACCAAGAACAACAATTGCAACAAGTATTAAGGGGAGGGCCAACTCCCCGTAATGTGAGTCTGCCTGACAATATATTATATCAGTTTTTCAATAATACAATCATCAAGTATACTTGGCAAAACTCCAAGTCTATACTTAGAATATTTTACAACTAAGGCATAGAACAGCCTTTTACAATCATGTGCACCCTTGCACAAAGAGAAGTGCTCACCCGAGCCACTTATACCTCTCTACCAAGTCCTGCACAAATCTGCATCCAAACTAAACCCTGGCACACTTGCCTTCACCTTATCCGGCACAAGAATAACCAAAACCGCACTTAGGTAGAGCACATGAGCTATGCACAACTCCTCTTACCCTTTGCGCAGTTTTCCCCTTCTCCTTTATGCGTAGAAGTGAATGAGAGTTCGTTGTAGAAATGAGCCTCATGCTCCACTAATATATACCATACTTAACGTGGGTTTACATGGGGTGTGCAGCCCCATGGCCAACCCCACAACTACTCATAACACATGCCCATATGTATTATTTACAAGTGGGCTTTCATATTTTTTTACATCGCATATAAAGGTTCTCACGTCCAACACTTAGTCACATTAAGTGTTCTTCGTTTTGTCGCACTTTATGTCGCATTCCTCCGCACAAGTGTCGCACCCGTCGCACATTTTGTCCGCGTGCCCGTGCGCCCACCCGCACGCCCGCTCTCGTGCACGACTCGCCAGTGCCCATCGCACCTCACTCACGAAGGCCTTACAACTAGTATCGGAGCCAGATATTGGCTTCAAAGGGATTCTTTGATGCCAGGGGTTTATAATGCCTTATGAGATCAATGCATTTTTTTTTCAAATCTCGGTTTGGAAAATAATGGTGGAACAATTGTACGTGGAAGAACCTCGAGGAGAATGTGCGAAAGATAGCACCGTAACGGCTAAATTTGTTTAGAGCTTTTTTCATAGGGAATCGATAAGGGATATTTCCTGTGTGTTCTATGCCGTGTTGAAAGATGGAGTAGGCGTGGGCCGCATGCAAGTCAGCAGAAGAAAATTGTTCATGCAGCTTTGAAAATTGTTCATTTTTTGCTACGTGAGGCCACCGGTGCTGGAATGGCTCGCAGTTGGAGCGGTTTGATAGAAGTTTTTGAGCAAATCAAATTGAGAGAGGATGGATCAGAATCACAACGGCTAAAAAAAAAAATGAAGTCTAAATTATCGCATGTAAATGGTCATACTACTATAAGACCTGGTAAGGCATGTGTACCCCTCGGTGATCACCGGTAAAGTTTGGGTTAGACCTAGGTGATAGGGGGGATGTCGGGTTAACAATACCCCGAGTAAAAACTTTGAGGGGGGTAAGAGCTAGAGTGAGCAGGATTGTCTCACTTAACAGGCTTGGCTGGAGTTAGTCAAGGAACCCCAAGTCAAGTTTAAGGGGGGAATTGTTAGGTAAACTTGACTCAGGATAGAGTCAAAGTTGACCAGGTTAAACAGTGATGGTTTTGGGGCACATGGTATTGTGCACTCATAGTATTCTGCCCGTGGTATTATATGTAATGGAGCTTATAAAAGGCTGGAAGGACTTCATTGTAATGCAAGACCTGGAGGTGAGTGGTGAAGGCTCACTTGGTCAGATTGGCCAGGGTTTTGGCCAATGCTAATGAGATCTTATTAGGTTGGGTTTTTCCCCGGATTTGGGGTTTTCCTGGATAAACATTTGTGTTTATGTGTTTATGGTTGTTGCTAGTTATTTTTATATTTATTCCTCTCAGTAATTATTTATGTTATGCAGTAAATTTCTTAACACATTACTATGATCATTTGTCATTAAATAACTTTATACTTTATATATAGCTTGCATATTAATCTATTATTCATTAAGTAAGCCTCAACCAACTTCGTTTTTAACATAAAAGTACAAATAATAAATAAAAATAAATTATGCTAATACTCGCATTCAACATTTAATTTGATCCTAAAAAAATATTTTCTCCTTAACTCTAAAATGGTGCAAACTTCCTACAATAGTATGTAATGATGATGGTGATAATGATGATTATCATCCACTAAGACCAAATATGGTATATAAGAAGGTAAAAAAATATTACTAAAATTTATTTCGAATTTTATTGTTATGCTAAAAAAGCATTAAAATAAGTGTTTCAAGATCATCATAATTTTGTTTAGTTAAACAATCGAGAAGGTTTGTAGGGTCACAAATATTTTGAAATTTAATTCCAATATTTTAAATTGTGCCAATATTGTCTTAGTAATAATCGTAACTTAACATATACATGATATTTACTATGTCGAATTATAATTAAATGTGTTAATAATAGTTACATACACATCATTATTTTCATAAAATAACCTTAATAAACTTATCTTTTAATATAAACAAAAAAAAAAATATTAAAATAGATAATATAAGGAATCCAAGATTAAGATGTGAAATATTTTCTTTTTCAAGTTTATAGAAATTTGTTTTATAAAGTTTATCATGATAATTTTTACACAAAAAATGGTGAATATCTACATTAAAATTAGTGAATTAAGTGACTTTCTAATTCCTCATTTTGAAAAAACTTAATCTAGTTAAAGTTCTAAATAATGGTATATATTGGACACATTACTAAGATCATTTGTCATTAAATAACTTTATACTTAATATATATCTTGCATATTAATCTATTATTCATAAATCAATCCTCAATCAACTTCTTTATTAACATAAATGTACAAATAATAAATAAAAATAAATTATGCTACTACTCACATTCAACATTTAATTTGATCCTAAATTTATTTTTCTTCTCAACTCTAAAATGGTGCAAACTTCCTACAATAGTATGTAATTATGATGGTGATAATGATGATTATCATCCACTAAGACCAAATATGGTAAATAAGAAGGTAAAAAGATATTACTAAAAGTTATTTCGAATTTTATTGTTATGCTCAAAAAGAATTAAAAGAAGTGTTTCAAGATCATCATAATTTTGTTTAGTTAAACAATCAAGAAGGTTGGTAGCATCACAAATATTTTGATATTTAATTCCAATATGAGTATAAACTAGATGATCTATGAGAGTTTTTTAATCTTCAACCATATTACTAGTTTTTCAAAGTTGATAGACTTTTAAATTGTGCCAACACTGTCTTCGTAATAATTGTAACTTAACACATACATGATATTTACTATACCAGATTATAATTAAACAGGTTAATAATAGTAACATACACATCATTATTTTCATAAAATAACCTTAACAAACTTATCTTTTACTATAAACCATAAAAAATATTAAAATAGATAATGTAAGGAATCCAAGATTAAAATGTGAAAGATTTGTTTTAGCAAGTTTATACAAATTTGTTTTATAAAGTTTATCATGATAATTTTTACAGAAAAAATGGTGAATATCTACATTAAAATAAGTGAACTAAGTGACTTTCTAATTCTCATTTTGAAAAAATTTAATCTAGTTAAAGTTCTAAATTCTAGATATAGTGAATACTTCCAAATTTAATGAAATATGTGTTCTAGGATGAATATCCTGCATTTAAATGGAATTCATGCTTCCAAAATTGCACAATCCAAACATAGGTAGTTCCCTAATTGCATGCATGATATTTACAACTCAGTAAATCATAAAACTGATAGTACATTGTCCCTACCCTCTAGTCTCAATGGGTCTTTCTCTGAACTGACATGCATGAGTTTCTCATGAGGGAATCTTCAGTTAATTGGAGTAACACTTGTGGATGCACCAACTGACTGTTAGTCCTCTATTAGTTCCACAAATAGCTAGAACTAATTTAACTGACCATAACTTAGTAAAATGAGTTAGTCTAATTACAACTCAAATAAACTCATCCTAGACCCCTAAAATTTAGGGAGAACTTATACATGACTACAGAAAGACTTCCAACTGAAAATTTCTAAGCTAATTAGTTAATTAAACTTAATTAACTATTTACAAGTTTCTATGAGATTAGAAATCAATTTTAATTCTTAGTTTAATTCAAGGACAAATTAAACTAGAATTTCTTGTTATCATCTGTCAACACTCCCTCTCAATAAGAAATGGATTATCTACTACCTCGATCTTGTCTCTGTGAAACTTAAATTTACATCTTGAAAATTCCTTTGTTAAAATGTCAACATCTTGCTGCTCCATGGGAATGTACTCCAACAACATAATCTACCTCAATAGAAAGACTATGAGATGATGATATTGAATATTAATGTGCTTGGACCTATCATGAAAAACTAGATTTTCAATGAGTTTGATACAAATTTGATTATCACAGTAAATCACAGTTGGATCCATCTACAAACCAAACATACCAACCAGGATTTTCCTCATCCATATGGCCTCACATTTTGCCTAACTCGCATCCATGTACTCTGCCTCTGCTGAACTGAGTGCAACCGATCTTTGTTTCATGTTGTACCAAGAAACTGTCGCTGACCCAATACTAAAAATCCCTCTTGATTTTCTTTTCTAGTCAAATGGACTCCTTGCCCAATATTCATCCGTGAAGCCTTGAAGCTTCACTCCCTCTGTCCTTTTGTACCATAATATATACTGAGTAGTGCTCCTGAGGTATCTCAATAGATGCTTTGTTGCCTTCCAATACAGCTTTGTAGGCCTAACCATTGCTTGACTAAACTGGTTAACTACATAGCATAAATTTGGTCATGTGTTCACCAAGTACATGAGTGAACGGACAAGCTGCCTGTAAATAGTAGCTTCCACTACCTCTCCCAAAGTAGCATCCTACTTCCTCTAGTTACTAGTTAGAGGCGTCTCCATAGGCTTGAAACTCTCCATGTGGAACCTCCTAAGTATCTCATTGGCATACTTTCCCTGAGACACAAACAACTCCCCATCACCCTGCCATACTTCCATGCCTAGAAATTAATGCATGATCCCCAAGTCCTTCATCTTAAACTCTCTTGCAAGGTCCTCCTTGCTAGATTTGATCAACTAATCATCACCTGTCAATATGAGATCATCAACATAAAGTGCAATGATCAACAATTTACCTTCCACCACTATGTGGTACATGTTCACATCTGCTTCACTCTTCATGAAGCCCAACTCAGTGAAGTAGTTGTCTATCCTGGTGTACCAAGCACAAGGTGCTTACTTTAGCTCATACATCACTCTCTTGATCCCGCACACATGCAACTCATGGTCAAAGGTTTCAAAACCTTCATGTTGCTCTATGTACACCACTTCCTCAATCGTGCCATTAAGAAAGGTTATCTTTACATCCATTTGATGTATCTTCCACCCCATCTGCACTGATAGTTCCAATATAGATCTAATTGATGAGTACCTTGAAATAGGAGCAAAGGTCTCATCATAGTCAATAGCCTCTACCTACGAAAAGACAAGGGCCACAAATCTAGCCTTATTCTTCTCCACACTACAATTTGCAACTTGTTTTACCTTGTAAATCCAATGGGATCTCACCACAGACTTACCCTCTGGTCTTGGGACCACATCCAAAACACTGTTACGAACTATGTGTTGGCATTATGACACAGGTTTGGCACTATGGCACAGGTATTGTCCTTGATGGCAACTCACTCTGGTGATAGATCTCAGTTAAGGGTCTCAGAACGAAGGAAAAATATATATACGCAAGTTCATCGTGACCAAGCCGCATATACACATGGGTTAGACGTTCCAAAGACGTGTATGCGTATACACACACTTTCACGCAAGGAAAATCACGTACATGTGGGAAAACTTATGTTTGGTCCATGGTATTTAGTCCTTGGTATTTGAACCTATGGTTTTGGACCATGGTATCTCGTCCGAAGTATTGATCCCAAGTATTGGGTCCATGGTATTGATTTGTTATGGTTTTGGACCGTGGTAATGTGAAAGGCCTAAGACTATAAAAGAGGAAGGAGATCATCAGGCAAGCGCATGACCTGAATTATTGAATATCTGATAAAGTGCTAGATCTGGAATACTGGTGATTGAGGTTAAGGTGTATAGTTGGATCTGAACGAAGGAGAAACCTAAGCGGAAAGAAAAGGATAAGTTCTATTGATGGGTCAAAATCTTAAGATTTGAGTAATAGTATCTTTGTATGATTTTGATCTGTTATATGTGGCGCACGCTTGATCTATAAATCTGATAATCTGGGTTAACTAATGTCTGAATATTTGAAGGAGTGAATTATCTTTATAGATCTGTACGCAGGTTCAGTGAAATGAAGGTGCGTATACACGCTATTTCTGTTTATCAAAAGTGTGTATACGCAGGTTGGTCTTAACACAGAAGTGTATGCATGCAGGTTTCAGAATATTGAAGTAGCATATGTCTCTTAAATTATGTTCTAGCTACTTCTGTTGATTACTGCAGTGATCTAGGTTCAGAATTGGTGAATGGTTATTGTTACTGTGTTCTGTGTACAGCTATCTGAGAAGTGTCTAATAGATTCAGTTTTAATTCGTGAAAAGGAGATTGTTTGATGCCGAAATTCTTGATGTTTGATTGATTTTCATGGATCTAGTCTGAAAATTTATGAAACGTGGTCTCTGGAAGAAAAGAGAAGGTTGTAGCCTTCTGTAGGTCAGCACCTACATACTAGTATCTCAGCTAGTACAAGAGCTAAGGGGGTTGTAGCTCCCTTCTAGGAGAAGCTGGAGAACGAGATAGGGTTGTAGCTCTCTGCAGGTTGTAGCCTGCATACTGGTAAAGGAATGCACTAGTACATAATCATTGTAAAAAGAAGTTTCTAACTGAAAAAGATAGAGACATATTGCAGCAAGTGGTTTTCACCCACATTGGGTTTCCACCTTATATCTTGTGTTCTTGTGTGTTTAGTGTCTGCATTTCCATGTTCCTAGTTATTGTAACTATGATTCTGACACACAGATTTAAAATCAACATCTGAAGAATAATTAAATTACAAGTATGTCAGTTATATGCAGTTTTCCTTTACTGAAGTTGCGTATATACGTTGGTTTATCTAAAAAAAGTAGCGTATACAAATCTGTGAAAGAATTGTCTTGATAATACTGATTCACCCCCCCTCTCAGTATTATTTCCAACAATTGGTATCAGAGCAGGTCCTTCAGAAGAAGCTTGATCGCTTGAAGGAAGATCTATCATCATGAGCAACTACAAAAAAGAAGCATCTATCAGGCCACCGATTTTTTATGGGAGCAACTTCGTCTATTGGAAGGTAAGAATCATTGCCTATCTTCAATTTCTTGGTACAGAAGTTTGGGATATTATGGAAACAGGATACACATTTCCATCAGCAACTCCTACAGATGTAGCTAGTAAAAAGTAGTATGAAACAAATGCAAAAGTTGTCAATACTCTATTAGGAAGTCTATCTCAATCAGAATTCGTCAAGGTTATGCAACTCAAAAGCGCAAAAGAAATATGGGACAAGATCGTTCCGAGCTATGAAGGAGATGAACAGGTAAAACGAGCAAAATTACAAACTCTTAGAATTCAATATGAAAGTCTCAGAATGCATAATGATGAAAGTGTGGCTAGCTATTTCCTACGTATAGATGAGATTGTAAATTGTATGAAGAACTTGGGTGAAGAAATAAAAGAAGTTGTTTTGGTTGAAAAGGTTCTAAGATCTTTGTCTCCTAAGTTTGATTCAAAAGTTTCTGCCATAGAAGAAAAGAAAAATCTACAGAGCCTTACCATGTCACAGCTGCACAAAATTCTAACTGCTTACGAAATGAGGAAAGGAGGACCATCAGACAGGAGAGAAGCTGCATTCAAGGCTTCAGGAAAAGGAGATTACCATGAGTCAGGACATATGTCAAAAGAAGAGGAAGAATCAAATTTTGTCAAGAACCTTCAATGGGGAACTGGAAGATTCAGAGGTAAGCTGCCTTTCAAATTCTTTGCTTGTGGAAGAGTTGGTCATTATGCTGCAAAATGTCCTCATAAAGATAAAATAGACAAAGGTAAGGAACCTGTTAGATGGAACAGAAAACATAATGTAAATAAGAAGAGCTATTACACGCATGAAGACAATGATGGATTATCAAATAGTGATGAAGATGAGCAAGGTAATGATAATAGACTTTTGATGGCTTTTGAAGATGATGATTTCTTGGATGCTATAAATGAAGAAGGTCTTTATGAAGAAATTTCTAAACTTAAAGTTTGTTTGGAGGAAAAGAATATGATTATAGATACTATAACATTCCAACTTGCTGAAAAGGATAAACACAATGAAGAGTTAGAATGTGAAATTGTGGGACTTAGAAAAGAAATTGAGAAAAAAAAAGCCCTTAATCTCAGATTTTCTAAAGGATCTGAAACTCTAGATGAGATTGTCAAAGTACAACATTCTCCTCGAATCAAGATAGGTCTTGGATATTCTGAAGAAGAATCTCAAGCTCAGAAGCAAGCACAGAAGCCATCCACCTCCAAAAGTTATCTTGATGCAGCAAGGAGAGGTGAACAAGGTGACAATCAACAACAAAAGGATAATGCAGATCACTAGGGAAATCAAGGACAATTTGCTTCAAGAATGGTCAAAGATTATCAAGTAAATCGGGGGTAATCTACTTCAAGGGTGAACAGAAGTTTCAACAGACCACAGGTAAATCATTCTCAACTTGGCTCAAGAATGGATGGAAACTACAATCATATGGTTGGTAGATTTGATAATCGCAGGAATTTCTTCAATGGCCAATGTTTCACTTGTCATAACTTTGGTCATAAAGCTGCTCAATGTGTTGCCTACAAAACCATCATGACTAGGGAAGCTCAAAAACAAAGGAGTATGACAGGAATCATGAAAAGAACCTACAATAACTTCTTTGCTCTTTAAAATGACATAGAATGTTCTATTTGCAACAACTTCGGTCATGTAGAGTCTGAATGCAGGAGTAGGTTTCGACAAACAACTCAGAACGAGCAAGCTTCATTGAACACCAAAACATGGAGAAAGAAAGAACCACAACCAGAAAGTTGTGGGATAGCCTTATATGCAGAAGGACAGGAAAATCAATGGTACATCGACAGTGGATGTTCGAAAAATATGACGGGTGATAAAGAAAAACTTCAATCATATAGTGCCTTAGAAAAGGAAAAGAAGGTCTCATTTGGAAATGACACCCTTGCATTCATAAAAGGTAAAGGTTCTGTTCAGTTGAAAGAAAAGGTCAAAGCTGGAAATGTTATATATGTTGATGGCTTAAAGCATAATCTATTGAGTGTCAGCCAGATGTGCGATCAAGGAACTAAGGTAACATTTCGATCAAATGGATGTAGTGTTCGTGATCTTGATACAGGAAAAACGGTGATCAAAGGCATAAGAACTCCAAATAATTTATACATATTCAAAGAAGGACAACATCAATGCTATCTAAGCAAGAATTATGAACATTGGCTATGGCATAGAAGATTGGGGCATCTTAGCTTCTCTCAGATAAGGAAAGCATGAAAATATCAGGCGGTTCTTGATCTTCCTGACATCAGAATTCCAGACAATAAAATATGCAAATCATGTCAGTTTGGTAAGCAAACTAGAACTAATTTCCCTGAGAAGGAAGGATCGGCTAAGAGGCCACTTGAACTTGTCCATACTAATATATGTGGTCCAACTAGGAAAAGGTCACCTCAAGGTGAAGAGTACTTCATATTGTTCATTGACGATTTTTCAAGGATGTGTTGGATAGGAATCATGAAGTATAAAGATGAAGCTTTCGAAAAGTTCAAATCATTCAAAGCCTTTGTTGAAAATGAATCAGATCGCTGAATCAAATGCCTTAGATCTGATCAAGGAGAAGAATTTACCTCAGATGAATTTTTCGATTATTGTGAAGAACATGGCATAAGAAGGGAATTTTCTACTGCAAAGACACCTCAAAAAAATGGAGTAGTGGACAGGATGAACAGAATGGTTCCACAAATGGCTCATGCTATGCTTGATGAATCTAGAACTCCCACAACCTTCTAGGGTGAAGCCGCATTTACTGAAGTAACTATTCTTAACAAGACAAATGTTTGGGTAAACGAAACTCAGACTCCTCATGAACTTTGGTATGGTAAGACTCCCACCATAAAATACTTCAAAATTTTTGGAAACAAATGCTACATTAAAAGGACTGATGAAAATCTTGGAAAGTTTGAACCTAGAGCAGATGAAGGCATTCTCCTTGGTTACTCTCCCCATAGCAAAGCATATAAGTGTTACAATAAAAGACTTGGAAAATTTATTGAAAGTATTGATGTAGTGATTGATGAAGAAGGAAATACCTCTAGGCGGGAAAGATCTGAAGCTTTTGAAGATGATGAGGACTATCCCTCAATGTCAAATCGGATTCATGATGAAGAAGAAACCCATGAGGCACCAGAAGAACAAATAAGAATAGAAGAAAAGACTCCATCCAAATACGTTCAGAAGAATCATCCAGAATCTCAAATTCTGGGGCAGAAAGAGGCAGGTGTAAAAACAAGGACAACCATTTCAGAAGCTTCAAGTTATCTAGCATTGCTCTCCTCCACCGAACCACAAAAGGTAAGAGAGGCATGCAAAGATGAATGTTGGGTCAAGGCAATGGATGAAGAACTTGAGCAGATTGAAAAGAATAACACTTGGGAGTTGGTTCCTAGACCAAAAGATAAGAATGTCATAGGGACAAAATGGATATTCAAAAACAAGTTGAATGAAAATGGGGAAGTTATTAGAAACAAAGCCAGACTTGTTTGTAAAGGACATGCTCAACAATAAGGAACCGACTTTGAAGAAACGTTTGCTCCTGTTGCTAGACTTGAGGCCATCAAAATGTTCCTTGCTCTCTCTAGTTTTCAAAAGTTCAAAATATTTCAGATGGACGTGAAATCTGCTTTTCTAAATGGAGACTTGGATGAAGAAGTGTATATTGAGCAACCAGATGGGTTTATCCTTGGAAATGATCCAAAGCTTGTATGCAGACTTAAAAAGGCTCTCTATGGTCTTAAACAGGCTCCAAGGGCTTGGTATTATCGCTTGGATAGATACCTCCGTCAACAAGGTTTTATAAAAGGATCAACTGATAGCAATCTTTATATAAAAATTGATAATGATAAGTTGCTAATACTTGTTGTGTATGTTGATGATATCATCTTTGGTAGCAATGAAGAAGACATGAGTCAAAATTTTTCCTTAGTAATGTAGAAAGAGTTTGAAATGTCTATGCTTGGTGAGCTCACATATTTTCTTGGTTTACAAGTCCAACAAAACAAAGATGGCATCTTTCTTTCACAAACCAAGTATCTCAAGCAGATCTTGAAGAAATATGGGATGGAGGATTCGAAACCAGTATGTACCCCTATGGTGACAGGACGCAACCTCAGTGCAAATGATGAATCGACAGTAGTACATCAACCAACGTATAGATCCATGATTGGTAGTCTACTCTATCTAACAGGTACCTGACCAGACATTATGCATGCAGTGGGAATAGTTGGAAGGTTTCAGGAAAATCCAAAGGAAACTCATCTTCAGGAAGTTAAGAGAATTTTCAAGTATCTTCAAGGAACTCAAAACTATGGCTTATGGTATCCTAGAGATACAGATCTCACACTTCATGCATATACATATGCGGATTAGGCAGGAAGCATGGATTACAGAAAAAGCACTAGTGGTGGTGCATTCTTCATGGGTCCTAGATTAGTATCTTGGTTCAACAAGAAATAAAGTTCTATTGCTTTATCTACAGCTGAAGTAGAATATGTAGCTGTTGCATCTTGCTGCACACAACTCTTTTGGATGATGAAAAAATTACAAGATCTTCAAATCACTTGTACTCCACCTATCTCCACTTTTTGTGATAATACAAGTGATATCAGTATCTCAAAGAATCCTGTCATGCATTCAAAGATTAAGCACATACCGATCAAGTATCATTTTCTTCGGGAACAAGTGCTTGAACAAAAGGTCAAGTTGGAGTATGTTCCCTCTAAGGAACAAGTTGCTGATATACTCACCAAACCACTACCCAAGGAAACATTTGAATATCTCAGACAGAAGCTAGGAGTAGTTGATGCATCATCTTGCTTTTGAAACATGTCTGTTTTAGAGAAATGTGGTTGTACACGAGTTGCATGAGGAGGATCCATGTACATATGTCGATTTATGCAGATACAGTCGTGTATATGGTGGTTTGAAGGAAATCAGTGGAGATAAACTCTGGTTGAAGAGAGTCTGATATGGGTCTGACAGAGACCATCTGGTACAGGTTCAGGGGGAGCAGATAAACTTCTAATAATGCATTGTTGGCATTACATTAGAAGCTCTTGGTTCGAGTACACAAGCTATTTTAGGTTCAGGTGGATCAGCTGCAGAAGGAGAACAGAAGGAGAAAATGGTTGCTGATCTGAATAGTGCTGCTGATATTAGTTATTGGTGATTTTCATAGTCTTGCTCTAGATATTTCGTCATGTATATCTTTTCCATGTAACGACCTAGTTTGGTTTTCCCACTATGCCTGGGATGAATGATGTAATGTAATTGGTTATCATATGTAAATTTCTTATGTATCCCCACTTGGTTGGGTGGATGGTCCCCACTTGGTTTGGTGATAGATGTATGTATAGAGTATTTGATAATAGGAAGGTCAGTTATGATGTATGAGTCATGGTTCTTCTTGAAGAACATTTTTTTTACATATCTTGCCTACAGTCAGGGGGAGCATAGCCAGCACAGCAGAGCAGAGATTTCAACATGTACTTAGGGGAGCATAACCCTTTGCCCTTGATGACAAAGGGGAAGAATGACTTTGAGGATCTTGGGGTTGCCATCAAGTCCAAAGGGGGATATTGTTGGCATTATCACACAGGTTTGGCGTTATGGCACAGGTGTTGTCCTTGATGGCAACTCACTCTGGTGACAGATCTCAGTTCAGGGTCTCAGAATGAAGGAAAAATATATATACGCAGGTTCATCATGACCAAGCCGCGTATACACGTGGGTTAGACGTTCCAAAGATGCGTATGCATATACACGCACTTTCACGCAAGGAAAAGCATGTACATGTGGGAAAACTTATGTTTGGTCTGTGGTATTTAGTCCTTGGTATTTGAACCTATGGTTTTGGACCATGGTATCTCTTTCGAAGTATTGATCCCAAGTATTGGGTCCATGGTATTGATTTGTTATGGTTTTGGACCATGGTATTGTGAAAGGCCTAAGACTATAAAAGAGGAAGGAGATCATTAGGCAAGCTCATGACCTGAATTATTGAATATCTGATAAAGTGCTAGATCTGGAATATTGGTGACTGAGGTTAAGGTGCAAAGCTGGATCTGAACGAAGGAGGAACCTAAGTGCAAAGAAAAGGATAAGTTCTATTGATGGGTCAAAATCTTAAGGCTTGAGTAATAGTATCTTTGTATGATTTTGATCTGTTATATGTGCCGCACGCTGGATCTATAAATTTGATCATCTGGGTTAACTAATGTATGAATATTTGAAGGAGTGAATTATCTTTATAGATCTGTACACAGGTTCAGTGAAGTGAAGGCGCGTATACACGCCATTTCTATTTGTCAAAAGTGTGTATACGCAGGTTATGCTTGGAGCTGGAGCAAGCAATTGTAATAATTTCTTTATTCAACTGATTAATACAAAGAGGCTTGAGGGGCTTTTCCCAATTAGGTTCCCTTATAAATCACTGTGTACTTATGGTTTTAGTTGTTGCATGTCTATGCATGCTATTCTAAATTGTGATTTATATTCCGTAGATTAATAGAGTAGAATTTTGTCTCTTATCTTCAGTTCAAAATCTTGAGTAGTTGCAATTTCTATCAAATTTCTACACTAAGGTCACTCCAAAAAGATTAATCCCCCAACTCAAAACCCAACTCAATCCTGAGATCTAATTTCATTTCCTTTAGATGCGCCAATTGTAAATTACTTCTTCAGTTTCCCTGGTTACCAGGACATGTCGTGTTGTGCAAGACAATAAATCCTTGACTAATTTCTAGATTCGTGACTTGGAGAACCATGTTGCTAGTATGGAAATGTTTGAGTCAGGTTATGGGCCTCATTTATTGTTGCATAACACACGATAGGCTTACTAGACCCAGTAAGGACTTTTGTGCCTAGCAAAACCCCAAAACCCTAGAATGACATCTTCATCCTATTCTATCGCACTCTACTCAAACAACTCCAATGAAAGGAACAAAATCCTTTAGTTGCACTGGTTACCAGGTCTTGCTGCACTATGCAGGATAATGAATCCTTGACTAGTTTATGGATTCATGACTTAGAGAACCATGAGTCTCAAATCATGAGTTCTCACTCCTAAGTCAAAGACATTTATAACAAAAACATTGCAATTGGTAAAAAAAAGGGTACAGTGAGGTTATTAGTAAAGCATAATAACCTAAGTCGTTGAAAAAAGGTGTCACGTTATTATTCTTTCTTTGAAAAAGAATTATCTTCAGGCTCACATCTCACTATTATAATATATATATATATATATATATATATATATATATATATATATATATATATATATATATATATATATATATATATATATATATATATATATATATATGTATAGCATAAAAGAATTTGACACTCATAAATTCACATAAAATGTAGAATAACAAAGATGAAAAACAAATAGTTATCATCAATTTTTTACTTCATACACAATATAAATTTCAAATTCAAATCTTATTGAATCCAGTGTCAAATTTTCATTTAAAATTCCAAAGTATGATTGAGGTGTCATTCAATCCTCTCAATTCTCTGGTCCAAGATGATCATACAATTCTCGTGCTAGTCCAAGATAATATATCCCAGTAAAAGCTTAATATTCTAGTAAAGGTCTATAGTCTACATGTATTGGTTGAATCATCTAATTATGTGTCCTATATATGGAATCCAATGAGCCCATTCTGTAAGAATCTCAATGTCCGAGAGAGTAGTCCTATGAGAGGATGCTTCTCCCTCAGATCAAGAGAGTTCTTCCTAAACATCTGCTAGTGTAATCTCCTAGTAGTGAGATGCAAATATAGAAACATACCTTCTAGAAAAAAAATCATAGCAATAGATATCCATCATCTACATTACTTTCGGCGATCCATTTTTTATTATGTGATTCCAAATATTTAGATTGAAGTACCCGACTAAAACTTTGACACACAAGATCTTAAGAATTTGTACTAGTATGTAACAAATTACTTCTTGTTGCAGTGATGCACACTTTTACCATTATTATTGGAATTTATTTTTTTGTTGAAATTGATTTGAAACAACACAGGGAAGGTTACATTAAAGAAAACATTGTCTCCATCTTTCACTATTATATCTATAGAGTAATCATGGTTTATACAAGTTTTCTTTGAAGTTTTCCTCTCAAAGGTCTTTGAAAGTTTTGCAACACATACAATATTTACATGAATCTTTAGTAATGTAAGTTATAATGTATAGAAGTTAAATGTACTTATTTATTTTTATAGATATTAATTTAGAATATATCTATATCTATCTATATATATATATATCTATATATATATATATATATATATATATATATATATATATATATATATATATAACCACGTCTATATTTTATAACAGATATTGTAGAAAAAAATTGAAAAATATAACTATTTTGATATTGGGTAACTCTTTCAAACCAAATAGATCAACACTTGACATTAATAAATTGATCAGTGCGAGGTGTGAGTTAGCAAACCATATGTTACAAAAGGTTTGGGAGAAAATAAAGCATTTTTATGTCACTATTAATATTATTTAATACTTCTTATTAAAAAAAAATTATTTAAATTAGTTTAATTAAGAAGGGATGGTTACACTTTCTCTTCAACTTCTTTTGAGGTTAGTATCTCTTTAGCCTTGGGAGTTGGTCTTCATCCTCAAGGATGGTTGGCCTCAGCTTGCACTGTCAGTTTTTCCAAGACCCTAGCCACTATGGTTTGTTTCAATAATAGGTTTCAACAATCTTAAAGAATTTTTTCCCACTTGTATCACCAAATTGGGTGCTCTTCACCTCCTCCAAAATATGGTCCTCTCGAAATTTCTTCTCTTTTCCTGTACTTGTTACTCGATTTTCCCATTCTTCCAATTTTGTTCTCTTTCCCTCTACGAACTCTCTAATTCTTCCATTTGTCCTTATGTTTCCATCGAACACTAGCTATGATAGTATTTCTCTTCCTATGAAGAATTACGAGTGGGATGAGTAAAGGAGTAAGGTCATTCTTAGGAAACTCATTTTCTTCTTCTTCTCTCCTCTCTGTGGTAGGGAACCTCTTTTCTTCTAAGCTAAAACTCTCAGTAGCAGCAAATGATAACAACCTAGAGTTTCCCCATATTTGTCACTAGAGAGATTATACTAAGCATAACTAACCCTTTATCTAGAATCTCAAAAGGCCATGTATCTTAGCACATTTAATAACTAAACTATGATAACTAAATATATGAAGCAAAATATCCAAAGATAGAAGGAAGACCATAATAACCATAGACCTCACACACAATATAACTATTGAACTCTACAAAGTAAGAAGGGGGCCATGAAAGCAATACAACACCAGCTTTATTTATGACATCTCAAGTGGAAAAGTTTTCATCCTTCACTCTTACGAAACTCAATACCATTATTAACCCAGTGCCCCTTTCCCCAACTACCATTTTCTCCACCTTCGAAGATTATCCTCCTTCACAACTTCATTTAATTCTAAATATAAACAACCAAGTACAACCTTAAACACGTTCTCTTCCATCCTTAATATTATGTTAACACTATTTATGAAGAATTATTCTCCATCATTCTTTTTTTTGCAGACAGCGTTTTCTTTTGTTACCTAGACTCATTGGATCTGAACATTAAACTTTATTATTCACATAATACTTCATATAACAATGATCACCCATTAAACTATATTTGATGATAATTTTTAAAATAAATATATTTTATTTATATAAAAATTTAATTCTAATTTAATAATTTTAGATAATTCGATTAAAATTAAATTTGATTTAGTTTTTTGAATTTAATAACAATTTTATCATTATTTTTACATATAATAAATCACCAATTAAATTATATTTGATGATAATTTTTAAAATAAATATATATTATATTTATATAAAATTTTAATTGTAATTTAATAATTTTAGATAATCTGATTAAAATTAATATTGATTTAGTTTTCTGAATTTAATAATAATTTTATCATTATTTTTGCATATAATAAATAATAACTGTTTATCAACTAATTCATATTTTAAACTTTATAAACATCAGAAAAATAATAAATATATAAATCAAAATTTATGCACAAAATGTTTAAACTGGAATTTATGATTATTATAGTTGCTTACTTATATAATATATTTTAACAGTATATAAATTAATTATATGTGCCTTCTATGCTTTTTCCTGTTCCTTTTTCCCAAAGTCCCGATAATTAAAATTTAGGAGAAAATAATGGAATATATTAAATTGTGATAATCTAATATTTGATAATAAAAAAAATTAATTTGCCAATTTAAAATTTTGATAATCTAATAATATTATATGCGAAGCGTTTATCTAGTGCTTAATAATGAAATAAACTCAACATAACGAGGAAATATATAAGCGCTTAAAAGCTCTCAAATTTACGGCTAACATAAACAAAATATGCGCATTATTAGTCCCTGTCATCTAGCAATGGCCAGGGACTATAGCAATCAAAAAGTTGTTTTTAGCATTGATTTAAGCTGCTTATCATCCTCAATAACTGGCTACTATGCCGAATAACCAAACTTTTTGAACAACAATCCATTTGATTGTCTTATTTAGCCTCTTCCCGAGGCGGGGAGGCTAAAAACATAAGTTATATCATATTTGCGTTTCACATTTAGAAATTTAAAAATTTAGCTTCCAACTAATGCTAGCATTAAATCAAATGTGAATCATAGTATATTTCGTTAGTATAATAGAGAACAAGCATCTTATAAAAGATAACCATCACCGTTGTCGCTACATGTACAGCTGCCACGGCTTCGACAACTGCTACGGCTTCTTCCAAGTGTCCTGATGCCTAATGCATTGAAGTTCTGACCTTTACAAAACTAGATAAATTCATTCTAAAAACCTCGCCTATGCATGCAATGGCAGGAGTGGCAGCAACGGAGGAGTGGCAGAAATGGAGAGAGCGTTGATTCCTATACCACGTTTTGGAGAATGAAGTTGTGTGACTCCTTTCATCTGCACCTACACCATAGAAGACAAGGTATGCACCTGCACCACAGAAGACAAGGCAAGCAAGGTAAGCAACAGGAGAACCAGTGCCATCGTAGTTGTTTAAGCAGTGAGTTCAATGAATTTGAGAGTTGTTGAATCTGTCTTGAAATGCATGCTATGGCGTTTTATCACTATTTGTTACTAACTATATGAGGGCTAGTTATCTAGTGATTCTATGCGCGGGCTAGCTATCTAGTGATTGTATGCAGGCGCACATCCTTAATTTTTTTTCAAGGCAAGCTGAAATAATTGTTTAAATAATGCCTCTTGTTCTGCACATATTAAAAAAAAGAATATTAAGAGAAAACTGTACCTTTTGCACCTTTCTCTTCCAATTGGATTTGGAATTGTGCCTTCTTGTTTTTCCTCTCAATGTTAAGATGGGTTTTGCAACAAAAGGCTTGCCCCCCGGGGTGCTTGTCCAGGTGACCAACAACTGCAAATACTGCGATGTTGCTAACATTGTGCTCTGCTTTGCCCTTTTTTAGCCTCTGCTTGCTAATTTGAAACATTCTCAACCAAGCGTTCCTCTAGTTACATGTATTATCTCATACGGGGTTGTCTCCTTTCCACAGAAAACTGCGAGGAAGCTCAGAGTTCCAAGAGTATCCTTCTCGACTACCAGTGCTTGCAGTTTCTGCCCTTTCTGCTTTTTAGTTTTGGCAGAAAAATGGAGTATATGCAATAGTTTGATACAAATAAAACAGAAATCAGGGCTTTAAAATGGCATGTGACAGTCCTCAATTCTTTCATCTAGAATGCCCATGCCTTCTCAGTTATTTGAAGATAGCCTGGTTAGGCAAAATTTTGCAAAACTGTTTTTCAAATTGGACCAAACCAACAATGTCCACCGACCCAGATGAACCACCTGACTGAACCATCTCGTTCTGCATCAGCCGCATGCATCTCGACGCCAAAACCTGACTCTGAATCGTAGGTTATCTCAGTCGATATTATCTCATTCACCTTCTTCAGCTGCAATGGTCGATATGTATACAATGGGTCATATTTCTGTTATTAAAAACATGGATTGGCTGCTACATCCGCATCTTCTTCCTTCGAAGTCACTGCAACAAAGACATGTTGGAGATCCTTACAGGCGAAGTGCAAGCCGCTCCGGAAGCCGATCTAGTATTAACAAATACCTTTGATGAGCTTGATCGTCCTATACTCGATGCACTCCGAGAAAGACTTCCACCTTGTATACTGTAGGTCGTCTTGTTTTACAGGCAGAATCTGGAAATGATAAAATATCTGATAGCTCTGCAAGCTTGTGGACTGAAGAAATGGAATGTGTGAAAATCTGGAAATGATAACATATCTGATAGCTCTGCAAGCTTGTGGACTGAAGAAATGGAATGTGTGAAATGGTTGGACTGCCAGAAGCAATATGAAAACCTCCCACTCCTTTTTCATAGTAACTGGAAGTTATACACTAGTTACGAATATAAAAACGAACCTGCATGGACTACACGTTTTACTTATGAGTGCCACTTGTCTCATTCTTTTCCATCAGATGTCCGCTGGTTTGTGGTAGTGTGTTCTACCATATCGGTGCACCGGGGTTTTGTATTTTGTGCGTCGACAGAGTGACAGGTGGTGACTTTACTAGCAAGAACCTTCTGGTCGTGATGATACTTTTCAGTCCCATGTCACTTGATGTGAAGCTTCACGTGGTCACCAAGACTGAAACTTCCACCTCACTATCAACGAACACTACATGGGATAAATGGCAATCAGATCGCTTTGTTTGGGATAAACGGCAGTCAAATCACTTTGTTTTTGGATAATATATTGATTTATTAATGTGTGGGTTGTATATATTTAGCTGGGCTCGTTCGAGGCGTCTGAGCATTTTTATCCCCGGGTTCTCAACGCACAGATTCATCCATTGGTACGAGATTTTCTCAACCTAGGGAACGAGCACATAGGAAAGAGGTTCTATCCCCTGCATCATGAAGCAGATCCCGCCAAGGTGGCCGCAATTCTTAAAAACCATACTCGGTATATTGGTTTTCTGTCTTTTATATGTTAATTACAAGATTTTTGTTAAGATTGAGAAAGAATTATTATGATTTCTCAGGCCTCACAAACAGTTAATGGGATTCTCAAAGTACCCCTAGGAAAGCATTAACTAATTAAAGACACTCATAAATGGTATGCAATAAATGTAATAACTATTTTACAGTTGAAACAGTAATAGGCGCAAGAAATCCAAATCAGAGTTATTTGGATTTTTTAGGGATTGGGTTGTGTGCATATTAAATTTAAATGTTTTATTATCAGTCGGATTTATTTGGATCTTTTACATAATGTATTCCTTCGCTATGAAGGATATTCAATGAATGGCTACGCTTCTCGAACTTCACCACTAGCCTATTCACTTCGACGGTTCCACTTTATAGCAGCGGGTACCAGGATCCTACAATGTTGGTTATGCGTTTCCATATCCAGGCTTATGCTTTTCCGTATTCCACGGGAAATACTATTGTTGCACGTGTTGCACTGTTGTTGAAAATACATACATAATTATATATAGTTTCAATAATGAAGTTCAGTTAAGTTGAACCTTATAAATCCAATCATATATGATAAATTAATAATGTTGGGAAATGCTTCGTTTTGTTTATATACTAAGCACCCTTTCACTGTGTTTGTATTTGCAGAATTGGTCTTGAGAAAGCATGGGATGTATAATATCCGGGCAAGCAAGCTAGAATGAATACCTTCAATTTTTTTATAAATCTGCACCTATGTTTTTTCCCCATAGTTTTATTTTCTTACATCTCCAAATGCCTTGGTTGTTGATGCATTTTGCTGGACAGACAACAAATGGAAAGCCCTGATGCATTTTCCTGGATATGCAGCAAATGTAAAGTCAAAAAAACTCATCGAGTACAATTTGTTTGTTACTTGTATCAGTTTCCCATGAAGGCTACGAATGGCACATTATCAATTTCCCATGAAAGCTACGACTGGCACATTCACTGAAATTCGATAAACTAGATTGCGTCACTGAAATTTGATAAACTAGATCTACCGCTAGTAAATCTGGAATTTTATCCTAAAAGTGCTCACTAAGCACGGCAGGGACTTCTTGCTTGCAACTCGTCTTGTTTAATATATCAATTATTAAAATGATAAACAAATCATCATGAATTATCAAAAACATAAACCAGCATTATGATTTAATTAATAATTATGAACGATTGTAAACAAACCAAATATCGTGATTGATTATAACCCGAAAACTGCATTTTTCCATACAACTGAAATAAACACTCAATTGTGACATCTATAGATGTCAAACATTTCTAATTGACATGGATTGTTTAAACTCTTGAACCTCTCACTCAGAACACACACATACACTCGTATTCTGAAGTTGTGCCATAATCCACCTATGCTTTTGAGCTTAACACATCCGCTTGCTTGCAACACCTTAACAATTCCATACTTGGAAACTCTTGGAATTCCAAGCACCCACTAACATCTAGAAGAGCGAGCTTTGTCATCTGGGCCAACTTCTAAAGATACCAACTTCTAAATATACCAGTGTTTCCATACTTGGCAGTGCTTGAAACTAAGAGTATGCTCTAACATCTCGGATTCGAACATTCGCCCACTGCACCGATCCTGGTATGCTCTTTAGCTTTAAACATTCGTATGCATAAAACTCCTTTAATAATAATGACATCTACAAAGGTGGATGCAATATGTTCACACAATAAAGATAATTATATATGTATAATGATTTTCACTTAAAAATTTGAATAGTTTCTTTGGACATATATTGTCATGCCCCTATATTAGCGGTACTCTTCTAATTGCACTATAAGAGGTGTGGCACCACCAACTATTTTCACTTTAACAATACTTGCAATCGTGGACTATGCTTATTTTCTATACTTAGATTATTTTTCAACTTTCCTAAGTATACATTCACTAACACAACAGAAAATTTCTTACATCATTCATCATTATTATATTTTAACATATATGCACAATGAATAATAAACTGGGAGGGGCAACTCCCTGAAATATGAGTCTGCCTGATAATATCAATATTTCATTAAATATTTAGTTTTACAGTTTTTGTAGGAAACCCCAAGTTTCCTTGGTACAATCTCTATCAACTCGTGCAAGTCAGCCTGCACCATTCGGTCCACTCGAATCACCATTCGGAGTGCCCAAGGATACTTCTGCTCGTCGCACCTTGTTCACGGTTGCACTGTTCAACAAGTCATTTAGCTTCGGCTCATTCAGTCGAACGGCCTCAACGCGTTCAGGCAAATGCCCTCGCCTGTTTAGACATTCAGACCAACCTCGTCCGTTCAATCATTCAACCCAGCACCCTTGCATGCCCTTGCCAGTTCAATCATTCGGCTCAGTGCCCTCGCCTGTTTGATCGTTCGGCCCGACGCCCTCTCACGCCCTTACCCAAATGCCTTCGCACGACTTCGCCCGAATGTCTTCAAACGACTTCACCCATTCGATCATTCAGCTCGGCACCCTCGTATGCCCTCACCCAAATGCCTTTGCACGACTTCGCCCTAACGATCATCAGACAAACGCTCTTAGATGCCCTCGCCCGTTCAGTCGTTCAGCTCGACGCCCTCGCCCGAACACCTTCGCATGACCTTCGGCTCCATTTTTTGCATTTGCCTTCGTTTAGTGCTTCGGCCCAAGAGTCCGCCTGCACTTTGCCAAATTTCAGTCCTCTCCAAATTAGCTCGCCCTACAACTCGCATGAACACTTGGAAACTTCACTTGATTGATTTTTGCCACCATTCCAACACTTTATTTATATGGCAGTTGGCCCATCGTTTGGGGTGTCGACTCACCAAGACGACCCATTATTTCGTCGAACTCGCCCTAACTTTGCATCGGCCCATGGTGTGGGTGCCCATGTGCAGGACCGCCCCCACATATAAACTTTCGACCGCCCAATACTTTGTCATTTCACAAGATGACTTTCGCGTTGCATGTTTCCTTCGTTTGGTTGACTCGTTGCACCATTTTCACGTGCCCTCAATTCGTCGTTCAACCGCCCAGCTCATCGTTCGCCTGTCGTGCACCTGTGCCAACTCCCGCCGACCCATCGGTTAAACGCGCTCGCCCGATATGCCCGGCACGTGGGCCTAACATAGGCCCCCACTCTAAACAATTGTCGTCCTTGACAACACCATCATACAACATCGCAAAGTGTCGCTAGCTCCAACATCCAAAGATGCCCATACTGTCTGCCTCTGCTTTGCCATCGCACAAACCATAAAGGCTCATGTCTCCATGAATCGAAAAGTCTCCTCAATCCATCATCATCAACCACATCCATCGTAATTCTCACATGTTGCTTCCACTATGGAAGGTTGGCCCCTCCAACTCAAGCTACATGCTAACTGTAACATATCATGACAACCCCATCATGTATCGGCATGGTGTGAATTGCTGCCATGATACTCCAACACAACTCAAGCATACCTCAATACACTACTAGCACCCATGAATCAAACTAGTTGGGTAGCTAATACACCTATCGCGTCCAAACCATGAGAATGAATCTCCTCATGCCATCATTGATCATTTCTCTCAGCCTCCTTTCACAACATCAACTCGATCAATAATCCATCTCCATCTAAGTAAGCCATGCCCAGGTCCATGAAGTAAACTCCATCTTGTCTACAACATGTTGTCCATGATTTTTGGTGTTAATGTGCTGCATGAAATCATCCACATCTATCCTTACATCATCATCCATATGTGTAAAATCCATTTCCTCAAAATGAAGAGACCCTCTCATCAGACCGACTCTCGACGTGCCGCATTTAGGTCCATGAAGAAATCTCCATCATATCCGTAATGTGTCATCCCTCAAGTCTGCCACAGAAACAAGTATACACTTGTCTCATCGTCCATGCGCTGCCCATGGTTAAAAACCTATCAGCTCCCATGTGTAAAAAGTGGTTAAGTCTCAGCTCAACTCGGGCCCAAGTGTTGCCACCAAGGCGTCACTATCACTGCAACTCTATCACTCCAAAGTGTCTCATATCAATTCTCCACAACAAGTTACTCTCTCAAGCACCCCCATACATGTACTCAAAAGTATCCATCCCATACTGCATCAAAGTCCCTGACCTCAGCTCCTTAATGCATTAGATCCTCCAAGTCCACCATAATATGAAGTCCCCAAAAGTCACAACCTCATGTCATCATGAGTTCCATGAATCATCTCCAACTAACACCTGATCAAGCATACATCTCTCGTCCCAAATGTCTTTGTAAGATGCCTCAGCTCTTCATGTAGTAGGAATGCACCATAGTCTGCTCATAAATCCAACCAGTCCATGGCCTTGTTGTACAAGAGTGCACAACATCCGCATAAGCTCATAAGTAAAACATCTCCATGTCACATCATCTAATCCACTTGCATAACATCCCTGCCTTGGCACTCCTCATTGGATGCCCATAAGTGACACCTCTACAAGTTCTTCTGCATAATGCCCCTGCATAAGACTGCCATGCTCCATGTATCCAACTTGATGTCCATGAATCAAGTTGTCCATGTTGTCCAACTAAGTAGACCCATCACAACAATTGGTCATCCTCATCCAAAACTATAATTCGGTCTAGTGAACTCGGTCACCCAAACCATATAATCATCACGTGAGTCTCTTCCACCATGGTTCTCCCACTGAAGGTTCCACCAAGACTTCCTCTTGGTCTCGGCCATGAGAAGTCCACGCAAGTATCACCATACTCAAGTGTGTGCCCTCCTTCAATCTATCCATGAGTCATGTTGGGCACTTAGCCAATTCTCCACGTGGCTAAAGCATGACCCATTCTTCCGAAATGATCATTACATTCCTCCCTTGTCATGGGCCCTTGTACCTTCTATCATAAAGTCACAAACAACCCTAACAAGCTCTGCAACAGTTAATGGTCCTTGCCTCTCCATACAAGGTCTCATCGTAGACATCCATGGTAAGATCCTCCTTTGCATTGCCAAATTGATTTTTCTTTTCCTTGCATACGATTTGTCTTCCAAAAGTCTCACTGAAATGAAAGTATCAATAGTACTTACTTCATCATGAGGCCCCTCCTGTTGTGGGGAAAAATGCCTATGCAAGATGATCCTATCCACCTAAGGTGTGACAGTACCTTAGCAACAAATGAATACAGCTACTTCGGTTTCTTCCTTTATGAAATGTGAAAGAGGGGAGATTGGTAGACTTACCGTTGTCTTCCGGTTGTCCCTCGATCTAGATCCTCTTCTCTTCGGGTGTCCACAGCTACTTGCCTCCTCGCTTGCTCAAGAGAACAGCTACTTGACTTCCACGAGATCACAAGAGAACAACTACCTGTGACAAGAGAACAGCTACTTGCGACAAGAGAAGGACACAACACAAAGGCAAATATACATATTCATAAATGATTCAGGATTAGAAGTAAATCAAATATACTAATGCAAATCATACAAAATACACCAGCATATAGGAAAGAACCAAGAAGCTTTATTGATTGATAAACAAGGTTCAGGAAGAGATACAACCCATAGGGCTCCAACCCAGCATCTCCTTCCCAGCAGAATGGAATTCCTTCTTCAGCCCCTTTCAAAGCATAAACACCCAATGATCCAACCACAAACCAACAGCAATTCTTTGCAATCACAACATTCCAGCCCCCTTGACCTCATGGAGAGAGATCTATATATAGGAGTTTTGGAGAGAGGATGAGTCAGCTTGAGAAGTGACTAGTGTCCTCTCCCTCTCTCAGTTATTGAGTCCACTTGGAGGTTCTTGCTTCCACTTGGAGATTTGGAACCTCTTACTCATCACCAGTCGAATTCCCTAATCTAAGTGTCATTTTGGAAGCTTCCTGGGCATTGACACATTGAGAAATGAGCCTGCCACTTGTCCAGTTACGCTCAGCGCATGTAGCCTTTGTTGCAGTTGACATTCAACGCAGGTAGACAGTGGAGCAGTTGACATTCAGCGCAGATGCTCAGTGGAGCAGTTGACATGATCCAGAATTGGCCTGTTTTTGAGTGTTTTCAGGTGGAGAACTTCAGTGAATTGCTGTGGTTTGTTGGCCTTGTTCCTCTAGGGGTAGGAACAACATGTTTAGGGACTTTGGATCCCTTGATTATTGACATTTCATGCTCAGTGATGCAAGGCACAAAAATGTCTATAACAGTTGCCCCCTAAAGTATGAGGCCGTTTATCGGGTGAAATGCTTTATCCAGGAGAGTCCAAAGTTCATCCATCTGATGGGAGGAGACCTGTAATAAGATATAATGCAATACATTATGATTCATACTGCTTTTCATGATCTAGCTGAGGCGGGCATTCCCATGCTCAGCTTTATAAATACATTTTGGTACATAGAACAGACGATCGTCTGATGGTAGACTGATAATTCTGGCGAAACTATCATCCTTTGAGTAGGATGATCATCTTCTGCAATGATGTACATGTCAAATGTCTTTATTTTCCTGAATATATATCGCAGCACGGATGGATGAAACTAGATCCGGGGTCTTCAAACTCGTTCGATCTTCACTCTAAGTACAAGTCGATCCATGTGAGAATTGCGCTGAAGTCGAACATGGAAAGACATCGCTTGATTACCGGTCAATGATGTAAACCGTTAACAAGCGCGAGAGGAATCACCGATAATGATAATGACCCTCAATGTACTGTAGTACAATTTACGTGGTGTGAATAAAGGACTTGGCGTCGAACACCACGCAAAATCTTCTGGTCGAAGGTCATTGAGGTATACCTGTCGCCGGAAGTGAGAAACTTGCCATTGAGGCATGCAAGCTTCAAAGTACTGAAGGGGTTGTTCCTAGATCAACTTCTTGGATAATGAGCTGATGTCAACAAGAAGCGATCTGTTAAAGGAGGGCCTTAATGAATCCCACATCAGTGACACGGAACGGAGCTAATGATTTTAGTGGAGGTGAAAAAAATCTGTGACATATGATTCAGGGTGGCGGTCATGGATGGATGAAGGATAATGTATGGCAGTGGATGGGACCTGGTTGACTCTTTCTGAACGACTTCTCTTGAACATATGGCGACACTGATGCGATGGATTGGTAGCATTACCCCAAGTATGGATGGTATGGCGAGACCATGGTGATGTGACCGGTGAATGAAACAACCCAACCCGATGTGGTACGGAGGAAAAGTGTCATGTTCAAGAGCGACCTGCTACCATCAAAGTTTTCTTGATTTTTTCCCAATTTTTCCCCAGTCATTTCTGACCAGTACCTCTTTATTTTTGTCAAGCTTGAGGAGGATAACATATGCTTGTTCTATAACCTGCCCTTCGGGCAAGCCCATCGCTATGTTTTAACGAGCCTAGCGATAGTGAAACTCGTTCTCGTCTAAAGACAAGTTTGTCGCTATTTAGTGATTTTAACGAGTCTAACGACAAGGAAAACTCGGCCCTTTTCATTTTTAGAGAGTCTGAAAAGGTACATAAAGTTAACTCCAAAATTCCTTTTTCGTCATCTAATCCCTTAAGTCCGAAAAAGTATAAAACAATACAGAAGGGATGAGTTTTCGGTATTTTTAACGAGCCGAACAAAACAAGCGCTAGATCTTTTTGTGCAATAATCCCTCAGGTCCAAAAATATTAAAATCTAGAGGAGGGATAGCACTTCCGGTCGCTTTAACGAGCTGGAAGGCCAAAACTCGGCAATCTTTTCATATTTTACGAGTCAATTGAAAAGAGCTTAAAGAAGACTCGTCTTCTGAGGAACGAGTGATGAACAGGGTTAGCAGCTGATTCCAGGTACAGGTTGGAATTTTCCAATCACGGCAGTGTCACAAGGATGGCTAGGTGAAATCACTTTTCGCAGTTGTTCCTCAAAATGGGTAAACAATCATATGGAGGTAAACGATCGACCAAATGAACGGTGGAGGTGACGGTGCACAAAACACGACCAAGGCTTTTATGGTTGATCAGGTTACATACTCGATGGTTATTTACCGGGATGGGTTCATTTTTTAACGAGCTTGAATGCGCCAAAACACTGCTCAAGCTTATGTTTATTTTTTAACGAGCATGAACTATGCTGCTAAAACTGCTCGGATCTCGCTTTTCTATTTTTTAACGAGCATAAATTCCGCGGTAAAACTGCTCGATATACCAGTCATATGATAAGATTGTCTCATGGGAGATTGCTATTTTTTATGGAGCTTCATCTCCCTACGCTTTGCTCCATATCCTTTCTTTATGCAAGTTCAGAAACGGCTAACCCAAAAAACAGATAAATAACCGCTCTTTGCTTGCACTCCAAAAGGTTTGCATGCCCCCAAGCATAAAACAGAGTTTCAAGGTTACCTCTACTTCTTTTCCGCCAAAACTTTCGTTTTATCGAGAGAGGCCTACCTCTTTCAGGTTACCCAAAGATTGTCTCGTTAAACAAAACACTTCCTCGGCTTACCTCTTTCAGGTTACCTAAAGATTGTCTCGTTAAACAAAACACTTCCTCGGCAATGTCTACCGAAATAGACAAAGGTGAGCGACGGTTCCCGTCCGCCTCACATAACTTTGACAAAAGAATCTTATTCCAGAACAACCCTCTTTCCTCTACGGACGGGGTACGGACTAGTCATATTCTCCCGCGGAAACCTACCTTATACCCAAAGTTCTCTGCCGAAGCAGACCAGGACACATGTCCCCTGGGTTCCAGTCATATCCTCCCGGATTACTCGCGCTCATCAGGAGGACGGACCATGGGTTGAGACACTTCTTTCGTGAATAGACCATTTAGGGATGGTATATGACTATTTGCGATGCGTGATCCGGGAAATGAAAGTTGGTCCACGAGCTTGACCACTCTTCCTTCATGTGGAAAACACATTACTCTAAAGAGTGAGAAGACTACGGCTCCCATGCAATATATATAGTCTCATCCAAGGAGTAGGTTATAATCCAAGGGTCCTTGAACGACCATCACGTTCATTTGAATGGTCTTCCCTTTCAATGTTATTGGCACATTGGGGAGGATCCCTAGAGGGCGACTGGTTCCCTTATCAAAGCCTGATAGATTTCTCATTTCAGGCAAAAGCGCTGGCGAACCAAGCGCTTTCCAAGCAATAGAGGAAAGGATACTCACAGATGCCCCTTCATCAATAACTGTACCAGCCATTACCATTCTGTATATTTGGACAATAATTCTGAATGGTATGCTAGCTGGCAAGCGGGGTCTGCCTAGTTGGTTCCAATCAAAGGACACAACCAGGTTGCTTGGTGGTGGGACCGAGTAAACGGCCGGATAGCGCTCTGATGAACTTCCTTCCTGCGATAAAGGAATGGTGGCATTGCCCCCTTGATCATCAGAGTCAGTGCTGATGAAGAGAATTTGGACGGTGTCGTCTTTATTCTCCTCTGTGATGGTGTCATTCGAAGATAGAGCCTCTGAAGGCAAAACCGAGTCAACTGCCGTTTCAACCTTTAGACTTTCGTCAGGTATGGATTCAGACGGTTCATCTTCAATGACAGGTGCTTCGGCTGACCACCTGGGCGGGTCAACCGGATTCTCAACTAGCGAGGGACTTGGCAAGAGTTTTTGATATCCAGGAGGAAGATTCGCTCGTAATATCGGGCGATCTTCCAGAACTCTTTTTGCCTCGTCTAAGAAGGGACAACGGTGGATGGCGTGATTGCCTTCACACAGTCTGCAGGGAAATTTAGCTTTCCCGCTCTGTCCTGGAGCTTCACTCCCACTAGTTGACGGTGAACAATCGACATGGCTATTAGAGGTCGATGCTACCGAATTGTGCAAACGAGGGGACCAGTCTCTTAGTATCCGAGGGATACATGGACAATCTCTATGGAAGTGGTCTCCCTTGCATATGACACATGGCGATTTAGGCCTTACGAGTGCTGTGTGTGGATTTTTGTTAGATGACGCTTGTTTGCCCCCGGTCGCCTTAGGCTCCTTCTGCTTCTTTTCTTTCTTCTTCTTCTTCTCCTTCTTCTCCTTAGGAATTCGGTTCTTTGACCGACTAGTTCCGTCAAGCGAAGAGGAAGGAGGAGAGGAAGATGAAGTAGAAGGCTGGGAGGCAACTCTTGTCTGATCTAACTGTTGACTCGACTGTTAAGGAATGGTGGTATTCTGAACGACATTGGTTGAAAAGAGCCAAACTGGTAGGCCAATTGTCAGTCCTGGAAGCGACAATGTGGCCATGTGGGGCGCACCAACATCTCCCCAAGAGGAGAAAGGACTAGGATTTCCACCAAGGGGAACTCCTTGGTTGGTGTGCTCCATCTTTTCAACCTAAAGATCAACGCGGGAATAAGGGTGATTGTTCTGTTTAAAATAAATTGTTAACGACGCTTTTAGACACAACTTGCTTTTTCAGTTTTAAAGAGTCGAGAAAAAGCTAAAGATGACTCTAGTCTCCTTCGATGTTTTAACGAGCCCGAAGTGACAAATGCTCGGATGGACTTTTTCTGTTATAGAGTCTGAAAAAGGCCAAAAGAAACTGCTCTGGAGATCTAGGCAGAGGGTGTGCCAAACTTTTCGCAAAACCACAGAATACTTTTTACGGTACGGGTGGTCGATCTTCGTGAATGCTGTGTTCACTGCATTGCGATCAGTAGGGCGGCCGACACGGCTTCCTAAGGATAAAGGATATATGCCTATAGGGGTCTCCCAATATATACGCGACAGTACGTGGGAGCACAAGTCCGTATTAGTGCTATTGTCCCTCAGGAGGAATCACCCACCTTCCCCGAGATCGACAGTCACTAGGTTTAACGACGCCGGAACACGTCTCTACCTAGACCTCTATGTTGTGCGTTATGTTGCAAAGCGTTGTTAGGTTCATTCAGTATATTTTAAGTTGATCTTTTTAAAGTTTGTCTTTCAGGATCACCACGAGATGTATGGTACAAATTCCTAAATGCAGTCTAAGATGATAAGCAAGCTTTATAATCTTTCAACTTTGAAAATCCTAGCTACTAAGGGAAAAGAGAGCGACTATATTTTCTCAAAGAGCAATCAGCACACTCTAATGCACCCTTCCTAAATCAAACATGCAAACTTATCAAAATGCAAATGCACAATGCAGGTGTTTGTTTTCACTTTCTTAGTATAAATGCCTACAAAGAAAGCTTTTTGTACAACTTTGAATTTGCTTTTAAATGACTGAAATAAACAAGGTTACTTTTTCCAAAATCAACAAGGGTAGAAGAGATTACAATCACTTTGCGATTTTTCGAAAGGAATACTTGTTTCGACACTTAAAAGTGACAAATTCAAACCAATAAGCAAAAGCAAATGATAATCAATCTGTAAACAGCCAATGAACTCTCTCCTAAGATCACAATCAATCAATCAATCAGATCTGAATCAAGGGCTTCAGGATGACTATTTCGCTTATGCAAAGGAAAACTGTAAATGACGTCACAAACACATAAAAACACTTACAGTCTTTTTGTACAAAAATGAGGCGGAATTCAAGCAAAGAAAAGGGGTTATCAGACTAGTACCTATGCTGGTTAAGGGCTGCAAAAACAAAGATCAAAACAGGGCAAAAGACAGCAAGGAACCCCAGCTGCACAAGGCCACACTGGTTCAGCGCAAGTCTAACACTGTCAGTTTGACATTCAGCGCAGGTAGCCTTCACGGGACCTGCGTTGAAATGCAGACTGCCTTCACAGTGTCTGCGCTGAAAGGAGAAACTCTCGTTTCTCTTGGATTCCGGGTCATAAAATGCTCAAAAATCAACTGTTTCAGGCCAAATCAGAAACACAAGCAAGGTATAAACAGAGGGATGCTTTGAGAGGGTACTAAAGACTATCACAAAGGATCATCAAGTCATTTGTGAGTCCATTGTTCAGATCATAGACAAAATCCAGTGAAGGATCAAGGCAGCAACATTCTACTTTGCAGAAGCAGTTCGATTGTTGCTGTAAGTCTATGAAGCAAACAATGATGTAAACACAAACAAAATGACTAAAACAAATCTTCCCCAGTGGAGTCGCCAATTTGTTGTGGGGAAAAATGCCTATGCAGGACGATCCTATCCACCTAAGGTGTGACAGTACCTTAGCAACAAACGAATATAGCTACTTCGGTTTCTTCCTTTATGAAATGTGAAAGAGGGGAGATTGGTAGACTTACCGTTGTCTTCCGGTTGTCCCTCGATCTAGATCCTCTTCTCTTCGGGTGTCCACAGCTACTTGCCTCCTCGCTTGCTCAAGAGAACAGCTACTTGATTTCCACGAGATCACAAGAGAACAGCTACCTGTGACAAGAGAACAACTACTTGCGACAAGAGAAGGACACAACACAAAGGCAAATATACATATTCATAAATGATTCAGGATTAGAAGTAAATCAAATATACTAATGCAGATCATACAAAATACACCAGCATATAGGAAAGAACCAAGAAGCTTTATTGATTGATAAACAAGGTTCAGGAAGAGATACAACCCATAGGGCTCCAACCCAGCATCTCCTTCCCAGCAGAATGGAATTCATTCTTCAGCCCTTTTCAAAGCATAAACACCCAATGATCCAACCACAAACCAACAACAATTCTTTGCCATCACAACATTCCAGCCCCCTTGACCTCATGGAGAGAGATCTATATATAGGAGTTTTGGAGAGAGGATGAGTCAGCTTGAGAAGTGACTAGTGTACTCTCCCTCTCTCAGTTTTTGAGTCCACTTGGAGGTTCTTGCTTCCACTTGGAGATTTGGAACCTCTTACTCATCACCAGTCGAATTCCCTGATCTAAGTGTCATTTTGGAAGCTTCCTGGGCATTGACACATTGAGAAATGAGCCTGCCACTTGTCCAGTTACGCTCAGCGCAGGTAGCCTTTGTTGCAGTTGACATTCAACGCAGGTAGACAGTGGAGCAGTTGACATTCAGCGCAGATGCTCAGTGGAGCAGTTGACATGATCCAGAATTGGCCTGTTTTTGAGTGTTTTCAGGTGGAGAACTTCAGTGAATTGCTGTGGTTTGCTGGCCTTGTTCCTCTAGGGGTAGGAACAACATGTTTAGGGACTTTGGATCCCTTGATTATTGACATTTCATGCTCAGTGATGCAAGGCACAAAAATGTCTATAACACCTCCATGTGAGTTTCCTCATCCACCAATGTCTGCAAACTGCACAACCCTGGTCCAACTTGATCAATTTCAAGTTCATCCTCCATCATTGTCATATCTATAACATCCTCCATTTGTGTATACTCCCATTCTGTATAACCGTATTGGTCCTTGAGTTCTTCAAGTTCTTCTTTTATCTTCGCATAGCCTTCACGAATCTGCATATTCTCGGCTTTCATCAGAGCCAATTCAGAACTCCATTCCCTCATTCATTCTAATACCTTGTTCCGAAAAGCTTCACCAACATTATGGCTAGATCCACCTGTCATAGGTCCTTCCATCTTCTCTGCCATTCACTTTCTTTTCCAAACCTGAATCACCTGTCACGAATGTCAAGTATTCAACTTCTCGTCGTTCGTCAGCTTTGATACCATCTATCACGCCCCTACACTGGCGGTACTCTTTCAACCATACCATAGCGAGGTGCGACACCACCGACTCATAATATGAAGTCCCCAAAAGTCACAACCTATTGTCATCATGAGTTCCATGAATCATCTCCAACCAACACGTCATCAAGCATACACGTCTCGTCCCAAAGGTCTCTACAAGATGCCTCAACTCTTCATGTAGTAGGAATGCTCCATAGTCTGCTCATAAATCCAACCAAGTCCATGGCCTTGTTGTACAAGAGTGCACAACATCCCCATAAACTCACAAGTAAAACATCTCCATGTCACATCAACAAATCCACCTGCATAACATCCCTGCCTTGGCACCCCTCATTGGATGCTCATAAGTGACACCTCTACAAGTGCTCCTGCATAATGCCCCTGCATAACACTGCCATGCTCCATGTCTCCAACTTGATGTCCATGACTCAAGTTGCCCATGTTGTCCAACTAAGTAGACCTATCACAACAATCGGTCATCCTCATCCAAGCCTATAATCCAGTTTAGTGAACTCGGTCACCCCGACCATATCATCATCAAGTCATGAGTCTCTTCCATCATAGCTCCCCCACTAAAGGTTCCACCAAGACATCCTCTTGGTCTCGGCCATGAGAAGTCCACCCAAGTATCATCATACCAGAAGTGTGTGGCCTTCTTCAATCTGTCCATGAGTCATGTCAGGCACTTAGCCAATTTCTCCATGTGGCTAAAGCATGACCCATTCTTCCGCAATGATCATCATGTTCCTCCCTTGTCACGGGCATTTGCACTTTCTGCCATAAGGTCATAAACAACCCCAATAAGATCTACAACAGTTAATGGTCCTTGCCTCTCCATACAAGGTCTCATCGTAGACATCCATGGTAAGACCCTCCATCGCATCCACAAACTGATTTTTCCCTTTCCTACATAGGGCCCATCTACCAAAAGCTCAAGTGAAACACAAGTATAAGTACTACTTACTTTATCATGAGGCTGCTCCAAGAGAGTGTTCTCATCCACCAATGTATGCAAACTACATGACCCTAGTCCAACTTCAACAATTTCAAGTTCATCCTCCATCATTGTCATGCCTACAACATCCTGAAACATTACGACTTCCTCTTCTTCGTCATCGCAATCTGCGGCTACAACTTGCTCCATTGTCCAACCAAGTTGAAGAAGTTCATCTTCAACATTCCTTTCCAAGACTTAAAGTTCATCTTGAATCCGTGGGTTCTCCTCTTTCATCAGCTTCAACCTGTATAAGCTCAGCAAAAGTCTCCCTTCGTATTCTTCCAAACCTGCCATGTTTTATCATTCAGCTTGGCCCAAACATGATGCTTCACCCCATCTAAACTTGTCACGAAGTATTACACTTCCTTTGGTAAGTTTGGTTCGACTGAATCAAGCTCTGATACCAACTGGCACGAAGTGCAGTGGGCTCATCTTTTCTGCAAATCTGAATCTCTGAATCAGGCTCCGATACCAACTGTCATAGCCCTACACTAGTGGTACTCTTCCAACCGCACTATAGGAGGTGCGGCACCACCGACCACTTTCTTTTTAACAATACTTACAATCGTGGACTATGCCTACTTTTTATACTTAGATTATTTTTCAACTTTCCTAAGTATACATTCATTAACACAGTGGAAAGTTTCTTACTTTATTCATCATTATTATCTTTTAATATATATGCACAACGAATAATAAACCGGGAGGGGCAACTTCCTGAAATATGAGTCTGCCCGATAATATCAATACTTCATAAAATATTCAGTTTTACATTCTTTGTAGTAAACCCCAAGTTTCCTTGGTACAATCTCTATCAACTCGTGCAAGTCGGCCTGCACTGTTCGGTCCACCCGAATCACCATTCGGAGTGCCCAAGGATACTTCCCCCTGTCGCACCTTGTTCACCGTCGTAGTGTTCATCACGTCGTTCAGCTTCGGCTCATTCAACTGAACGTCCTCAACTCGTTCAGGTGGATGCCTTCACATGTCCTCGGTCATTCAAACGTTCAGACCAACCTCGTCCGTTTTGTCGTTTAGTTCGATGCCCTCGCACACCCTCACCCATTCAATTGTTTGGCCCGACACCCTCGCATGCCCTTGCCTGTTCGATTGTTTGGCCCAGTGCCCTTGCACGCCCTCGCACGACTTCGCCCGAATGACTTCGTCCATTCGGTCGTTCAACTCGACGCCCTCATACGCCCTCACCCAAACGCCTTTGTGCGACCTGCCGCTCCGTTTTCTCGTTTGCCTCTACTCAGTGCTTCGGCCCAAGAGTCCGCCTGCACTTTGCCATATTTTAGTCCTCTCCAAATTTGCTCGCATGAACACTTGGAAACTTCACTTGATTGATTATTGCCACCATTCCAATGCTTTATTTATATGGTGGTTGGCCCATATTTTGGGGCGTCGACTCACCAAGCTGACCCACCGTTTAGTCCAACCGCCCCAACTTTGCGTCGGCCCATGATGTGGGCGCCCATGTACCAGACCGCCCCCACATATAAACTTTCCATTGCACAACACTTAGTCATTTTCACAAGATGACTTTCGTGTTCACGTTTCCTTCATTCAGTCGGTGGTCGGCTCATTGCATGGTTCGCATGCGCCCTCAATTCGCCGTTCAACCGCCCAACTCATGGAATTATCTTTAAAGAGACTTTTTGGAAGCTTTTTCGGTGGGTTTTTCCAGTCAAAATCCGGCAACAATTTATTGAAATCGCAAGTTTGAGCTAATATCTGCACAATCAAAGTGTCCCAAGGGTTTTTAAAGGTGTTGAATCCAAATATACAGTTAAAAAGCCATTTTAAATAATACAAATCAAAATTTAACATCAATTTTTTCTTCCGAATTCTGTCACCGGAATCTCCAAAAAATCACATTAAAGACAACTCCCCAACTCATTGCTCGCGGATCATCACCCGTCGTGCACCGTGCCAACTCCTGTTAACTCGTCGGTTAAACGTGCCCGCCTGACACACCCGACTCATGGGCCTGACATATATTGTTCAATAAGAATAGCGAATAAACATACAAACGTTCTTAACAAATATAGATTTGCGTGTGATTCATCTGGCCACAATGTTTCTAACGCATTCCGTGGCACTCGTAGATCCATTAAACTCTTCATTAGATTTCAGGGAAAGTGGTGAAGAACATGGAGGTTGATAAATAGAATGAAATGGGAAAGATTTGAACCCTATGCGATGGAAGATAACCTGACACTGAAGTGAGTAGATGAGTGAAATAATTTCTTATGCAAGAAGAAATTGCAGAAAATATTGCAAATGGTAAACGGAACAATGCTGACGCTGAGCAAAGATATTAAAATGGGCGCCGAGATGTAGCGAAATTCAAATTTAAATGGGCGAGAAGATGCAATAAAATACAAACTCAAATGTGCTGGGAGGCAAAAAAAGAAATTCAAATGGGGGCGGGGATGCTTGCTGCAACATAAATACGAAGGAACACCTACTGCCAACATTTCACAGACTGAGTTGGCTGCAACATAAATACAAAGGAACATCAACTGGCAACATTTCACAGACTGAGTTCTAATAAATGGCTAAGGTACACGGAATTGTCTTCAATCATTACATACACCTAGCCTTACTTCATTCACACTCTTAATCATTGCCCTTCAATTCAGATCTTTAATCCATAACTTTATTTTAAATCTCGACATTTTAACATTATATTTTAAACCTAGGGCTTCTTAACCCTAACCCTACCCGAGCACCGCCTTAAAAGGACACCTGGACAACTATGCAATAGTGAGCCAATGGTCCCAATTGGCGTGTCATATAGAACACCAACATGCAACTTTAAACCACCCTACTTAAAGATGTGATAATTTAAATCATATAAAACCAAACACTTAAAACCAGGTGCACACTTGGTACCCAATCTAAACGACGAGAGAAATAGAGGAATCAGATCTTCGATTGTTCCGGAAGCTGGACATAGAAAGGTTCCGATACCGAGTGGTCAATGCAAACTTTCCTTCGATCATTATTTATTCAGTCACGCACCTTTGTGATGCGTACTGAATTCTTATCGGTAATTGCGTGTGGGTCACACACGATTGTAATTTCGGCAATTTTTGACGCGTTCCGCACCTGTTCTTCGAATCTTTTCGGCCCTACGCAACGACGTCCTTCGTGACGGCCATTTCAATATTATTTTGTATATTTTAGAATAGTTTATAAATATGTCGGATAAAATTTAAGAGTACAGTTAATAGTCCAATTTCCAAAATATTCCTAAATGTTTAACTTCGCTACTTTCCACTGGCCGGTGCGGATGATTTGACAGGATGGTCAAAAGTGGCCCGCAAAATTTTTTTAATAAATTTTGTGAAAATAGTGTTTAAATTATATTTTTAATAATGAAGATAGATTTAGCATTATCAAAAATTTTTCAAATGGAAAATTATAACTAAAAAATTTAACAAAATATTACCAAAAATTAAACCAAAACAAACTAAACCATATTACCATCGTACAAAATATTCCAAAATCTGTGAAGTACAGTGCCTATCTGTCCATGTTTAGGAGCCTACGGATTTGATTTTATTTTTGAACATATTGTATTAGGTATGTCCACGTGTCACTGTCAAAACAACGTTATGTTTATCCGTAATCAACAATTTCATACTCCGCAAAAACATCTAGTTCTTAGTTTGCACATGGCTGATGATAATTCTGCCGGCAACACAATAATTAAGGGAAAGCACTTCTACAGCTACTACTTTGTAAGGAGTTGAGTGGTTCCACAGGTACGTCAATTCGCCCTTCGGACGCACGTGAATCTACGGAATCCACATTCATTAATTTGGAAGCCCTTACATCGACTCATCTCAGCTTAGAAATTTGCGCCTCGCTCAACGTGTTTTCGGCCCGTCTTTTCTTCGAATGTGTAGATGAATTGCCCTGTTATGAACGCGGAACCGTGTTGACAGGTCTGGAATTTTTTATTAATCACAACTAGTATGATTTTTTATTTTTTATTAATTATTTAATTTAAATGTGATTGTTTGGAATGTTTTCCTGTTTATTTTTAAATCTAATTTGTCAAAAATTTGGTAGGGATTCATTGAAATAAGAAGTGTGATTGTTTGGAATGTTTTTCCATTTATTTTTAAATTTAATTTGTTAAAAATTGGGTAGGGATTTCTTGAAATCACAAGTTTGACTGGTGAAGGCTTTTGAGGGTGTTGAATTCATATATAGTGAAAAAACCAGTTTAAACAACACAAATCCGTTTAGAATCAAAAAACCAGTTTAAACAACACAAATTAAAATTTGGTTACAATTTTTTTTAACTAAATTCTACCAAAAAAAATCTTTCCAAAACTCCAACAAATCAGCATTAAAGACTATTCCATTAATTCTTCCGAATTTAATTAATTTCAAAAATGATCAATCTACTTACAATTATAAATACAAACTAATAATTAATAATATATCAACTAATAATTTTATATATATATATATATATATATATATATATATATATATATATAATTGTGAAAAATATATATATATACATCAAAATTGTGAAAAATAATTTTCCGTCTATTTTATATATAATTAACTATGGGTTCAAAATTGAATATAACATTCTGTTAGGTTCTAAGATCATGATATACATCAGCCAAGGCAGACTGGAGTAAATTAGGTATGTCACTCTGTTGAGTTCTGTAAATACTTTATTTTCCACTCACCTACCTGATGAAGCTCCTAGGGTTGTTGGCAATGCACATCTACTATGAATACGATCTATACCTACCTTGAGGAGTTGATATATTCCAATTTCCACTGTGCTCACTCATCTCATGAGTAGACAAGTCACGGGAGAGTACTATGAATTAATGAAAAATTAATGAAATCAAGTGATTTGGTGAATATTTATTACCGACAATGGATTATGGAGATTAAGGAGTGTTTAAAGGAAAATCATGTTGTACACCAAAAATTCGGTTGATTATGTTGATCTTTTGATATTTACAATAATAAATTCAAATAACTAAATGAACTTTCGGCTCTCTGACTTTCGCAAGAATATTTCACACATGCACGCTGCAACAACATTCACTTACTGTTATCATTTTGCAATTATCCTAGTTCGAATCATGTAGAAGTTCTCCAATCTTCGTAGGTACTTATAGATTTATGTGGTTTTTTCATGTTAGTGGAAAATTTTGTTGTTTTCATGGAAATGTGATAACAATAGATGCCTATTTCATTGTCAACAGACTATACATATAACATTACTTAGTTTTTCATTATCAACTTACCTCAAGGAGAAAAAAATAGTTTTCACTACACACTATACTCTATGCTCGAGAAAACCTTTGGCGATCCATGACATATATTTCCGTACATGCATTGACCTTCTGAAATAAGCGAATTTTTAATTTATGTATTGTGCACGTTCAGACGTGAGTTGCTTTGCATATAAGTGCGCTTTTATACCTCTAAGTAAGAGTTATTTTATGAATATGGTCTCAAATTAGATGTTTGTCATTTGGATGGGTCTTTTAAACCATTGATTAGGAGCTACTTTCTGAAATATTATGTCATTGTTTGTTTATATCCATAAAATTCACTATTACATATAAAAGGGTTTTAAGATAATTTTTGAATAAATCTTCTCAATGTGAAACCAAAAAAAACTTGTAAATTGTCTTAAATATTGTTTTTAAGTGAGTGTCTTAAATTCTTGTCTTAAAAAATTGTTTGTGTGAAAAAAATATACAACACAAGTATTATTTTCTTCTACGAGATAATTCATTTTTTTCTCTCAAGAGATTATAATTACCATTAAAGACATATTCTCTCTAGAGACAATAAAAATTCTCTTTAGAAACAAAATATGGAATGTGAATCTTTATGTTTCTTTAGTGATTAATTCATTTTAGGGCACGATGAAATCGAACCATCAATCTCAAGGTAGGTGCTCTTCCATTGAGATATCACCCTTTAAAAAAACTTGTTATCTTGATTAGAAAAATAAAAATCAATGAGTCAAAAATAATGTAATAACGTAATTCCTCCAATACATGAGTATCTAATGGATCCCACAATTAAACTTTCACATGTTTTAAAGTAGGTTAGACAAATGCTTTATTTTTTTTTCCAAGGCAAATCCAAGATCTGGGCATGGCATGGGATGGGTTGTTGAGTTCTTCAAATCTCCATGATTCACCCACAAACACAGATCGCAAAAACGAAAGGTAGAATATGTTAGGGATATTTCATTTCTTATGTTCTCTATGTATAGGTTGAAAATATACTATATGCTGCATTCCTGCTACATTTTTTGAAAATATTCCAGAATGACCTATCAAATTTGTATAATATTCTGAAATCTACAATACACCTAACAATTGTAGATTTTTACTTGTATATTCAACAACTTATGTGATATGCTAAAACAAAAGAAAATAATCTACTCTACTCTTGAGCGGAAACCAAAATTGATCGATGAAAACAATAAAAAGAAATAGGAAGAATATCAATCACACATAACACAATATTTCTCTGGGGAAAGCAACTATTGAAAACCTCGACTAGCTATACTGCATTAACTAAAATATCTGAGAAGAAAATACAATGTTTGTTCTTCTTGAACACTTCGTGAACTAGTACAATCTAACTCTCTGCCTCACAAGCCAAAACTTAGCCAATTCTGTTGCCTTATAAGCCCCTACTTCCTTGCCCAATTCCTAAGAGAATTATCCTCTATTTAATGTGAAAATTCCCTCTCCATAACTGTGGAATCCAAACATAGGTCCTCAATTGATTTCATGCACCATCTGTACAACTCAGAAAAGTATACAACTGAGAGTACACTGTCCCTGAACTCTAGTCTCAACTGGGTCTTCCTCTGAACTAACATGCATGAGTTGTTTATGAGTGAATCTTTAGTTAACTGATGGAGCGGTGTAGCTGTAGTGGTGCTTGTCCCCACTACAAGACCTCCTACTAGTTCCTCCAACTGTTTGAACTAGTTTAACTGACTTTAACTCAGTTAGAATAAGTTAATTAATTACAACTCAAAATAACTCAACCTAGACCCCTAAAATTTAGGAACCACTCTACATGACTTTAGATAGACTTCCAACTCAAATTTACTAAGCTAACTAAGTCAACTTAACTTAGTTAACTGCTACAAGTTGCTATGAGAATAGATTTACAATTTAATTCACAATTTAATTCAAGCACAAATTAAGTTGGAATTTCTAGATTTTATTTTTAGCATTTCTTGTTGAAAATTTCAACATTGCCTCTCAACAAGAAATAAATTTAGCTATATCTCGATCTAGTACCTTTGGAATGTTCTGCATGCAACACTACCCTCTATTGTTGTTGCTACTACAACTTTTGAAAAAAAAAGAAAAGAAAACAACAACAACCATCCAAATTGAATCGGTATGATGCATAAGTCACCGAAGTCTCTGACTGCTACTAGCTCTGCTTTTGTCGACTGAAAACTTTACGCTTATGTTGACTCTACCTCTGTGGCATCTACACTGCTGTCAACTCTGCTCTACGCTCTCCAGTATATGATTGTTGCTACCCTCTGCCTTTGTCACTCTGATCTGCCTGCATCAACCGCCACTGATCCATCCTACTACTGTGTATTGTGGTTTCCCGTAGCAATGTAATGATCCATGAGACAAAACCTCTTAATGGACCCTGCCCAATTTTCTACACTCTTGGCACTATTACTTCACATTGCCCCACCTCTCACCTAGAGGTATGGCTGCATGTGCTCCCTCTAACCACTTGGCTCAAAATTTCCCCCAACTAGAGGTCTTAAATTGAGTAGATATCTCCACTCAGTCTCTTCTCTACTTCTCTAATTGTGGCTACTCCACAACTTTCTGAGGCTGCTTCTGAGGCTTCTTCTGGTGCTGCATGTTGAGAGGTAATTCACTCTCCCTCTCAACCACCAAGTCTCTAACATTTTCCTTTCTCCTCAAGGATTTGCATGAATTTTGTACCTGAAGTGCATACAGGTTCTTGCCTCACACAACAATCCATTTCAGCTTTCTCGTCGTCAAAAAATATTCTGAAAAAGAGGTGATTTTAAATCGGCGATATCTCCCTCATTCAAACTCCGATTTGGACGATTTTTTGTTTTAATTTGGGTATGCTTTTGCAAGGAATCCAAATCTGATATTTGTTTTTGAAAAATTTCAACAAAAAATTTCAAATATTCTTTGCAAACTTGTCGCCCAAAAAATTCCTGCTCCTTAATCTGCCAATATCAATGATCACAACTCCTTTTGTGTCACTAAACATTGGCTCACTGATCTTCCCTCTAGAATAATTCTAGCTCCATTAAGAAGTCTTCACATAGGGTCTTTTGGATATTCCCTGAACTAGATCTTCATTAATCTGCAAGAACAAATTTGAATTCTTCTCTTCTATTGTGAATTCAGCTTTGATACCTTGTAGATTCAACAACTTATGTGATATGCTAAAACAAAAGACAAAAATCCACTCTACTCTTTAGCAGAAACCAAAATTGATTGATGAAAACAACAAGTAGAAATAGGAAGAATATCAATTACACATAACATAATATTTCTCTGGGGAAAGCAACTACTAAAAACCCCCACTATCTATATTGCATTAACTAGAAGATCTAAGAAGAAAATACAATGTTTTTTCATCCTGGACAATTCTTGCACTGGTACTATCTAACTCTCTCCCTTACAAGCCAGCGCAAGCCAACACTTAGCCAATTTTGCTCCCTGCCAAGCACCTGATTCCTTGCGCAGTTCCTAAGAGAATTAGCTTCTATTTAATGTGGAAATTCGCTCTCCATAAGTGCACAATCAAAAGATAGGTCCTCAACTAATTGCATGCATCGTTTGTACAACTTGGAAAATTATACAACTGATAATACATTGTCCCTGAACTCTAATTTCAACTGTCTTCCTCTGAACTAACATGCAGTAGTTATTGATGAGTGAATGTTCAGTTAACTGGTGGAGCAGTGTAGCTGCACTGGTGCTTGTCCCAACTACTAGACCTCCTATTAGTTCCTCCAATTGTTTGAACTAGTTTAACTGATTTTAACTCAAATAGACTGAGTTAATTAATTACAACTCAAAAGAACTCAACCTGGACCCCTAAAATTTAGGAATCACTTTACATGACTCTAGATAGGCTTCCAACTCAAATTTTCTGAGCCAACTAAGTCAACTTAACTTAGTTAACTGCTACAAGTTTCTATGAGAATAGAATTGCAATTTAATTCGCAATTTAATTCAAGGATAAATTAAATTGGAATTTCTAGGTGCTAGAATCTTTAGTTAACTCGTGTGGTACTGGTGATGCACTGGTGCACTACTCCACTACTAGACCTCTACTAGTTCCGCCAACAATTAAAACTAGTTTAACTGACTATAACTCAGTTAGACTGAGTTATCTAATCAGAACTCAAAAGAACTCAACCTAGGCCCCTAAAATTTAGGGATCACTCTACATGACTATAGATAGTTTTCCAACTCGAATTTCCTAAGTCAATTTAACTTAATTAACTATTACAAGTTGCTATGAGAATATAATTACAATTTAATTCAAGGACAAATTAAATTGGAATTTATAGATGTTATTTTTAACATTTATTGTTGCTATTTTCAACAACAATGACCCATAACAAGAAAAATACCTCGTGGTGATTGCATGAGATTTATTCTAAGGCCCTCCATGGTTGGTTTTATCGTCACCGAACAATTTTCTGTAGTGCTTCTTCATGTGACAGAGAAATTTGTAGACAATGAGTAGTTAAAGTATTTACACAACAGACATGGCCTCTAGTAGTCAATTAGGAGTTGTTTTGGCAGTCCAAATAAAGAGCGAAAGAGAAATACCAAATCTAATGACTCGTAAGCCTAACTAGTAATTGAAATAATGTCAACTACTAATCAACTGAGCTTAGAGTATACATGTCTAGAAAATAGGTGTTAAATTCTTCTAAAGATCTTGAGTTTCAAACTGGTTGGGGGAAGTTGGGGGTTGAAACAAGTAATTTGTTTTCAATTAGGATTTGGTAGCAAAAATCTTCTAGATATTATGTCACAATGAAGGCCTATGGGGAAAGTTGAAGAAAATTAAAGATATTAGTGGCCCTGTATGTCAGGTAATGAGAAGTGATTTGTAGTTTTTATATTGTGAGGACTTTCCATGATAAACAAGGAAATAAAAACCATACAACCGATATTTCTTCATGAAACACCAAGAAATGTGCTACTTAGAAGGGTAAGGCGCAACATAAGGATCTCTCTGGTCTAGGTAGGGTCGGGGGCATCGATTTAGGACCATGCTAGTTGCTCGAATATAGTAGGTGTTCAGATACGATATGTTATGTGGGGTGTTTGGGAGCTTACCCTTGGGCGTGGACGTGACATAGATGATTGATAATTGCTCTTTATTGGTAAAAACATGAATTCCCTACCATCAACAATTTCCATCTTTTACCAAGATCAATTTTAAATTTAAGCCTAAAAACCAATTTAATATATACATTTTGCAACCATGGAATATATATATTCCATCTCCATATCCTATTCACTAGCCACTAGTCACCATATCTTAGTTTACTTATCACCTTTATTGGTTAACCACCTCTGGGAAATGCTATGAACAACATAGAGATGAGGTTTGTAAAATGTTTTTATACATATAAATGAATTAAAAAATCTAACTAAGAAAACTTCTTACACCCCAAAAAATTGAGAACTCGTAGCAGGCACTAAATGTGGACTGGTTATGTCTATGGCGTTTAGGTGGTGGAAAAATCTTTTGAACCCTCATAATTTACTTAGCATGAATTTCACCATTTGAAGCAAGATTCTTGCATGAACCCATTCATCGTGTTGTGTTCATCGTGGGTAACATTGTTAGTGCTTTTTTTGCCATTGATATTTCTTTAACCTTTTTCATTTCTTACAAGGATGAGTCCATGGCTCTACTCCTGTATGACCAAAGAAAATTTCTTCCAAGTACTATATCTATATATATATATATAAACCCTTTCTAAAAAAACATATTAATACAAGAAAACACTCTTCTGATGATATATTTTTCAATTGATTAATGGGATTGAGTAGCATGTATGTACGTACATGCTTCATTTTCGATGTGTCTACCTATCTGGAAATAGTGCTTCACCTGAAATATCATTCTTCATGATATGCCTTCACCTCCTTTCTCTATCCAAATTTTTTTGGGGATATGATGTGAGTTTCTCTTCATTGAGGCATGCAACAAATTTCAAATAGATATGTTGCACCTTGTATCGAGTCTTTGGTGACACTCCAATTAGATAATTTCCCTGGGTTTTGTTGCTTTCTTCCTCAATAGTTCACCATATCATTTGAGGACGAAGCTATGGGAAATTCCATTGGATTTCTGGGTTCAAGATGAGTGGAGGACAGTTATCCAAAATATGCATGATGAAACAAAGGAAAAATCAAAATCGACGAAGGGTTATCCAAATGATTTTATAGTGACATAGTTGTGAAACAGGGACACATCCTCCCAACTTTGTTTGGATTCTACATTGACAAACTAGTGGAATGGATAAATCTAAAAGGAGGGGTAGGAGTGAATATAATAACAATCCTCATAAAAATACTTCTTTACGTGGATGATGCCATATTGTTAGATACCCTACAAAGAGGCAAAGATGAATGTGATTCGATGGAAGACCAACATGGTCCTTTTCTTGCTCAAAAGAAAACTAAAGGAAATATAGGTAAGCTTCAAAGGGGAAGAACTAGAAGTCACCCAAAACTAAAAATATATAGGGCTATAATTTAATGAGAGGTTAAGCCAGACATGTGCACAAGAAAGAGGTGTCAAATAGTTGGAAAGTGTTTTTTTAATTACAAAATAGATATAGAACATCCAAAGTATGGGATTGGGAAAATGTTTTGTTCCCTGTTTTAGGCACTCATTTCAAATGTTTTCTTATATGGTTGTAAGGTATGGAATCCTAACACATTTGAGGCTTGGTGGAATTAGTTGGAAAGGGTACATTGGAAAGGGTACATAAGAACTTGATAAATTGTGCTTTGAGGGTGAAAACTGACACTCCCTATAAGATTTTTCAAGTTGAAACAAGCCTTTATCACATAGAGATGGAACTACCTAAAAGGCTAATTATGTGTGGGAAAAGGGTGGTAGTAATAGATGGTGCTAGGTATGAATGAAAGTTAGCTAAGAAGAGTTGAAATGAATAAAGCACATACATGACTAATAGTGTAATTCATCATTAGAGGAGTATGGTGTAATGGATAAAAGTTGTCTATTATTAGAGAGATTTGAAAACATAATTGTAATGCCCCACTTAAATCTTATCCTGCAAATTTGATTAATGTTTACATTATCTGAAAATATTGAGAAATATTGGTCCAATATAAAATTCATGATTTCTATTATTCAAATTCCCAACTTACCTTCTCAAATTGAATCTTAGGTAGGATATGGTCTCCTTCCATTATTTCAAATAATATATGTATTCATCTCACATTCCCCAATGTACCCTTACATTCACTAGGGAGAAGACATGGTCCTTTCCATTTAATTACATCTCACGTTTCCCAATGTACCCTCATATTTATTTGGGAGAAAACATGGTCCTCTCCAACTCATTATCAATATATATATTCATCTCACATTCCCTAATGTACCCTCACATTTATTAGGGAGAAGACATGGTCCTTTCCATTTAATTATCAATATATATATATGCATCTCACATTCCCAAATGTACTTTCATATTTACTTTGGAGGAAACATGGTCCTCTCCCATTAATTTCTCAATTTTATATTCATGTCACAATTCCAAATGTACTCCCAGCTTTACTTGGGAGAAGAGAAGTCAACTGTAAGGATGGATGAGAAGTTAATGACATTAATGAGAGATGGTTGAGATGGAGAAGAGAGGGAGGGTATAAAAATGGAAGGGGGAAGGGAGAAAAGGGGAGGTGGGGTCTTGCTTATGATGGTGGGGTTGGTTGTGATTTTAGGATTGTTGAGATTTTGGAGACCTTAGGAACCTATGGAGGTTTCTTGGGTTGTTGAGAGGAGGGAAATATTGTTCATATTGGTCTGGATTATTCATCTTGGACACACACACTACATTTGGTTGGACTTGGGCTCGGAGGGCTAGGGAACTTGTGGAGGTTTTCAGCGCTATGGATTATTTCCTAGTTGGATGGAAGGTAAATCCAGTTGGGTCTGTCAAGAGGAGCATTCAGTAGGACAAAGGCATCCCCACTAGCGACCCGTATAGGTATTCTTCCATAGATTACTCATGTAAATTTTATTAGAATGAAATATTCACCATAAGTTATAAGGATTAGAATGTAAATGGTAAATTTTATTTGTTTAAAAGTCTTGTAAGTCAGTAAACTATTGCCTCTTATTACATTTAAATTCTTCAGAAATAGAGCTATTAGAAGACCCTAGGATAGGGCTTTTATACATGGTATCAGAGATTTGGTTCAAACTCTGGACCTTGAAACCTGTTACTTTGTCTTGGCTTGGTTTTGAATGCTGGTTTTGAGAGTGCACATATTTTAGTGGGCTGAGCGTCTAGAAAGAAATTGGGCTCATTTTCCATGAGTGTAGCTATTAGAAATGGATTGTTTGGGGATGAAATTGTGCCTTTTTATTAGTCTTGCCCTATTATTTTAAAGGGGGCTGAAGGATTGTGTGTCGTGGTTCATTTTTCTGAAAGCGCTGGTGGCTGGTTTCTTTTGAAGTGCACCCTTGAGAATGAGATTTTTACTACGTGTTCACTATCAAATATGAAACTTCGTTAGTATGGGTTATGGAGTTCTCTTATTTTGGCAAAATTGTTATATTATGTAAAAAAAAAAAGGAGGACTCTTAGAGAAGCAATTCCTTAGCTGCATTTTCTCTGAGTTACCATGAAAAATCACATTTGAAAGGTTTCTTAATAGTTTTATAACTTATTTTCCTTCCCACTGTGGCAAGGGAATGTGGATAAGATTTTGGGTGTGCTCAATAATCAAGGGAAGAATTGTACTCTATTTGGATACCTCAACAGATTCACCATTTCTTTGGCCCCTAGAGTGATTTCCCTCAGTAAAATCTAGATCGATTCATCTTCATCTTAAATAAGGCACTGGTATCCTTTTTTCTCAACCATTTCCATTCTTCTAGCTTGTTTTTAAGGGGTAGAAGAATTGAGCCTAACTTGGTAAACGCATCTTGAGTTTGCTACCCCATTGTGCCCAGTGCACAACCCTTTACATGGTAACATAAATTGGGGCACTAGTTGGCACTAATAAGACCATACTTTTGCCATGTGCCTGGTCACATAAATTTATTTTGAGTGCCAAAGTATGTATGAAGGGGATTTAGGCATGATATACGTTTGGAAACCCTTACTAAGATGTTCCCTTCTCAATCAACTTGACCTTGACAAGGGTGTTGGAGCATAAGTTCTTGAAGGAACAGTTTGCATGTAAACTGTTTATTGCATATATGAAACTTTTGCATCAGCATAACAACCATCAATTACCTATCTTGCGTTTTGGTTTGGATTCATGATGGTCAACTAGAAAGTGTCATTTCAATATCTAGAAGTCATCAGCACACCATATATGCACAAATTCTTTGATGTCTAATCTAAAAAAAAAAAAATGAGCTTTATCCAAAGTTGCTCATGAACTGTTTGACAAAATGTGCGCATGATTTTTTTTATTTTGCTTAACTTTCGCTTCTACTCATGATATCTTGGGTGTTGGTTTTCATTTAAAGATGGGAAATGCTATTTAGTGTATGTTAATCACAATAAATCAGTACAAGACATAAGCTCTAGGCCTTTGGGTTATTCTCACTTAAATTTTGAATTTTGTCTTTGGCTGCACATCAGCTGTTTGTAGAAAGGCGTGAGTGAGATCTTCTCTAATTTCCATAAAATCTTTTGATTCTAATGTGGGTTATGGCCCATAAACCTAATGGAATCTAGCGCATTCATCTTCTCAAATACCATTTTTGTATCCTTGATATGCTCACATTTAGCATATACTGTGACAAGCGCATTTCCCACAACAAGATCAACTCTAGTCCATATTCAAAAACCTTAGCATGGACTTGCCTAACCTACTCAACAAGTAGCCAAGCACGAAACCCTCTTTAAATTCCAACTTTCAGACCCTAGCAGACCAGAAAAGGGCGTGAAAACGACCCCTAAAGGGCCCAAACCGATCAAATATCTTTCACATAGCGATGTAGTCTGTCTAATAACTGAAGAACTAGATCTTCAAAAATTGTTGGAAATCTTCAACAATGCCGCAAAACAGCAAGGGTGTTATCACAACTTTACGACCTACAATGTCCTCATCAACAAGCTTGGCCGAGCCAAGAAATTCCAAGCCATCAAAGGGATTTTGAAACATATGTCTATACTGGGCTGCAGATGCCATGAGAGTCTCTTCACAAATCTCATGAAGCTCTACTGCAGAGCCTGCATGCCCGAGAAATCAAAGGAAATCTTTTACAAGATGAGGTTTTTCAATTGTAAGCCATAAGCCGGGCGCCTGGGTTTGGTAGAGGAAGTGGTTGCGGATCTAAGGAATTCGAGGTTAGTTCCCAATGCCTACATTTCTAATATTTTCATTAAGTTTCATTTCCAGGCTGGAAATTTCAAAAAGGGCTTTGAGATTTTGGAGGAAATGGATAGGGTTCAGTGTGCTCCCAAATGTTATTAGTTATTCAACATTGATGGATGGGCTATGTCGTGTGGGAAAACTGAAGGAGGCCATTGGGGTTTTTGAAAGAATGCGGACCAAGGGAATTGTTCCTGATGCACTAGCATATAATGTTTTAATTAATGGATTTTGTGATGCTGGGAATGTGAATGGGGCGATGAAGATCTTTGATGTGATGAAGGAGAACAGGTGTAAACCCAACAATGTCAATTTTAGTTATATTATGAATGGCCTGTGCAAGGAAGGGAGGGCACATGAGGCCTCTAAGCTCTTGGGTGAGATGTTCACAACCGGTTGTCGACCTGATGCAGTGACTTATACAACCCTGATCAATTGATTTTGTAAATAGGGTAGGACTGAGGAGGTGTAGAGAATGATTCTGGAGGATTGTGGAGATGAAGGCTGCAAGGTGTGTGCCAGATATTATTACTTACAATATATTAATTGGTGGTTTGTGTAGGGAGTGCAAATTCGAGGAAGTTTTTGGGGTCCTAGATGAGATGTCGCACTATGGGTGTGTTCCAAATAGGGTGAGCTATAGGTTTTTGCTCAATTTTCTTTGCAAGGAAGGGGAATTTAAGAAGGCTTTGCTATCCTTGATCAGATGCTGAAGAGAGGTTTCATTCCCCATTTTGAGACTTCTAATGCATTGCTTGTTGGTTTCACTAAAGCAGGCAAGATACCAGATGCCACTAAGACTCTTTATGGCTTAGCAGATAGGGGTTTTGCTCCTTCTGAAGGTACGTGGAATTGCTTGATCACCTCTGTTGCAAGGAGAGGAAGCTAAGTAAGATCATTGAAAGGTTTCAGAGAATATTGGAAGGAGAGGATTAGTTACTTTATTTCTCTACAATGTGCTTTTCCCCCTTCAAGGCAAAGTTGTTACCTGGCACGATACGATCTTTGTTTTCTGTTTCAATGACAATTTCTGTTTGAGCATCAACCAAAGGAGGCAACTGCGTTGAGCAATTTGTTTTCCCTCAAAAGCGATGGTGTCAATTTTGGCTTTAGTACCTAAACAAATTTATGAATGTGCTAGTGAAGAATGAGGTCCTAAGCTCATAAAGGATGGTAAATTCTTAGAGTTGAAGATTGTTGTCACGGACTGACTTCGACTTTTTGTGCTTCTGGTTTTTCAACCTTTATCTATCTCAATATAGCCAAACTCTTCCTCCCATATATTTGTGATTTTAGAGCATGTAGGTATCCAGTGGAATTATAATTGATGTGCTGAGAAGTATGTCTCTCACTTAAAATGTGAGATAAGTGCTCTATAAAGGCAATCGTTTTTCCTTTTGTTTCTACTTATGATATCCTTGAGGATGAAAAAGAAACTAGAAGTTCATGTGACACAACTAGCTAGGAGATAAAGAAGGTCCAACTAAATTTTCTAAGCAATATGGCAATCAACGTCATCAAAAGTATAGGCACAAAGCATTTATCATGCCCATTTTAACGTAGATAGCCACCTATGGTAAGGTTCTATTTTGTAGTTCCATGTTGTTATTTATGAACATTATATACATTTGGTTGGACAGGTAAAAATCAATTGATGAATTTGGTATTGATGATGGAAATGTTGGATGTATGACCAAATGTATGACTTGGTTACAATTTATCTATTGCATGACTCTTCAGAGTTATTGTTGCATCGTATAGGCTTATATAGATATGATTTATCTAATCAATGACTTAGTGAACTTATGACTTATCTAATGTCTGATTTATTTCCAGTATGAACAACAAAAATTGACACGTGGACACTAGGCTTAATAAACATGATGTCTAAGATCATGTATCTATATCTATTTTTTGGTTATATATATGCATGGATGAGAACTAAACTACAGATTGGAAAGAACCGTATGATAACCAAGATCTACTATTCCATTGAGGATGGTCGAGATGACCAGTGAGGAAAGGTACATTGTTCTATTACATTTGATATCTACTTGATATGCACTCTTATGACACAAGTAAAATGCAAATGACAGGTGGCAAGACGACCTGACTGGATTATTCGATGACAAGTCCAACCAACTCTGTAGTGTGGTCCGTATTAGGGTGTTGACCCTAGTTTTGAAGGAGGGGTGGAGGCATTTTCCACCGTGTATCCTCCGAAACCTGGAATCGTGGGAGGGCAGTGGTGGACACGCTCCCCTAGACGTGTGATGACAATTGCCAGTTGCCTGCTGGGGAAGTTAGGTCGATGCATTCGACACTTCCACCATGTCGGTTTTATCAGTGGTTAGTATGGCCGTTGCCACTAATAAATCAGTAGAGGATGGATAGGGTGGGAACGGAAGTAGATCAGGATGGATAGGAGGATATATATTAGTTGAAGACTCTTGATGGGAAGTAATGTCATTGTTTGACTTATCAAATTTTACTGCTATAACTCTCTCTAGTTTGCTATGCTTTCAAACTCCTTGTACCTTTTCATTCTAAACTTTGAGACAAAGTTCTTTGAAGGAGGGGTGTATGTAATGCCCCACTTAAATCTTATCCTGCAAATTTGATTAATGTTTACATTATCTGAAAATATTGAGAAATATTGGTCCAATATAAAATTCATGATTTCTATTATTCAAATTCCCAACTTACCTTCTCAAATTGAATCTTAGGTAGGATATGGTCTCCTTCCATTATTTCAAACAATATATGTATTCATCTCACATTCCCCAATGTACCCTCACATTTACTAGGGAGAAGACATGGTCCTCTCCATTTAATTACATCTAACATCTCCCAATGTACCCTCATATTTACTTGGGAGAAGACATGGTCCTCTCCAACTCATTATCAATATATATATATATATATTCATCTCACATTCCCAAATGTACTCTTAGATTTACTTGGGAGGAGACATGGTCCTCTCCCATTAATTTCCCAATTTTATATTCATGTCACAATTCCAAATGTACTCCCAGATTTACTTGGGAGAAGAGAAGTCAACTGTCAGGATGGATGAGAAGTTAATGGCATTAATGAGAGGTGGTTGAGACGGAGAATAGAGGGAGGGTATAAAAAGGGAAGGGGGAAGGAAGAAAATGGGAGGTGGGGTCTTGCTTATGATGGTGGCGTTGGTTGTGATTTTAGGATTTGTTGTGATTTTGGAGACCTTAGGAACCTGTGGAGGTTTCTTGAGTTGTTGAGATGAGGGAAATATTGTTCATCTTCGTTTGGATCATTCATATTGGACACACACACTACATCTGGTTGGACTTGGGCTCGGAGGGCTAGGTAACCTATGGAGGTTTCCTAGGCTAGGGATTATTTCCTAGTTGGTTGGGAGGTAAATCCAGTTGGGTTCGTCAAGATGTGCATTCAACAGGAGCAGCAGGACAAAGGCATATCCCTGAGCGACCGTACATGTATTCTTCCATAGATTACCCATGTAAATTTTATTAGAATGAAATATTCACCATAAGTTATAAGGATTAGAATGTAAATGGTAAATTTTATTTGTTTAAAAGTCTTGTAAGTGTAAACTATTGCCTCTTATTGCATTTAAATTCTTCAGAAATAGAGCTATTAGCAGACCCTAGGATATGGCTCCTACAATAATTACAAAAACATTACAAGCAAGGAAAATGGGTTGAACACAACAAGAATAAATAACTTACTATGATAGAACAATTCAATACACAAAGATTAGCATTTAGGATTACCAATCTTCAATTAGCTTTTCTTTGCTTCAATAACTCCTCCAATGCAGCCTTTTCCACAATTTTGGGTGTAAAAACGAGTAGTGGTAGAATTTTTATCTTCCTCATGAGCCCCGTGTCTTGTGGATAAATAATTGAATGCCTTATTTCACTTTTGCACCCTATTTACCCAATGCCATGTAAAATGGAAGGACAATGGCCCCAAGAATCATTTTTGGTAACCTCTTGTCTACCTCATGGGATTCATTCACTTGTTTCCATTCTTAGAATGTTAAACAACCCCAAGATTCAGTTACAAGAATCATTATAAACACTCTATATTCAATATTTCAAGAAAAGGCCTTTTGTGCCCCTTTTTCCTTGCCATGTGGTAGGTAGTTTGGCCATGATGCCTTGGGCTCTCCCTTTAATCCTTTATAGTGAATTTTTTATTGACAACACAAAATGATTTTATTACATCAATACGAAATATATTTGGAATTTGAAGTGAATACAATGATGTAAGTGAAACAAATATGTGAAATTAGTGTATATATTAGTTCAAATCCTTAGTTATTCTAAAATATTCTTTCTTTATTAGAAGATGAGAAGAATATGAAATCACCAACCATATAAGGTGAGGAATTGTGTGATGTTATTGATGTCATGGAAGTCATTAAGATTGATTTATGCTTTAAATACAACAGTGGAAAACACAACAAAGATTTTATGGTGTTGTTGTTGTATATAATAGTGAGATTATTTTTTAAATGATCATTTTCAGAGCAAATTCAAAGTTTAATATAAATTTAAGGAACAGTACCATGTGTGTTTGCACTTGCTTGAAATATTCAAAACTTAAAAGAAGATACACCTGTAGAGATTAGTCCTTAATTAAAAAAATATATCTCAACTTCAGACAAAAGCCAATAGACAAGGTTACATTCAATGGAAATTAAGCATAAGGAACCAAGTTAGCAAAAATATGTCTCAACAACTTTAGTGGGTTGTTAAACATGTGATTATATGTTGAAACAAAGTGTGCCAATGATGATTAGTGAGATACCTAACATTTTAAATATGTTCCAAAGGTTTTCTTTCCATCATTTTCCAATTAATGCTCTAGAATGACCAGTGGTTAAAAAAATCATAAAATAATGATGTAACAATGCCAAAAATGAAAATTTGTTTAAACTCTAAGTTGGTCACTTCATAGGTTAATGCACCAATTGGTTATTTAGAAAGTTTGAGATCATGTATACAAGAAGAAATTAGTAGCAAATATGTGCCATAAACAAAATGTTTGCCTTAGTATGAAATTACTATTCAAGATATGTCGACCTTAACATTCAGATTTTTCATAAATGAAACCTGAGAAACCATATTGTGAACATTATAACAAATCATTTCATATCCCTTGGCATATATTTAGTTAGTGTAAGAATCTAATGTAAATTCTTGGGTTATTTATGGAATTTTCAAGGCTTTGAGTACAAAACTCATCAAAACCCTTAGGGTTATATAAGAACTATACCATTCAAACCCCAACGGTTAAAGATATCTAAGGAACTATAACACCTATCCACAAAACCAAATTTATTATCTAAAGCTTCCTTAGAAAACAAGTCGTTTTAAATAACCTACACAATAGGATGCCCAAAGGGCAGAGCATCTGACTGCCCCTCTCAATTGGGTAATCATGTTAGTATATTGACTATTTATACAGATACTAGTGACAAATCACATTTTTTAGGTGAATGATGGGGGTTTTGAATATATAAAATTTTGCAGGGAAGAGCATAAATAAATGATCCAGGGTTTCATTTTGTCAGACTCTTGAGGGTTTGAAGAAATTGAAAGTGTAGGTTTCAAATATGAACCACTTCCCACCTCGTAATATTTATATTTAGTGATGTGGTAGGTGGTCTTTTGAGTCATTTAATATTAAATAATATGAGGTCATGTTTTTTGTATGAAAGTCTTAAACCAGAGTTCCTGCAAATTGTAGTAGTGAGTGGCCAGAGACTGGATGGTCAGGGTAATGTCAACAGATGGTTGAAGCTTGTGTGAGAACCTGAGAAGCATTGGATAATTCTCACCTATTTTTATCAAAACAAATGGATTGAATCCAAAACAACCCTTTAAACCCAATTCTTAGATATTGTCACTGTTTTTATGGCTTTCCAATGCATTATCAGACAAATTCCTACAATTCATGAGATTGATAGTGTTAAGTCCTTTACAAATGCTAGTCAAGGCCTTAATACCCTAATCCTACAAATTGGGTATGAAAGTCAAGGAAACATCATCCATTAGAGTACAATTTTTCACAAACCCTAAAAACCCTATATTTGAAATGAATTTATGTGGTTGGTCAGGGTTCCTTAATATTAAATTAACTAGATTCTTAATAAGATTCAAAAGCCAAATGGAGATCTTGGCCCTGCAATTGATCCATGCACTCAAAGTGATTTAAGTTCTTAACGTGTTTGAAGTGAGAAATTAGAGAAGGGAGGAGTGCACGAGACCTGATCGTCAAATTTTGGGTTGTATGCGTGAGATTTCGTTTCAAACTATGCACACCAAGGATGTCAAGAGAAGATACTGTAGTCCTAGTAATCGTGTCAAATTGAGGGACAACAGTCCCCTATCGCTTGTGGCAATCTCCATGGCACACTCCGTCTAGTCTATAGATTTGGTTTGGCGAATCAATCCAAGGCACAACTCTCCCTTTCTATTTTTATCATAGGAAAACCAAATATACCGAGAGCATATCCTATAGACAAGATGAGGGACAATAGTCCTTGTTTCTTGTAGAAATATCCATGCTGCTCTCCATCAAGTTTATAGATTTAGTCTCCAAAATCAATCCAGACACTACTGTCACTCGTTATTTTTATCATATGAAAAAATGTTGCCATAGATATGAGAAAAGTAAACAAATATTAATTAAAATAAATAAGATGTAGAAAAGGGACAAGTTGAGACGTAATTGTTAGTTCGTCTCAAACTAATGCCTTAAGGCAACTTATTATGTAGTAGTGTTTCTTCATACATAGGAAAGGAGTAACCCAAGAATTAGTAGATTAAACAAAAGAGGTTGCATGTGACCTTGGCCTCAAAAATGTTATTTTTATAAATCTAATACTAAATTCTTTATTGTTGTTATGCCATATGGTGACAATACGCCCCTATTTTTCATTGCAGTCCATGGCTACATCTTTTCTTCGTATTTATTATTTAATTCCATTGAATTTATTTGATTATGTTAACCAGAAGGTTGTTGGTGACTACTAATGGGGACCAATATTGTTATTTTCTCTGATAAAGTTAGTAAAATATGTTTGTTTCAGCTTGTCATGTCTATGCATCATATTTTGTATAAATATTTTTCCTCATTTTCCTTTGCTTATTGTTCTTACGAGATATTATTTAGTTCCATTTCAAATCATGTCTCTCCAGTTATATTATAATCAGTTATGATGTCTGATACTCATTTTTTAAAGGAATTTCTAAAATTATTCATGTTGCTTGTGTGATATTGCAACTGACACCCAATTAGAAAAAGATAGAAAGAAAGGTTCAACATCCTTATTCATATAATAGCTTCCCTTGGCCAACTAGTGCCAACCCAACTCTCCTAGTGTATTATGTCAATTTTGGGAATCCTCGTTATGCAACCATCAATGAGAGTTTTATGGTTGAAGGGACTACTTTAGAACGTTCATTTTATGGTGTAACAAAATAATAACTTAGATTTTATCGCCCAACCATACATTTTTAGCAAGAGAGACGACTTATTGCATCATGAAATATTTGCACATGAAAAAAATCGTCTAACAACATTACAACCAAAACTCATATCAATAATGTAAAATCAACGAAAAAGTGCATTTTCGAGACAACTACATATATGTCTAGCAATATAAATGTGTTGACACGTGGTGGTGTTTTTAAGCTAATATAAGGTAGAAAAAGAACCCTAAAATTTGGTCTGATGGTTCATGATTTATAATGAGTTGTCATGTTCACATTTAAGAGGTGGTATTTCTTCCAAAAGTATCTGATGATGAATAGGTTATGCATGTCACAGGCAAAATCAACCTTTGTGTCATCTTGATATTTTTTCTTTGACCATTAGTTGACATTCTATTTTTTCCACACAATGACCTAATTTTCAACATATTCCTACAATGGGCTTGATGTGTCCTTACTTTGGTTTTTTACCAAACACAAGGAGAGATCTCAATTGCTATATGCATAAGCCCTAAGCCAGTTCTCCTATTTTCAATCCCACTAGTGTTTCAGATCTCTTCAGCTACCAGAATTAACCAAGATAATTTAATTCTATGATGTTAGAATAATTAGATATGAAAAAGTATCAAAAACCACATGGGCATGCTTTAAAGAAGAGGAAACATAATGACAACCACCAAATCAAAAGACACAGACACATTGATAATGGATTTCACCCAGTGTGGGTTACGTCTTCGAGCCCGATGTCAAGAGAGGGGAGGCCACTTTATTAAATGTTGCAAGATGATGATGTGTACATGGTACATTATTTGTCACTACAAAGATAAATTCCCTCAGCTAGAGTGGCATGTCTCTCCATGAGACGTTCTCATATAGGAACTCTCACTCATATGGGCCCTCCTTCAACATGACAATATGATAAATTCTCACATAAAGTGGCATATAAGTGTCCTTCAACACAATGGTAACAAGGATCTCAACAACTAAATCATCATCTCAGCAAATGAAAAGAGATAGCATGGCATCACTGCATCATATACCTTCACTTTCGGGGATGGCCTAAAAATGCGAAGATCTGTTGATGAAATGGACTGCATCGTTGAATTTGTGGCATGAAATCGTGTCAAACGACTATAAACTTGGCCTCTTTATGACATCGTCAAAATTTGGAACCCCGGGAATCACAAAGATTCCCCAAAGATTCCTTCTAGGAGATGGGTGAAGAATTCACTGCTAAGATGGAGATTCTGAGCACATTATTGCACTTCTTGCGAAATTATGTGAAAAATGACTATAAATTCGACATCATTCTACTTAAGTCACAAATAAGGCTCCAAGGGAATCTTTTAGATTTTGCAAAGATGCCTCACTCTTGACTGCCTGAAATTCTGCAACTCATATGAGGAAAGATACCACACCATCATGTTCCCTATGAAATTCTAGTTCTTTTGAGTGTCAACTTGGCATGAATTTGACACTGTCAAAAATCATCCTTTAGGGAATCCCCTAAAATATTCTCACCTTAGAAAATGTACCCAAGGCGGACCCCTATTATCATGCCCCTACTCTGGCGGTTGTCTTTCAACCGCATGAATGGGGGTGCGGCACCACCACCCATTTTCTTTTCAGCAATACTCACAAGTGTGGACTACGCCTAACATTCCATACTTAGTTTATTGTTCACTTTCCTAAGTATTACGTTCCTATACACAACGGAAAACATTCAATTAGTCATCTTCATCATTATTACCATTTAAACATATGCACAACGCATAATTAATGGGAGGGGAAACTCCTTGAATATGAGTTTGCCCGTATGATAATAACAATTTTACATAAAATATACAAGTTACAGTCTTTGTACAGAAACCCCAAGTTTCCTCTCTACAATCTCTGTCACAACTGTGTAACTTCGCTTGCACCGTTCGGTCCACCCGAACCCAGAATGCCCACCTTTGCCGGGTCGGGTTGCCCAGCTCGTCGAGTAGAGGCGCCCACCCTTGGGCCACCCTCCGCACCAACTCACCATGTCCATCGGTTCTTCTGTTTGTTGCAGCTCATTTAGCAAAGTGTCATTCAGCTTGTTCCTATGACGTGTCAGCCTACTTGACGCCCACCCGCAACTCACCCAACTCTCCAACACTTAGTTCTTACCTCATGTGCCTTCACAAGGATCGCAGCCCAACTCATCGTTCAGTTGTCGTGCAGCGATGCCCTTCGTGGGTCGCCCATCCAGCACGTTGTGGGCACACAGCCCACTGACTGACCGAAACACAGACCTATCACTAAGCTTACCTTCCCGCCTGAATGCACCCGCACACCAACTTATGGTTCGCTCACCCACTATGGTGCGGCTCGCCTTCCTGCTTGAACGCGTCCACACACCGACCTGTGGTTAGCCCGCCCACTGTTGTGCGGCCACTCGACCTGCGGTCTGTCTGCCCGAGCTTTCGTGCATCCTGCTCCTTGGCTTGGTGTTGTGGCTAAGAACCATCTACACCTCGCCTCAACTCATTCGCTCACCTTCTTACTCATTCACCCAACACAGAACTCGCTCTTGATGATTGAACTTTTGAAATTGTTGCTTTCTCCATTCATGTGTTTGCCTTCTTACATGCCTCCACACGAATACTTCATGGTCGGCCTGCCCAGGGCGACGTACCCATTCAACCATCCGCACCTCAACTCAACGTCGGCTCACCCATGTCGCTGCCCTGTCGAGTCCACACACAAAATATAAGTTCGCCTTCGCCAAGTTTGCACACTTAGCCGAATTTCAATTTTTTGACCTTCATTGGCTCGTCGCACTTTACTAACTCGTCCCATCATCACAACATTTCGTCACAACTAACTCGCCCACTCACCGACTTGTCGCATTGTCGACTCGCTGCACAGTCAACTTTCACACCATCAACTCGTCGCATGCCCGACTCGTCGCGTTTAACCGGGAGTGCGCCCACCCAACTTGTCACACATTGCAACTGCGACTCGTGGGCTTGACATACTCCCCCACTCTAAATGGTTGTCATCCTCGACAACACCGTCATACGACATCGCAAAGTGTCGCTAGCTCCAACATCCAAAATGTTCATACTGCCCACCTCTGCTCTGTCATCGCACAAACCATAAAGGCTCATGTCTCCATGAATCGGAAGGTCTCCTCAATCCATGATCATCAACCCCTCTGTAGCAATCCCCACATGCTACCCCACTGTGGAAGGATTGTCCTCCAACTCAAACTACATGCTCACTGCAACATATCATGTCAACCCCATAATGTATGGTCATCGTGTGAACCGCTGCCATGATACTCCAACACAATGCTAACACATCTCAATACAGTTCTCGAGCCCCATGATCTAAACTAGTCGGGTAGCTAATCCAACTGTCACGCTCAAACCATGAGAATGCACATCCTCATGCCACCATCAGTCATTTCTCTCAGCATCCTACCACAACATCAACTCGAACAAGAATCCATCTCCATCTAAGTAAGCCATGCCCAGGTCCATGAAGTAATCCCCATCTCATCTGCAACATGTTGTCCATGATGTTGGTTCCAATGTGCTGCAAATCAGCTGCATATATCCCAACATCATCATCCATATATGTAAGATCCATCTCCTCAAAGTGAAGAGATCCTCCCCTCAAACCAAATCTCAATGTGCCACATCTAGGTCCATGAAGCAACCTCCATCATATCTGTAATGTTCCATCCTCAAGTCTACCAAGGAAACAATTATACACCTGTCTCATCATCCATTTGTTGCCCATGATCATAGATCGATCATCTCTCATGTATCAAAAGTGGTTAAGTCTTGGCTCAACCCATGCCCAAGTGTTGCCACCAAGGCATCATCATCGCTGCAACTCCATCACTCCAAAGTGTCTCATATCAATCCTCCACATCAAGTCACTCTCCCAAGTACACCCCATAAATGTACTTAAGAGTATGCACCCCATACTGCATCAAAGTCACTAACCTCAGATCCTCAATGCATCAAATCCTGCAAGTCCACTATAATATGAAGTCCCTAAAAGTTACAACCTCATATCATCATGAGCTCCATGAGTCATCTCCAACCAACATCCTAGCAAGCATACATGTCTCGGCCCCAAAGGTCTCTGCAAGATGCCTCAGCTCTCCATGTAGTAGAAATGCTCTATAGTCTTCTCATAACTCCACCAAGTCCATGGGCTTGTTGTACATAAGTGCACAACATCCCCATCGGTTCATAAGTAAAATATCTCCATGTCACATCAACAAATCCATCTGCACAACATCCCTGCCTTGGAACTCCTCATTGGATGCCCATAAGTGACACCTCTACAGGTGCTCTTGCATAATGTCCCTACATAAGATTTCCATGCTCCATCTCTCCATCTCGATGTCCATGACTCAAGTTTCCCATGTTATCCAACTAAGTAGACCCATCACAACATCGGTCATCTTCATCCAAGTCTCACTCAGGTCTAGTGCCCATAGCTACCCAAACCATATACATCATCAAGTCATATGAGTCCCTTCCACCATAGCTCCACCACTAAAGGTTCCACCAAGACTTCCTCTTGGTCTCGGCCATGAGAAGTCCACCCAAGTATCATCAAAAACCAAGTGTGTGCCCTCTCTCCAATATGTCCATGATTCACGAAGGGCACTTAGCCAATTTCTCCATATGGCTAAATCATGACCCATCCCTCCGCAATGATCATCATGTTCCTCCCTTGTCACGAGCATTTGCACCTTCTGCCATAAGGTCGCAAACAACCCCAACAAGCTCTGCAACAGTCAATGGTCCTTACTTCTCCATACAAGGTCTCATCATAGACATCCATGGTAAGATATTCCACTGCATCGACAAACTGAATTTTCCCTTCCTTGCATATGGCACATCCTCCAAAAGCTCCAATGAAACACAAGTAAAAATAGGAGTACTTACTTCAACATGAGGCCCCTCCATGTGAGTGTCCTCATCCACCAATGTCTACAAACTACAGGATCTTCATCCAACTTGATCAATCTCAAGTTCCTCCTCCATTGTTGTCATATCTGCAACATCCTCAGACATCATGACTTCCTCTTCTTCATCATCGCAATCTGGAGCTACATCCTACTCCATTTCCCAACCAAGTCAAAGAAGTTCATCTTCAACATTCCTTTCCATGACTTCAAGTTCATCTCGAATCCATGGGTTCTCTTCTTTCATCTGCTTCAACCTGTATAAGTTCAGCAAGAGCCTCCCTTGGCATTCTTCCAAACCTGCCATGTCTTGTTGTTCAACTTGGCCCAAGCACAAAGCTTCACCCCTGCTAAACATGTCACGAAGTGTATCGCTTCAATCTGGTATTCAGTAGCTTAGATACCAACTGCCACGAAGTGATAGTGGGATCAAATTGTCTTTAAATCTCCAACGAAGCCTTGCAGAAAATCAAGGCCTATGATACCAACTGTCATGCTCCTACCCTAGCGGTAGTCTTCCAACCGCACAAAGGGGGGTGCGTCACCACCACCCATTTTCTTTTCAACAATACTCACAAGTGTGGACTACACTTAACATTTCATACTTAGTTTATTGTTCACTTTCCTAAGTATAATGTTCCTATACACAATGGAGAACATTCAATTAGTCATCTTCATCATTATTACCATTTACACATATGCACAACGGATAATTAAATGGAGGGGCAACTCCCTGAATATGAGTCTACCCATATGATAATAACAATTTTACATAAAATATACAAGTTATAGTCTTTGTAAGGAAACCCCAAGTTTCCTCTCTACAATCTCTGTCACAACTTTGAAACTTGGCTTGCACTGTTCATTCCACCCAAACCACCGTTCGGAGCGCCCATCCTTGCCCAGTCGGGTTGCCCAGCTCATCGGGTAGAGGCGCCCACCACGTGCCACCCTCTGGACCAACTCACCGTTCAACCGTCGTGTAGTGGCGCCCTTCGTAGGTCCCTTGCCTAGCTCATCCTGGGAGTATCACCCACCGACCGACCGAAACACAGACCTGTCACCGAGCTCGCCCGCCCACCTGAACGGGCCCGCACACCAACCTGCGGTTCGCCTGCTCACTGCGGTGTGGCTCGGCTTCCAGCCTGAATGCACTTGTACATGGACCTGTTGTTTGCCCACCCACAGCGGTGCGGCTGCCCGACCTATGGTTTGTCCACCCGAGCCTTCATGCGTCCTTCTCCTCGGCTTGGTGCTATGACTAAGAACGGTTTGCACCTCCCCTCAACTCATTTGCTCACCTTCTTGCTCGTTCACCCAAACACAAAACTCACTCTTGGTGATTCAACTTTTGAACTTGTTGCTTTCTCCATTCATGTGTTCACCTTCTTATATGCCTCCGCACGAATACTTCATGGGTCGGCCTACCTAGTCCAACCTACCCATTCAGCCATCCACATCCCAACTCAACATCAACTCGCCCATGTCGCTGCCCCGCCAGGTCCACACACATGATATAAGTTCGCCTTCGCCAAGTTCGCACACACAAACGAATTTTGTTTTTTTGGCCTTCATTGGCTCGTTGCACTTCACCAACTCATCCCATCGTCACAACCAACTTGCCTACTCACCAACTCATCACACCATTAACTCGTCGCACCCCAGGCTCGTCGCATTTAACTCGGAGCACGCCCATCCAACTCGTCGCCCATTGCAAACGTGACTCATGGGCTTGACACCTATGGTCTTAGTTCCGTGCTTGTTGTTCTACTTGGCTCCTCTCAGCTCCCGCTCAGCACCTCTAGTTTGCTACATTGTACGGGTTTTTATATTTTTGATTAGGTAGACCAACCAATGCATGGGTTATTGACTGAACGACACCATGCCAAGTTAAAAATGACATCTTTAGGTGATTTTAGGTTCAAAACCTATCAACTTATTCCCTTTTTTTTAATTAAAACAACTTGTATGCATACCCACCAAAGTCGTGTTATAATAAACTTCTAGTTAATTTGATTTTTGGTTATATACATAACCACCCCCATATGTGGCTTAATAATGCAAAACATAACTATTTTTGTAATATGGAAAACATGGTTTCGTTGGTTAAACAAAAAAATGGTTTTGTCTTTTATCTTTATTTAATGTTTTGTTTTATATGAAATTTGTTTCATATGGTTAATGTTATAACCAATTATATAATTACATAATCGTTGATATATCTATATATATCCCAAATCCTATGGCTTTATGTATGATTATTTTTGTAGCCATATTATTTAATTTAATAATCGTTATGCTTATAATAACTTTTTGTTTTCTCATTTATTTTTTTAGGTCATTATATTATTATTATTATTATTATTTTGTCTTTTTGTAGGGAGATGGAGCCAATGATTGAATGTCAAGTCCCAATGGCTGATAGGCCACTAGTCCACTATCATGTAATTTGTGGGTCTCACCTACTCACTGGATCCCATGTGGCAAATTGTGGGCCCCTCCTTTTTGTGTTTCTTGTCAAACTTCAAAATGCAATAAGTTGGTCATACGAACTCAGATTTGAGTGTTGTCTGCACTATTGGAATTAGGACGAGGAACACTACAATTTGGTCCTAGTTTCACTTCAATACAATGACTTTGATTTTTGAGATTTGTTTAGTCCTCTTTGACTTTTGAGTGTCTCTGATGCCACTTGGATCATTCCTCCCCACTGAGGATCTTTTGGTCCTACAAAAGCATGAATATAATCTACAACTATTGTATTATATTATCTTGTTGATGGTGTTGGACCTGCCAAAATGTTAAGGGGATCTCCCCGGTAAGAAGCCCAATTAGACCTCAAATCGTTTGGTGTAGGTGTCCCAGCAATGGGTCATAAGGTAATGCCTTGACTGCGATGTCACACAGAGGCAAGTAAGATAACTCTGTCAGTAGCAAGGGCGTGACTGATGCAGTGAGTCAAGGAAGGTGTATGTGAGGTTCTAACACTTCGAAGGGAGAAGAAGGTGAAGATGAGTTCCAGGTTGAAGGGATCAGTCCCAACTTGGCTAGGAACACATAACATAAAAGGACATGCACATCTTCCGGTGGAGCAGTCCACGCGGATGCAATAGTGACATCATACAAGGTAAGATAACACGTACAACACTGATGGATTAGTCTGAGATGAGTGCAATAATTATTACATCAAGGTTCATGTGAAAGGTCTGTCTAATGACCGGCAGAGCAGTCGACCCGGACGGTGACAACATTAACAACATATGAAACACATTAACAACAAGATTCATATAATTGCATACAAATCAGTTCATACACAAGTATGTAAGTTAAACAACATATATCATTAAGGAAACCAAAACAGTCCAACTACAATAACAACATATGAATGAAAATGTGTTGGCTCTTATTATATAAAGAATTCTAAGTCACAATCATACAATACACCATGTAAACCTACTAGTTCCAACAGTGGGAAGTTACAGCCACATCCGCCTGCTCCTCCAAAGAGATGAACTAGCTCCGTGCAGTGGAGAAGCCAAGGCGCATTACAATAATGTCCAAGCTTTATCCAATATAATCTTATCATAAGCTTGGCTGACCAAAAGCCTATACAATGAGTTATGAGGGAATATTTATAGAAAAGAGTGGGGTGACCCTTGATGTTCCCCTCTCTGACAGTTAAACTACCCTCATGACTCTTCACCTACTCTATGACTGTTACATACAACTATTGACACTCGACTTACACTTGACATGACTCAACATTACAATGCACATGTACTCATTTTGGACAACATGGCTTGAGCAAGCCTTGCAAGACATCACTGACACTCGGTCCGTTGTGGTGAGACCAACTCTTGACATGCTTGTGATGGTGAAGCTGGTGAGCTGATGCCAAGCTTGGTCGTCTGTGATGGTGTGCATGAACCTCATGGTGACATCTTGTTGAAGCGAACTCTTGCCTCCGTTGCAACTGGCGCATTGGTTTGACCCATTCATACAACTCATTTGCTAACATGCGCATGCTCTTCTTGGGTACGGTTGGAATGGAAACACACTGATGCATAGTGTCTGTGTTGATCTTCAAGTGTGTGGTGGTGGTCATGCACATCAACTTGTCGAAGTGCATGTTCAGCCCCAGTTGGACTTGCTTCTTTTATTCGCTTGTTGAGTGTGTTGAATGGGTTGGATTGCATGCATGCGCTCAACGATACGCGTGCTACTAAATCCCTTGCATGCGATCAACAACACTGCTCACCATGTCTTCTCTCTATTAGCTACTAGGATGGATCCTTAACTTGTATGGGTGTATTTTCCTCCCTGAGTGCATGTTATGCTCACTGTTGTTCCTATTCCTACTGCAACTCATTCCTTTGTCTATGCAACTTCATGTTATTCCTAAGTTGCTGCTTCAGCACATGCAACTCCTTCTTTGTTTCATCTTCTGCCTTCACATGATATTCATGTCATGCCATCACTTCATAGCCAGAGTCTCCAAAGTTGCTTTCATCATCAATGGACCTGCTTGAGCTTTCAATTTTGTTCTGTCTTCATGTTGTCAACAACCCTCCTCTTGCATTCGTTGCATTTGGTGTCCTGTCTTCAGCTTCTCTTCATGATGTTTCTCGTTGTGATGTTGCTGCTATCATATCTTGATGTCCTTGTCTATGAACAACTTGATGTCTTTGTGGGTAGGCAAGTCCATGGACACTTGATCGATTGCATCCCCAAGTGTGCTCTGAATGGTGTCTTTGTCTCTGCTCTCCTAGAAACCATTGTACCTATACTATTGAGAGGCAGATCAAAACATGGGATACCTCGAGACATGGAAACACTCGTGGCAAGCAATCTATTAGTCGAAAACCAAAATGAACATGAGAATTGACTTACAACATACCTGGGTTCATGATCATGAAGGTTGCGTAATTTCGGCTGGGAGGGTGGGAGACCAATTGCCAAGATTGCACAAGGCACAGTCTGGGCTATTGGGAGATTGATTGACTATTGGAATTATGCAATGTATGGTCCAGTCTGGTTGCTAACTACAGGAATTGCATAATGCATAATTCCAGCTGGGAAGGACTGCTGGCCTAGGGACATATTTGCGTAATTTCTTGGGCCAAGCAGCCATTTTCCTCCAGAAATGTGCGAAATAGTCTTGGAGGCTAGTTTTGGGAAGGAATGCATGAATATTGAGAGGAAGGTGAGCCTTCCTTTCCTAGATTGTGCAATCCAGCCTTGGTGAAGGCAAAACCTGGGCCAAGGTTGGCCCGACTGGCCAATGGGCAACTGAAAGCAAGTATGTCGGTGAATACATGGCAACACTAAGTGATAGAAAAATTGATTAACAGTGCATGCAAAACATGAATGAAAGATTTAGCAAACAAATCAACATGCATGTGGGTGAGGCAGTTTTCCTGTTGGGCGAATATTCGTGCAAAATAGTTTCATGCATGCGACAACAGTGAGATAGCAATGAAAACTGAAACATGGCTAGGACAAGCTAGAATATATGTAAACGACAACAAGCGCTCAAAGAAATAAAAAAAACAATACCCTCAAGTGAAAACACAAAAAAGTGATAGAAATGCAGCACAAGGCATGGGAACCGGGCTTACCCTAAAACAGTTGAGTTGAATGTGTTGACTTCTCCTAGATGTGATGTGAGATTTCATAATTGCAAGGTTGATGTGAGGAATGAGCTTTGCAGCATCTGGTTGATGAGTTTTGATAACATCAAGGTTGTGATGCACATGCCACGAATCTAGGGGAAGCGACACTTGGTGGGAGGTTTCAGAATCGCTCCTTGCATGTAACCTCCAACTGTTAAACATAGATCCCTGAAACAAGGGATGCCTTTGCATGTTGCCTTGGGAGAAAAAACCCATGCACGCAAGTCTATTTTTCTCAGTCCCGGAGGGAACTGGTCAACTCAACTGCACGTGCAAGACACTGCTTGAATGCTGGAGAAAAATGCACATTTTTGGCTGGGAGCTGGGCTGGATGCCCAGGAGATTTGCACAATTTTTGGGTAGAGTAGCTGAATGCTGCCCAGATTTGCGCATATTCTGGGTTGAGCAGCCTTGCTGGTGAATTTTACGCAAATCCTGCTGGGAGTGTTGGCAGGCAGGATTGCATAATCCTAGAGCCCAACAGGCTGCCAGAGAGGATTTCACAATTTCTAGAGGGAAGGCTAGTTTCCCACTAGAAATGCACAATTTTCAAGGGGAAGCTACTCAGCTTGTAGCTAGACCAAGTCTGGGTGAACAACCAATGAGGGGAATGGATCAAGTTGTGACCAAGAGGCTGCCTTTATGCAAGAAAGACACTGGAGCTTGTGAACTTGGCAAAGCAAGGTAAGCTGCTGTGAAGGTTGGAATGGAGGCTCCAAAACGAGGCTAAGGAAAAAGTTTGGTGGGTGGTTCTAACCGCTACAACATATTTGCACAACAATTGTTCTGACATGCCACATTGCCTTCACCTTCACCCTTGTTCTTCGGAGCCATAAGTGATGAGTTGACGCCTTCATCCTCTGCAAACCTGTAGTACATTCTTTGCAAACTACATATTCAATTACATGACCAATCATGACCCAAGCATCCCCATGCTCTCTAAGAGTTTTTAACTCACACTCTTTGGTCAAGTTTACATCATAATAGAAACCAATACCTCAAATATCAACAAAAAGCTAAAAACATTTTTGTTTCTTTAACAAGCGATGGAAAACACATCATCACTTTTACAATTATATTGCAACACATGATTTACAAAATGTTGCCATGAAAAGATACCATATCTAGTAAAAGTATATATTACTCAACAAAGTGAACCACCATGAATGTGGTAGATTTTCTTGTTTAATATCTTCACCAGTTGGTTTCTACATCTACACTTTGTCCTTAAGACAATGCTTTAGATGGAGCCTCCAACATGTGGCTCTTTGATTTCCACCTCTGTTGCAATGACTGCAAAAATTCTTCTCCCTCTAGACCTTAATAACCTTATTCTTTCCCTGATGTGTAGAAGGCATTTCACGCCTCATCCTCTTTCTTGTTCCCATTCTCTTCCAGCACTCAACAACCACATGGTTATGTAGACTATAAAAACTACATGGTTTTCTACACCATGATTTATACTCATCATTAACAATATATTTGTAATCAAAATGAACTTTAGAATATTGAGAATTTTTATATGTCTCTTGGTTGTCTCTGGTGTAATCACGACAATGAGATATTGCCTTAGCTCTTCCTCTACAATGTTCATTGTCATGGGAGGATTGTGATGTGTTCCAATCATCCTATTTCTCTTATGGCTTCGAAAATTCCTCAGAAACTTCTGATACCTTTGATCACTCTCCTTCAATGTATCCCAAACCTACAAATCAAGTTCTTTGTACAAATTCCAATGCCTTAGTCATTCCTTGGCCATTAACACCAAGTCCTCCTCCTTTATACCCTATCTTGGTAAGGAGTCTCATTCTAGTTCCTAAAATGGGTACCTCCATGTTTCCAATAGAAATAATGTCATGTGAAAATGAAACTAAAGAACAATCAACATTATTTTCCTCAGTTGTCGATTATGAAACATGTGATGTTGGCTTCGCTAAGATCTTGTTGCACTTCAATTTTTCCAATGACTCTTCTGGGGCTCGTAACTGAAGTTACAATCTCTGCTTCTGCTCTTTTTCTTCTCATAGAAGTCTCCCCAATTCAACATTCTCTGCTTGAAGGCTCTGATTCATCTCCTTATTTGAATGATGGGAAGATGAAGAAGAAGAAGAATGTTCACTCGAGGGGGTAGATGGAGCATTGTCCTCTTCTCTTTCTTTCTCCCATTCCTCTCTTGCCATATTCTCCTCAGAATCTGCACATTAAATCTACCATGCGTGCCATCCCGAGGAGGTCTTGATAGAGATATTTGTTTTTCTCCATTTTCCTTCTTGTTGCACATTCAATCATTCACATTCTCAATTCGCATCTACAAGAATACTTATCTGATACCAAACTTGATCTAGATCTCTTCAACTATGAGAATTAACCAAGATATTTTAATTCTTTGATGTTAGCAGAATCACATATCAAAGTGTATTAAAAGCCACATATGCCTAGTTTAAAGAAGGGAAAACATAATGATGACTCATCAAATCAAAAGACACACACACATTGATAATGGAGTTCACCCAATGTGGGTTACGTCTCCAAGCCCAATGTCAAGAGTGGGGAGGCTGCTTCATTAGATGTTCCAAGATGATGATGAGTAAATGGTACATTCTTTGTTATTACAAGGATAAATTCCCTCAACTAGAGAGACATGTTTCTCCATAAGGCATTCTCCTATAGGAAGTCTCACTCATATGGGCCTTCCTTCAGCATGACAAGATGATAAATTCTTACATGACGTGCCATACAAGCATCCTTCAACATAATGGTAACAAGGATCTCAACAACTAAATCATCATCTCAGAAAATGAAAAGAGATAACATGGCATCACTGCATCATATACCTCCACTTTCAGGAATGGCCTGAAAATGTGAAGCTCTACTAACGAAATGGAACATACCATTGAATTCATGGCATGAAATCATGTCAAATGACTATAAACTTGGTCCCTTTCTGGCACTGTTAAATATAGACCCCTGGGAATATCGAAGATTCCCCCAAAGATTCCTTCTTGGAGATGGGGGAAGAATACGCTGCTCGGATGGAAATTCTAAGCGCACCACTTGTGAAATTCTATGAAAAGTATCTATAAAGTAGGCATCATTCTCCCAACGACACCATGCCAAGATTAAAATTCCATCTTTAAGTGATCACGGGTTCAAAACCTGTTGGCTTGTACCTTTTTCTTAATTGAAACAACGTGCATGCATGCCCACCAGAGTCGTGCTATAATAAACTGCTCGTTGATTTGATTTCTGTTTATATATATAACCACACCCATATGTGGCTTATGCAAAACATAACCATTTTTATAATATATGGTTTCAATATAAAACATGGTTTGGTTGGTTAACAAAAAAAATGGTTTGTCTTTTATTTTTAATGTTTTGTTTTATATCAAATTTGTTTCATATGGTTAATGTTATAACTATATATATATATATATATAGAGAGAGAGAGAGAGAGAGATCCTATGGTTTTATGTATGGTTATTTTTGTAACCATATTATTTAATTTAATAACCATTATGCTTATAATAATCTTTTGTTTTCTCATTTATTTTTTTAGGTTATTATATTATTATTTATTTATTTCTTTTTTCTTTTTTTGGGAGGGGCAACGAGCCAATGATTGAATGCCAAGTGTCAATGGATGATAGGCCACTAGTCCACTATCATGTAATCTATGGATCCCACCTGCTGACTAGGGTGTCGTGCGGCAGATTGTGGGCCCATCCTTTTTTCTTTTCTTGTCAAACTTCAAATTGCAATAAGTTGGTCAGATGAGCACTATGATCTGGTCCTGGTTTTACTTCAATCTGATTAAATTTATTTTTTAGCTTTTCTGAGCCCTCTTTGACTTTTGAGCATCTCTAGAGCCATATGGATCAACTAGTGAGGCAACAAACCTCTTACCCGTTAATAATATAAACACTAATTCTAGGAGAACTCTAAGCTAGACTAGTTTGTTATTGACTGCTACCCACTAGGGCAGGGCGATCAACCAAAATTTCATCATGAGGTTCTTTGGTCAACCTCAACTATTGAGAGAGAAAATGAGTTTCACTGAAGAGCTCCTCAAGAATGCACAGTCAATCCCCTTCAAACATAAGTACGTTATGGATGGCATCATCAACTTTTGCATCGCTTTCCTCAAAGCTATAAGTGAAGGAGGGAAGCCTGTTCTCCCTCCACTTCTACTTTCATTCTAGTTATGATCTTCATAATGATTTTGGATCACAAGCCTCTTAAGGTTTTTTACTTTTATTTTTCCCAGCTCATGCTCCTTTATCATATGTATATCTTCTATTTGGATTATATTTAAGCATACATGAGGGTTATATACACCACCACTGTCCAACGACTATTGATTGTATTTTATAGTCCCATTGATCTATTCCTTGGTCACTTGACACTAATAATATTATCTTATCTTATGAGAGTTAACATTAATTTCTTGGCTAATTCATGTAGAAAATACAAACTTGAAAACTCAAAGGAGTCCTACACCATAGATACTAAATTTTGGAATGTTGAATGCTTTGCTTATATTAGTTATAGTAGAACACAATTAACTTCATGGAATTTTTTCATAATAAAAGAGAAAAAAAATCTCAAATTAATGAAGGTAAAGTTTGAATTGTTTTTTTGTTTTAGGGAAATAAGATTCCAGCCATCGCAATGGTTACTACTGAGAGAAGACAAAAGACTAATGATCTTGAAACCTATGTACAACATAAAGCTTCTTTGCAACAAATTTATATAATGGAACATTAAATATTAAACAATGTCATATTCAAATATTAAAGAGTTCAATGTCAGATACATATTCATTATTACTTGTCATCGTTTGATCTCGTTGGTGTGTGTAAAGTGTAAAATGATCATTTGGTCCTCCTCTTATACATATATTGTGCAGGATAATGAATGCCATTTTATTTGATGGACTAATTTGTTTTAGCCCATTGGAAACAACATTTATATGGAAATTATGAGAGAAAAAAATAATGTTCATCAATCACTAGTTAATAATACCATTATAACTCCGAGTTATCAATATAAATTCTTGTTTTTGTCAAAGTATACCATGGTTGGTCGTCATACTAAGGACCCCACTCAAATCGTGAAAAACTTAAGTTTAGAAAGGTTGCTAAGAATAATGTATATAGGGTGTTTATGCTTGCATATTGCATGAGAGAGGGTCTAATAAAGAACTCTAAAGGCTATATTGTTCTCATCTACAGGTTGATAAGGATGTTTGTTGCTTTCATACAATGGTTGATCATTTTCATCAATCTCAAAATAGTCAGATTAATTATTGGAGAGTACTATATGCCATTTTTATTCTTTTCATTTTTCTTTGTAAGTCCAGTTTTCTTCTTGTCACTAGCAACTAGTTAACATGAGGCTAGAGTTGTGAAATATTCTATGGGGAATTACATAACTAAGGGGAACCATGTCAAATACATTATAAGAAATCAATTGATAAAATAACAAATATATAGAAATTTTAACCCCAAGGTAACTTGAAATTAAATTTTAGAAAGATATCACTAGGGAGGAGTTGACCAAGTTGTTTCGAAAAGGATTGCACCATTATGCTTATTATCCATACGAGTCGATTGTAACAAGCCATGTAAGCATTATTCCAACTATCCATAGTGCAGTCTCAAGGTTGTTATAGGATTTTCATTGTCCTCTAGCTACCAAGTTTTTGGATTTTTTCCAACATTTCTTACTTTTGCTAATTTTCTAGTCTCTTGTTAGGGTAGCATAATCCAATTGAAAGGACACATCCTCTTAAGGATACATCCTCTCCTCCACTCACCACCCAGGGAGGCTCTTCATAGGCAAGATTATCTTATAATAATACGGAAGGCATCTAGAGAGACAATGGAATTACACAGAATCAACACTGTGAAAATAATCGAAGTGCACGTGCATCAATAGTGCATCATATAATGGAATTTTGCTAATTTCCCGAGTGGGTGGGAATAAATTTTAGTGATTCATTCAACAATCATTGAAGTGTAAGGATGCATCTATTAATAAAAGATATGCATATTTCTCCTATAAATTGGGTGACATATTTCGGTTCTCTGATCACAAAAGTGCATCCCATTAAAGTACTCAAAATGCATCATATATTTCTACCTATATGTGATTGATTTGTTAGTGTATTCGATCATTTGTAGTATCCATATCTCAATTGGTCCACGTAAATTGATCTCCATATAGGTTGTAATATATGGGTGCTTTTAAGTTGGGGACCAAGTTATCCAAAAGGTGTTGGAAACTACCAAGAGAAATATCTTTGGAAAGTTTGTTCCTAGATCGAATGATCCATGTATTAAAATTGAATAGGAAACAATAGATTAGTGAGAAGTGACTAGGGTTCATCAACTAGATGACTCCCGCTTTCTCTCTAATTCCTAAACTAATAGAGAGGGGACGACAAGAAGCCAAAGCTAAATGCAGTGACAAGTTGAAGCACATACAATGTCCTTATACATACTTGGAAGTACAAGACATACAAAAGAGATTAGATGTTGAGGCATGCCAATATCCCTTGCGGCATTGAAGGAGACCATCATCTATCAAGCCAAACATTGATTACTTGAATACATCATAAATATATTTTGTTAGCCAAAGGGAGGGTAAAAAAACATTATTCCTTTGATGACTTTGGAGACTCCTTCCACTCCTATATCCCCTTATCTAGCATGACATTCTGTGGAAACATCATGATTGTGTAGAAACCATAAACAAAAGAGGGAAGGGAATTTGGAAAGCCCTCAATACACAATTCTATTATCAAAATTTGATTAGTTCTCTTCCCAAATTAGTACATATGTAATTAAAGGATGCTAAATTTTTAAAAATTTCCCCAACATTTTATTCTGAGAATGGATTCTTGTAAGCCATAATCCTGTACAATGTCAACAACTTTCAAACCTTGAAGAAATATTATATTTTTTTGTGGCAGTATTTGGCTTTTTAAATGACTGGTGAATTTTTCACATCACATTTTAGCTTCATTCAAATTTTTAGTATCTAGATAATCCCCTGTTCATGAATTTTCAGTATCTAGATAAAAACAAGTTAATAGAAAGTGAGAAATTAATTTACTAGACAAAATAAGATGCAAAGGGAACATGATTGAATTGAAATATATGTTATAAATAATACTGAGGGGGGGGGGGGTTGAATCAGTATTATCAATTTAACAATTTTACATTTCCATACACAAATTTATATACGCTACTTTTGTTAATGAATCTTGCGTGTATATGCAACTAAGTTTAGAGAAAGCAACGTATATCTTGCAAACTTATAATTTGGTTAGTTGATCCTTAATTTGTGTATCAGAACCATATAAACAGTAACCATGTGTAATAAAAAGAACAAGCAGTCACACACATGAACACAAGATATAAGTTGGAAACCCAATGTGGGTGAAAATCACCTCCCGCAATCGTCTCTATCTTTCTTTAACAAGAAACTTATTTTTACAAATTTTGTATTGGTGCAGTCTTATACAAGTATGCAAGCTTCTACCTGCAGAAGGCTGTAACCTTATCTTGTTCTCCAGCTTCTCCTGGAGGGGAGCTACAACCCCCTAGCTCTTGTACTAGCTGATGTGTCTCAATCAAACATCAAATATATCTGCATCAATCAATCTTCTTTGCACCAACCAAAACTGAATCAAATAATCACTTTTCTAAATGTTGTAACCAGAACACAGTAACAATAACCAAAACCCAATGCATAACCCAGAACACTGCAAAAGCAAACAGAAGTAGCTAAAACATATTTTATGAGACGTATGCCACATCAATGTGTCGAACCTACATTCATACGATGTTATCTGAAGGCATACCTGCGTATACACTGTTTTGAAATGCTGAACCAGCATGTATATGCACCTTTGCTATACTGGACCTGCGTACAGATCTGTAAGAGATTATTTAACCTTTACAACTATTCAGACATCAGTTATACCCAGATCATCAGATTTACAAATTACGACATGTGCCAATTACAAAAGATCAAAACCACACAAGGATACTTCTCTTCAAGCCTAAAGATCTTGACCCGTCAATAGAACTTATCCTTCTTCAAGCGCTCAGGTTCCTCTTTGATTCAGATCTAGCTATGCACAATAACCCAATGACTAGTATTCTAGATCTTGCTCTTCATTAGATATTCAATACTTGAGTGCCTTTGCCTAATGATCTCCTCCTACTTTTATTGTCTTAGGCCTTACTCAATACCATGGTCCAAAACCACTTTAAAATCAATACCTTGGACCAAATACCTGGGGTCAATACTTCGGACAAGATACCTTGGACCAATACCATGGGTCAAAACACCAAGGACCAAATACCACGAACCAAAACCAAGTTTTCCAACATGTACGCGCTGTTAGGACCTCATATTGTCCCTTTTTGACCATATATTTTGCTATGATACCATCCCTTTCAACTTATATTTAAAAGCCTTTGTTAGTATTTTAACCCAATTATCTCAAAGGTATGTAATGATTCTTCTCATCACTATACGTTTAATTATTTAGCATATAATCACGACATCTTCATGGTTAATCTTTGAATTATTAAGTGCTAAACAGTTAAAGAATGATGTGCAGTCTGCGATGCTAAAATAACCTGGAAGACTATTTTTGCAGTCGCTGAAATAGCAGAAACGACACGCGAATCGTGATGCTGAAACAGTTGAGATTTGCGTTCTAAAATTGACAGCAACAAAGGAACCGGAACTGATCACCGAGGAAGCTGTTACACTGGATGTAACACTTATATCTGAAGACAACATTACTATAACAACATTTTGTTGACAGGGAATTGATTTCCCTATATTTGTATAATGGGTTAAAACAATGTAAATCTTTTGTAATAGATGTCTCCTCTTTATAAAGAGGAGACATCTACATTAGAAGGGGATGAACAGAGTGTGGAAAAAGGCTTAGCTGAAGGAACAGGACTGGAATTCTTTTTGTAATATGACATATTGATGGATGAATAAAGTTTTGTTCTGAACATATTTTTGTAGTTCTTGTTTCCTGGGGAATCTTGTGAGAAGGACAGGGCCCACCTTTATCACAAGATTCACCCACTACATTTCTGCAGTGTGTTAAGTGTGTCTTTTATTCATGCCTTGTTAACAAGTACTATTTGCTGAACATTGTTTATAATACCTTTGCTGAACTCTGTTTCTTTCTCAATAGATTGTTGTATGAGTGTCTCACCGGTGGTTAAGTTACAGAGTGAACTGGCAAGCTAGTTAATCAGAGGCAGATGCTGGAGATTCCCGCTCGCGGGATAGGGTCCTAACTCTCTGTTACAGCACAACCATTGTTTTCTTTTACAGATTGATTCTTTCCATTTCTTTGCGTGAAATTAAGCATTTTTCTGATAGCTATCTGCAACAGAGTGTAATTGTTGTAATGCAGAGTGGAACTTCAGTTTGTTAATTTAAGGCGTGGTTTGTTTGTACTACAACTTCTATTGCTTTTAAAATTGAGTGCATATAGTACGCAGTTGCCTTTGAAATAACAAGACTTCCCTGGGTTGACAATTAATGTCACACTTTGTTGTTTAATGCAATAAGAAATTAAAGTGACCAACATTTTAGCGACATTGCTAGGGAAGGCAATTATAGATTTTAAAAGTACTGATGATTTTTTTGTAGATATGCAGAATGCATGAGAGGACGCAAGAAAACTAATCCTACAGGTGGCAAGGGCAAAGGAAGAGGAGGAATAAAAACTTTCATCGATGATATTATTTAAAAAGCTGAGACATCTCAGAGGTTAAGCTCTCGAAGGCCACAAACCCAGCACTCTTTCCAAATGGACCATCAAACAGAGGAAGTAGTGGGACTGAAAGGATTATAGAAACAACAGAACACACTGAGGAACCAGTGGAGGAAGTCGAAGGACCAGTAGAAAATATTGAAGAACCAATAGAAGATATTGAAGTTGAGGAACCAGTTCAGGACATTGAGAGTCCAATAGAAAACACTGAAGACTGGTAAAGCGCATCAGGAAAACAACCAATGGAGGAAAACAATGAAGGACTATTCAGTGGAGGTCGTAGAGGAGAAGGAAGGGGACAGAATTCTCTCTCCACCCTGGAATTCCCTATTGGGGAACTTCCCAGAGGGACAACTCCTATGAAGAATATCCCACTTTCAACATTACCCAGTTTCCATGGTTTATCCTCTGAAGACCCTGATGAGTTTCTTTTCGAATTTCATATATTGTGTAGAAGCTATGATTACGTTAATAATGCTCAGAAATTGAAGTTGTTTCCAGCAGCATTAAAAGGAAATGCACTAAGATGGTTTATGAGCTTGGGAGGTCATGTGATCACAACATGGGATCAGATGAAGGAAAAATTTCTGGCCAAATACCAAGACTATTGCCAGACGAGAGAAAAAAGGGAGGAATTATTCAAGATGGTTAAGAAGGAGGATGAAAATCTGGAGGACTTTGTGGAAAGACTCCAGTATAATCTGCAGAGATCTGAGCACCCTGATGTAAGTAAAGATATTATCAAAGCAATATTATTGAAAGGGGTAAGGGATGATTGTTTAGATATGTTAAATATGCTTGGTAAAGAAGATATATCTAAAGAATCGTATGAAGAAATTGTTAACCTCTGCAAGAGGTGTTCAAGAGGAGCTACAAATAAATCAAAGAGCAGGGATAGTACTTATTCAAGGGTCTAGAAATCAGCTAGTGGAGGAGAAACAAGGGTTGAAATAGGTAATCTACTTGAGGAATTCAAGACTGAAATGTTAAGTTCTTTTGCTTCACAGATTGATACCTTGCAGGTTAAAAAGAAGCAGGCAAAGGCAGAAGCTACTTTGGCCATCTTCTGCTCTAAATGCAGGGAAAAACATCCATTGAGGGAATGCCCACTGGACAAGGTGCCAATCTGTACCATTTGTGAAAAGGACCACGAAACTCAACAATGCCCCTCTTTACCAGGGATAAAGGCAGCATTACAACCAACGGAGGAAGAAGCTGAAACAGTTTATCTGTTGAAACAAAGGAGGCAATGGCAACCACGAGGACAAGGTACAAATTCTAGTATGCCATTTAATCGTTGGAATAATTATCCTTCTTTTAGTCAAGCAAATTACCCGCCCTTCAACCAAATGCAATACCCACCCTTTAATCAAATGAATTTCCCACCCATGGAGCAAACAAACCCTCCCTTTGTAGACCCTGCAATGTGGACTCCCTGGCTTCTACAACAATCCTATTTTAACCAATGGAACCCAAACTGGAGAGCTCAACAGACTCCATTCACAAACCAATTTCCTCAGTTCCAGCAACAACTTTCTCTTCCGTCAGGTACCCCGCCGAATAATCAGACCATGAAGCCTCAGTTGCCTGTACAACCGAACCCTAACCCTAATAACAATAAAGTTGTGCAAGTTATCGACATTCAGAACCTGCCTACATCTCCTATGCAATGTAACGATATTCATTTACGATCTGGGAGAGTAGTCGAGCCAATTATAGATGATATTACCTCTTCCGACTCTGATAAAGAAGAAGCAGAACATAGTAAATCATCTAATAAGGATGCTGAAACAGTTAACCCACCCTCTAATAAAACTGCTGAAACAGTCAAGCCATCTTCTAATGGAACTGCTGAAACAGCAGAACCACCATTCCCTGAGAGTTTGGCTCTCACTAAGATGCCTGAGCCGCCTGCTTTTAACCTTTTAGGGAATTGAAGAATATGTATGTTAAAATTCCACTTTTACAAGCACTCACAAATGTACCAATCTATGCTGGAACCGTTAGAGACATTTGCATCAAGAAACCTGGTAGGAAGGCTAATGATCCCCTTATAGTTCATGTGATGGGAGATCTAGCTGCTTTAATGTTAGGAAAAGTTCCTCTTGTAAAATATGGTGATCCTGGTCACACTACAGTCACAGTACATGTCGGAAAAACTATTGTTTCGCGAGTTCTGGTAGACCTACATGCTGCTATAAACATTATGACCATTGAAACTACACAGCTGTTACAATTGAAAAATGTAATTAGAGAAACACCAACTATCCTGGAATTAGTTGATCGTTCCACAATCAAACCAGAGGGGGTTATTGAAGACCTGATCATTTCAGTTGAATCCTGGAATTACCCAGTTGACTTTGTGGTGTTACAGACTAAAGCAAAGTTGGGGGGGCATCCTCTGATTTTGGGGAGACCCTGGCTAGCTACAACAGATGCTTTTATCAACTGTCGATCAGGTTCAATGACAATTTCTAATGGTTGTGAAACGAAGCAGATTACGCTGTACCCTCATGCTACACCTATGATTAATAATGATGATTCTATATGGTTAGATTATGAGGATAATGATACTCAACCCATCTTGACCATTGGACAAGCCTTAACTCTTAAAGATACCACAGAAGATGAAGTAATTAGTAATTTTATTTCCGAACCTTCCTCAGTTACTTCTGAAGCACATAATCAGTTAACTACAATTCTGGATCCTGAAACACAGCAAAAGCTTAAATCTGAAGATTTACCTCAAACATCAACTGCTATCTCCTCTAAAAGCATAACAGTAGAAATCGAACCTGGCAAAACATTAAACATAAACCCCAATTTATCTGATGCTGAAACACAACAGCTAATGGAGTTGCTCCGTGAGAACAAGGAAGCATTCGCATGGGACTATACAGACATGAAGGGGATCTCTCCTGAATTATGTACTCATCGTATCTATATTAAGGAGGGAGCCCGACCAGTCTGTCAACCCCAGCGACGAATGAATCCCAACTTGAGGGAAATTGTTAAGGAAGAACTTCAAAAGTTGCTTGATGCAGGGTTTATATATCCCATATCTGACAGTGAATGGGTTTCTCCATTGGTGATAGTACCTAAGAAAAAATGGAAATGGAGAGAGTGTGTAGATTATAGAGCTTTAAACAAAGCCACCCAAAAAGATCATTTCCCCTTACCCTTTATTGATCAGGTGTTGGACAGTTTGTCAGGGAAGAAATTCTTTTCCTTTTTAGATGGTTTTAGTGGATATAACCAAATCAAAATTGCACCTCAAGATCAAGACAAGACCACTTTTACTAGTCCTTGGGGAACTTTTGCCTATAGAGTTCTCCCATTTGGACTATGTAATGCTCCAGCAACGTTTCAAAGAGCAGTAATAGGAATTTTTTCTGATATGCTTAATGATTCTTTGGAGATATTTATGGATGATTTCACTCCCTATGGTGTGACTTTTGAAGTTGCGCTACAAAACCTTGAGAAAGTACTTAAACGATGCATACAAGCTAATCTTTCCTTGAGTACCGAAAAATGTCATATGATGATGAACGAAGGAATTGTACTAGGGAACTTCATTTCATTCCTTGGGATTCAGGTGGATCCATCCAAAGTACAGGTAATTCAGACCCTTCCTATTCCTAAAACACAAACTGATGTAAGAAGTTTTTTAGGACATGTTGGATATTACAGAACATTTATCAAAAATTTCTCTAAAATAGCTTCTCCTTTGTTTGTGTTACTTATGAAAAATGTTGAATTTAAGTGGACTGGTGCCTGTCAGAAAGCATTTGATGAACTTAATCATCCATTGTCTATAGCTCCTATTTTTAGGGGACCTGATTGGGCACTTCCCTTTCATATATCCTCTGATGCTTCAGATACTGCAATTGGAGCTGTCTTGGGTCAAGAAGAAAACAATCTTCCTTATGCTATCTACTTCACTAGTAAGAATATGACCCCCACTGAACTTTATTACACAGTTACCAAGAAAAAAAATTTAGCAGTTATTTATGCTATTAATAAATTTTGACATTATATTACTGGTTATCCTACTTTTGTTCATACTGACCACTCAGTTATCAAGTATTTAATGAATAAATCCGTTACAAATGCTCGAGTCACCAGGTGGTTATTGATACTACAAGAATTTGATATTATAATTGTGGATCGACCAAGTAAAGAAAATGTAGTTGTTGATTTCCTTTCTCAGATAAAAACTGATGATAATACTCTAGTAGATGATTCCTTTCCTGATGAATATTTGTTTGCAATATCTGCTCACTCACCATGGTATCCAGACATTGCCAATTATCTGGTTGCAGGGAAGTTACCATCACACCTATCACATAGTGAGAAAAGAAGGATCATTCAACAAAGTGCTAGGTACAGCTGGATAAGTGGGTGTCTTTTTCATACTGGACTTGATTAGGAGATTTGAAGATGCATTAGAGAAGATGAGGTTTATGACATATTGAAGGCTTGTCATGATGGCCCTTGCGGTGGGCATTTTGCTGATAAGAGAACAACACATAAAATTCTTAGGATGGGTTATTATTGGCCCTCACTTTTCAAGGATGCAAAGAAATATGTTAGGGCCTGTGACAGATGTAAGAGAATGGGCCAACCTAATCATAGAGATGAAATGCCACTGAACCCTCAGGTAATACTTGAACCCTTTGAAAGATGGGCTCTAGATTTTGTAGGGCCCATCAACCCTCCATCTAACCAAAGAGTTTATATATTGGTTTGTACAGATTATATGACTAAATGGGTGGAAGCTAAGGCACTAATCAAAGCTAATGAAGAATATGTTTTAACCTTTTTATTTGAAGAAATCTTCGTTAGATTTGGGGTGCCTAGAGAATTAGTCACAGATTGAGGACCTCCTTTCAATTCACATGGTTTCAAGGATATGCTTCAAAAATATCATATCAATCATAAAATGACTACACCTTACCACCCCCAAGCTAATGGTCAGGTGGAAAGTACAAATAAAGTCATAGAAGCTATTTTAACAAAAACTGTGAAGGAGAATAGGAAAGAATGGTCTCAAAGACTGCCTGAGGCATTATGGGCTTACAGAACTACTTAGAAGAACACTACAGGTTTTTCACCCTATGAATTGGTTTACGGTAAAAGTGTTGTTTTTCCTGTGGAATTTGAAATTAAAACTTTAAGAACTGCTTTAGCTGTTAACCTTGATTTGACTGATGCACAGACAGCTAGGTTTCCGCAGCTGTAGGAATTGGATGAAAAAAGGTTGGATGCCATCCATCAAACAACTATGATTCAGCAGCAAAGAACCAGGTGGCATGACAAAACTATTAAATATAAGCAGTTCCAAAAAGGTAATTGGGCTTTACTATATGATTCCAGGTTTGAAAACTTTCAAGGAAAACTATGAACAAGGTGGCTGGGACCTTACGAAATAGATACTATTTTTCCCAATGGAACAGTAAGGCTCCTAACAATTGATGGTTCTAGAACTCCATTGCTAGTAAATGGGTATCGGCTTCGTCCGTACCAGCAAACAATTTCTAAGGAGGATTATAAGGCCACTTGCATGGCAGATTTACATTACATCTTTTTGGGGGAGCCTCTTGCCCCTCATTGCATTTAATCTCTGCATTATTTTTGTATTAGTATTAGATTAGATTACTTAACTAGTAATCCTTGTCAAGGGCTGTCATATTACAATTTATTTTGCAGGTCTTAGTTCGAAGGCTGGTTGAAGGAATAATTGCATTACAAGCAGGATCAGGTTTCAGTTTGGGAAACATGGCCATTCCATTTCAATTCATTATCCATCAAAACAATTTTCCTATCTCTTTAACATCAGCATCTCTTTTTCCCGTTGCTAAAACACCAGTTTCGGCCGTTGCTGAAACACTAGTTTTTACTGTTACTGAAACACCAATTTTTCCGCATTTTCCCCATTGTTGAAACACCAATTTTTCCCCATTTTCACCGTTGCTGAAACACCAATTTTTCCCCATTCTCTCCATTGCTGATACACTGATTTCTCCATTGTCGAAACACCGACTTTTTCCATATTTCCGAAAAAGCATCAATTTTCCCATTTTTCCTGTAATTGAGGCATCAACTTCTCTAAAAAACAATCAATACATAACATTTTCCATTTTCAGAGAATCATCCATTCATTATGATAATTCAGTTCCTTCACCATTACCTCCTGTGAATAGAGAAATCCTTTTATATAAATACCCTCATATCTTATAACCCTTTCTAATAACCATTGGCGATCCACTAAACGACGAAATATACTTTCAGCGCAGTAATCAAAGGTAAAATGTGAGGTATGCATGTTTTTGTGTAAATATTAAACTATAGTTAATGAGAAGATTCTGACATGATCGCCAAAATCGTCGTACACTCAAAACTTATCATTTTAGCCGCAGTTGGGGGGAATATCAAGGTTTTGCAATCATTACCCGATATGCCAATCACCGTCGTTTTTTTTAACATGATCGAGTCTCGTCAGCCCGTCTCTATTTTATTATGTCATAACCCCATTCGCAATATCTTACTCTGTCTCGGCTGCGGTAACTCGGCTCTGTATTGTGCATTTTACCGAATCAGTAACTATGGGAGGTAACGCTATCTGCAATGAACCTGGTTCAACGGCTCTATGGGAAGTTTACCCATAAGCATATCAAATTTTTCTGCAAGCGGGCTGGGCGGATTACTTCCGGAGGCTCCAGGAATTTGATTCTCAGCAAGTCCTGGAATTCGCATGTAATTTAAAGGAAGATTATTCTACTGTTCGGGGAGTGAAAATTCCGTTAACAGAGGAGGATATAGCACATGTTTTAGGATTACCAGCCAATGGCATCCACTAGTTCAGCCATAAACACATAATTCTGAACGCACAACAAGATTTTCTTCTACCTGGGGAGCGGGTCGAACCTAAAGGCAGAGGTGTTGCACTGCGTTCATTACCACCTCCATGGCCAAAGGTTGCAGAGTTTGTCAAGCACTATCTTACCTGCGAAGGACATTACCAGGTAGTGTACCAGCATGACTTTGTGTTGTTGAATCATTTAAGACATGGTCGTTTATTAAATATGCCATACTATCTGCTTGGGTGTCTAAAGAATATGTCACATTATTCCAAGGATGCAAAGTACCCACTCCTCTCCATTACTCACCATCGCCTGGTTCAGCTCTTAATCCTGAGGGGCTTTGCCCTGCAGAACCCTCCTCCCCTTAACAACCCACCCCAGGAAGCTACTGAAATCCCTCAACCAGCAGCAGAAAACCTTCAAGAAACTGCTGAAATTTCTCAAGCGGCAGCCGAGACTCCCCAAGTGAATGCTGAAAATCCTCAGCCATCCGTGACAGCCAGTCCAATTGACCCCGCTAGTGCATCAACCCCATCCCATAATTTACCTGAATCATCCATTCCCACGGTCCATATCCCCAGTGGTGATTCAGACGATGACATTCCCCTGGCTAGGCTGAAAAGGAAAAGGAAAAGGCAAGAAACGGTTGTTCCTTCATCAAAAAGACAAACAAGGGCCTCAATGAAACAAGCTATTATCTTTGATGTTCCTCCTACCCCAGAGAACGCCATCCATAACAGAAGAACCACTGCTTTTCCTACTTCCATACCTCGAAGACGAAGGAGGACGTCTTCTGCAACAGCAACAGAGACCCCCACCCCAAATTCCCCACCCATTATCCTAAAACCCCATACTCCACCAAACCCCGAATCCCTACCTTCCTCACCCTCGGGTACCGAAATGCAAAACATCCAGGATTTTGTGACATCATTCCTTTTAGAAGACGCAACTGCTCCACAAGAACCAACTGCTAACTTATCAAAAGTAGACACCCAAGACGATGTACAACATGTAGCTATTACATAAGAACCAGCTACCGACTCAACAGGTGTTACACAAGAACCACCTGCTGAGGAACTAAAAATAGACGACATAGAAGTAGCTGCCCCACAAGAACCAGCTACTGACTCAACACCTGTCGAGGAACAAAAGATAGATGACCTAGAAGTAGCTACCCCACAAGAACTAGCTACTCACTCAACAGGTGTTGAGGAGAAAAAGTTAGATGACCAAGAGGTAGCTGTCCCACAAGAACCAGCTACTAGTCCAGCAGGTGTTACACAAGAACCACTTGCTGATGATCATGATCTGGAAACACATCAGGACATAGCAGCTACTGATTCAGCAGGTGTTACACAAGAACCACCTACTGATAAACAGGAAATGGGTAATCAACATACAGCTGAATCAACTACTATCTTAGCAAGTGTCACACAAGAACCACCTGTTGATGACCATGATCAGGAAACAGAGCAAGACCTAGCTGCTACTAACTCCACAGTTGACACACAAGAGCCACCTGCCGAAGAGCAAAGTGTAGATACCCAGGATACTGCTGCTACAGAAGAACTAGCCACTCAGTTGCTTGATTTGCAGAATTTGCATGTTCAGGAGGATATAGTTGTTACAAAACTAACCGATGGTCCAGCAGTTGTCACACAAGAACCACCTAGTGGAGAAATAAATAATGAAGCTACCACCAAACAACCATCCTCCTATCCACTTGAACCAGCTATAGAAACTACAACTGCCACAGAAGACCCTATCACGTTAGCTTCCATTCAACAAGAGAATGAGTTTCTGAAAGCCGAGATTGAGGCTTATAAGTAGGAGTTAATAATAGCAAGGGAAGCTTATGAAAAAGAACTTAATCTGTATACTTTAGCTCAGGTAGCATCTGCAATCGAGAAAATTGCAGATAAGGATCGGTATGAGGAATACATGTGCAGCCAATGTGGTGACCTTTATCCTCGAGCTGGTTATAAGGTAGTCGAAGTACCATTGTCTGGACCTACTCCTGCAATTACTCCTGTTGTAGTTAAAAATGAACGCCTTGCTGTTACATAAGAACCAGTAGGGCCTTCAAAGATTTTTGAAGAAGAAGAGAAACCGCAAGTACCCCGGCCTACCCCAGTTGTTAAAGCTGAGAATCCTATACCAAAGTCTGTAAAGATGGTATTTACCCAGACTGAGCCTCTTTGTACAGAGACTGTCTTTACTCAAACTTTAAGCATTCAAGAACTCAGCGATATATGGAAGAAAGAGTATGCCTCGTCGTAAGGAAGGGAATTTCAAGCACAAAAATCAGTATGGAAGAATCATGCATATAGAAATTGGGAAGTCTTGGAACAGTTCCATGCACAGCAAAAGGAAAATAAAAAGTTAAAAACTAGACTGTCTCTTATCTTTGAATTAGTTCAAAGACTTCTGGCTACTAGGAAACCATCCTTTAATTATTCCGTGTTCCTAGCAGAACGCCTAGCATTCCTTCAGATAAAAGCAGTCAGAGATGGACGACCTCACGAAGTGTCTACACCCCAACAGTTTATTGAAACTTTTGCAGCAGCGTCAGTTAGTGAACAGAATCTCTTATGTGAACTTTATCTCCATAATGAGGCCATGCCGAAAGATAGAAAGTTTAATTTGATTCCTGTGGCTGGTGACATTCAGATTAGATCCTTGGTCTCTTTTATGGCCAATTAGCTCACGTGGCAAAACGCTTTTCTTTCAGCAAAACATAACGAAGAAAATCGCCTTCTGTGGATCCGAGCTGAACCACAGAATGCTGCTATTTTCATTACTGAACATCATAGGGTTATAAAAGAACCAGGAATGACTGAGCATATCAGGGAATTACAGGCAGCAGTGTTAGAAGAATGTCAACAGTATATCAAGAAGAAAGGAACTCTTGCCATATAGGCAAACAATTTGTTCTGGGAACATTGCCCTAAGGAGAGAAGGGAATACCATCCTTTTAACCCTCTCAATCTTCATGTAGCGATTTCATGAGTGCCTAATTATGTTAAATGTGTTCAGCGGTGTGGTAACAAATGGTTGGGTTATCGTTTTCACTTTCCCCTTCTCTGGTTGCCAGTACAAAAATATAAGGCCTACTTCAAGGTGTCCAAAAAGGAGGAGCTTGCAGCATGGCAGAGATTACAGAGTGTCCAGGGTTTCAGAGATTCGATTGATAGCACCTTTTATACTTACTGTATAAGTAATTTGCACTGTACATCCGAGTATTCCGATCCAAACTCAGAGTAGATGTTGCATGGGGACATGCAACTGCTTCAATTGGGGGGGATGTTAGGACCTCATATTGTCCCTTTCTGACCATATATTTTGCTATGATACCATCTCTTTCAACTTATATTTAAAAGCCTTTGTTAGTATTTTAACCCAATTATCTCAAAGGTATGTAATGATTCTTCTCATCACTATACGTTTAATTATTTAGCATATAATCACGACATCTTCATAGTTAATCTTTGAATTATTAAGTGCTAAATAGTTAAAGAATGATGTGCAGTCTGCGATGCTGAAATAGCCTGGAAGACTATTTTTGCAGTTGCTGAAACAGCAGAAACAACATGCGAATCGTGATGCTGAAACAGTTGAGATTTGCGTCTAAAATTGACAGCGGCAAAGGAACCGGAATTGATCACCGAGGAAGCTGTTACACTGGATGTAACATTTATATCTAAAGACAGCATTACTGTAACAGCATTTTGTTGACAGGGAATTGATTTCCCTATTTTTGTATAATGGGTTAAAACAATGTAAATCTTTTGTAATAGATGTCTCCTCTTTATAAAGAGGAGACATCTACATTAGAAGGGGATGAACAGACTGTGGAAAAAGGCTTAGCTGAAGGAACAGGACTAGAATTCTTTTTGTAATATGACATATTGATGGATGAATAAAGTTTTGTTCTAAACATCTTTTTCTAGTTCTTGTTTCCTGGGGAATCTTGTGAGAAGGACAGGGCCCACCTTCATCACAAGATTCACCCATTACATTTATGCAGTGTGTTAAGTGTGTCTTTTATTCATGCCTTGTTAACAAGTACTTTTTGCTGAACATTGTTTATAATACCTTTGCTGGACTCTGTTTATTTCTCAATAGATTGTTGTATGAGTGTCTCACCGGTGGTTAAGTTACAGAGTGAACTGGCAAGCTAGTTAATCAGAGGCAGGTGCTGGAGATTCCCGCTCTGGGGATAGGGTCCTAACTCTCTGTTACAGCACAGCCATTGTTTTCTTTTGCAGATTGATTCTTTCCATTTCTTTGCGTGAAATTAAGCATTTTTCTGATAGCTATCTGCAACAGAGTGTAATTGTTGTAATGCAGAGTGGAACTTCAGTTTGTTAATTTAAGGCCTGATTTGTTTGTACTACAACTTCTATTGCTTTTAATATTGAGTGCATATAGTACGCAGTTGCCTTTGAAATAACAAGACTTCCCTGGGTCGACAATTAATGTCACACTTTGTTGTTTAATGCAATAAGCAATTAAAGTGACCAACATGCGCTTCTCCTTGCGTGAAAGTGTGTGTATACGCATACGCGCCTTTTGGTCTGCTAACCCGCATGTATACGCGGTTTGGTCAAGGGAAACCTCCGTATACCTTTTTTTCCTTCATTCTGTGATCCTGAACTGTGATCTGTCATCTGAGTGAGTTGCCATCAAGGACAACACGTGTGTCATAGCGCCAAACCTGTGTCATAATGCCAACAATCTCCCTCTTTGGACTTGATAGCAACCCCAAGTCATTCTCCCCCTTTGTCATCAAGGGAAAAGGGTTATGCTCCCCCTGAGTACATGTTGAATTCTCTGATATGCTGAAGGTGTCGTTCATGCTCCCGCTGACTGTAAGCAAAGTCTGCAAAAAGATATTCTACAAGAAGAACATAACTCTATACATCATAAATGACCTTCCTATCACAAAAGGCTCATACATACATCCATCTCCCAACCAAGTGGGGATATACCAAGATTTATTCATCCACCCAACCAAGTGGGGATACATCAAAAGTTTATACATGATAAAACAAGAACATTACATCATCCATCCCAGGCATAGTGGGGAAACAAAATAGGTCATTACATGACCTTGATAATAAAAGTTATACATAACATAGAGACAAAAGATCTAAAACAAGACTATGATAGTCATCAGCAACTATCATCGCAACATATGTTAATCACCATCCAGACCAGCAACAATGATCTCCCTCTACACCTATTCCACCTGTATCAAAAACGACTGTGAAATTGTACCAAGATCTTCTAAGGTAATGCCAACAATGATAATGCATTATTAGAAGTATATGCTCCCCCTGAACCTGTGCCAGATGATCACTGTTAGACCCATATCAGACTCTTTTCATCCTGAGTTTGGTCCACTGGTATTCTTCAAACCAACATATACGCATCTGTATCCACAAAAACTAGCGTATGTATGCAGATACGCTTCATGAAACTAATGTATAACCACTGTTCTCTAAAATAGATAAGTGTCAACAGTAAGATGATGCATCAACTACTCCCAGATTATGTCTGAGGTATTCAAATGTCTCTTTGGGCAGTGGTTTGGTGAATATATCAGCAAATTGTTCCTTGGAGGGAACATACTCCAATTTGACCTTTTGTTCAAGCACTTGTTCCTGGAGAAAATGATATTGGATAGGTATGTGCTTGGTCTTGGAATGCATGACTGGATTCTTTGAATACTGACTGCACTTGTATTATCACATAGAATGGAGATGGGTGGAGTACATGTGATCTGAATGTCTTGCAATGTTTGCATCATCCAAAGGAGTTGTGTGCAACAAGATGCAACAACCACATATCTGCTTCAGCTGTAGATAATGCAATTGATCTTTGTTTCTTGATGAACCAAGACAATAATCTAGAGCCCATATAGAATGCACCACCGCTAGTTCTTTTCCTGTCATCCACGCTTCCTGCCCAATCTCCATATGTATATGCATGAAGTGTAAGATCTGTATCTCTAGGATACCATAAACCAAAGTTTTGTGTTCCTTGAAGATATTTGAAAATCCTTTTGGCTGCCTAAAGGTGTACTTCCTTTGGATTTGCTTGGAATCTTCCAACAATTCCCACTGCATGCATGATGTCTGGTCGGGTACCGGTTAGATAAAGCAGACTACCAATCATGGATTTGTAGGTTGGTTGATGTACTGCTGCTGATTCATCATTTGTGTTAAGGCTGCATCCTATTACCATAGGGGTACATACTGGTTTAGAATCTTCCATGCCATATTTCTTCAAGATCTGCTTGAGGTACTTGGTTTGTGATAGAAAAATACCATCTTTATTTTGTTGAACTTGTAAACCAAGAAAATATGTGAGCTCACCAAGTAGGGACATTTCAAATTCTTTCTGCATTACCAAAGCAAAGTTTTGACTCATGGCTTCTTCATTTCTACCAAAAATGATATCATCAACATACACAACAAGTATTAGCAATTTATCATTGTCAATTTTTATATATAGATTGCTATCAGCTGATCCTTTTGAAAAACCTTGTTGATGAAGGTCTTTGTCAAGACGATAATACCAAGCCCTTGGAGCTTGTTTTAGACCATAGAAAGCTTTTCTGAGTCTGCATACAAGTTTTGGATCATTTCCAAGGATGGATCCATCTGGTTGCTCAATATATACTTCTTCTTCCAGGTCTCCATTAAGAAAGGTAGATTTCACATCCATTTGATATACTTTGAACTTCTGAAAGCTAGAAAGAGCAAGAAACATTCTTATGGCTTCAATTCTACCAACAGGTGCAAAAGTTTCTTCAAAATCTATACCTTCTTATTGAGCATACCCTTTACAAACAAGTCTGGCCTTGTTTCTAATAACTTCTCCATTTTCATTCAGCTTGTTTTTGAAAATCCATTTGGTTCCTATGACATTCTTATCATTAGGTATGGGAACCAATTCCCAAGTATTATTCTTTTCAATCTTCTCAAGTTCTTCATTCATGGCCTTGACCCAACATTCATCTTTGCATGCTTCATTGACATTTTTTGGTTCAACAGAGGAAAACAATGCTAGATAGCTTGAAGCTTCTATAATAGTTCTTCTTGTCTGCACACCTGCTTCTTTCTGCCCCAAGATTTGAGTCTCTAGATGATTCTTCTGAACATACCTAGATGGAGTCTTTTCTTCTACCCTTATCTGTTCTTCTGGTGCCTCATTGGTTTCTTCTTCTTCAGAATTAGTTTGATTTGATGTGGAAGGATAGTCCTCATCTTCTTCATAATCTTCGGTTTTTACTTGCTTTGGATTTTTGCCTGCTTCATCAACCACAACATCAATACTTTCGACAATTTTCCCAAGTATTTTATTATAACACTTATATCCTTTAATTCAGGAAGAGTAACCAAGGAGAATGCCTTCATCTGCTCTAGGTTCAAACTTGCCAAGTTTTTCATCAGTCCTTTTGATGTAACATTTTCTTCCAAAAACTTTGAAGTATTTTACAGTAGGAGTCTTACCATACCATAGTTCATGAGGAGTTTGAGTGTTATTTACCCGGACGTTTCTTTTGTTGAGAATAGTGATAACAACCAATGCAGCTTCACCCTAGAAGGTTGCAGGAATTCCAAACTCATCTAGCATAGCATGAGCCATTTGTTGAACAGTTTTTTTCATCCTTTCTACCACTCCATTTTGCTGAGGAGTTCTTGCTGTAGAGAATTCCCTTCTTATTCCATGTTCTTCACAGAAGTCGAAGAATTCATCTGAGGTAAATTCCCCTCCTTGATCAGACCAAAGGCATTTGATTTTGCGATCTGATTCATTTTCAACCATAGCTTTGAAGGCTTTGAACTTTTCGAAAGCTTCGTCTTTATGCTTTAGAAGCCCTATCAAACAAATTCTAGAAAAGTTTTTAATGAACAATATAAAGTAATCTTCTCCATGAGGTGACTTTTTCCTAGGTGGACCACATAAATCAGTGCGAACAAGTTCAAGAGGTTTACTAGCTGATCCTTCCTTCTCAGGGAAATGTGCTCTGGTTTGCTTACCAAATTGACATGATTTGCATATTTTATTTTCTGGAATGCTGATATCTGGAAGATCACGAACAACCTTGTATCTGCATGCTTTTCTTATTTGAGGGAAGCTTAGATGCCCCAATCTTCTGTGCCATAGCCAATGTTCATCATTTTTTCTTAGGTAGCATTGTTGTTGTCCCCCCTTGAGTATGTACAGGTTGTTTGGAGTTCTTACACCTTTGATCATCGTTTCTCTTGTATCAGGCTCACGAACAACACATCCATTTGATCAAAATACTACCTCATTTCCTTGATCACACATTTGACTGACACTCAATAGATTATTCTTTAGACCATCTACATACATAACATTCCTAGCTTTAACTTTTTCTTTTAAGAGAACAGAGCCTTTACCTTTTATGACTACAGGAGTGTCATTACCAAATGAGACCTTTTCCTTTTCTAAGGTATTATATGATTGAAGTTTTTCTTTATCACCTAATGTGTTTCGAGCATCCACTATCGATGTACCATTGATTTTCTTGTCCTTCTGCATACAAGCCTATACCACATCTTCCTGTTTGCGATTATTTCTTTCTCCACGTTTTGGGACCCATTGAAGCTTGCTCCTTCTGAGATGTTTGCCGAAATTTACTCCTGCATTCAGAATCTTCATGACCAAAGTTGTTACAGATAGAGCATTCTATTTCATTTTCAAGGCCAGAAAAGTTATTGTAGGTCCTTTTCATGCTCCCAGTCACATTCCTTTGATTTTGTGCTTCTCTAGTCATGATGGTCTTGTAAGCAACACATTGAGCAGCTTTGTGTCCAAAGTTATGACATGATAAACATTGGCCATTAAATAAATTCATGTGATTATTGAATCTACTGACCTGATGATTGTAGTTTCCATTGACATTCATTCTTGAAGAAAAATGATTTACCTAAGGTAGGTTGTAGCTTCTGTTGATCCTTGGATTAGATTGAACCCGATTTACCTGGTGATCTGGTTTATGCCTTTGCTAACGATTGTCAACCTGTTCACTTCTCCTTGTTGCATCAAGATAGATTTTGGAGGTTGATGGCTTCTATGCTTGAGATGCTTCTTCTGTATATCCAAGACTTGTCTTTATCAGAGGAGAACACTGCACTTTGATAATTTCATCTAAAGTTTCTGATCCTTTAGCAAATCTAAGATTGAGAGCTTTTGTTTTCTCAATATCTTTTCTTAGACCCACAATTTCACACTCTAACTTTTCATTTTGTTTTACCCTTTCAGCAAGTTGGAATGTCAGAGTATCTAAAATCATATTATTTTCTTCTAAACAGATTTTAAGTTTAGAAATTTCTTCATAGAGATCATCTTCATCTAAAGCATCCAAGAAATCATCATCTTCAAAAGCCATTAAAAGTCTATAATCATTACCATGTTCGTCTTCATCACTATTTGATAAACCATCACTATATTCATGTGTATAGCAGCTCTTCTTACTTACATTTTGTTTTCTATTCCATTTTTCTGGTTCCTTACGTTTATCCAGCTTATCTTTATGAGGACATTTGGCTACATAATGACTGACTCTTCCACAAGCAAAGCATTTGAAAGGTAGTTTACCTCTGAATTTCCAAAACCCCATTGAAGGTTCTTGAAAAAATTTTCTTCTTCCTCTCCTTCTGAAATGTGTCCCGATTCATTGAGTTCTTCTCTTCCAGAAGCCTGAATGTGGCTTCTTTCATATCTGATGGACCCCCTTTTCTCATTTTGAAAGTAGTTAGGATTCCATGCAACTGTGTCAAAGTAATACTCTGAAGATTTTGCTTTTCTTCTATGGAAGAAACTTTTGATTCAAACTTAGAAGACAGGGAGCTCAAAACCTTTTCAACTACAGTAACTTCTTTTATCTCTTCACCCAAGTTTTTCATGCAATTAACAATCTCATCTATACGTAAGAAGTAATTAGCTATACTTTCGTCATTGTGCATTTTGAGAGTTTCATATTGAATTCTGAGAGATTGTAGTTTTGCACATTTTACCTGATTGTCTCCTTCATAGCTTAGAATGATCTTGTCCCATATTTCTTTGGTGGTTTTGATCTGCATAACCTTGACAAATTATGATTGTGAAAGACTCCCAAATAATGTGTTGAGAGCCTTGGCCTTTGTTTCATACCGTTTTTTACCTGCAGTATCTGTAGGAATTGCTGATGGAAATGTGTATCCTCCTTCCACGATTTCCCAAACATCTGTTCCAAGAGATTGAAGATAGGCTGTCATTCTTACCTTCCAATAGATGAAGTTGCTCCCATCGAATATTGGTGGTCTAATGGATCCCTCTCTTTCGTAGGTACTCATGATGATAGATCTTCCTTCAAGCGATAAAGCTTCTTTAGCAGGACCTGCTCTAATACCAATTGTTGTAAATAATACTGAGAGGGGGGTGAATGAGTATTATCAATTTAACAATTTTACATTTCCATACACAAATTTATATACGCTACTTCTATTAATGAATCTTGCGTGTATACGCAACTGTGTTTAGACAAACTAGCGTATATCTTGAAAACTTATAATTTGGTTAGTTGATCCTTAATCTTTGTATCAGAACCATATAAACAGTAACCAGGTGTAATAAACAGAACAAGCAGTCACACACATGAATACAAGATATAAGGTGGAAACCCAATGTGGGTGAAAACCACCTCTTGCAATCGTCTCTATCTTTCTTTAATAAGAAACTTCTTTTTACAAATTTTGAACTGGTGCAGTCTTATACTAGTATGCAGGATTCTACTTGCAGAAAGCTACAACCTTCTCTTGTTCTCCAGCTTCTCTTGAAAGGGAGCTACAACCCCCTAGCTCTTGTACTAGCTGATGTGTATACTAGTACGTAGGTGCTGACCTACAGAAGGCTACAACCTTCTCTTTTCTTCCAGGGACCACGTTTCATAAATTTTCAAACTGGATCCATCAATAACATCAATCAAACATCAAATATATCTGCATCAATCAATCTCCTTTGCACCAACCAAAACTAAATCAAACAATCACTTTTCTGAATGTTGTAACCAGAACACAGTAACAGTAACCAGAACCCAATGCAAAACCCAGAACATTGCAACAACAAACAAAAGTAGCTAAAACATATTTTATGAGACGTACGCTACTTCAATGTGTCAAACCTGCGTTCATACATTGTTATCTGAAGGCAGACCTACGTATACGTTGTTTTGAAATGCCGAACCAGCATGTATACGCGCCTTTGCTATACTGAACCTGCATACAGATCTGTAAAAGATGATTTAACCTTTAGAACTATTCAGACATTAGTTATACCCAGATCATCAGATTTACAAATTACAACATGTGCCAATTATAAAAGATCAAAACCACACAAAGATACTTCTCTTCAAGCCTAAAGATCTTGACCCATCAATATAACTTATCCTTCTTTGAAAGCACTCAAGTTCCTCCTTGATTCAAATCCAGCTATGCACCATAACCCAATGACCAGTATTCTAGATCTTTCTCTTCATTAGATATTCAATACTTGAGTGCCTTTGCCTAATGATCTCCTCCTCCTTTTATAGTCTTAGGACTTACTTAATACCATGGTCCCAAACGACTTTAGAATCAATACCTTAGACCAAATACCTGGGGTCAATACTTCGGACAAGATACCGTGGACGAATACCATGGGTCAAAATACCAAGGACCAAATACCACGAACCAAAGCCAAGTTTTCCAACATGTACATGCTTTTCCTTGCTTGAAAGTGCGTGTATATGCATACACGCCTTTTGGTCTACTAACCCACGTGTATATGTTGTTTGGTCAAGGGAAACCTGTGTATACCTCTTTTTCCTTCATTCTATGATCCCGAACTGTGATTTGTCATCTAAGTGAGTTGCCATCAAGGACAACATCTGTGTCATAGCGCCAAACCTGTGTCATAATGCCAACAATATAAAATCATACATTGACATAAAGGTTATTTCATTTTCATACTTGAACCATTCAATACAATCTTACATACAACAAATTATATTTTAAACACTAAAAAAAAGGAAGAGAATTCACCAACAAATATTATGAGTGACCCCTGCAATTCCCTAATCCATTTTTTAATAATATTTCAATTGATTCTTCATTCTAGCCATGAAGGCCAAAAATCCTAAGATGAATCAAGTAACATGGCTGGCATGAGGTCAGTGAAAATCAATAAGCCTAGTGCTTCTTGGATTTACCACAATGACAGGGCACTCTACATGGTGGACACATTAGTCACTAACATTGCTTTAGAAACACCTTGCAAGATTCAATATCCTCCATTTAAAATAAGTGTTCCATTACAAGATAAAATTCTAAGAGAAACCTAAAAGACAGTTGTCAGTTTTCTAAAACAAAAATGACAAATCATTCCAAATCAAGAACACTAGTTGTGTTGCAAATGCAGTTCTTACAACTAGACGTAGAGGGGAATTCCTTTCAATAATTCCTCTTAAGAGCTTCGTATACATGGCTACTTTTTCAAAATAATGCATATGGCTTCCCTTGTGAGACTCTATCTCTATAAGAATCTATAAGGTTTTCCCTTGTGTGACTACAAAAGAATGGAAGATGGAAAAGTTGTAAAATTCCATGGGCATGATAAGTGGAAGAGCATGAAAAAATATCAGAACTTAATATTATAAAAATTAATACCATGACTGATCTAGTAATGACACTAGACCTCTAAATTAAATTTTTCAAAATTAAGAACATGGAGCTAATTTAATGAAGGACCTTCGTATTAAAGTTTGAAATTTTATATAAAATGAGCTAGGATCTTAATGGATATAATCTACTTGAAGCTGAACGTAGCTAAAAATTTCAAAACTATCATAAAGAAGTTTAACCATAAATTCAAATCGAAGCAATATATTTTTGAAATATGAACTTTAATTTTGAAATTGAATAGGTCAAGACTCAAATGTAAATTCCATGGTTACTAGCCATCCACATTCTCACTGTGGTTGAGAAATTTGAACCCGCTAGTAACTGCACATTATTTTTTTATTTTTTTTAGTTTTAAATGGATGGAAGGATTTCAACAATCAATCACATATGGTGGAGGACGTATATTGCAAAATGACAGGTCGTAAGGGTATTCTCTAACAATGGCGAGCGGTTGATTGTCGAATCCCATTTTGTTGTCCTTTGTTTAACACTCCATGGTTTTGAAGTTGGTATCTTTGGTGGCTATCGCTAGTATGCGAGTATTAGTTTGTTATGGAGGAATGAAGTGTCAGACAACTTGAGCCCACAAGATGAAGGTAAAAAGTTTCAACAAATTCTTCCATCCATTTAGTGGACCGACACATACATATATTATATAACTACCCAAAGTATCCAAAGAAGTAGAAAATGCCTCAAAATCGCTTCATTTCAGGCCCCTAAATGTCTCAAAATCCCCAAATGTCTCAAAATCCCCAAGGTCTTGAAAGAAAATTCACATTTCTTCCAATTTTCAACTTCCTTAAACCTTAAAAACCCTAAATAAAGGAACAAATAACCAACAATAAAAATAAATAAAGGCTTTAATTTTAGTTACCAAATGTGAATTATTCCTTCATTCTTTGGGGATCTCATCCTCTCCTTCGCCGATCTCAGCTTGGACATCCTTCATATCCTTTCCTTCCACTGTGCAACCGATGAATATGCATGTGCCTAGAATATCCTTCACCATGGAGCTCAACCTCATAACCCTAGTGATATAAATGACATCAATGAGGGAGATATTTCCATTGTGTTTGATGTTCTCCGTCTTCTTCCTATCTCTCTGAGTTTCCTTAAGTTCTTTTCTGACGAGAGCAGCCGCAATTAGCATCGTAATGACCTTGGCCTACTTGGTCTAAATGGTGAGCTTTACGATGACCCTCAAAACCTTCTAGTCCTTTGTTATTTCCTTTGAAATTTCTTCTCTAATCTTCTTGGGCGACAGACCTAGAGGAACAATCGTAGTAGCGAGAGATGAATCAACTCCCACTTTTCCCCCTGTGGCCCTCAAACCCTTCTAGTCCTTTGTTGTTTCCATTGCAATATATTCTCTAATATTCTTGCGCGACAGACCCAGAGGACCAATGTTAGGGGACAAAGATGAAGCATATCCCACTCCATCCCCCATGACCCTCACATACACTTTGACCACTTGGGAAGGATCGAGCTTGGGAGGCATGGATACATTAGAGGAATTTTGAGATCTAAAATGGCCCCTAAGAAAAATTTACAACCAAAATAAACTTTATAAGAACCAATACGATTCAAGATGATGATGTCAACCATGGGGGATGATTCACAATTTTTGGAGTAAAAAAGTAAAAAAAATTAAAATATTAAATAATAAAACTACATTTTCAACTCGTATTTTCAACTTATCTCCCTAATGTTTTACTAAAATATCAAGAGGGATTACTTGTTGGATGGAAACATTAATTCCTCATCCAAAGAGTACCCATGTTGCATACTTTCGATGGACCTTGCTACATGAAAAATGGGAAATAAATGAAAAAATGTGATTGTAATCACTTTTTTTTCACGTATTTCTCATTTTTCGTGTAGTAGGGTACATAGAAAGTTTGAAACATGGGTACTCCTTGGATGGGGAATCAAGTTATGCATCCAATGAGTGTTCCCACTCAAAATTTGAGTAAACCCATAGGGAGATAAGTTGAAAATACGATTGAAAAAGTAGTTTTTTCTTTTTTGTCTCTAAAATTTGATGATGTAACCTAATATTATTTTATAATTTCCTTAGGAGGCCTATTTCAGACCTCAAAATTCCCCTAATGTATTTTTTTCAAAAAACACTAAAGTTTCAATTCTCTGCTAATGGTTGTTGTCACCCTTTGCAAATCTAAATCCCCCTATCACAAAATTTGAATTAAGAGGCATGTTGTTAATTATTTAAGAAAATAATAGAGTCTTTGATTGTCTGCTATTGGCTTCTTCCACACTCTACAAATCTAAATGCCCCTATAGTTAAATCTGAATTAAGAGGCATGATTGTCAATCTTTTCAGAAAAATCTAGTCTCTGATTCCCTACTACTGGTTGTTGCTGCCGTTTGCAAATCTAAATCCCCCTATCTCCAAATTCAAATTAATAAAAAATGCAAATGAAATTATTGGTTCTAAATATGGATCTATTGTATCTAGAACAGGTTGTGCATATTTATCTGAGCTTAGGATAGGAAGGAGTTCTAGCTCTAGCCCTCTCAATATATTGATCTAGGTCTAACTAAAAGCTTTCAAACAGTTGCTTCTATGGGTGTTGGTAAGATTCAACCAATGGATCCTAGAATTGGATCAGCTAATAATGCCCCTGCCACTGATGCAGTTGGTCAACTAGCTACCCCTTGAAATTAATAGAAAATGCAAATGATAGGGATTTTTTCTTTTGTCTTTATTTAAGATAATTACATACGACTTGAGCCCGCGGAATGAAGGTAAAAACATTAATTTTCCTTGGTCTTAATTTAAGAAAATGAAAAATTTATCTTATGTTTTTAATACAAAACTATAATTTCATCTTAAATAAATGTGTTAAAACGTCCCTTTTGCAGTAGTGATTGTACACACTTTATTAAAAATGGTTGAATGTGAAGAGCTCTGCAACATCACAACATTACAAGAGACACGAGCGGAGAATCCACCACCTGTCAACAACATGTAGGATGTTATATCACATTGTATTCCAAATTTTATGCCTAGTCGATCTTAACAACTATGACACCACACTATTTCATTAGAAGAAACAAACAATACTATTGGGAGAATTGAATTGTGGTTAGGGACACATCATCATCCCCTCTTTTAGAACTAGTCGATCCTTAATATAAATCTATTTTTTTAGGGAAAGAGGGCTGATTTGTTTTATATTACTTTTGCCTATAACCCTACAAGTTTGTAGGGTTCTTGTTTTGAATTTGGGGTCATACAAGGTTGTAAATTCAAAACCCTCTCCATGTCCATCGAATTATATGTTTGGCGAGAACTGTATGAGGGTCGAAGGGTAGCATTTTTATATTTATGTTGTAGAATATTGCAATCACACTATTCATATTTGTAGGGTTGGCAACTCGATCCCCACAAGCCAAGAGAGGGTTTATCTAATTATAATAATTTTGTTAGGTCCCTATAATACTAGTGTAGCCCCCTTGTTGTTATTGTTAGTGTAACCCCCTTATTGTTTTTGTTGTGCCCATGTAGCCCCCATATTGTTATTGTGGTGCCCCATAGAAACCCACCATTGTTATTGTTGTGCCCTTACATTATTATTGTTATGTAGGCTATGGTTATATTATGATCCCTTAGACTCTTATATATACAAAGGAGGTCTTTTCATTTGTATCATCGAAGATTTTTTCATTTATGTAATGTAAAAGAGGTTTCCCCCTCAAAGAGGATACTTTTTAAGTCATTGGTCTATCTTTTTGTGAGTTGGTTGTCTAACATTTGGTATGAGAGCTTTGGATTCTAGGGTTTCATTGCTTCAAATAGGTCATCATGGAGCTAGAATCTTGGTGAACTTTGTGCCGAAATTTTAGATCTAGTTTCACTATATTTTCTAAGATATTGTCCAAAGAATTTATGGTTTTTGCATTCTCCATAATTAAGTCTCAAACAGGTGACCTAGGGAAAATCGTCATAACTTTCATTTCAGGCATTAGATTTGAATTCTGTAAAACGTGGCTAAAATTGCATGGAATGTAGTTTTTCATGTAGCAATTTCAGGTCTTATGGTTAAAGCAGTGACACGTGACATCCCGTACAACGTTTCTCTACTAAACAAGTCCATAATGAGGTCTGTGTGGGAAATTTGGCATAACTCAATATTGAAGAATCCAATATTGGTCTGAATTGTGACATTTGAAAGAAGATTCATAGGGCTACCACAAGGCCTAATTTTAGACCTTGGAAATCTGAAATTACAAAGATACAATAATTTCAATATAGAGCTCTTAAAAAGAAAGGTAAAGGTGTGTATTTTTAAAATTTTGCATAACTTTTGTTTGAAAAATCAATTTAAAGTGATTCAAAGGGCATATTGAAGCATAAATATCAGTGTTTTGTTATTAAATGCCTCCAAAACAAAATAATTCTACACCCATTAATGCCTCATAAATCTCTACTATGACGCATGAAGAGGAAGAATTGCAATATGATATATCAAAATTATGGGACCAAGTGCGAAAAATTCTGCTCTCACAAAGGGAAACAAAATATGACATGGATAGCTTAAAAGGGGACACGGATGGATTAAAAGGTGACATGTATGGTTTAAACATATAAATAAAACGCGACATGAATGGCCTAAAAGTAGAAATAGAAGCAATGATGAATGTCAAGATGGAAGGATTGACAAAGTTGTTACAAGAAAGGCTTCTAGGTGGTGATAAGGTAATCCATGAAAATCATGATGAGGACAAAAGGAATATGAATTATTATTTTAGAGACTCCAATGTGGGGTTTAAGAACCACCAAATTCCAAATATAGATATGAGGAAGTTTGATGGTAAGGATTTGGTAACATAAATGGCTTATGGAGCATATTTTGATCTACAGGATGTGAAACCCTCACTAAAGGTACGTATTACATCTCTATATTTAGAAACCAATCAGTTTGTATGGTATAAATGGATTTGTTCTCATAAACCACTTGTCACATGGTCAATCTTTACGGAGGAAATGATATCACATTATGAATATAAAAAGAGAAAGAACTGCTTTAGCCAATTGATAAATATCAAACAAAAGGGTTCAATGATAGGGCACATTGAAGACTTCCAAAAATTGAATATTAGGGTAACCGATATTCTAGAGGAGCATAGGATTGATGTCTTCATAGGGACTTTAAAATATAACATCCAACATGAGGTTCACCTTTGGGAACCTGATTCATTGGAGAAGGCATTTAGGATGGAAAAAAAATTGAAAGAAAAATTATGGCAACAAGGAAGTCTACCACTCACAACTATAAAGATGGAAGTATTGTTGCTCCTATTTTTCCACAACCTACAAGGTTTCCACCACAACAATTGGAGGAAAAAAGAGAAAAAAGGCTCTGTTATAGTTGTGATAACATATACACTAAAGGTTATAAGTGTGTTGAGAAGCAATTATTCTAGATAGATTATGAAGAGGAGGAAGAAAAGGAACAAGAAATGTCAAAATAGGAGGATATACACCAACAACCAACCCTACAGAAAGAAGAAATGAATCCGACCATATCTCGTAATACATTGGCAGGAATTGCCACTCCTCAAACTCTCAAGATAGAAGGATATATCTAGAAGAAAAAAGACATAGTGTTTATAGATTAGCGAAGTACCCATAATTTTATTCATTGTAAAGTAGCCAAGTAATTGAATTTCTTCCTATATCTAGCACCAAATTGTCAAGTGATGGTTGCAAATGGAGGAACTATAAGTCGCTCTGGAAAGTTCCATAATATCAGGTTAACCATGAGGGAATATGTATTGAATATTCCAATGATTTCCATTCCAATGGGTGGTGCTGATGTTGTACTAGGAGTCTAATGGTTACAATATTTGGGGATGATAACTTTCAATCTTCAAGAACTTTTCTTGAATTTTTTTTGGGAAGGAAAGGAATTTGAATTAAGAGGTATCGTGGGAAACCAAGAAAGATAACAAGCTCTAATGGCATGACAAAGCTTTTGAAAAAAGAACAACGCGGAGTAATTGCATAATTATGCTCACTAGAGGTTCAAACATAGAAATCATCTATTTCTCTAGAAAGTCTTGGACAATCATTCCAAGGTGTTTGATACTCCCAAAGACCTCCTCCTATTCGTGATCATGATCATGCTATTAATTTAATTTCAGGAAGTGTTCCTCCAAACATCAAGCCTTACAGATATCCTTATTCCCAAAAGAGTGAAATTGAACATATGGTTACATAAATGCTAAAGGTTGGTATAATTCAACCTAATCAAAGTTCTTTCTCTGCTCCAATAATATTGGTGCACAAGAAGGATGGATTATGGTGTATGCATCTGGATTATAGGGAGCTCAACAAGCTCATTATTAAAGATAAATTTCCCATTCCTGCCATTGATGAATTGTTGGATGAATTACATGGAGAAATTTACTTCACCAAGTTGGATGTTTGTTCAAGATATCATCAAATTAGAATAAAGACTGAAGACATTCTGAAAACAACATTCATAACTCATGACAATGATTATGAATTTTTGGTCATGCCTTTTTGCCTTAGTAATGCAACTTCCACATTTCAAGGTCCGGTGAATTCCATTTTCAAACCCTTCCTTAGAAAATTTGTGTTAGTATTTTTTGATGATATACTAATCTACAACAGGTCTTGGAATGACCATGTTCAAAATGTTGACAGGGTGCTCAAACTATTGGAGGAGAAACAATTATATGCAAAAAAATCCAAATGTTTCTTTGGAGTACACGAGGTGGAATATTTGGGTGACACTGTATCTCATGAGCATGTTAAGGTAGACCCTAAAAAAATTAAAACCATCAAGGAATGGAAAATACCCACAACCATAAAGCATCTTTGAGGATTTCTCATGTTGATAGGGTTTTATCACAAGTTTGTTAAGAGTTATGGGAGAATAGTGGCACCTATGACATCATTATTGAAGAAAGATGCATTTTCTTGGACTCCAAAAACGATGAAGGCCTTTGAACATCATAAAGAGTAAATGTGTCGAGCACTAGTCTTAGCTATGCCAGAATTCACATAAACTTTTATTGTGGAATGTGATGTCCTAGGAAATGGAATTGATGTTTTTTTTAATGAAAGAAGGAAGACCCATTGATTTTGAAATTTGTTCAATCAAAGAAAAGTATTTACACAAACCTATTTATGAGAAGGAAATGTTGGAAATACGACATGCACTAATGCAATGATGACCTTACCTAGTGGGAAGAAACTTTAAGGTAAAAGAGATCATGATAGCCTTAAATACATTTTAGAACAAAGATTGTCTTCAAAAGAGAAGAAAAATGGGTGAAAAAGATGTTGGGTTATGACTTTGAAATAATCTACAAAAAAGGAAGCAAAATGTTGTTACATATGCACCCTTAAGAGAGGATGAGGATGTGGAAGCATTGCTTTGTACCATTTCTATTATCCAACCTAGGTGCATAACCAAAGCAAGGAGTGAATAAAAGAATGATGAAGAGGTGTGGTCACTTATTCAAAAGTTGCAACAAGATCCAAGTACACGTGATACATTTAGCTAGAAAAATGATTCATTATGATACAAAGATCGCTTATATCCTTGTAAGAATTCTCAACTCAAACAAAATATTATTTTGGAATTGCACACCTCTCCCTTAGGAGGACACTCAATATTTTTTAAAAACTTATCATAGGGTCAAGAAGGAATTCGTTTGGGATGGTCTTAAATATGATATTCAGAAGTTTGTGGCAGAATGTTTGGTTTTCCAACAAAATAAAGTTGAGACAATTAAGACCCTGGGTCTGTTACAACCTTTAGCCATTCCAAGTTAGTGTTGGGAGGAGGTATCAATGGATTTTATCACAACTTTACCCAAGTTTGAAGGAAAGAGTGTCATCATGGAGGTAGTTGATAGACTTACTAAGTATGCACACTTTTGTGCATTATCTCATCCTTTTAATGCCATTACAATTTCTATTGCATTTATGGAAACAATTCAAAAGCTTCATGGAAACCCAAAGGTTATAGTAAGTGACATAGATCCCACTTTCACTATAAATTTTTGGACATAACTATTTTCTTGTTTTGGTACTCAATTAGCTCATAGTTAATCTTATCATCCTCAATCTGATGGGCTAACTGAGATAGTGAACAAATGTTTGGAATGATATCTTCGTTGCTCTGTATCTAATAAACAAACACAATGGGTCAAGTGGTTATTGCTAGGTGAATGGTGGTATAACACTTCCTTCGATACTATAGCAAAAATGACCCCGTTTATGCCCTTTTATGGATATCATCCACTATCCATCACATCATCTTTAAGAGAAAATTATAAGGTTCAAGTAGTGGAATATCACATCGAGTATGAACAACAATTTCTCCAACTCTTAAAGGATAACCTCACTATTGCGTAGAATCGAGTGAAACAATAGGTATATCAGCATCGCAGTGAAAGAAGTTTTGATGTAGGTGACTTGGTGTTTTTACAGCTACAACCATACAAACAAATGTCTCTCAAGCAAGCTAAGAAGGATAATAAATTATCACCCAAGTACTACGGTCCTTACAAGGTGTCGCAAAATATTGGTACGATGGCATACAAATTGGAGCTTCCTACATCTTCTTGAGTACACCCAATTTTCCACATTTCATGCTTAAAGAAGGTTTTCAGTGACAAGCTTCCAGTTCAAATAGTGTTGCCAGAACTCGACGAAGAAGGAAAAATCATACTTGAGCTTGAAGCAGTAACAGAAACAAGAACCCGACATCTACGAAATCAATCAATTTTAGAGTATGTCATTAAGTGGAAGAACTTACTCATTGAAGATTCAACATGGGAGGATTAGAATTTTATACAGAAGCATACATAACTACTCAAACATTGAGGACAACATTTTTTTGAAGGAGAGGGCATGTTAGGTTGATATAATACTAGTGTAGCCCCCTTATTGTTATGGTTGTGTCCATGCAGCCCCCATATTGTTATTGTGGTGCCCCATAGAAGCCCACTATTTTTATTGTTGTGCCCTTACAATATTATTATTATGTAGGCTCTGATTATATTGTGATCCCTTAGAATCCTATATATACAAAGAAGGTCTTGTCATTTGTATCATCCAAGAATTTTTTATTTATGTAATGTAAAGGAGGATTCCCCCTCGAAAAGGATACCTTTTAAGTCATTGATTGATCCTTTTGTGAGTTGGTTGCATAACATTCCTTTTCTCCGGTCAATACAAAAATTTATTGATATAATTTTATATAGTTTGGGTGGAGACAAATTACTGATACATAGAAGAAGACTAATTGTATTTGGAATCTTGGGATGGGGAGGGGGTTTGGCATTAAGAATTTGTTTATTGATGAGTGGCGATTGTTATTTATACCAAACTGCCGAGTACACCACCCTCCCTTGACAACCCATGTTGTATATAATGGCCATGGGGATTTAAAATTTGTGGTTTCAAGATTGATACCAACATCTACATCAACAAGAACGAGGGATGAATCTAGTAGATATCATTTCCATTCTAGAAACAAAAAAAAATCACTCGTTGTTCACTGGCCTTTTTTTTTGTTTTTTCCATTTTTTCAAAGTTGTAATAAAAATCCTTACTTAAGTTGGTCTCATCGAATGGAATATAATAGAGAGCAACGACGACAGTAAAATTGTATCAAACTTAAATATGAGATTTTGCTTCGTTGACGAATTCAAAAGTGACTCTTCCGACTTCTAGAGAAATTTTTGTGACTTTGCTCGCTTCTAAAGAAGTTGATTTTCACATTATAGAATATATTTCCAGATTTCAACGATAACATTACGCCTAGGAATTTTTTGACATGTTTAAGGTAATAAATTGTGGTTCTTTTAAAGTAGGAAAAATTATATGGTTCTTCTATCTTAAAATAGAATTAGATGGTAATTGATTTTGTAATCAAATATTTTTAATAATATCTTTAAATTGCCATTCCCCCCCCTTTTTTTTTACTATTATAACAGATAAAAGAGATAATAGAGTTGATAGTTATTAAAACTATCTAATTGTCATCATTCTTTATTTAAACTATCACAACACATCATAAATAAAAATTTTAGTGGTTAAAACTACCAAACTTGATATAGTTATTTCATCATTAAATGCAGAGCATTTATTTAAATAGTCTCCCGTTTGATCTCAATTAATAATAATCAAAATATTTAAAAATGAATTTTAATTTTAATTTTTTATTTTATTTTAAAGAACTTAACCTTTCATGGCTTTGTGTGCCCATATCTCTCTCTGTATGGCAATCGTCATAAAAACAATCTCTTTTTATATACGATAATTCTTTATATAGGGTTGATATATGTATGTATCAAGTCTATATTGATTTGAAATTTTGCGTTATTATTTTTAAGATAAAAAATTGTTAAACTATTATTAAGTTTAAATAGATATTACAACATTTTATTTATTATTATATTTTAAATGATAAATATTAATTCTAAGAATCATATATATATATATTTATTGAAATATTAAAAAATATACATAAAAATTATGATCGATTTATTTTATATATAAAGTAAATATAAATTACTATATTTATAATTAATATAAATATTATTTTTATTATAATTATTATTTAAATATTATATATTAATTGGTGGTGCAGCTAGGAAGAGTGGGAGAAACTATGGTTTTTTTGTCATGGACTTAGCTTGACAAACTTGTAATCCACGCCGTTTGAGAAAGGACAGGGTAAAAGTGACAAAGAATATCGCTGACAGTAGCCATGAGTGGTATGGCAGGGGGAGAAATCCCCTCCTACCGAAACATTGTTGCAGGGGAGATGAGCCAGCATGGTGCAACCGGAGGCAACAAAAACCAAGAAACCCTGATTTGTTATACCAAACAATAAATTGGAGGAATACAAAAGATATATGAAGGACCATGCCCTGATATGTAAGTTTATTGGGGCTTGGCCAACCGAGAAGGAACTGATCAAATGGATTCAACAACGGTGGCAACCAAAGGGGCACATAGACCTCAAGCTGGGGGCGAAAGGATTCTTCTCTGTAATCTTTTCAAACCTAGAAAACAAGGAGAAGGTTTTTGAAGACAGGTTGTATTTCTTCAAAAATGCTGGCCTATTTATGAGACACTGGGAGGAATGCTATAACTCAGACCAAGAAAAGCTTCTGGCAGCACCCATCTGGGTACGACTCTTTGGTTTACCAATGGACTTCTGGGACCCCGAAATTTTGGAAGAAATAGGCAACTCAATCAGAATCTTCGTCAAAGTGGTAGACTCGAAAAGAAAGGTAAGTACACTGCCTATGCAAGAATATGTGTGTACATGAATATCACTGAGCCACTACCAGACTACATAGAGTTAGAATATCATGATGAGATATGGCAACAACCCCTTGACTACAAGCATATCCCATTCAGATGCAGGAGGTGTCATGAATATGACCACGGGTATCGAGCTTTCCCGTTAATTAACCCAAAAAAACAGTCGACTGAGAAGAAGGCAGGAGAGGTAATGACAGGAGAGGATGGGGATGGCTTTCAGGAGGTGCACAGAAGGAAAATAAACCAAAAACCAATAGGCAACGAGACAGAAAATTAGAATGAGAAAGAGCAGCGCACCCATAACAGATTCGCCACCCTTCAGGTGGACAAAATGGGGGAGACAAGCATGGAGAATACCAAGGAGATGGAAAGCATGCAAATGAAGGAGCCCGAAGGAAATAAGGAAAAGAGACAAGAGATAACTGAAAACCTAAGAGAGGAGAATACCATGCAAATGGTAAAGAAAACCCCAAGGGAGATCAACACCCAGAAAGAAGATATCAGTGTGGAAGAGCAAGTGATGAAACAATTACTATTGAAGTGGAGACATCTGGACGAACACTTCATCCTAGAAGATCAAAAGAAACTCTACAAGGAAACCTTTCAACAATATAAGGTTAAACAAGGAAATGCTATTATCGCACAACCAGAGCACTTAGGGTCTCAAGGTAGACAAGGGAAAGAACCAGGAACCCTAGGAAAAGGGGGAAAGAAACAGGGTATAAGACCAATGAACGAATCCATCCATATGGTGGGGGAGCTACTAGTAAACTCAGGAAGAGTAGTGCCATTATCAGAGGTCTCTCAACAACCCCCAAAATTTTTGAAATGATTATTACAACATGGAACGTAAGAGGCCTCAATAGCAGAGGCGAGCATAGATACCTTAAAGAGAGATTGAAAAAAGATAGATCAAGTATAATGATAATATAGGAAACTAAAATCAGTGAAAGAAAATTGAAAGGAATTTTGGAAAACGTCAAACCCCAGTACTAGGTTATTGGCTAGGACACAAATGGCAGTGCAGGAGGGTTGGCGATCATATGGAATCCAGGAGAAATATGGTTTGAAGACTGGGTCAGCATCCCAAGAATCCTCTCAGGTAGATTTAGAGTTATCGGATCGAAAGATTGGGTGTTCCTCATAGGAGTATATGGACCTCATATCCCGAGAGAAAGAAGGGATTTCCTCTAGATATTGGCAAAAATGAGAAGCATTTACCCGGAAGACCTATGGGTGGTGGGAGGAGACTTCAAGATGATCACTTCTTGAGCAGAGAAAAAGGGAGGTATGAGAAGAATGGATACAAACATGGAGATATTTGGTGACACTATAGCAGAGCAATGCTTAGTAGACATCCCAAAAATCAATGGGGTGCACACCTGGAATAACAGAAGATGAGGGAATCACCAAATTGCTTCTAGATCTGATAGATTCCTAATATCTCAATAGGTTATCAATAGAGACATATTCATAGAAGCGTCAATTCTTCCCGGGATGGGATCAGATCACTGACCAATACGATTGGAAGTGGACCTGAAATCGAGTCCAAAAAATAGACCTTTTAGGTTCCAAGCCTTCTAGATAAGAGACCCAACCCTCATTAAAAACATTTAGGCATGGTGGGCGCAGAGAAATCAACAAGGGAGGAACTGCATGCATACATTCCAATTAAAGCTCAAGGAAATCAAGAATAAAATAAAGAAGTGGAATAAAGAAGAATTTGGGCATATCATGAAGGACCAAAAGTAGCTCAATCAGAGAATGATGTGTCGCCCCTGGGTAGCCGTTGAAGGATCTATGCAAAGCTGTCCATCATCGTGTTCCGTTGTCGCTCAAGGGATTCTTCGAGCAAGATTTTGATAGGATCTCCTACCCCCTCGTCTTTCTTTTCATCCGCCATGGGAGGCCATTGAGATTTGCGAGGATGGTATTGCAAAGGTTCGACCAGTTCAAACCCTAACTTCTTATATCCCGACATCGTTGGGGACATGCAAAGAAAAAAAGATTAAAATCAGACCGCTCTGATACCACTAATCCATATTTTAAACAGGAACGCAACAAAATACAGAGATAACCATATACAAAAAGATGCAGCGGAAATAATACTTCATTTCATTAATGTAAGATACTGAAATATGCTTACAAACAGAAATGGAAATAAACCATCAAGGGTGATGGTATCTTATCTCTGAGAAGAGATGTGGTTGCTACATGCCTCTGAACTGCGTTTCAATGGGGCTTGAAGGCCTATTTATTGTTGAGAAACAATAGAAAACCCTTAACGTCCCAAAACCTAACCCTAGAAGATGAAACGCCAAATTGTGGGCCCCGTTTTTGGTAAGTTGGTACATCAACTTCCTGGGGTCGTAACTTTGGCACCCGATCTTCGTTTGACACGTACAATAGCTCGTTTAGGGCCTCAAAACGGCTCCGGAAGTTGAGGACCCGAAAAAATTGCTAAAAATAGTAAATTGTGCTACAATTACAGAAACTAAAAAACTGAAAGAGATAGTTGTGGGGGTCCAAGTGGGATAGGTGAGTGGCCACCAACATCCACCTGGATCATATGAAGTTCCCAAAAGTCACAACCTCATGTCATCATGAGCTCCATGAATCATCTCCAACCAACACCTCATCGAGCATACATGTCTCGTCCCAAAGGTCTTTGCAAGATGCCTCAGCTCTTCATGTAGTAGTAATGCTCCATAGTCTACTCATAAATCCAACCAAGTCCATGGCCTTGTTGTACAAGAGTGCACAACATCCCCTTAAGCTCATAAGTAAAGAATCTCCATGTCACATCAGCAAATCCACCTACATAACATCCCTACCTTGGCACTCTCATTGGATGCCCATAAGTGACACCTCTACAAGTGCTCTTGCATAATGCCTCTGCATAAGACTGCCATGCTCCATGTCTCCAACTTGATGTGCATGACTCAAGTTGCCCATGTTGTCCAACTAAGTAGACCCATCACAACAATCAGTCATCCTCATCCAAGCCTGTAATTCGATCTAGTGAACTCGGTCACCCAAACCATATCATCATCAAGTAATGAGTATTTTCCATCATAACTCCCCCACTAAAGCTTCCACCAAGACTTCCTCTTGGTCTCAGCCATCAGAAGTCCACCCAAGTATCATCATACCACAAGTGTGTGCCCTTCTCCAATCTATCCATGAGTCATGCTGGGCACTTAGCTAATTTCTCCATGTGGCTAAAGCATGACCCATTCTTCTGCAATGATCATCACGTTCCTCCCTTGTCACGAGCATTTGCACCTTTTGCCATAAGGTCACAAACAGCCCCAACAAGCTCTGCAACAGTTAATTTTCCTTGCCTCTCCATACAAGGTCTCATCGTAGACATCTATGGTAAGACCCTCCATCGCATCGGCAAACTGATTTTGCCCTTTCCTGCATAAGGCCCATCTAACAAATGCTCAAGTGAAACACAAGTATAAGTAGTACTTACTTCATCATGAGGCTGCTCCATGAGAGTATCCTCATCCACTAATGTCTGCAAACTAGTCCAATTTCAACAATTTCAAATTCATCCTCCATCGTTTTCATGCTTGCAACATCCTCAAACATCACGGTTTCCTCTTCTTTGTCATCGCAATTTGCATCTACAACCTGCTCCATTGTCCAACCAAGTCGAAGAAGTTTGTCTTCAACATTCCTTTCCAAGACTTCAAGTTCATCTCGAATCCGTGGGTTCTCCTCTTTTATCAGCTTCAACTTGTATAAGGTCAGCAAAAGTCTCCCTTCGCATTCCTCCAAACCTGCCATGTCTTATCGTTCAGCTTGGCCCAAGCACAATGCTTCACCCCTGCTAAACCTGTCACGAAGTATTACACTTCCTTCGGTCAGCCTGGTTCGACTGAATCAAGCTCTGATACCAACTGTCACGAAGTGCAGTGAGCTCAGCTTTTCTGCAAATCTGATTTTCTGAATCAGGGTCCAATTCCAACTGTCACGCCCCTACACTGGCGATACTCTTCCAACCGCGCTATAGGAGGTGCGACACCACCGACCACTTTCTTTTTAACAATACTTGCGATTGTGGACTACCCCTACTTTCTATACTTAGATTATTTTTCAACTTTCCTAAGTATACATTCATTAACATAGTGGAAAGTTTCTTACATCATTCGTCATTATTATCTTTTAACATGTATGCACAATGGATAATAAACCGAGAGGGGCAACTCCCTGAAATATGAGTCTACCTGATAATATCAATACTTCATAAAATATTCAGTTTTACATTCTTTGTAGGAAACCCCAAGTTTCCTTGGTACTCTGTGAACTCATGCAAGTTGGCCTGCACCGTTCGGTCCACCCGAATCACCATTCGGAGTGCCCAAGGATACTTCCGCTTATTGCACCTTGTTCACTGTCGCATTGTTCGTCACGTACTTCAGCTTCGGCTCGTTCAATTGAATGCCATCAATTCGTTCAGGCGAACGCCCTCGTACGCCCTCGCCCGTTCATTCGTTCGGCCTGATGCCCTCGCACGCCCTCGCCCATTCGATCGTTCGGCCTCACGTCCTCGCACACCCTTGCCCGAATGCCTTCGCATGAATTCGCTCGAACATCTTCGAATGACTTCGCCTGTTCGGTCGTTCGGCCCGATGCCCTCGTCCGAACGCCTTCGCACGACCTGCAACTCTGTTTTCTGCGTTTGCCCCAGCTCAGTTCTTTGGCCCAAGAGTCCACCTGCACTTTGCCAAATTTCAGTCCTCTCCAAATTAGCTCGCCCTCCAGCTCGCATGAACACTTGGAAACTTCACTTGATTGATTATTTCCACCATTCCAACGCTTTACTTATATGACAGTTGGCCCATCGTTTGGGGCGTCGACTCACCAAGCCGACCCACCGTTTCATCTAACCCGCCCCAACTTCACATCGGCCCATGGTGTGGGCGCCCATGTGCGAGACCACCCCCACATATAAACTTTCCACCGCCCAACACAGTCATTTTCACAAGATGATTTTCGCGTCGTTCGGTCGGTCGGCTCGTTGCATGGTTCGAACGCGCCCTCAACTCGTCGTTCAACCGTCTAGCTCATCGCTCGCTCGTCGTGCACCCGTGCCAACTTCCGTCGGCCCGTTGGTTAAACGCGCCCGCTTGACACGCGTGACTCTTAGGCCTGACATATATTGTTAGGACCTGCGATTCCACCCGAGGTGCGACCATGTTCGATAGCGAACGAGCGGTTGGGAAAAGTGAAGGATGAGCTCAGACTTAGCGTGCGAAGGAGTTATGCGCACAAATGAAGGAGAGCGAGGTGTTTTTATATGCGTGGGAGCATGGTTGATTACCCATGGAGCCAACCTACGACTTGGAGCAAAGCCGACAAGTATTTGCAATGAGTGGGGGTGTGTCATAGCGTGGAGGATGAGTCGGTCGGATAGACTAACTTGCCCTGCCACCCGTATCAGGGTGATTCAGGTGAATGGTGAAACAAGTTTAGCAGAGGTGAAGCTTCGTGTTTGGGCCAAGCTAAATGACAAGGCATGGTAGGTTTGGAAGAATGCGAAGAGAAGCTCTTGCTTACCTTATACAGGTTGAAGTGGTTGAAAGAAGAGAATCCCCAAATTCGAAAGGAACTTGAAGTCTTGGAAAAGAATGTTGAAGACGAACTTATTCAACTTGGTTGGACAATGGGGTAGGATGAAGTTGCAGATTGTGCTGACAAGGAAGAGGAAGCCGTCATGATTGAAGATGTTGCAGATGTGACAATGATGGAGGATGAACTTGAGATTGATCAAGTTGGACCAGGATCGTTCAGTTTGCAGACATGGATAGGTGAGGATACTCACATGGAGGAGCGTCATGATGATAATGTAAGTATTGTTGATACTTGTGTTTCACTTGAGCATTTGGTAGATGAACCGTATGCAGGGAAGAGAAAAGTCAGTTTGCCGATGCAGGAGAGCATCTTACCATGGATGTCTATGATGAGACCTTGTATGGAGAAGCAAGGATTGTTGACTGTTGTAGGACTTGTTGGGGTTGTTTGTGACCTTATGATAGAAGATGCAAAGGCCCGTGACAAGGGAGGAACATGATGATCGTTGTGGAGGATTAGGTCATTCTTTAGCCACATGGAGAATTGGCTAAATGCCCGGCATGACTCATGGAAAGATTGAGGAGGGCACACACTTGAGTTTGATGATACTTGGGTGGACTTCTCATGGTCAAGACCAAGAGCAAATCTTGGTGAAACCTTTAGTGGGGGAGTTGTGATGGAAGGGACTCATGATGTGATGATAATATGGTTGGGTGACTGAGCTCACTAGGCCGAAGATTATAGACTTGGATGAGGATGACTGATTTTTGTTAGGGGTCTACTTGGTTGGACTACATGGGCAACTTAGTCATGGACATCAGGTTGGAGACATGGAGCATGGCAGTGTATGCAGGGACATTATGTAGGAGCACTTGTAGAGGTGTCACTTATGGGCGTCCAATGAGGAGTGCCAAGGTAGGAGTGTTGTGCAGATGGATTTGCTGGTGTGACATGGAGATGTTTTATGTATGAGCTGATGGAGAGGTTGTGCACTCTTGTACAACAAGGCCATGGACTTGGATGGATTTGTGAGTAGACTATGGAGCATTCCTACTACATGGAGAGCTGAGGCATCTTGCAGAGACCTTTGGGCCGAGACTTGCATGGTCGCTGAGATGTTGGTTGGAGATGACTCATGGAGCTCATGATGACATGGGGTTGTGCCTTTTGGAGACTTCATATATGCTGGACTTGGAGGATTTGATGCATTGAGGAGCTGAGGTCAGAGACTTTGATGCACGATGGGGTGCATACTTTCAAGTACATGTATGGGAATGGCTTGAAAGAGTCACTTGAAGCGGAGGATCGATATGAGACACTTTGGAGTGATGGAGTTACGACGATGATGATGCCATGGTGGCAACACTTGGGCATGGGTTGAGCCGAGACTTAACCACTTTTGACACATGGGAGCTGATTGATCTATGATCATGGGCAGCACATGGATAGATGAGACAAGTGTATACTTGTTTTTATGGCAAGCTAGAGGGATGGCACATTGCAGATATGATGGAGGTTGCTTCATGGACCTGGATGTGGCACATCAAGGGTCGGGTTGATGAGATGATCTCTCCACTTTGAGGAGATGGATGTTTTGTAGATGGATGATGATGTTGGGGTAGATGTGACTGATTTCATACATCACCTTCATACCAGACATCATGGACAACATGTTGCAGATGAGATGAGGACTACTTCATGGACCTGAGCATGGCTTACACTTGTATGGAGATGGATTCTTGATCGAGTTGAGGATGTGACAAAATGTGTTGAGAAATGACTGATGATGGCATGAGGATGTGCATTCTCATGGTTTGAGCGTGACAGTTGGATTAGCTACCCAACTAGTTCAGACATGGGGGCCAGCATGTACAGAGATGTGTTAGCATTATGTTGGAGTATCATGGCAACAATACACATGATGATGACAAATGATGAGGTCGACACGAGATGTTGCAGTGGGCAGGTAGCTTGAGATGGAGGGGCCAAACCTTCTACGATGGAGAGCAGCCTGTGGAGATTGTGACAGGGTGGTCGATGGTCATGGATTGAGATGATTTCCGATGTATGACATACCGATGGGGTTTATACCTTGGTATGGTGATCTTAGTGACAGATGGTTGCCGAGACGATACATGATGGAGACGGGAGTTTTACATATGTTGCAGGGATGGTTGTAGTATGTGGAGGAGTTGACATCATGGGTGAGACAGTTGTTGATGATCTTGGTGGATGGCTACCAGGATGGTATGTTGTCGAGAACGACAACGACTTCAGGTGGAGGAGGATGTTAGGACCTGTGGTTCCACCCGAGGTGCGACCGCATTCGGTAGCGAACGAGCGGTTGGGAAAAGTGAAGGACGAGCTCAGACTTAGCGCGCGAAGGAGTTATGCGCACAAATGAAGGAGAGCGAGGTGTTTTTTTATGTGTGGGAGCATGGTTGATTACCCACGGAGCCGACCTACGACTTGGAGCAAAGCCGACGAGTATTTGCGATGAGTGGGGTGTGTCACAGCGTGGAGGACGAGTCGGCTGGGTAGACTAACTCGCCCTGCCACCCATATAAGTAAGTGAAGCGTGGAGCTCATTCGATCATCACATCTTCGACCATCAAACAAGAGATAAGGCACAGTCACAAGAGATACAAATTGCGAGTTGGGAGTGCAGCGTTGTGCACCCAAACTTGGGCGAAGTCGCACGGTGAACGCACGAAGGTATCGGGCGAAGGTGTTGGGCGAAGAGCGCCCGCCGGTTGAAGAGAAGGCGTGCACGGGTAAGGCGTGGGCCCTCGGTTGTGCAAGGCGTGCACGGGTGAAGGCGAGGGCGCCCGATTGTGCGAAGGCGCACAGGTGAAGGTGTGAACGCCCGATTGTGTGCGGTTGTGCGGTTGGGTGGTTGTGCACGGGTTCTTGGGCAGATCGGGTGAGCGCCCGCCCATCGTGCAGAGGCAAATGTGGAAGGTGTGCATGGTGGAAACGATGAAGTGTTGAGATTGTGAACGGAGGTGTGACTCGTGCGGAGGCGCCCGTGTGTGGCGACTTGGTTACGACGAGGCGTGCCCAAGTTGGGCAAACAACACGATCGTGCGACAAGGTGAATGAAGGGTTGGTGAGTAGTGCGACAACCGTAAGGAGGTGCTGACAAGCTGGGCAACTGAGTTTGCCGAAGTTGAAAATTGGCTAAATGTAAATTTGGGGTTTCCTAAGATTTAACTTGTACTTGTAAAAGAAGATTATATATATATTGATTCAGGCATACTCATATTATAGGGAGTTGCCTCTCCCTTTACACTGTTGTGCATTTCTCTTGTATAATGTTGTTTATGTGAATGTTATGGGCTTTCGTTTGTATAAAGGAACACATTAATAATACTTGGTTGCGAAACTCAAACTAAGTAGGATAAGTGGAATGTTAGGCGTAGTCTACAATCGTAAGTATTTGTGAAAAGAAAACGATTGGTTATAAGCGGTTGAAAGACTACCGCAGGTGTAAGGGAGTGACATATATGGTCCAATAAGAATAGCAAATACACATACAAACGTTCTTAAGAAATATAGATTTGAGTGTGATTCATTTGGCCACAATGTTTCTAACGCACTCCCTTGCACTCGGAGATCCATTAAACTCTTCATTAGATTTCAGGAAAAGCGGTGAAAAACATGGACCTTGATAAATAGAATGAAATGGGAAAGATTTGAAGCCTATGCGATGGAAGATAACCCGACACTGAAGTAACTAGATGAGTGAAATTGTTTCTTATGCAAGAAGAAATTGCATAAAATATTGCAAATGGAAAACGGAACGATGCTGACGCTGAGCAAAGATATTAAAATGGGCGCCGAGATGTAGCGAAATTCAAATTCAAATGGGCGAGAAGATGCAATAAAATACAAATTCAAATGCGCTGGGAAACTAGATGAGTGAAATTGTTTCTTATGCAAGAAGAAATTGCATAAAATATTGCAAATGGAAAACGGAACGATGCTGACGCTGAGCAAAGATATTAAAATGGGCGCCGAGATGTAGCGAAATTCAAATTCAAATGGGCGAGAAGATGCAATAAAATACAAATTCAAATGCGCTGGGAGGTAACCAGACGAAATTCAAATGGGGGCGGGAGATGCTGGCTGCAACATAAATACGAAGGAACACCAACTGCCAACATTTCACAGACTGAGCTCTAATAAATGGCTAAGGTACACGGAATTGTCTTCAATCATTATATACTCGTACCATTACTTCATTCACGCTCTTAATCATTGCCCTCCAATTCAGATCTTTAATCCATAACATTATTTTAAATCTCGACCTTTTAACATTATATTCTAAACATAGGGCTTCTTAACCCTAACCCTACCCGAGCACCGCCTTAAAAGGACACATCTGAACAACTATGCAATAGTGAGCCAAGGAGTTGTCTATAATGCGACTTTTTGAGATTCCGGTGACGGAATCCGGCGGAAGAAATTGAGATGAAATCATGATTTGTTGCAGTTAAAATGGTTTTTTAACTGCATATTCGGATTCAGCACCCTGAAAAACCCCTGGGACGGTTTCATTGTGCAGAAATTATCTATCAAACTTGGATTCCAATAAATTACTGCCGGATTTTCACCGGAAAAAATCGACGGAAAGGCTTTCAAAAAGTCGCGTTAAAGACTACTCCGTGAGCCAATGGTCCTAATTGGCGTGTCATATAGAACACCAACACGCAACTTTAAACCACCCAACTTAAAGATGTGATAATTTAAAACATATAAAACGAAACACTTAAAACCAGGTGCACCCTTGGTACCCAATCTAAACGACGAGAGAAATAGAGGAATCGGATCTTCGAGCGGGACATAGAAAGGTTCCGATACCAAGTGGTCAATGCAAACTTTCCTTCGATCATTATTTATTCAGTCACGCACCTTTGTGATGCGTACTGAATTCTTATCGGTAATTGCGTGTGGGTCACACACGATTGTTATTTCGGCAATTTTTGACGCGTTCCGCACCTGTTCTTCGAATCTTTTCGGCCCTACGCAACGACGTCCTTCGTGAAGGCCATTTCAATATTATTTTGTATATTTTAGAATAGTTTATAAATATGTCGGATAAAATTTAAGAGTACAGTTAATAGTCCAATTTCCAAAATATTCCTAAATGTTTAACTTCGCTACTTTCCACTGGCCGGTGCGGATGATTTGACAGGATGGTCAAAAGTGGCCAGCAAAAAAAAATTTAATAAATTTTGTGAAAATAGTGTTTAAGTTATATTTTTAATAATGAAGATAGATTTAGCATTATCAAATTGAAAATTATAACTTAAAAATTTAACAAAATATTACCAAAAATTAAACTAAAACAAACTAAACCATATTACCGTCGTACAAAATATTCCAAAATCTCTGAAGTACAGTGCCTATCTGTCCATCTTTAGGAGCCTAGAGATTTGATTTTATTCTTGAATATATTTTAGTAGGTACGTCCACGTGTCGATGCCAAAACAACGTTATGTTTATCCGTAATCAACAATTTCATATTCCGCAAAAACATCTAGTTCTTAGTTTGCACATGGCAGATGATAATTCTGCCGGCAACACAATAATTAAGCACTTCTACAGCTACTACTTTATAAGGAGTTGAGTGGTTCCACAGGTACGTCAATTCGCCCTTCAGACGCACGTGAATCTACCGAATCTGCATTCATTAATTTGGAAGCCCTTACATCGAGTCATCTCATCTTAACGAAATTTGCGTCTCGCTCAACGTGTTTTCGGCCCGTCTTTTTTTCGAATTTTTAGATGAATTGCCCTGTTATGAACGCGGAACTGTGTTGACAGGCTTGAAATTTTTTTATTAATCACAAGCAGTGTGATTTTTTATTTTTTATTAATCATATTAATTAATTATTTAATTTAAGTATGAAGGTTTGGAATGTTTTCCCCTTTATTTTTAAATCTAATTTGTTAAAAATTTGGTAGAGATTCATTGAAATAATGGAATGTTTTGTGATTTATTTTTAAATTTAATTTGTTAAAAATTGGGTAGGGATTCATTGAAATCACAAGTTTGACACGTGAAAGTTTTTGAGGGTGTTGAATCCATATATATAGTCAAAAAAATAGTTTAAACAACACAAATCCATATAGAGTCAAAAAACCAGTGTAAACAACACAAATCAAGATTTGGTCACAAATTTTTTTACTAAATTCTACCAAAAAATTCGGAAAACTCCAAAAAGTCACCATTAAAGACTATTCCATTAATTCTTCCAAATTTAATTAATTAAAAAAATGATCAATCTACTGATAATTATAAATACAAACTAATAATATATCAACTAATAATAATAATATATATACATCAAAATTTTGAAAAATAATCTCCATTAATTTTTTTACCAACTGCCTACAATTATGGAAGTAAACTGCAGTCTTTCCTTAATTTATGGAAACCAACTATAGTAATTTTTATGGAAACCAACTGCAGTAATTTCCTTAAATTAAGGAAATCAACTGCAGTTAATAAATTTATTGTTGGGATCTTCTGAAGTGGTCCATTACTCCATCTGGAGTTCTCTACCTTGATCTGTGGAACACCTGACACATAGCCATCAGAAGCTTGATGGACGCTTGGCTATAAATTTATCTGTTTGGTCCCCAATCTTGCATCTCAATACCTTCAGTTTTTACACCATCAAGCTGAGAGCGTTGAGCTTGGAAGTGCCTTCAAACTTTCTGTATTCTTTTCCTTTTGCTTGGATTGAAGCTGGAGCGCTGTTTTTAGTCAAGAAAGCAAGTGGACTGTGGAAGCGTAATAGGAAAGTTTTGCTTTGCAGATGGCTGGAGGTAATTTATTTTTACTGGGCATTAAAACTTCATTTTGATTCTTTAAAGAAATTAATTCCGAATGTAAAGAATCTTATTTGTGCTTGCATTTTTTCTGGCCATAAAAGTTTATTCCAGTTTTACGATTCTTTAAGTTTTTATTCCGCATATAGAATCGCTATCATATACTAACATTGGTATCAGAGCGTAACATTTATGTCTACCTTGGTGTGTTCTACTTACCAAAATTATGTTGTTATGATAACGGAAACCACAGTCCATGCTCAGAAATATTTTTCCGTGATGTTCTTTTTAATGTGACCTGTTATGGTCTTTTACACTGTTGGCATTGCTGACCATGACGTACAACCCTTTTTGGGCCAGCTTAGTGCTGCATGTAAGCGACAGGGTGTCTGTATGTGAGTAGCGCCTGGTTTCTGATGGTATGTCTACTCTGCTGTGTGCTAAACTGAAAATACCGAATGGAAATTTTGTGATTTTTCAGTGTTGTGTAGTTTAGGATTCATCCTCAAGTTTGTGTGCGCCTTATGCTTGTTTTTAATGCTGGAGCCCATGTAATTAGATTCAAACTAGTGAACAAAAAAAAAAAAATGTTGCGCATGCTACGTTTTTAGATTGCTTCATTCCTTACATCTGTCTTTCGTGTTGGGGTTGAAGTTTGAACAATATGTGTACTGTGAATGGGCTGGAATTAGTGAGGTTCATTGATTCTTATCCCCAAGCATTGCACCAGCACTATTTAAAGAAGATATTCTTGGCACAGGAATAGTTTATTTCTCAAATAAAAAAACAAAGACAGTTGTTGTGGTTAGTTACAGTGTGTAACCCTCGACAATGAGTTTGGGGATAAATTAATGCAGATTTTAATTCTCGCATTAGTTTTCTTGGTCTCCATGAAGTTTATGTGGACTAAGAACAATACGTTTCCCCAAAATATCAACTATTTTAATGGTTTTCATTAAAATGGAATTTAAGGTTTATTTATTTTAGAAAGGAATTCTTGTTGTCATTTGGAGTAATACTAATATTTATCGCAGTTTTACTCATATAGTTCTCTTGTATGAAGTTTATTTAAAATGTTATTTTGACTTATTCATTTTTACTGAACATTTTTTTTTTTACTCTGGTTAAAGAAATGTTTATAATTTTATAAGAATTTTTTTTTAAGAGTTTGATTAGTGCGGTAATTGTTTCCGCTTTCCATATATATATATATATATATATATATATATATATATATATATATATATTTTTGTTTATGCAATTTATAATGGGTAATGTCTAGTGATCCATATAATTTTAATTAATTAGAGAATAGCCACAACATCTTTAATTAAATAAAATTATATATTATGATTGGTTAGATCACATAAAGATTATTTAGACATTAAATTGTAATTAATTAGACTAAATATGATAAAATTTATTCCACAGGAATTTTTATGATATTTATGTAATTAATTAGGATAAAATTTCATAACCTACCCACAGGAGTTATGAATTAATAAGTTTTATCATAAAGTTCAGAATTATGAAAAATTGAATCTGTTTGAATTGAAAATTTAGCCCACAGGCAATTTTTATGTCATTAGATTCAATTTTGAGCATGATTTACATTGGTAAAACATGAAATTTTATCTAAGCCTCAATTTTAACATAAGCATGTGATTTTTAATTTTGATGCAGTTGTACAACCTGCAAATTTCTCTGAAATTCGTTGTGACATTCCCGAACTTAAGGGAGATAACTATAAGGTTTGGAAGGAGAGGATTCTCCTTCATTTGGGGTGGATGGACATAGATTATGCTATTAGGAAAGATGAACCACCGACACTCACTAATACCAGCACTGCAGTGGACATCACGCTTTATGAACAATGGGAGCAATCCAATTGTCTAAGCATGATGTTCATTACGACTAAAATTTCAGCTGGTATTCGTGGTTCTGTTGATCAACATGAAAAGGTCCGAGACTTGTTGAAGGCCATTGGTGATCAATTCGTCACTTCAGACAAGGCACTAGCAAGCACCCTAATCATGAAGTTCTCATCCCTAAGGCTCACTAGTGTGAAAGGTGTGCGCAAGCACATCATGTAGATGAGGGACACTGTGGCTCAATTGAAGAAACTCGAGGTTGAAATATCGGAGTCTTTCCTAGTGCACTACATCCTGAACACCCTTCCGCACCAATATGGACCTTTCAAAATCTCATACAACACACATAAGGATAAATGGTCAATTAATGAACTCATGACCATGTGTGTTCAAGAGGAAGAGAGATTGGTGATGGAACTGGGAGAGAGTGCAATGCTGGCAACGCGTGGAAAGGGCAAATCTCAAGCCAATCGGAAAGGGAAAGGTAAAGTACCTCCCCAAGCCGATATCAAGAAGGATTCCAAATGTTTCTTCTGTAAAAAGAAGGGACACATGAAGAAGGAATGCGCCAAATTTCAGAAATGTCTTGCGGACAAAGGTAATTTAATCTCGTTTGTTTGTTATGAATCTAATATGGTTAACGTCAATATTAACACATGGTGGATCGATTCTGGATCAACAATTCACATTTCGAATTCCTTGCAGGGTTTACAGAACCTAAGGAAACCAGTGGGAAGTGAGCAAAGCATCTTATCAGGAAACAAGATGGGCTCGCATGTGGAAGCTATAGGAACATGTTATTTAACTTTAAGTAGTGGCTTTGTTTTAGAATTAGAAAAGACCTTTTATGTTCCAAGTTTTTCTAGAAACTTGATTTCAGTTTCAAGGCTTGTACCTTTTGGATATTCCTTAAACTTTTCAGAAAAATCTTTCAGTCTATTTTATAAATCTGATTATGTTGGGAATGGTATTTTGTCTAATGGTCTTTACTGCATTAATTTACAAAACAATGTCACTTATGATTCAATGCATGTTCACACTGACACTAAAAGATTTGTTATTAATGAAGATTCCTCTAAATTATGGCATCGGAGACTAGGTCATATCTCCATAGAAAGAATTAAAAGATTGGTAAACTAAGGGGTACTTAATACTCTGGATTTTACTGATTTTGAGACTTGTGTGGACTGCATAAAGGGAAAGCAGACCAACAAGTTAGAGAAAGGTTCCAATAGGAGTTCGGACATATTAGAGACCATACATACTGATATATGTAGTCCAGACATGGACTCACATGGTCAGAGATACTTCATCTCCTTTGTAGATGATTACTCACGATATATGTATCTCTACATGCTTCATAAAAAGAGCGAAGGATTAGATGCCTTTAAGATCTTTAAGGCTGAAGTAGAGAAACAATGTGGCAAGCAAATTAAGATCGTGAGATCAGATAGAGATGGAGAATATTATGGTAGATACACAGAAGATGGACAAGCACCTGGGCCATTCGCTAAATTTCTTCAAGAGCATGGGATTGTTGCCCAATACACCATGCCTGGTTCACCCGACCAGAATGGTGTAGCAGAAAGAAGAAACCGAACTTTATTGGACATGGTGCGGAGTATGCTTAGCAGCTCCAATCTTCCTAAATCCTTGTGGACTGAAGCACTTAAGACGACAGTGTATATATTAAACCAATTTCCAACCAAGGCGGTTCCTAAAACGCCATTTGAATTATGGAAAGGTTGGAAACCGAGTTTGCGACATATGCGCATTTGGGGATGCCCGTCTGAAGTGAGAATTTATAATCCACAAGAGAAGAAGCTGGACCCAAGGACCATTAGTGGGTATTTCATTGGATATGCTGAAAGGTCTAAAGGTTACAGATTTTATTGTCCATCTCATAGCACTACGATTGTGGAATCAAGAAATGCAAAGTTTCTTGAAAATGACTTGATCAGTGGGAGCGATCAAACCAGGAACATAGTTTCTGAGAAGGATCATTCAGAGTTTCAACCTTCCACCTCAAGTGATAGATTGGTTATTGTTCATACCACCCCTCAAGTACAAACTGGTGTTGAACAACCAATTGTTGAAATTCCACAAGCTACTGACGACATTCTAGTAGATCAGGTAGTTCAAGAGTTGCCAAGAACTTTTGAACAACAAGTTGAACCACATACTTCTTAGGAAGATGATGGTAAACATTAAGAAGATCTACTAGACCAAAGAGATCAGCAATTCCTAATGATTATGTTGTGTATCTACAAGAATCTGAATACAACATTGGAGCCGAAAATGATCCCGAGTCATTTTCACAAGCCATGAGTTGCAAAGAATCAGAACTATGGTACAATGCCATGAAGGAAGAGATGAATTCCATAAAGAGTAACGAAGTCTGGGATCTTGTTGAGTTTCCTAATGGTGCAAAAGCCATTGGATGTAAATGGGTCTTTAAGATAAAGAAAAACTCATTGGGCAACATTGAGAGATACAAGGCAAGAATTGTTGCTAAGGAATTCACTCAGAAAGAAGGAATCGACTACACGGAGACTTTTTCTCCTGTATCTAAGAAAGATTCCTTGCGCATTATTATGGCATTAGTAGCCCATTTTGACTTGGAGTTGCAACAAATGGATGTGAAAGCGGCTTTTCTTAATGGAGATCTAGAGGAGGAGGTTTACATGAAACAACCTGAAGGATTCCCCTCTAGTGATGATGAGCAATTGGTTTGCAAGCTCAAGAAGTCATTATACGGTTTAAAACAAGCATCCCGCCAATGGTATTTGAAATTCCATAATGTAATTTCTTCTTTCAGTTTTGTAGGAAACATTATGGATCAATGTATAAACCTGAAAGTTAGTGGGAGTAAAATTTGTTTTCTTGTTTTATATGTGGATGACATTTTGCTAGCAACCAATGATAAGGGTTTGCTACATGAGGTGAAATAATTCCTCTCTAAAAATTTTGATATGAAGGATATGGGTGAGGCATCTTATGTCATTGGCATTAAGATCCATAGAGACAGATTTCGAGGCATCTTGGGTCTGTCACAGGAAACCTATATTAATAAAATTTTAGAGAGATTTCGGATGAAGGATTGTTCACCAAGTGTAGCTCCCATTGTGAAGGGTGATAGGTTCAATTTGAACCAATGCCCGAAGAACGACTTTGAAAGGGAACAAATGAAGAACATTCCATATGCTTCTGCTGTCGTAAGCCTAATGTATGCTCAATTCTGCACAAGACCTGACATTGCATTTGTTGTGGGAATGTTGGGACGATATCAGAGTGATCCAGGTTTATACCACTGGAGAGATGCAAAGAAAGTAATGAGGTACCTTCAAGGAACCAAAGACTACATGCTTATGTATAGACGGATGGACAATTTGGAAGTAATTGGCTACTCAGATTCTGACTTTGCTGGATGTGTTGATTCACGTAAATCAACATCAGGTTACATTTTTATGATGGCCGGTGGAGCTGTATCATGGAGGAGTGCCAAGCAGACCTTGATTGCCACTTCCACTATGGAAGCTGAGTTCGTCTCCTGTTTTGAGGCTACTTTACATGGTGTATGGCTTAAGAGTTTCATTTATGGGCTTAGAATTATGGATTCTATCTCTAAACCATTGAGAATATATTGTGATAATTCAGCTGCGGTTTTTATGGCTAAAAACAACAAAAGTGGGAGTCGAAATAAACACATCGATATTAAGTATTTAGCTATAAGGGAACGTGTTAAAGAAAAGAAAGTGGTCATTGAGCACGTCAGCACTGAGTTGATGATCGCTGATCCTTTGACTAAGGGCATGCCACCGTTTAAATTCAAGGATCATGTAATGAATATGGGACTTGGTTCCATTATGTAGTTTCTCATTGTATGGACAATGTTATTTTAATGAAATTCTTAATTATTGTGATGTTTTTTCTCATATTTATGTGCACCTTAAGTTGATTTGAGAAAATTCATTTAAGAAGGACTAAGAATAAACATAAGGTTTATTCATTAAGAAATTGTTGCCACATAAATTATAATAAGAATAAATACATAGTAATACATGGAAGATAATACTCATCATTAGAGGACTTATCGCCATGATTCATGTATCTATTACTTAATACAGATTATCAATGGATTTTAAGTTGAGACATTAAGTTAGGAAGTATGGACCAAGTGGGAGAATGTTAAGCTCCATTAATTTTTTTACCAACTGCTGCCTACAATTATGGAAGTAAACTGCAATCTTTCCTTAATTTATGCAAACCAACTGCAGTAATTTCCTTAAATTAAGGAAATCAACTGCAGTTAATAAATTTATTGTTGGAAGCTTCTGAAGTGGTCCATTACTCCATCTGGAGTTATCTACCTTGATCTGTGGAACACCTGACACATAGCCATCAGAAGCTTGATGGAAGCTTGGCTATAAATTTATCTGTTTGGTCCCCAAGCTTGCATCTCAATCCCTTCAGTTTTTACACCATCAAGCTGAGAGAGCTGAGCTTGGAAGTGCCTTCAGACTTTCTGTATTCTTTTCTTTTTGCTTGGATTGAAGCTGGAGTGCTGTTTTCAGTCAAGAAAGCAAGTGGACTGTGGAAGCGTAATAGGAAAATTTTGGTTGCAGCAAGAGAGTTATTAATGGCTAGAGGTAATTTATTTTTACTGGGCATTAAACCTTCATTTTGATTCTTTAAAGAAATTAATTCCGAATGTAAAGAATCGTATTTGTGCTTGCATTTTTTCTGGGCATAAAAGTTTATTCCAGTTTTATGATTCTTTAAGTTTTTATTCCGCATATAGAATCTATGTCATATACTAACATTATATAGATATATATATATATATATATATATATATATATATATAGATATATATATATAACTAACTATGGGTTCAAAATTGAATATAACATTCTGTTAGGTTCTAAGATCATGATATACATCAGCGAAGGCAGACTGGAGTAAATTAGGTATGTCACTCTGATGAGTTCTGCAAATACTTTATTTTCAACTCACCTACCTGATGAAGTTCCTAGGGTTGTTGGCAATGCACATCCACTACGGTTGTTGGCAATGCACATCTACTATGAATACGATCTATACCTACCTTGAGGAGCTGATGTATTCCAATTTCCACTGTGCTGACTCATCTCATGAGTAGACAAGTCACGGGAGAGTACTATGAATTAATGAAAAATAAATGAAATCAAGTGATCTGGTGAATACTTATTACCGACAACAGATAATGGAGGTTAAGTAGGGTTTAAAGGAATATCATGTTGTACACCAAAAATTCGGTTGATTATGTTGACCTTTTGATATTTACAATAATAAATTCAAATAACTTTCGATTCTCTGCCTTTCCCAAGAATATTTCACACATGCACGCTGCAACAACATTCACTTACTATTATCATTTTGCAATTATCCAAGTTCGAATCATGTAGAAGTTCTCCAATCTTCGTAGGTACTTATAGATTTATGTGGATTTTTCATGTTCGTGGAAAATTTTGTCGTTTTCATGGAAATGTGATAACAATGAATGCCTATTTCATTGTCGACAGACTATACATATAACATTACTTAGTTTTTCATTATCAACTCACCTTAAGGAGAAAAAACAGTTGTCACTACACACTATACCCTATGCTTGAAAGAAAACCGTTGGCGATCCATGACATATATTTCGACGCATGCATTGACATTCTGAAACAAGTGAATTTTTAATTTATGTATTGTGCACATTCAGACGTGAGTTGCTTTGCATATAAGTGCGCTTTTATACCTCTAATTAAGGGTTATTTTATGAATATTGTCTCAAATTAGATGTTTGTCTTATGGATGGGTCTTTTAAACCATTGATTAGGAGCTACTTTCCGAAATATTATGTCATTGTTTGTTTATATCCATAAAATTCACTATTACATATAAAAGGGTTTAAGATAATTTTTTGAATAAATCTTCTCAATTTGAAACCAAAAAAAACTTGTAAATTGTCTTAAATATTGTTTTTAAGTGAGTGTTTCAAATTCTTGTCTTAAAAAATTGTCTCTGTGAAGAAAATGTAGAACACAAGTATTATTGTCTTCTACAAGATAATTCAGTTTTCTCTCTCAAGAGATTATAATTACAATTAAAGACATATTCTCTCTAGAGACCATAAAAATTCTCTTTAGAAACAAAATATGGAATGTGAATCTTTGTGTTTCTTTAGTGATTAATTCATGTTAGGGCACGATGGAATCGAACCATCAACCTCAAGGTAGGTGCTCTTCCATTGAGATATCACCCTTTAAAAAAACATGTTACCTTGATTAGAAAAATAAAAATCAATGAGTCAAAAATAATGTAATAATGTAATTCCTCCAATACATGAGAATCTAATGGATCCCACAATTAAACTTGCACATGTTTTAAAGTAGGTTAGATAAATGCTTTAATTTTTTTTTTTGCAAGGAAAATCCAAGATCTGGGCATGGGATGGGATGGGTTGTTGAGTTCTTCAAATCTTCATGATTCACCCACAAACACTGATCGCAAACATGAAAGGTAGAATATATTAGGGATATTTCATTTCTTATGTTCTTTAGGTATAGGTTGCAAATCTACTATATGTAGTATTCTTGCTGCATTTTTTGAAAATATTCCAGAATGACCTATCAAATTTGTATAATATTCTGAAATCTACAATACACCTAACAATTGTAGATTTTTACTTGTATATTCAACAACTTATGTGATGTGATAAAACAAAAGAAAATAATCTACTCTACTCTTGAGCAGAAACCAAAATTGATCGATGAAAACAATAAAAAGAAGTAGGGAGAATATCAATCACACATAACACAATATTTCTCTGGGGAAAGAAACTATTAAAAACCTCGACTAGCTATACTGCATTAACTAAAATATCTGAGAAGAAAATACAATGTTTGTTCGTCTTGAACACTTCATGCACTAGAACAATCTAACTCTCTGCCTCATAAGCCAGCTCAGGCCAAAACTTAGCCAATTCTGTTGCCTCTAAGCCCCTACTTCCTTGCCTAATTCTTAACAGAATTATCCTCTATTTAATGTGAAAATTCCCTCTCCATAACTACGCAATCCAAACATAGGTCCTCAATTGATTTCATGCACCATCTGTACAACTCAGAAAATTATACAACTGATAGTACACTGTCCCTGAACTCTAGTCTCAACTGGGTCTTCCTCTGAACTGACATGTATGAGTTATTTATGAGTGAATCTTTAGTTAACTAATGGAGCAGTGTAGCTGTAGTGGTGCTTGTCCCCACTACAAGACCTCCTACTAGTTCCTCCAACTGTTTGAACTAGTTTAACTGACTTTAACTCAGTTAGAATAAGTTAATTAATTACAACTCAAAATCACTCAACCTAGACCCCTAAAATTTAGGAATCACTCTACATGACTCTAGACAGACTTCCAACTCAAATTTACTGAGCTAACTAAGTCAACTTAACTTACTTAACTGCTACAAATTTCTATGAGAATAGATTTACAATTTAATTCACAATTTAATTCAAGCACAAATTAAGTTGGAATTTCTAGATGTTATTTTTAACATTTCTTGTTGAAAATTTCAACACTGCCTCTCAACAAGAAAAAAATTCAGCTATATCTCGAACCAGTACCTTTAGAATGTTTTTCATGCAACACTTCCCTCTAGTGTTGCTGCTACTACAACTTCTGAAATTGAAAAAACCATCCAAATTTAATCGGTATGATGCATAAGTCACCGAAGTCTTTGACTGCTACTAGCTCTGCTTCTGTCGACTAAAAACTTTGTGCTTATGTTGACTCTGCCTCTGTGCCATCTGCACTGCTATCAACTCTGCTCTATGCTCTACAGTATATGATTGTTGCTACCCTCTACCTTTGTCACTTTGATATCTGACTGCATCAACTACCACTGATCCATCCTACTATTGTGTATTGTGGGTTTCCATAGCAACGTAATGATCCATGAGACAAAACCTCTCGATGGACCCTGCCCACTTTTCTACACTCTTGGCACTATTACTTCACATTGCCCCACTTATCACTTAGAGGTATGGATGCATGTGCTCCCTCTTCCCACTTGGCTCAAAATTTCCCCCAACTAGAGGTCTCTGCTTGAGTGGATGTCTCCACTCAGTCTCCTCTTTACTTCTCTAATTGTGGCTACTCCACAACTTTCTGACGCTGCTTTTGAGGCTTCTTCCGGGGCTGCATGTTGAGAGGTAATTCACTCTCCCTCTCAACCACCAAGTCTCTAACATTTTCCTTTCTCCTCAAGGATTTTCATGCATCTTGTACCTCAAGTGCATACAGGTTCTTGCCTCGCACAACAATCTGTTTCATCTTTCCTGTCGTCAAAAAATATTCTTAAAAAGAGGTGATTTTAAATCGGCATTATCTCCCTCATTCAAACTCCGATTTGGATGATTTATTTATTTATTTATTTTAATTTGGGTATGCTTTCACAAGGAATCCAAATCTGATATTTGTTTTTGAAAAATTTCAACAAAAAATTTCAAATATTCTCTGCAAACTTGTCGCCCAAAAAATTCCTGCTCCTTAATCTACCAATATCAATGATCACAACTCCTTTTGTGTCACTAAACATTGGCTCACTGATCTTCCCTCTAGAATAATTCTAGCTCCATTAAGAAGTCTTCACATAGGGTATTCTAGATATTCCCTGAACTAGATCTCAATCATTCTGCAAGAAAAAATTTGAATTCTTCTCTTCTATTGTGAATTCAGCTTTGATACCTTGTAGATTCAACAACTTCTGTGATATGCTAAAACACAAGACAAAAATCCAATCTACTCCTTACTGGAAACGAAAATTGATCGATGAAAACAACAAGTAGAAAGAGGAAGAATATCAATTACAAACAACATAATATTTATCTGGGGAAAGCAACTACTAAAAACCCCAACTATCTATATTGAATTAACTAGAAGATCTAAGAAGAAAATACAATGCTTTTTCATCCTAAACAATTCTTGCACTAGTACTATCTAACTCTCTACCTTATAAGCCAGCTCAAGCCAACAATTAGGCAATTCTACTGCCTGCCAAGCCCCTGATTCCTTGTGCAGTTCCTAACAGAATTAGCTTCTATTTAATGTGGAAATTCTCTCTCCATAAGTGCACAATCAAAACATAGGTCCTCAACTAATTACATGCATCGTCTATACAACTTGGAAAATTATACAACTGATAATACATTGTCCTTGAACTCTAATTTCAACTGTATCTTCCTCTGAACTAACATGCAGGAGTTATTTATGAGTGAATCTTCAGTTAACTGGTGGAGCAGTGTAGCTGCACTGGTGCTTGTCCCAACTACTAGACCTCCTATTAGTTCCTCCGATTGTTTGAACTAGTTTAACTGATTTTAACTTAGATAGACTGAGTTAATTAATTACAACTCAAAAGAACTCAAATTGGACCCCTAAAATTTAGGAATCACTCTACATGACTCTAGATAGACTTCCAACTCAAATTTACTGAGCCAAATAAGTCAACTTAACTTAGTTAACTGCTACAAGTTACTATGAGAATAGAATTGCAATTTATTTCACAATTTAATTCAAGGATAAATTAAATTGGAATTTCTGGATGCTAGAATCTTTAGTTAACTCGTGTGGTACTGGTGATGCACTAGCGCACTACTCCACTACTAGACCTCTACTAGTTCCGCCAACAATTAGAACTAGTTTAACTGACTATAACTCAGTTAGGTTGAGTTATCTAATTACAAATCAAAAGAACTCAACCTGGGCCCTTAAAATTTAGGGATCACTCTACATGACTATAGATAGATTTCCAACTCAAATTTCCTAAGTCAATTAAGTCAATTTAACTTAATTAACTATTACAAGTTGTTATGAGAATATAATTACAATTTAATTCAAGGACAAATTAAATTGGAATTTCTAGATGTTTTTTTTTTAAGCTAAGATGGAACCATTTATATTAGAACAAGTTAAAACCAGTACATACATACGATGGCCTCAACTCGCCCCGAAGGGAAACCGGGTCTTTTGGCCATTTGAGGTTCTTAATAGTTATCTAAAAACAAAATTTACTGAGTCTGTTTGTCCATGTTATATATACTAACCATTCAAAGAAACTAACACTGTTTGCTAACTGCATTATAAAAGATAACAGAGGGTAGCATGCTGTTCAGCTTCCTAACTAAGGAGATAATAGACATATCTTGAAAAATCATTCTTCCATTGCGCTCGGCTGGTGCTCCTCCTCTTTTGCTTCCTGAGTGAGCTTCTTTAGCTGCTGCTGTATCTCGTCAAGCTTGCCATCCTGCATCATAAGGGTTATCTGAAGGTTGTTTATCTCTTTCTTTAGATTTGGAATGCCTTGGGCCAGTTCAGCCATCTCCATGGCCACTTGTTCCATGGCCTTTGCTAACAACCGCTTCATGACCCAATACACATGTAAGGCCTGTTTGTACAGGGACATATGTCCTCTGGTGTTTCCAGGGTCTGGCAACAGATATTCCCAGTCCTCCATCTCGGATTCTGACTGCTCCTGGGTCGCCTCCTCCTCCAAATGCTGAATTATCCTCCTAATATCTGCATGCATGTCTTTACTGTATGCCCTCTCTGCATACTGCACCTAGCGCTTCATTGTTTTCCTTCCACGTTTGGTTCCTGCTATTTTGGTGCGTCCCTGTTCTTGGTGACCGGTTTGCCAACGTCCTCTTCTCCCTCTGCAGCCCCTTCCTCGTCCTGCTCCGCCTACATTGTATTTCCTTGCTCTGCTTCCCTGTCCTATTTCGCTGGCGGGTGATCTCGTGTCTACATCCTCTTCTCGGCCTCTGAGTTTCTTGTCTCTTATTTCCACCTTTGCTGATCGTGTTTCTTCCATAATTTTCCCTTTACCTCTTTCGCTTTTCCTTATCTGCGGTTGACTGTCCCGTTCCAGGTCGTATATCTCCTCCATGTTTGCCCGGGTCTGTTCCTCTCCCTCCCAGTGATCCGGCTTAATGCCTTCAAATCGCGAAGGTCTTCCTCCCCTACTCTCAGACATTACAGTCCTCTTCATTCCGTCCTCTATTCTCTTACACTGGATTTTCCTTAACCCAGGAGGTCAACCCTGTGCGATTCCTCCTGCTCTAGTTATCACCTTTTCCTTCCTGCCTCCGCTCACCTCGAGGACGCTCCTTTCTTGCTTGCCCTTATGCCTCCACCCGTATCCATTCCCTCTCACCTACCGACCTCTTTTGTGCTGCTTCACCGTCTTTCTCTGCCGCCTGCACTCGCCATAACAGCCCACTCCTCTTCGTCTTTCCCTTGTGCGACCTGGTCCTTGTCACATCACCGTTCCGCCGTCACCTCCGCCACCTCTGAACTTAAGATTATCCTTCTTGCTGCAATTTAAAATGATGCCCAGTCTACCTAACGTACAATCCACCTGCCGCGATCTCTTTATGCAAGGTGGCTCATAATTGCTGCCCCTTGTCCTTTTGTTGCCTTCCCATCTCACCGCATTAACCACCCCGATCGGGGGGGAATTTCTAGATGTTATTTTTAACATTTATTGTTGCTATTTTCAGCAACAATGACCCATAACAGGAAAAATACCTCATGGTGATTGCATGAGATTTATTTTGAAGCCCTCCATGGTTGGTTTTATCGTCACCGAACGATTTTCTATAGTTCTTCTTCATGTGACAGAGAAATTTGTAGACAATGAGCAGTTAAAGTATTTACACAACAGACATGGCCTCTAGTAGTCAATTAGGAGTTGTTCTGGTGGTCCAAATAGAGAGGGAAAGAGAAATACCAGATTTAATGACTCGAAAGGCTAATTAGTAATTGAAATAATGTCAACTACTAATCAACTGAGCTTAGAGTATACATGCCTAGAAAATAGGTGTTAAATTCTTCTAAAGATCTTCAGTTTCAAAATGGTTGGGGGAAGTTGGGGGTTGAAACAAGTAATTTGTTTTCAATTAGGATTTGGTAGAAAAAATCTTCTAGATATTATGTCACAATGAAGGCCCATGGGGAAAGTTGATGAACATTAAAGATATTAGTGGCCCTATATGTTAGGTAATGAGAGGTGATTCGTAGTTTTTTATATTGTGAGGACTTTCCATGATAAAAAAGGAAATAAAAACCATACAACCGATATTTCTTCATGAAACACCAAGAAATGTGCTACTTAGAAGGGTAAGGCACAACATAAGGATCTCTCTGGTCTAGGCAGGGTCGAGGGCATGGGTTTAGGAGCGTGTTGGTTGCTCGGATATAGTAGGTGTTCAGATACAATATGTTATGTGGGTTGTTTTGGAGCTTACCCTTGGGCGTGGACGTGACATAGATGATTGATAATTTCTCTTTATTGGTACAAACATTAATTCCCTACCACCAACAATTTCTATCTTTTACCAAGATCAAGTTTAAAAGCCTAAAAACCAATTTAATATATACATTTTGCAACTATGGAATATATATATTCCATCTACATATCCTATTCATTAGTCACTAGTCACCATATCTTAGTTTACTTATCACCTTTATTGGTTAACCACCTTTGGGAAATGTTATGAACAACATAAAGATGAGGTTTGTAAAATGTTTTTATACATATAAATGAATTCAAAGATCTATCTAAGAAAACTTCTTACACCCGAACAAATTGAGAATTCGTAGAAGGCACAAAATGTGGACTGGTTATGTCTATGGCGTGTAGGTGCTGGCAAAATTTTTTGATCCCTCATAATTTACTTAGCATGAATTTCACCATTTGAAGCAAGATTCTTGCATGAACCCATTCATCGTGTTGTGTTCATTGTGGGTAACATCGTTAGTGCTTTTTTTGCCATTGATATTTCATTAACCTTTTTCATTGCTTACAAGGATGAGTCCATGGCTCTACTTGTGTATGACCCAAAGAAAATTTCTTCCAAGTACTATATATATATATATAACACCTTTCTAAAAAAAACATATTAATACAAGAAACCACTCTTCTGATGATATATTTTTCAATTGATAAATGGGATTGAGTAGAATGTATGTACATACATGGTTCATTTTCAATGTGTCTACCTATCTGGAAATAATGCTTCAACTAAAATCTCGTTCTTCATGATATGCCTTCACCTCCTTTCTCTAACCAAATGTTTTTGGGGATATGAAGTGAGTTTCTCTTCATTGAGGCATGCAACAAATTTCAGATAGATATGTTGCACCTTGTATCGAGTCTTTGGTGTCACTCCAATTAGATAATTTCCCTGGGTTTTGTTGCTTTCTTCCTCAATAGTTCACCATATCATTTGAGGACGAAGCTATGGGAAATTCCATTGGATTTTGGGGTTCAAGATGAGTGGAGGGAAGTTATCCAAAATATGCATGATGAAACAAAGGAAAAATATGAGTCAATGAAGGGTTATCCAAATGATTTTATAGTGACATAGTTGTGAAACAGGGACGCATCCTCCCAACTTTGTTTGGATTCTACATTGACAAACTAGTGGAATGGACAAATCTGAAAGGAGGGGTAGGAGTGAATATAATAACAATCCTCATAAAAATACTTCTTTACGTGGATGATGCCATATTGTTAGATACCCTACAAAGAGGCAAAGATGAATGTGATTCGATGGAAGACCAACATGGTCCTTTTCTTGCTCAAAAGAAAACCAAAGAAAATATAGGTAAGCTTCAAAGGGGAACAACTAGAAGTCACCCAAAACTAAAAATATATAGGGCTATAATTTAATGAGAGGTTAAGCCAAACATGCGCACAGGAAAGAGGTGTCAAACAGTTGAAAAGTGTACTTTTAATTAGAAAATAGATATAGAACATCCAAAGTATGGGATTGGGAAAAATTTTTGTTCCCTGTTTTAGGCACTCATTCCAAATGTTTTCTTATATGGTTATAAGGTATGGAATCCTAACACATTTGAGGCTTGGTGGAATTAGTTGGAAAGGGTACATAAGAACTTGATAATTATGCTTTGAGGGTGAAAACTGACACTCCTATAAGATTTTTCAAGTTGAAACAAGCCTTTATCACATAGAGATGGAACTACCTAAAAGGCCAATTATGTGTGGGAAAATGGTGGTAGTAATAGTGGTGCTAGGTATGAATGAAAGTTAGCTAAGAAGAGTTGAAAAGAATAAAGCACATACATGACTAATAGTGTAATTCATCATTAGAGGAGTATGGTGTAATGGATAAAAGTTGTCTATTATTGGAGAGATTTGAAAACATAATTGTAATGCCCCACTTAAATCTTATCCTACAAATTTTATTAATGTTTACATTATCTGAAAATATTGAGAAATATTGGTCCAATATAAAATTCATGATTTCTATTATTCAAATTCCCAACTTACCTTCTCAAATTGAATCTTAGGTAGGATATGGTTTCCTTCCATTATTTCAAATAATATATGTATTCATCTCACATTCCCCAATGTACCCTCACATTTACTAGGGAGAAGACATGGTCCTCTCCATTTAATTACATGTCACATTTCCCAATGTACCCTCACATTTACTTGGGAGAAGACATGGTCCTCTCCAACTCATTATCAATATATATATATATATATTAATCTCACATTCCCCAATGTACCCCCACATTTACTAGGGAGAAGACATGGTCCTCTCCATTTAATTATCAATATATATATTCATCTCACTTTCCCAAATGTACTTTCAGATTTACTTGGGAGGAGACATGGTCCTCTCCCATTAATTTCCCAATTTTATATTCATGTCACAATTCCAAATGTACTCCCAGCTTTACTTGGGAGAAGAGAAGTCAACTGTAAGGATGGATGAGAAGTTAATGACAATAATGAGAGGTGGTTGAGATGGAGAAGAGAGGAAGGGTATAAAAAGGGAAGGGAGAAGGGAGAAAATGGGAGGTGGGGTCTTGCTTATGATGGTGGGGTTGGTTGTGATTTTAGGATTGTTGTGATTTTGGAGACCTTAGGAACCTGTGGAGGTTTGTTGGGTTGTTGAGAGGAGGGAAATATTGTTCATCTTGGTCTAGATCATTCATCTTGGACACACACACTATATTTGGTTGGACTTGGGCTCGGAGGGCTAGGGAACTTGTGGAGGTTTCTTGGGCTAGGGATTATTTCCTAGTTGGTTGGGAGGTAAATCCAGTTGGGTCTGTCAAGAGGATCATTCAGCAGGAGCAACAGGACAGGCATCTCAACCAGCGACTGGTACAGGTATTCTTCCATAGATTACTCATGTAAATTTTATTAGAATGAAATATTCACCATAAGTTATAAGGATTAGAATGTAAATGGTAAATTTTATTTGTTTAAAAGTCTTGTAAGTCAGTAAACTATTGCCTCTTATTGCATTTAAATTCTTCAGAAATAGAGCTACTAGCAGACCCTAGGATAAGGCACTTACAAATGGTATCAGAGATTTGATTCAAACTCTGGACCTTGAAACCTGTTACTTTGTCTTGGCTTGGTTGTGAATGCTAGTTTTGAGAGTGCACATATTCTAGTGGGCTCAACTTCTAGAAAGGAATTGGGCTCATTTTCCATGAATGTAGTTGTTAGAAATGGATGGTTTGGGGATGAAATTGTGCCTTTTTATTAGTCTTGCCCTACTATTTTAAAGGGGGTTGAAGGATTGCATGCCATGGTTCATTTCTCTGAAAGTGCTGGTGGTTGGTTTCTTTTGAAGTGCACCCTTTGATTTCTGCTATGTGTTCACTATCGAATATGAAACTTCGTAAGTACAGGTTATGGAGTTCTCTTATTTTGGTAAAATTGTTATATTATGTATATAAAAAAAGAGGACTCTCACGAGAAGCAATTCCGCAGCTGCATTTTCTCTGAGTTACCGTGAAAAATCAGGTTTGAAAGGTTTCTTAATAGTTTTATAACTTATTTTCCTGCCCACTCTGGCAAGGGAATGTGAAGAAGATTTTGGGTGTGCTCAATAATGAAGGGAAGAATTGTACTCTGTTTGGATATCTCAACAAATGCACTATTTCTTTGGCCCCTAGAGTGATTTCCCTTAGCAAAATCTAGATCGGTTCATCCTCATGTTAAATAAGGCACTGGTATCCTTTCTTCTCAACCATTTCCATTCTTCTATCTTGTTTTTAGGGGTAGAAGAATTGAGCCTGAATTGGTAAACACATCTTGAGTTTGCTACCCCATTGTGCCCAATGCACAACCATTTACATGGTAACATAAATTGGGGTGCTGGTTGGCACTAATAAGACCATACTTTTTCCATGTGCCTGGTCACATAAAGTTGTTAGTAAGGAAAGTGTCATTTTGGTATCTAGAAGTCATCAGCACACCATATATGCACAAATTCTTTGATATCTAATCTAAAAAAAATAAAATTGACCTTTATCCAAAGTTGCTCATGAACTATTTGACAAAATGTGCGCATGAATTTTTTATTTTATTTTGCTTAACTTTCGCTTCTACTCGTGATATATTGGGTGTTGGTTTTCATTTGAAGATGGGAAATGCTATTTAATGTCTGTGAATCACAATAAATCAGTACAAGACATAAGCTCTAGGCCTCTGGGTTATTCTCACTTAAATTTTGAATTTTGTCTTTGGCTACACATCAGCTATTTGTAGAAAGGCGTGAGTGAGATCTTCTCTAATTTCCATAAAATCTTTTGATTCTAATGTGGGTTATGGCCCACAAACTTAACAGAATCTAGCGCATTCATCTTATTAAATACCATTTATGTATCCTTGACATGCTCACATTTAGCATATACTGTGACAAGCACATTTCCCACAACAACATCAGACTCTAGTCCATATTCAAAAACCTTAGCATGGACTTGCCTAACCTGCTCAACAAGTAGCCAGGCACAAAACCCTCTTTAAATTCAAACTTTCGGACCCTAGCAGACCAAAAAAGGGCGTGCAAACGACCCCTAAAGGGCCCAAAATGATCAAATATCTTTCACATAGCGACATAGTCTATCGAATAACTAAAGAATCGGATCTTCAGAAATCGTTGGACATCTTCAACAATGACACAAAACGGCAAGGGTGTTATCACAAATTTATGACCTACAATGTCCTCATCAACAAGCTTAGCCGAGCCAAGAAATTCCAAGCCGTCAAAGGGATTTTGAAACAAATGTCTATACTGGGCTGCAGATGCCATGAGAGTCTCATCACAAATCTCATGAAGCTCTACTACAGAGCCTGCATGCCCGAGAAATCAAAGGAAATCTTTTACAGGATGAGGCTTTTAATTTGTAAAACATTGTTGTGGGCCTTGAGTACTCTGCTTAATCTCTTTGTGGAAGCCAGGCGCCTGGGTTTAGCGGAGGAAGTGGTTGCATATTTGAGGAATTTGAGGTTAGTTCCCAATGCCTACATTTCTAATATTTTAATTAAGTTTCATTGCGAGGCTGGAAATTTCGAAAAGGGCTTTGAGATTTTGGAGGCAATGGATAGGGTTCAGTGTGCTCCCAAATGCTATTATCTATTCAACATTGATGGATGGGCTATGTCATGTGGGAAAACCGAAGGAGGCCATTGGGGTTTTTGAAAGAATGCGGACCAAGGGTCTTTTTCCTGATGCACTGGAATATAATGTTTTAAAGTGGATTTTGTGATGCTGGGAATGTGAATGGGGCGATGTTATGAAACCAGCTCAAGAAAAGCTAGAGAATATAGATCAATGCCTTATAATTCAACCTCTTCAAGGGGGCAACCTCATTTACATTACATAAATGAACAATTCTTGGATGATTCAAATGACAAAAGCTCCTTTCTATATATAGGAGTCTAAGGAGTCACAATATAACCCAGCCGACCTAACAATAATAATATAAAGCCACAAAAATAACAATAGAGGGATAATATGGGGCACAATAATAACAATATGGGGATAATAGGGGCACAAAAATATTAATAAGGGATGCAACTACAATAGTAATGGGGTAATCACTAGTATTATAGGGACCCAACATGCCCCTCTCCTCCAAAAAATTGTTGTCCTCAACGCTTGAGTAGTTCTGGATGATTCTGTATAAAATTCTCATCCTCCCATGTGGAATCTTCAGCGGATAAGTTCTTCCACTTGATAAGATACTCCGAAATTGATCGATTTCGTAGCTGTCGAGTTCTTGTTTCTGTGACTGCTTCCGGTTCCAATATAATTTTTCCTTCCTCATCAAGTTCTGGCAATATTGTTTGAATTGGGAGCTTGTTGCCTATAACCTTCTTTAAACATGAAACATGGAAAACTGGGTGCAGTCGAGAAGTTGCAGGAAGCTCCAATTTGTATGCCATAGTACCAATCTTTTGCAACACCTTGTATGGACCATAATACTTTGGTGATAATTTATTATCCTTCTTAGCTTGCTTGAGGGACATTTTCTTATATGGTTGTATTCGTAGGAATACCCAATCACCTACATCAAAACTTCTTTCGCTGCGATGTTGATCTCCCTGTTGTTTCATTCTATTTTGTGCCAACACGAGGTTATCCTTTAAGAGTTGGAGGACTTGTTGTTGATGTTCGATGTGATGTTCCACTTCTTGAACCTTAGAATTTTCTCTTAAATATGATGTGATGGATGGTGGCTTATATCCATAAAGTTCCATAAATGGGGTCATTTTTGTTGTTGTATGGAAGGAAGTGTTATACCACCATTCATCCAGAGGCAACCATTTGACCTGTTGTGTCTGTTTATCAGATACAAAGCAATGAAGATATCCTTCCAAACATTTGTTTACTATCTCAGTTTGCCCATCCGATTGAGGATGATAAGATGAGCTATGAGCTAACGGAGTACCAAGACAAGAAAATAATTTGTCCAAAAATTTCCAGTGAAAATGGGATCTCTGTCACTTACAATAATCTTTGGGTTTCCATGTAGCTTTTGAATTGTTTCCATAAATGCAGTAGAAACTGTACTGGCTTTAAATGGATGTCATAATGCACAAAAGTGTGCATACTTGGTAAGTCTGTCAACTACCACCATGATGACACTCTTTCCCCCAGACTTGGGTAAACCTGTGATAAAATCCATTGAAACCTCCTCCCAACGTTGGCTTGGAATGGATAAAGGTTGTAATAGACTCGGTGTCTTAATTGTTTCAACTTTATTTTGTTAGCAAACCAATCATTCCACCACAAATTTTTGAATATCCGATTTAAGGCCATCCCAAAAAAATCCCTTCTTAACCTTGTGGTAGGTTTTTAAAAATCCTGAGTGCCCTCCTAAGGGAGAAGTGTGCAATTCCATAAGAATCTTTTGTTTTAGTTGGGAATTCTTGCAGAGGTATAAGCGATCTTTGTACCATAAAGAATCCTTTTGCCAGTTAAATGTATCAGACGTACTGGAATCTTGTTGTAACTTTCGAATAAGTGCCCACACTTTTTCATCATTCTTTCATTCCTTCCTTGCTTCGTTTATCCAATCTGGTTGGATAATAGAAATGGCGCACGACAATGCTTCCACATCCTCATCCTTTCTTGAGAGTGCATCTGCCACCACATTTTTCTTCTCTTTTTTGTAGATGATTTCAAAGTCATAACCCAACATCTTTGTGACCCACTTTTGTTGCTCTTCAGAGGATAATCTTTGTTCTAAAAAGTATTTAAGGCTATCATGATCTGTTTTTACCTTGAAGTGTCTTCCCATTAGGTAGGGTCACCATTTCTTAAGTGCATGGAATATTGCCAACATTTCCTTCTCATAAATAGCTTTGTGTAAAAGCTTTCCCTTGATTGGATGACTTTCAAAAGCAATGGGTCTTTCATCTTGCATTAAAACAACACCAATTCCATTTCCTGAAGCATCACATTCCACAATAAAGGTTTTTGTGAAGTCTGGTGTAGCTAAGACCGGTGCTTGGCACATTGCCTCTTTAAGATGTTCGAAGGCCTTTGTTTCTTCTGGAGTCCATGAAAATGCATCTTTCTTCAATAATGTTGTTAGAGGTCCTGCTATTCTCCCATAATTCTTAACAAACTTGCGATAATACCCTATCAACCCGAGAAATCATTGTAGATGCTTTATGGATGTTGGGGATTTTCCATTCTTTAATAGCTTTAATTTTGCTAAGGTCTACCTTAAATCTTTCATGAGATAGAATATGACCCAGATATTCCACCTCTTGTACTCCAAAGAAACATTTGGATCTTTTTGCATATAATTGTTTCTCCTCCAATAGTTGTAGCACCCTATCGACATGTTCAACATGATCCTTCCAAGACTTGTTGTAGATTAGTATATCATCAAAAAATACTAACATAATTTTTCTAAGGAATGGTTTGAAAATGGAATTCATCAAACCTTGAAATGTTGAAGGTGCATTGGTAAGGCCAAAAGGCATGACCAAAAATTCATAATGACCCTCATGAGTTCTAAATGTTGTTTTAAGAATGTCTTCAGTCTTCATTCTGATTTGATGATATCCTAAATGAATATCCAACTTGGTGAAGTAAATTGATCCATGCAATTCATCCAGTAATTCATCAATGACGGGAATGGGAAACTTATCTTTAATATTGAGCTTGTTGAGCTCCCTATAATCCAAACACATGCGCCATGATCCATCCTTCTTGTGCACTAATACTACTGGAGCAAAGAAAGAACTTTGACTCGGTTGAATTATACCAGCCTCTAGCATTTTTGCAACCATACGTTCAATTTCACTCTTTTGGGCATAGGGATATCTATACGACTTGATGTTTGGAGGAACACTTCCTGGAATCAGATGAATAGCATGATCATGATCACGAATAGGTGGGATACCTTTGGGAGTTTCAAATACCTTGGAATGATTGTCCAAGACTTTTTGGAGATCTGGAGAAATAGATGATTGCAATGTGGAAACATCTAGCGAACATAATTGTGCAATTACACCCCTTTGTTCCTTTTTTAGAAGCTTTGTCATACCAATAGAGCTGACTATCTTTCCCGGTTTCCCTGCAATACCCCTTAATTCAACTTCCTTTCCTTCCACAGAAAAGTTCATGAAAAGTTCTTGAAAATTAAAAGCTATTGTACCCAAGGATCGTAACCATTGGACTCCTAGTACAACATCAGCACCTCCCATTGGACTGGAAAGCATTGGGCTAGTCGATACATATTCTCCCATCGATAGCTTGATATTATGGCACTGTCCAGAGCAATTTATTTTTCCTCCATTTGCAACCATCACTTGACACTCTTGTGCTGGATATAAGAAGCAATTCAATTCTTTTGCTACCTTACAATGAATAAAATTGTGGGTACTTCCTGAATCAATCAACACTATTACCTTTTTCTTCTTGATTTGTCCTTCTATCTTGATGGTTTGAGGAGTGGTAATTCCTGCCAATGCATTACAAGATATGGTCAGATTCATTTCTTATTTATCTAGGCTTTGTTCCTGGAGTATATCCTCTTCTTTTGACCTTTCTTGCTCCTTTTATTCTTCCTTTTTGCAATCTATGTAGAATAATTTCTTCTCAGCACACTTATGACCTTTAGTGTATTTTCTATCACAACTGTAACAAAGCCCTTTTGCTCTTTTTTCTTCCAATTTTTGTGGTGTCAACCTTATATGTTGTGGAAGACTAGGGGCAACAACACTTCCATCTTTATAGTTGTGAGTGGTATGCTTCCTGGTTGCCATAATTTTTCTTTCCATTTTTCTTGCTAACCTGAATGCCTTCTCTAATGAATCAGGTTCCCAAAGGCAAACATCATGTTGGATATTATCCTTTAAACTCCCTATGAACACATAAATCCTATGCTCCTCTGGAATATTTTTTACCCTTATGTTCAATTTTTGGAACTCCTCAATGTGCTCCATTATTGAACCCTTTTGTTTGAGACTTATCAATTGGCTAAAAAAAGTGTTGCTTTTTGTATCCTCATAATGTGCTGTCAATTCTTCCATAAAAATTGCCCAAGTGATAATTTTTTTACGAGAGCAAAGCCATTGATACCATACAAACTGATTTGGTTCCAAATATAAAGTTGCAATACGTACCTTTTTTGTGTTTTGCACATTATTGAGATCGAAAAATTGCTCCATCTGTAATATCCATGTTGCGGGATCCTTGCCATCAAACTTCCTCATATCGATTTTTGGAATATGGTGGGTCTTCGATCCCACATTAGAGTCTAAGAAATCATGATTAACATTTCTTTTGTTCACATCATGAGTTTCCTTTACTACCTTTTCACCATTAGTAAGTATTTCTTGTAGAAAATTTGTCAAATCTGTCTTCGAAGCTGCCATGTCTATCTTCAAATCTGCCATGTCTCTCTTCAAATCTGTCTTCAAATCTATCTTCAAATTGTCCATCTTAGATTCCATGCCCTTTATCTTAGATTCCACGCCATTTATCTTAGCTTCTGTTAGCTTTTGTGAGAGTGACATTTGTTGCACTTGTTCTTGTAATTTTGATATATCATGTAGCATTTCTTCCTCTTCTTCATGAGTCATGCTAGAGCTTTCAGGTTGCTTACTAGGTGTTTACATTTTCTTTCCTCGGGGAATCAATTATCGATAATAATTGTCTACTATGCCCTTTGAATTCCTTCAAAATAAATTTTCAAACCAAGCTGAAGCAAAAATTTAAAAAAATCTACACACCTTTTTTCACTTTGTAGGAGCTCGATATTGCTTGTGATGTATCTCTGTAGTTTCTGATAATCTAGTTTTGAAATTGTGACCTGTATTATCCCTCCATGTTCTCTTTCCAATGCCACCAGTCTGACCAAAATTGGATTCTCCAAGGAAGGGTTATGCGAAATCTCCCACAGTGACTTGATTATAGACTAGTTCAGTAGAGAAAACTTGTACGACGTGTCACAAGTCATTGTTTTGACCTTTGGCTCTGAACAATATCTACAAGAAACTAAATTTTGTCCTCTTTCTGTAACTTCTTACGAAATTTCAATCCGATGCTCAGAGAGAAAGTTATGATGATTTTCCCCAGGTCATCGGTTTGGAATGTAATTCAGGAGTCTGCAAAAAGACCAACTTCCTTAGATCATATCTCTGCAAATATAGCACAAAAAGCTCTAAAATTTGGACCCGAGGTTCAACGCGATGTATTCTCAAATGGTTTTTTTTTTTAGCTTCTGAAACATCACAAAAAAAAATTTATAGCGAAAATGCCATGATGACCTATTTGGAGCAGCGAAACCCTAGAATCCAAAGCTCTGATAACAAATGTTATGAAACCAGCTCAAGAAAAGATAGAAAAGAAAGATCAACGCCTTAGAATTCATCCTCTTCGAGGGGGCAACCTCCTTTACATTACATAAATGAACAATTCTTGGATGATTCAAATGACAAAACCTCCTTTCTATATATAGGAGTCTAAGGAGTCACAATATAACCCAGTCGACCTAACAATAATAATATAAAGCCACAAAAATAACAATAGAGGGACTCTATGGGGCACAGTAATAACAATATGGGGATAATAGGGGCACAAAAATATTAATAAGGGATGCAACTACAATAGTAATGGGGTAATCACTAATATTATAGGGACCCAACAGGCGATGAAGATATTTGATGTGATGAAGGAGAACAAGTGTAAACCCAACAATGTCAACTTTAGTTATATTATGAATGGCCTGTACGAGGAAGGGAGGGCACATGAGGCCTCTGAGCTCTTGGGTGAAATGCTCACAACCAGTTGTCGGTCTGATGCAGTGACTTATACAACCCTGATCAATTTCTTTTGCAAACAGGGCAGGACTGAGGAGGCGTAGAGAATGATTGTGGAGGATTGTGGAGATGAAGGCTGCAGGGTGTGTGTCTGATATTATTACTTACAATATATTAATCGGTTGTTTGTGTAGGGAGTTCAAATTCGAGGAAGTTTTTGTGGTCCTAGATGAGATATCGCGCTATGGGTGTGTTCCGAATAGGGCGAGCTATAGGGTTTTGCTCAATCTTCTTTGCAAGGAAGGGGAATTTAAGAAGGCTTTGGCTATTCTTGATCAGATGTTGAAGAGGGGTTTCATTCCCCATTTTAAGACTTCTAATGCATTGCTTGTTGGTCTCACTAAAGTGGGCAAGATACTAGATGCCACTAAGACTCTTTATGGCTTAGCAGATAGGGGTTTTGCTCCTTCTAAAGGTACGTGGAATTGCTTGATCACCTCTGTTGCAAGGAGAGGAAGCTAAGTAAGGTCACTGAAAGGTTTCAGAGAATATTGGAAGGAGAGGATTAGTTACTTTATTTCTCTACAATGTGCTTTTCCCCCTTTAGGGAAAAGTTGCTACCTGGCATGATACGATATTTGTTTTCTATTTCAGTGACAATTTCTGTTTGAGCAGCAACCGAAGGAGGCAACTGTGTTGAGAAATTATTTTTTCCCTCAAAAGCGATGGTGTCAATTTTGGCTTTAGTACCTAAACAGATTTATGAATGTGCTGGTGAAGAATGAGGTCCTAAGCTCATAAAGGATGGTCAATTCTTAGAGTTGAAGATTGTTGTCACGGTCCGACTTGGAATTTTAGTGCTTCTGGTTTTTCAACCTTTATCTATCTCAATGTAGCCAAACTTTTCCTCCCATATATTTGTGATTTTAGAGCATGTGGGTATCCATTGGAATTGTAATTGATGCGCTGAGAAGTATGTCTCTCACTTAAAATGTGAGATAAGTGCTCTATAAAGGTAATCGTTTTTCCTTTTGTTTCTACTTATGATATCCTTGAGGATGAAAAAAAATAGAAGTTCATGTGACACAACCAGCTAGGAGCCAAAGAAGGTCTAACTAAAGTTTCTAAGCAATATGGCAATCAACATCATCAAAAGTATAGGCACAGAGCATTTATGATGCCCATTTTAACGTAGATAGCCACCTATGGTAAGGTTCTATTTTGTAGTTCCATGTTGTTATTGATGAACATTATATACATTTGGTTAGACACATAAAAATCAATTGATGGATTTGGTATTGATGATGGAAATGTTGGATGTATGACCAAATGCATGACTTACTTGGTCACAATTTATCTAGTGCATGACTTGTCAGAGTTATTGTTGCATCATATAGGCTTTTATAGATATGATTTATCTAATCAATGACTTAGTGAAATTACGATTCATCTAATGTAAGATTTATTTCTAGTATGAACAACAAAAATTGACACGTGGACAATGGGCTTAATAAACATGATGTTTAAGATCATGTATCTATATCTATTTTTTGGTTATATATATGCATGGATGAGAACTAAACTACAGATTGGAAAGAACCGTATGATAACCAAGATCTACTATTCCATTGAGGAAGGTCAAGACAACCAATGAGGAAAGGTACAATGTACATTGTTCTATTACATTTGGTATCTACTTGATATGCACTCTTATGACATGAGTAAAATGCAAATGACAGGTGGCAAGATGACTTCACTAGATTATTCGATGACAAGTCCAACCAGCTCTGTAGTGTGGTCCATATTAGGGTGTTGACCCTGGTTTTGAAGGAGGGGTGGAGACATTTCCCACCGTGTATCCTCTGAAACCTGGAATCATGGGAGGGCAGTGGTGGACACGCTCCTGTAGATGTGTGATGACGATTGCCAGTTGCCTGCTGGGGAGGTTAGGTTGATGTATTCGACGCTTCCACCATGTCGGTTTTATCAGTGGTTAGTATGGCCGTTGCCACTGATAAAGAAACAAAGGATGGATAGGGTGGGAATGGAAGTAGGTCAGGATGGATAGGAGGATATAGATCAGTTGAAGACTCTTGATGGGAAGTAATGTCATTGTCTAACTTATCAAATTTTACTGCTATAACTCTCTCTGGTTTGTTATACTTTAGAACTCCTTGTATATTTTCATTCTAAACTTCGGGACAAAGTTCTCTGAAGGAGGGGTGTATGTAATGCCCCACTTAAATCTTATCCTGCAAATTTTATTAATGTTTACATTATTTGAAAATATCGAGAAATATTGGTCCAATATAAAATTCATGATTTCTATTATTCAAATTCCCAACTTACCTTCTCAAATTGAATCTTAGGTAGGATATGGTCTCCTTCCATTATTTCAAATAATATATGTATTCATCTCACATTCCCCAATGTAGCCTCACATTTACTAGGGAGAAGACATGGTCCTCTCCATTTAATTACATCTCACATTTCCCAATGTACCCTCACATTTACTTGGGAGAAGACATGGTCCTCTCCAACTCATTATCAATATATATATATATATATATATATCTCACATTCCCAAATGTACCCTCACATTTACTAGGGAGAAGACATGGTCCTCTCCATTTAATTATCAATATATATATATATATATATATTCATCTCACATTCCCAAATGTACTTTCAGATTTACTTGGAGGAGACATGGTCCTCTCCCATTAATTTTTCAATTTTATATTCATGTCACAATTCCAAATGTACTCCCAGCTTTACTTGGGAGAGGAGAAGTCAAATGTAAGGATGGATGAGAAGTTAATGACATTAATGAGAGGTGGTTGAGATGGAGAAGAGAGGGAGGGTATAAAAGGGAAGGAGGAAGGGAGAAAGGGGGAGGTGGGGTCTTGCTTTTGATGGTGGGGTTGGTTGTGATTTTAGGATTTGTTGTGATTTTGGAGACCTTAGGAACCTATGAAGGTTTCTTGGGTTGTTGAGAGGAGGGAAATATTGTTCATCTTGGTCTAGATCATTCATCTTGGACACACACACTACATCTGGTTGGACTTGGGCTCAGAGGGATAGGGAACCTGTGGAGATTTCCTGAGCTAGGTATTATTTCCTAGTTGGCTGGGAGGTAAATCTAGTTGGGTCCATCAAGAGGAGTGTTCAACAAGAGCAGCAGGACAAAGACATCTCCACTAGCGACCGGTACAGGTATTCTTCCATAGATTACTCATGTAAATTTTATTAGAATGAAATATTCACCATAAGTTATAAGGATTAGAATGTAAATGGTAAATTTTATTTGTTTAAAACTCTTGTAAGTCAGTAGACTATTGCCTCTTATTGCATTTAAATTCTTCAGAAATAGAGCTATTAGCAGACCCTATGATATGGCTCTTACAATAATTACAACAACATTACAAGAAAGGAAAATGGGGTGAACACAAAAAGAATAAATAACTTACTATGATAGAACAATTCAATACACAAAGATTAGTGTTTACCAGTCTTCGGTTGGCTTTTCTTTGCTTCAATAACTCCTCCACTGCAGCCTTTTCCACGAATTGGGTGTAAAAACGAGTAGTCGTAGATTTTTTATCTTCCTCATGATCCCCATGTCTTGTGGCTAAATAATTGAATGCCTTATTTCACTTTTGAACCCTATTTACTCAATGCCATGTAAAATGGAAGGACAATGGCCCCAAGAATCATTTTTGGTAACCTCTTGTCTACCTCATGGGCTTCATTCACTTGTTTCCATTCTTAGAATGTTAAACAACCCCAAGATTCAGTTACAAGAATCATTATAAAACACTCTATATTCAATATTACAAGAAAAGGCCTTTTGTGCCCCTTTTTCCCTTGCCATGTGGTAGGTAGTTTGGCCATGATGCCTTGGGCTC